>CM035156.1:29470013-30177923 GCA_020205615.1 Panax quinquefolius
AAATTAAAACAAAATTACAGCATCAACCATCGCGCATGCCACGCCTCTCCAAAGATATGTTTCAAGCAGCAGCGAGACTTCTGAATCGTCTCCTTGTCCATAGGCAAGCTATCACGCTGTAGCGTCCCTACACTTCGCTCTGCTCACCGCTGCCAATAACTTGCGATGGTATCATTGTGCTGGCCGGCAAGATTATCGCGGCGGTAGCAAGCCCCCCAAGCTATTCTCGTCAAGCGGCTTTTCACTCTGCAGAGTTACGGTTACGGTTTTGGCTTACATCAAATCAGCTGCGCTATTTATTCTTTCATGCTTGATCTCTAGCTCCATGCTTGGTCTCCATGCTTCATTGTACCTCCATGCCATGCACATCTTCATTTTTGCCTCGCCTTCACGCATCTATTAGCCACGTGCCTTCTAATACCACCAAAATTAAGCCGATTCCTGCACTTATTCACCAAAAGGAGTTTTAAGTAAATGCAATGCAAAATAATGTGAAATGCAACTAAAATACAATAAAATGTACTTGAGATGGGCACAATTCGCATGAATTGGTATTCAATTAGTAGGTAAAAATACCATTTATCAAATACCCCCAAACTTGAACTGTTGTTTGCCCTTAAGCAATCCATACTAATGAATAATGAAAATGCAACTACAAAAATATGCAACTACTCTATGATGTAAACTAGTATCACATAATCCCCGCCATAATGTAATTTCAAATTAAATTACCTCAAATGAATCATCGAGATCCAAGAATATGATTTCGAACCAAACTATAGACATAACATCATACACTCAGATACTTTCATATATGTTATAGAGATGTTGTGTGTGTGTGTGATGTTCACCAAAACTTGATCTAAGCAAAGAATACATATGTTACACTGCTCCAAACAGAAAATTATAGTCTAAAGCAAGACTCGTGTATATTCATATAACGCAGACAGTTTCAACATATCAACACAAACTAAGGTTCAACAATGGGTTTATTGCTTTATTGCTACACACGAGGGCGATTTACGCACTTTCCCGCGGTGTTTATTGCTATTTTTCTTTTCTTTTTTTTTTTTTTTTTTTTTCATATGGACCGCGAATGTCTCAATCCATTAGGCACACTGCTACCCCTTAGCGAAGCTTTCAACCAACGACTCCTGCACCATAAAAGACCTTAGGGTGCTAGGTGTAGAGACAATCCCCTCGAGCGTTTTACTCAAGTAGCCAGGGGCCCCGATTAAGACTAGCCACGCGTTATTACTTATTCGATTATTTTTTATACATAGCATACCCATGTTCTACCAAAATTTGCACGTCAATGGCTCATCTGATCTACAACACTTTCCAAATGTTTCTCTTTTAAAACTACATGTTCTATCAAGCAATGCAACACAACTTTTTAAACCTACAAGTGATTGTGAACACGTTTGTGCATACTAGAAAGCATTTGAACAAAGAATATGAATCTCATCGTGTAAAACATTATATCTAAGTCATGTTATCCAACATGTTCTAAAATCCTTCACAATTCACTATCATCATCATTGGCTAAGCAAGAATTTCTATTAAGCAAAAAATATGTGTGAGACATGCAACTAAAACATACTAAACACATAAACATGTAAAATTAAATAAAACTAAACTACTATGATATGTTCCCCAATACCCCCAAACTTAAAATATTCAATGTCCCCATTGAATGAAGGTAAAGGGTACAGAAAAACTCTCCTAATGATCGACTTGACCACCCTCCGCGGGTGATGAATCTGGTGGTGGATATGGCACTGCGGTTCCAAACTGCGGCCACTCTAGCATTGTTCCTTGTTGCGCGAAGGCTTCTGCCAAGGCCCGAATGAGTCCCATAGCAAACGTCCTAAAATTGTCATACATGGCGTTAACTTTGCGCTCCAACCTTGAAGGCAGCCGATCGCTAGAACCGGTGTGCTTTCGGGTGGATGGGCTGCTTACATCGGGCCGAGGGGGTTTCTTTGGGATGGCTCGGGGAAGGTGGGCCTTAAAATGAATCCTCGTCCGCGCGGGTGTGGTTCACCGCCTGCCCAGTCCTCAAATTTTGCAATGGTGGCGTGGGTGATGTCCTGACTTGGATATTACATTTGTTCGTTTCCCCAATTGTACCCCTGATGCGCACATAGCATGGCTACCACTGAAGCATGTGGAATGCTCCTAGTGGTAGTTCCCCTCAGATACTTCACAATGTTTTGATGAATCAAATACCCCACATCAATGTACTCGCCAGTAATTATGCCCCACAGTATTATAGCCCTTTCCGCCGTGATCTCGTGCTGATGCGAGGAAGGCAATAACTTGGCACAAATGAACAGATTCCACGCCTTGGCGTGACGATTCGATCATGAGTACTTGGAAATATTCGAGGTCAATTCATACAAACTTTGTAAGTCCACTTCGTGCTTGGCACGCACAATTCAGCGATAACAAGCTCCAAGTCTGTTTCCAGATGTGCCCCTGTGATCCAATTGGTCGCCCCTGTTGGTGGTCTTGCGGTGATTCTCAGAACTTTTCGGATGGCGGAGGGTCTGTAGCCTATCTCGACACCACAAACCATAGAGGTATCGTTCATGGTGACTTTGGCATTGGCATAGAACTCTCGGACTATGCTCATCGGAATGGGCGTGGGAGATGCAGTCAGTCCACCCCAGCCTCGTTCTTAAATTATGGCGCAGAGCTGTCCGTCCTAGCTTTCGGGTCTGAATCCTCTTTCCTTGATAAATATCTTCGCTACAATACGGTAGTATTCCTGCTGGGCTTCTAGACACAAGAACTTGGTGTGGTCGACAATGTCCTCCTCGTGGCTGCCGGAGGAGGATGAGGAAGATGAAGATGGTCGTGCTCTCTTCGGACCCATTTACAGATAGTTGATTGAAAGTGTAGATGAACTTACTGAGAGAGAATGAAAATTTGAGAATTGATAACCTTCACGCTTGTTTATGCCAACCCAAGTAGGAACCCTAGCTTTATAGAGAGAATGAGAGGTGGTTGAGCTTTGAACGTGGAGAAAGTTGTGGGGATTTGATAGAGAGATATACGGCTTCAATCTTCAACTGATAGAGAGATAGAGACGTGAGTTATGGAGAGGGAGAGAGTTTCACGTCTGTTATTATCGCAAATGAGAGTCCAAAGGGTCCCAAACTCTTTTTAAAAATGTTCAGATTTGACTTGATTCGGTGCCGCGTGCGGCCGCGCGTGTGTGTACTGGGCTGGGCGCGCGGGCACGAGACTTGCAGAATGCATGTTTGTTCTGAGTGGCTTGACGCGCGAGCGCACGGGTTTGTACTGCATAGACCTCGCGGCCGCGCACTCCTCATGTCTGCAATGCTCAAGTTCAATTTTTCTTACTTTCCACTACTTGTTCCTGCATAGACATTAATGCTCCTTGTTAAGACATGAGTTAGCGGCCATATAGTGCTAATCATTTTGCAAATATTCACAAAGCAATTCTTGCTACATACTTAAGCATAAAAATCCAATATCCTAGTAAAATTAAATTTAATAGAAATAACTAAAATAATCCCAAAATGAACAACTAAAAGTTAATGGAGATAGAAATGATGGGTTGCCTCTCATCCAGCGCTAAGTTATAGTCAATTAGCTTGACTATCTCTGAATCTCAAGTCATATCAAGAATTGACGTGCCTTCCTTACTATCCATTGTACCCCAAAATTTAATGACTTCAGCTTTCATCAACGGTTCTACCTTCGACTCTGAATTTTTTCCCGTTGTATAATTCAACAGTCCATAATTTTTCGATTTCTGTACTTCATCTTTCGGACCCCAATCCACCAAGTTAACCAAGAAGCATTCTTCTTCATCCGATGGGAACTTTGTCGCCTTAAAGACATTAAATGTGACCTCTTGATCATGTACACGCATCGTTAGTTCCCCCTTTTGCACATCGATTGAAGTCCTTTCTGTGGCTAAGAATGGTCTCCCCAGTATTATTATTAGTATGCTTTCGTCCTCCTCATAATCTAGAATAATGAAGTCAGCCAGAAAAATGAACTTGTTCACCTTTACCAACACATCTTCAATAATTCCCCGTAGATAGGTGATGGATCCGCTACCAGTCATTAGGACGCCCCAAAAATTAGGTATACATCACCCATCTCTTGGGTAGTCGGATACATGGTACGTAATTTAAATACAACTTACTAATATAACTGTCGTAGTACAATACTGACATATAAACCGTGAGTTTGAATACAAATATTGTCTACTAGATATTATACAAACTCAAAAGGAGTCCTCATTACAATTATTATCACACTATTTCACAGCGAATAGTGAGGACTACTAATGCTATCCTCTCGACCATTACTCTGCTCCCCGACTTCGTCCCAACTATGTTCTCATTTCCTCAAGAGAACAAAAGAAAGAAAAGGTGAGCTCAACTAGCCCAAGAAAAATATTATGACTAAGATAATGCGAGAATAAATTATCAATAGCCTTCAACATTGTTAAACCGATAAAATATAATAAACATCAAGTTTAATCACAGCTGAACAAGCGATCCATTAAAAGAGTCAAGTAGAAAATAAAATCTACTATCTTTTATGATTTAAAAGGTTTTTCATCAACATTATAGCCGAGACTCGACTTTAATAAATAATCCACATCATCGAATCACCCCTCGCACTACTTCTGGCCAAGGATATTCTTTAGTATCACGATCACAATTATTCACGCACTACGGGCCAAGAATAATTGTGTATTCATTAATGGTCATGATCATGCCAACAATCGTCCCATCAATGCACTACGACCACTCGAGGACTTTTACCACATCATTTGTAACATTACTACCATGATTACAATCAATAATCCACTCGTCATAATCATACCAAGTCCATCCATGCTTCTACAAAATACGAATGACTTTTAAAAAAAATATAAACATGAGGATGATGACCATGATATAAGAATTCAATAAAACAAGTTCAAGAATTAAGTTATTCAGAACTAATAACATCCAAACTCACAACACGACATCGCTTTGTAGAGTAAAATTCAAGAATGATCGTAAGAATATTTCCATGAAAAGATCTCGGATGAAACGTAAATATCGAGGATATTCTACTAATTTCATGGAGTATAAAGTCAAAGTTTTAACCAACCGGGTATATAATAAAGAATGGAATAACAAAAGAAATCACCACGCACGCGATAGATAGCAGCAGGCGGGTTATTCCAATGAATAATAAATAACGGAACCAAAGTCGTGAAATTCACATTCGGCAAGTGATGTTCCAATGTAATAATAAAGATGGAACCCGAGATCCGGTGTAAAACACACGATAGGATATTCCAATGTAATGATAAAAAAGCGGAACCAGTCCGTAAAACACATGCAACAGGATATTCCAAATGTAATAATAAAGATTTAAACCAGTCCCGGTGTAAAACACATGCATGTGATGTTCCAATGAGAATAATAGAAGAATGGAATAAAAGAAGAAGATCACCAAGTATAGGGGATTCCAAAATACAAAAGTTATTCCAATGTAATAAATAAGAATGGAATAACAAAAGTTCTCTTCATGAATACAAAAAGAATAACACCCTTACAGTACAACAAATAATATTCCCTACCTTAGAAGAACCGAATATTGGCAAAGTGAAGTAGCGAGAATACTTTTCTTCTTTTCTCTATATAGCTCTCTCTGTAGTTTTGGAATTCGTAAGAAAATAATGAAGGAATGAGCTTCTATTTATAGGAAAATAGAATGCATAGTAATTAATCCATGAAACGGTCCAGATTGATTTACTTTAATCGGCGGTCCATATTTAAAGCAAAATCTTTTAAATAAAATATAATATATTCTATTTATATAAAACATTTTACTATGCAAACACTATGCATAATAAAATATAATATATTTTATTTATAGAATAACTTTAATAAAGTATTACATTTTATATAAAAGATGTTTCGCTTTTATTACGTTAATAATACGAATAAAATAAAACGTCATTATCGCTTATAATAATTCATATTATTAATCGACAATAATGGAATCAAACCGAGTGACTTCTCACATAAACATCAATAATCAATACCGCATGTACACTTATGCAACCACACGTATTCATCGTACTTTTTACTACCGAAGTAGTTCAACAATGTCAACCAGTAAAACTTCCGCCGTTATTTCAATAAAATATTTTTGTCGTTTCAATAATTACATTGTGGGGTCCACCAATGATTGAGCCAGTTGTACGAATATTCCCCGCTAAACCGAATATTCCCGAGCCAATCGAATATAATATAACCACTTGCATACTTTGCAAAATTTATAAATATTACCCACAACTATAACATTATATCAAATTATTCCATAATATTCAAAAATAATATTTATAGAAAATTCATCTTTATTTATAAAAATTTGGGTCTTACAACCTCCCTTCTTATGAAATTTACCCTCGAAATTAGGGTACGTGCACGGTATGTCGAAGAGGTAAGGATACCTTGATTTCATTTCGATTCTAACTCCCAAGTCATTTCCTCAACATCGTGGTTCCTCCACAAAACTTTGACTTGAGGTATAACCTTGGAGCGTAGAATATGTTCCTTCTTATCCAAAATTTGAACAGAACCTCTTCATACGCCAAATCTTCCGCTATTTTGTCCGGCTCTAACTCAATAATATGGTTCGGTCTTTCACATATTTACGTAATATGGATATGTGAAAACGTTATGAACACGAGACATATTTCGCACTAAAAGCGAGTCTATAGGCCACGCTCCTACTCGATCGAGGATTAAAATGGACCGATGAATCGAGGATTAAGTTTTCCTCTCTTTCCAAATCTTGTAACTCCTTTCCATGGAGCAACTCTTAACAACACATGATCTCCTATATCGAATTCCACGTCCTTTCGATGAAGATCAGCATAACTCTTTTTTCGATTTTGTGAGGATTTTATACGTTGTCGGATCGTTTGAATCTTTTCCGTAGTCATACGTACCAACTCCGGTCCCAACAACATTGCTTCACCCACCTCATCCCAAAGATAATCAAGAACGACACTTTCTTCCATACAACGCTCGAATGGAGCCATGCCAATACTTGTTTGATAAGCTGTTGTTGTAGGAAAACTCCACCAATGGTAAGAACTTGTCCCAACTCCCCTTGAAATCAAGGACACAGTCTTAATAGATCTTCAAGAGTTTGAATAGTCCTCTCCGATTGTCCGTCTGTCTGCGAGGATGATATCGCCGAAGCTAAATCGTAAATCTGCGCCCATAGCTTTTTGCAAACTAACCCAAAATCGTGAAGTGAATCTTGGGTCTCGATCATAAACTATAGATACTGGCATATACCATGCGATCTTCAATCTCGTTTATGTACATACGAAAGCAAGACGTTCAAGTGTATAAGTTTCTCGATTTCGGTAAGAAATGAGCGGACTTGGTCAATCTATCAACAATGACCCAAATCGCATCAATGCCTTGAGAAACCTTAGGAAGACCGTGAAAAATCCATGGTAATGTGCTCCCACTTCCATTCTGGAATTTCAAGTGGTTGCAATGGACCTTTTGGTACTTGATGCTCCGCTTTAACTCGTTGACAAGTTAGACACCTTGAGATAAACAAATAGCTTATCTCTCTCTTCATATTGCTCCACCAAAATGTATGGCGAATATCATGATACATTTTGGTACTCCTGTGATGGATTGCAAATGGTGTGTTGTGCGCCCATCATAATATTATACTTTAAATCGTGGTCGTTAGGAACACAAAAGTCCGGAGTTGACTCAAGTATTCCTTCTTCATCGATTCTTGCTTAGGCGTAGCACCTCTTGCACTTTCTTCCTCATACGCGATCGCCTCCAGTGCAGTAGCTTGAGCAAGCTTTAACTTTATCGATTAAAGTCGGTTACCTACTCAGATATCGCTATTATCATCACACGCGTCCCAGAGTCTTTAACTCTATCTCCATCCTTTGCAAGTCACACAAAATGGGCCTTTACGTTGAAATAACGCACTCAGATTGCAGATATGATCTTCTACTCAATCGTCATTTACCACGTTCGCTTTTCCAGATGATATTGGATGGTATGATCATAATCTTTCAATAGTTCAAGCCAACGTCGTTGTCGCATGTTGAGTTCCTTTTGAGTGAAGAAATATTTGAGGCTTTTTATGATCCGTAAAGATTTCAACTTTCTCCCCATACAAGTAATGCCTCCAAATTTTAAGTATAAAGACAATGACTCCCTAACTCCGGATCATGAGTAGGATAATTCCTCTCATATTCTTTGAGTTATCGCGAGGCATAAAGCTATAACTTTTCCATGTTGCATGAGAACACATCCCAACCCTTTGCCCAAGCATCATCAGAGATGACAAATCCTCCGAGCCGGATGGTATTGTGTTAACAGCAGTCTTTGAAATAAGTCTCCTCTTGAGTTCTTGAAAACTCTTCTCACATTCTTCGCTCCAATCAACTTTGTATCTTTTCGAGTCAATTTGAGTCAATGGAGTAAGCGATTCGAGAAAATCCTTCCACGAGTCTCCGATAATAACCAAATTAAACCGAGAAAGCTAAGTACTTGATTATTTGATTTAGGTTGTTCCCACTTTGAATAGCTTCAATCTTTCTTTGGTCAATGATATTCCATGACTTGATACCACGTGCCCAAGGAATGCTACTTCTTCAAGCCGAACTCGTATTTCTTCAACTTAGCATAAAGCTTATATTCACGAAGCTTTTGGAGTGTCGACCTCAAGTGTTGCTTTCATGATCTTCACGGCTTTTGGAATAAATAAGGATGTCATCAATAAAGACGACCACAAAGTGATCTAAATATTCCTTGAATACTTTGGCTTCATCATATCCATGAAGGCGGCGGGAGCATTAGTCAATCCAAAGGACATGACTAGGAATTCATAATGCCCGTCTCGGAGTTCGGCGCCGCTTTGGAATGTCACGGTTCTAATCTTCAATTGGTGATATCCTAACGAAGATCAATCTTTGAAAAGAATTTGGCTCCTTGCAACCGGGTCAAACAGTCATCAATACGTGGCAATGGATACCTATTTTTGATGGTGACATGATTCAACTCCCTATAATCAATACAAAAGTCGCATACTCCCATCTTTCTTCTTCACGAATAGAACAGGAGCACCCCAAAGAGAAGTACTAGGACGAATAAAGCCAATGTCTAACAATTCCTGCAGTTGGGTCTTTAACTCTTGAAGTTCAATAGGAGCCATTCGATATGGGGCTTTGGAAATAGGTTTTGTACCGGGTTCAAGGTCGATACAAAATTCAATTTCACGCCTGGGGGTAGGCCATGAAGTTCTTCGGGGAATACGTCAGAAATTTATTAACAATAGAAATATCGCTCAAAACCCATATATTTTTTGTTTAAATCATGATATGAGCTAAGAAAGCTTGACATCCGTTTTTCAATAAAACGAATAGCTTTATGGCTTGAGATGATCGTGATTGATTTTAATGGTTTGGTCGTTTGAATTCGCATAATAGGTTGATTAGGAATATGAAAGCTAACAACCTTACGAAAACAATCAATTTTTGCATAATAAGTAGTTAACCAATCAATCCCTAGAATCACGTCAAATGCAAGTATTTTTAATGAAATAAGATCGATAGGTAATGTGAGGGTACCGATTTGAACCAAACAAGACTTATAAACAGATAAGTCAAAGTCTAATTTCTCCGGAGTCAAATTTAATCGATGAGCGCAAGTAGGAGAAATAAAAGAATGGGTAGAACCCAGATCAAATAAAGTATAGAATTCATTAGAGTTTATGATAAGCTTACCTGATGACCTCATTCGGGTTCCTTGCTCTCCGGGAGGTCACAACAAACGCCTCCTCAGACTACTGGGTTTTGACTTTTCCGGGACTACCTTTGGTGCCTCCATCCTAGTTGAATTTGTCTTGATGGCGACAAAATCGAGCTAAGTGACCTTCTCTTCCACAATTATAACATGCTTTGACTGACAAGATGGCACAGCTCGGATGATGTGTCCTTCTTCTCCTCGCATTTGAAGTATATGATAGGTGGTCTTTCTCCTTCCTTAACAACGGTCTTTGGTCTTGGCGTCTTTCCATCATTGTTGAATCTCCGTTTCTTGAAATGTCCATTCTTATTGTTTTGGCCCGATTACCACCGGCGGTTACCATATCCGCCCATTGATTCCTCCACGCTTGTTGTCACCGCTCGATGACTACTTTTTACACCGGTATTATAATTTTGCTTACCGCTTCTTTTTAGTTACGTTGACTCGTTATCGCTACCCACTAATCGAGCCCTATTTACAACATCCGAATACAAACACAGTTTATGAAAATAAGATGTTGACGTATCTCCGACTTCAAACCTCTTAAAAACATTCGTGTCATTCTCTTCTCTTCATTATCCACCAAGTGGGGACGAAAGTGATAACTCCGCAAATTTTGCCTCGTACAGACACGGTCATATTGTTTTGTTCCAACTTGATAAACTCCACCTCCTTCATGTATGGCGAATACTTTCGGAAAGTATTTGTCGTTGAACAACTCCCCGGAACTTCTCCCAAGATATCTTCAAGATGCGAAGTTGAGTACGTTTTATCGATTCCCACCAAGAATCGCTCTCTCACAAGAACATAAAGGCAAAGAAAGGAACCTTTTGCTCCTCGAAGATCCCAAGACATCAAATATCTTGGTAATCATGATCCATACTTCCGCCGTAAGTGGTTTTGTTCTCCTTAAACTCCGGTGGTCCCAAATTCCTTGAATTATTTAGCGGTGGACCACCGAGAGTTTTTCATGTTTCCACCTACGTTTTGGGCGTGAGTCGCTCTCTACTTTCTTTGTCAGCATAAATCACATAAAGCCTCTGAACATTTGATCATTTATCATTTGGTCGGTGTTATTGTTTGCATGAGGATTGTCGCGCTTCGATGCACATTATCCCGATTATTGATATGTAGTGAATCAACGATTGCTCGTGCTCCATTCTTTATTCTCAACATTCTCGGATGTCATTTTCGACATCGCCACAAAACAAAAGATTAATTGACATGTAACAATTATCTTTATATTCGACCACCATAAATAAAATAAAGACATAAACTTAGGTAGGTCATACTAGGCGAAGGTATTCTCCGCCTCTCCCCTCTCCTAGTACTATTCTCATATCTTAGCCAGGGATCATATCCTAAGCTCGATACTAACCGTGACGCCCCCAAAATTAGGTATACATCACCCATCTTGGGTAGTCGATACATGGTATGTAATTTAAATACAACTTACTAATATAACTCGCCGTACAATAATACGACATAAAATGTGAGTTTGAATACAAATATTGTCTACTAGATATTATACAAACTCAAAAGGAGTCCTTATTACAATTATTATCACACTATTTCACGTAATAGTGAGGACTACTAATGCTATCCTCTCGGACCATTACTCCGCTCCCCGACTCGTCCCCAAATATGTTCTCATTTCAAGAAGAGAAAAGGAGAAAGAAAGGGTGAGCTCAACTAGCCCAAGAAGAAATATTATGACTAAGATAATGCAGAATAAATTATCAATAGCCTTCAACATTGTTAAACCGATAAAATATAATAAACATCAAGTTTAATCAGCAATAAAAAAAGCAATCCATTAAAAAGAGTCAAGTAGAAAATAAAATCTACTATCTTTTATGATTTAAAAGGTTTTTCATCATCAAGTATAAATTTGAGACTCGACTTTAATAAATAATCCACATCATCGAATCACCCCGCACTAAGCCAAGGATATTCTTTAAGATCACGACCACAATTATTCTTGCACTACGGGCCAAGAATAATTGTGTATTCATTAATGGTCATGATCATGCCAACAATCATCGCCCATCAATGCACTACTGACCAATGAGGACTTTTACCACATCATTTGTAACATTACTTACATGATTACAATCAATAATCCTCAGGTCATAATCATACCAAGTCCATCCATGCTCTACACAGCCACGTATGACTTTAAAAAAATATAAACATGAGGATGATGACCATGATATAAGAATTCAATAAAACAAGTTCAAGAATTAAGTTATTCAGAACTAATAACATCCAAACTGTCAACATGATACTTCTTTGTAGAGTAAAATTCAAGAATGATCGTAAGAATATTTCCATGAAAGATCTTTCGATGAAACGCAAATATCAAGGATATTCTACTAATTTCATGGAGTATAGAAGTCAAAGTTTTAACCAAACTGGGTATAATAAAGAATGGAATAACAAAAGAAATCACCATGCATGCGATAGATCAAGACAGCAAAGTTATTCCAATGAATAATAAATAACGGAACCGGTCGGTGAAATTCACAATCGATGTGGGATGTTCCAATGAATAATAAAGATGGAACCAGGATCCGGTAAAACACACGAGATAGGATATTCCAATGTAATGATAAAAAGCGGAACCAGTGCCGTGTAAAACACACGCATGTGATGCTCCAACATGAATAATAAAGATTTAAACCAGTCCTGTAAAACACACGCATGTGATGTTCCAATGAGAATAATAATAAAGATTTTAACCAGTCCTGTAAAAACACACATGCATGTGATGTTCCAATGTAATAATAGAAGAATGGAATAAAAGAAGAAGATCACCAAGTATAGGGGATTCATGATCTGATTATTCCAAATGTAATAAATAAGAATGGAATAACAAAAGAAGTTCTCTTCATGAATACAAAGAATAACACCCCTTACGGGTACAACAAATAATATTCCCTACCTTAGAAGAACCGAATATTGGCAAAGTGAAGTAGCGAATACTTTTCTTCTTTCTCTATAGTTTCTCTCTCTAGAGTTTCAAAGAATTCGTAAGAAAATAATGAAGGAATGAGCTTACATTTATAGGAAAATAGAATGCATAGTAATTAATCCATGAAACGGTCCGTATTGATTTACTTTAATCGACTTGGTCCATATTTAAAGCAAAATCTTTTAAATAAAATATAATATATTCTATTTATATAAAAATATTTTACTATGCAAACACTATGCATAATAAAATATAATATATTTTATTTATAGAATAACTTTAATAAAGTATTCTGCTTTATATAAAAGATGTTTCGCTTTTATTACGTTAATAATACGAATAAAACAAAACGTCATTATCGCTATAATAATTCATATTATTAATCGACAATAATGGAATCAAACCGAGTGACTTCTCACATAAACATCAATAATCAATACCGTGTACTTACTATGCAACCACACGACATCGCATGACTTTACTACCGAGTAGTTCAACAAAGATCAACCAGAAAACTTCCGCCGTTATTTCAATAAAATATTTTTGTCGTTTTCAATAATTACGCTGTAGGGGTCCACCAATGATTGAGTCGTTGCATTTAATATTCCTCGCTAAACCGAATATTCCCCACCAATCGAATATAATATAACCACTTGCATACTTTGCAAAATTTATAAATATTACCCACAACTATAACATTATATCAAATTATTCCATAATATTCAAAAATAATATTTATAGAAAATTCATCTTTATTTATAAAAGCTGGGGTCTTACAGCTGTAGTGATATGTTTGTAGGTCTTGGAGTCGGCAATCCCAACTGATTGAACACTGACAATGGCATCAAATTTATACTTTCCCCCAGATCACATAAACACTTGCTAAAGTTCATCTTCCCAATGGTGCACGGAATTGTGAAGTCGCCTGGATCTTTCGAAGATTGAGGTAATTTCATTGGAGCACTGCACCGCATTCCTCCGTCAAGGCTACCATTTCAAACTCGCTCAATCTCCTCTTCCTTGATAATATACCTTTCATGAACTTTGCGTAGCATGGCATTTGTTCCAATGCCTCGACGAATGGTATGTTGATCTGCAGCTTTTTGAACACCTCCAAAAACTTACTGAACTATTTGTCTTCCTTCTGCTTAACTAACCTCTGCGGATATTGTGACGCCCCCAAAATAGGTCCATTCCATCCAACCCATTCTGAGTCGCCAAATACATGATACAGAAAACAACTACAACTTTATTACAACAATTGTCGTGCAAAATACAACAACACTTAAACTGTGAGTTTAAATACCAACTATGACTCATGTCCCAACTATGGACAGCACCTCACAGTGATACCTTACATAAAGGTACAATCTAGAATCTGCTTTAGAAATTAAAATCTTTGGGAAGTGCTCAAGAAACCTTCGTATACTGGGAGGCCACGCTGCCCAGGTTATGATAGATATCATATGCCCACAAAATTATCCTTGGTTGACCCAATAGTCCCCAAAGAAAAATGAGAAGATTACTATCATATTCTTCCCAATGGTGTCTTCTCTTGACATATCATTATCTCCATCGTCTCTAATTGAGAATTATACTTCAACCAAACTCCAAGATTATATAGGTAGTGCTCAGATATATACTCAAAGAAGTGGATGAGCACATCCTCGTCTTTATAATGACTCGAGGTTGTATGTCATTAGACATCTTGTGCGATAGTGACAAAACACCCTTCCAAAGTTGGGTTCGCCTCACCTATTTAGGGAGAACCTCAAATAAATTATAGACCACCGCTCTATTCCCCTCATTATTCCCGCCAATTCAACCTACATTCTTATTACACCTAAAGGAATTGTGAATTAAAAGGGTGAGCACAACTAGCTCAGTAAAGAATATCATGACTAAAGATAAATAAATTATCAATAGCCTTCAACAGCAATAAATCAGAGATTTAGAACATATGGTAGATGATAAAAATTTTCAACCATAGTTGCAGCGGAATTAACAATCCATTAGAAGAGTCAATTAGACTATAAAGTCTATTATCTTCTCCATGTTAAAAGTCCACCAATAATGTTTTATCCCTGTAACATCAATCAACAATTCCTATCCACAATCACATGTATAACTCATAATCGTAATTGTTGTTCTAAATTCCTTTTCTCATCCAGAACAAAGATAATTTTCATCACCTAAAACATCAAATATCATGGTTATACCAAATCACAGTTCATGTTCATAATCATACTAATAAATTCATCTTTGCACTAAGGCCAAAGATATTCATCAATAAGTCATCTTTACACTACAGGCCAAAGATATTCATCTTTGCACTAAGGCCAAAGATATTCATCAATAAGTCATCTTTACACTACAGGCCAAAGATATTCAACAACGGGTCATCTTTGCACTACGGGCCAAAGATATTCAACAACAGTTCATCTTTGCACTACAGGCCAAAGATATTAATATCTCAAAGAAATATATAATCATTTCAGAATTTATATAAACAATAATTATAACCATGTTGATCAATTCACCTTTGCACTTAAGCTAAAGATATTCAATTATAAATTCAATGGTCATGATCATACCACCACAATTCAACTTTTCACTATCGGCCAAAGAGAACCCTGTATATGATCATACCAATAATCTACCCATCTTTACACTCCAATGAAAGAGAATTTTAACATCGGGGTTATAAAAATATTATATATGATAATAAAATCAATATAATCAATATATAGTTTTAATCTCCAGTAGTAATATTCATAAATCAACTATAATTTGGTTAGAAAAAGAAACCAATTTTGTAGTGAATAGTACCCGTGAATAAGAACTCGTGAATAAGTAAATCGTGAGTAGTAACTCGTGAATAAGAATCATGAATAAGAACTCTCGATATGAAAAAGTTCCAAATTTGATAAAAGTTCAAACCAATATTTCAACATAATGATATTGAAGAAATAATATCACTTATGAAGAAAATAACATCCCTTTCAATCCCTTAAAATCCCTTTACTATCCCTTACCTCAAAAGAAAGATAGATTGACCTGGAATAACGTTGAATCGAACTTGAACCGAGTAGCAACACTCAAGATATCAAAATACTCACAAGAATACACTCGATAATATAGAGAGAGAAAAAGAGAAAACTTCAGCCGGTGTGATTTTCAATTCTAACCCAAGACCCTATTTATAAAAAATGCTTTAGAACATTAAAAGCGTAATATTTAATAAATTAATAATATATATTTATTAAATTCTCACGCACACCTAATCTGATTCAAATCAGTCACCACACCTCACCTAAATCAAAAAAAATGTTTTTCATAATTAAAAATTTTAAACTTCCAAAAATCAATTATTTTGGAACTTCGAAACTTCAATAATTCATAATAAATAGCCCTTTTATCATAAAATTCGAATCTCGCGAATCATTATAGGAAATTCAATTCTCTACAACTTTGCAGAAGAAAGTTTTTTAAAATTCCAAACAGAAATTGACCGAAATCCACATACGGACGATTTTACAAGCTATAATCAAATTTCAGTCAAGAAATGGGGTCCACCGACACACAAAACATGTGTTAATCATTTAATGCAACAAAAATACTCTTCCTCCTCATATACTCATATATCCCACATTCATTGTAAAAATATCATCATTATTATATTATAATAATATAATAATAAATTATTTTATCAGAAAAGATAAAATATCAATTTTCAACAATTGTCACTTTAAAAATTTTCTCCATCTATATCCACATAAAATGAATATTTTTCTTATCATATAAATCAATAATTAATTATTCACAAATAATATTACGTAATCGAATAATCGATAAACCGGCGGTTCTCGTGAAAGAGGGGCTTTCAATAAGAATTTCTCCTTCTTGGCAAGTGATTAGATGACCAAACCTCTCCTTAGATGTAACTTTCTAGACATTGTCAATAATGCTATCTAATAATATTATTCAAATAATATAAATTATTGTCTCGATAATGAAAAAATAATTGTGTAGTGACAATTATTAAAATAACGATAATATATAATATCAACGCAAAGAAATTATTGAATCAAAAATAAAATATCAAGCAAGAATTACTCGTAACAATTATTAGAAAGTAGTGCCTTCTTACGTAAGAATCAATAATTGGTGCAATACTGCGCGCTTCTTGTCGGCAACAACGCCAGACATCTTGTGTTTTAACCAATCGAGTATTCCAACAAGATTAATAAGAATAACTACGCCAAGTATTTATAAAAACTCCTTTTATCGCTTTTCTTCATCCGATAGTTATTCTCATATGGGAACCACAAATAGTCACTGCTACCATTGCATTTAATATTCCCCGATAGAAAGAATATTCCACGACCAAACGAATATTCCCCGACAACAATGAATATTTTATAACCACTTGCGTATTTTTGAAAAAAAATCATATATCACCCTTAACTTTAACCTTTATCAATTTAACCATTTACTGAATAGTAATTATAAGAAAATTGAATACTTTTATTTCATAAAATTCGGGGTCTTACAGATATGGTACTTGAGGGTGCATTGGTTGTACTAGACTCTGGACCTTCTTTTCTGAATTTGCCTTGTCTTTCTCTTCCTACTGAGCCTTAGAATTTTCCAGATTTTCTTCCTTGTCAGCCATCTGCTTCTTTCCATGCACGAGCAGCGGCTTCACTTAAGATTATTGAAGCGCGAGCGCGCGACTTACAAAACTTGTCAAATCTTTCCCTGATCTCAATGTGATTGCTTAACACTGCTCCTTCCCGTCTCTTCTTGGATTTGTCTCAGTGTTACTTGGCAATGAACCTTGGGGCCTATTGTTAAGCACGCTCGCCATCTGCCCTTTCTGAGTCTCGAGATTCTTGATAGCCACTACTTGGCTTTTGATCATGACTTCAGTGTTTGGCATGTATTTCAACATCATCTCCTCTATCTCTGATTTCTTTTATGGCTGTGGTGCAGCTGGAGTGTGGTGTTGTTGTTGCTGAGAGAATCCCGGTGGAAATTGTGGTTTTGGTGTAAACTGTGGTTGAGATGACTGTGGTTGAAACTGCTTAGTTCTAATTTGGCCGATGTTGTTGTTGTCCTTGGTTATTTGACCAACTAAAGTTCGGATGATTGCGGTTGTTGGGGTGGTATGTGTTCTAGAATTGACCTTGGTCTTTTTTGTAATTGCTCACATACTGTACCGACTCTGAGCTGATGGCACACTGATCCGTGGAGTGTGACCCTGCACAAATCTCACAAATGAAGGTAACTATTTTCACTTTGCTCTCTACCAAAGTATCTATCTTCTTAGCCATAGCTGTCATCTGTGCCGACAACTGAGTAATGGCATCAACCTCCAACACACCTGCAACCTTAGGTTGTGGCATCCGAGCTGTAGGATTCTGATAATCATTCGCAGCCATAGTCTCGATAAGCGTATATGCCTCGTCATAGCTCTTTGCCCATAATTCCCCTCCTGCGGCTGCATCCATAATCAGTCTCGACTGCCATCCTCACCCATTGTAAAAGGAATTTATCACCATGCAGTCTGGCATACCGTGATGCGGACATTTTTTGAGCATCTCTTTATAACGCTCCCATGCCTCATATAAGGACTCGCCTTTTGTTGCTTTCTGACCGAGAGATAGCCGCTCATCTTTGCAGTCTTCGCCATTGGAAAGAACTTGGCTAAGAATTTGTGTGCTAAGTCCTCCCATGTGGTTATTGACCCTGGCAACAAAGAATGTAGCCAACTTCTAGCCTTATCCCGCAATGAAAATGGGAATAGTCGTAGTCTGATGGCATCCTCCATCACATCGTTGTATCTGAATGTGTCGCAGATCTCAATAAAACTCAATAGGTGCTCATTCGGATCATCTCAGAGCAAGCACTCTAAACCGAATCGAAGTTTTGCACCATTTGAATAGTGTCCGGTTTGATCTCAAAGGTATTGGCTACTATCGTCGGTCTGACTATGCTAGAATGTAATCCGTTTATGTTCGACATGGAATATTCCCTTAGAGCCCGATGCTCTTCTCTTTGCTCAATTCTCTGTTCTTCTGCCATATTCGGTATAATTCCTTCTAACTGAGCTTGTAGATTTCTTCGCACACTAGCTTTCCAACTTCTCCCGTTGATGCTTTTCTGTGCTAGTGTTAATTCGGAATTGGAAGATCTCGTATGCATATAAATCTACAAGTACCTGAAATTACAAATAAAACAAAAATAAAAATGAGAAACGATCAGAATTGTCTAAGTCATACAATTTAGCTTTAAACTGATGATAATTATCTAAATTAACGCCCCTCCCTAATTCAACACACCAAAACTTGTCATTTCTTTTATAGTTCTAATAAAAGAGCTCTAACTCATGCAAGCATACATGTGTCAACAAGTAATACAGTAAAAGTAGTATCGATCCCACGAGAAAGTTGTTAAATTTAAACTATCATGCATCAATTAACTCACCAATTTATATGCTTGACTAATAACTAAAAGTGTTGAATTAAACTAATTATGAATAATAACTAAAAATAAGAATACAAATAGAATAAATATAATCTGGAAATAATGGGACCCTAACTTCATTTAATATTTCATCTAATCGCCACTACCATGCAAGAAGTGAACACATATCACAGGAAAATAGCCAAGAGCACGAATAGAGCTATAACCATTTTTCAATGCACTATAACCTACTTACAAAGCATCTACAGATGTTAGACTCCATGTAATCACCAATACAACCAAAATCACTATATGTCTATGTGAAATTGCAATTATATTAATTTTAAGCTCAAGCCCTTATTCTAGCTCATATGGTGAAACAGTATATGTCTATCTGGTTCACAAAATACGCAAGCCATATGCAACAGCCCCATATTCGCATGTTATCATGACTACAGTCCATACCTGTATGTTCATTGTCAATTCTATACAAATATTGAGATGAATGGTGATCAAGCATTCATACATGTAAAACAATTATGATAAATATCCTATATGATATGCAAAACAATCCTAGCATTTAAGCGTGCAACCAAACTACATATTAAAATCCGTTAGAATTCCATAATGGAGTTTAGTTCATGACTGAACCAAAAGCCATTATGGGATCAACGCTAAACATGATCAATAAACAAATAATTGAAATACGAAAAATAGAACGATCAAACCCAATTGTTGAATAAAAACCAATGATCAACGTTTAAATCCTCATAGAAATCCAGTAAATAATAATAAAAATCCACAATGGTAGAGAATCCCAAGAAGAATTGGAAAAGTAGACGTTTTGGCTTCGTTCTACGTTGGAATCTCTCCCAAGGTGTAAACCCTAGTTTTTATGATGAAAATACGCTCAAAATTATCCAGTCTATCTCTGACACCAATCAAAATCGTTTAAAAACCAATTACAAATCATTTAATTAAAATTTAAAATTAAAACAAAATTACAAAGATCGAATCGGTAATGCGGGTCAGATGCCTCTCCAAAGATATGTCTCATACGCGGCGCGAGACTTACTGTAATGTCCGCCTTCTGTCGGCCGGCCTCTCTCACGCGCTAGCGTCCCTCGCAGACTTGTCCTGCTTTCATGGTAGCGTAATTTGCGATGAGGTATCATGTCTGGTAGGGTACTTTCATGGGCCAAGCGCCCCCAGCTATTCGCCATGGCTTTCACTCTGCAGTTCCGGTTACGGTTCGGTTTTGGCTTCATTACATGTCATCCGCTATTTGTTCTTTCATGCTTGATCTCTTACTCCATGCTTGGTCTCCATGATTCATTGTACCTCCATGCCATGCACATCTTTGTTTTTGCCTCGCCTTCACGCATCTATTAGCCACGTGCCTTCTAATACCACCAAAATTAAGCCGATTCCTGCACTTATTCACCAAAAGGAGTTTTAAGTAAATGCAATGAAAAATAACGTGAAATGCAACTAAAACACAATAAAATGTACTTGAGATTGGCACAATTCGCATGAATTGGTATTCAATAAGTAGGTAAAAATTCCACTTATCAATACCCGGTGATAAAAGTATAGTAATACGCGTTGTTGCACAGTAGCACATAGTATCTCTGATTATCGATCCTTACATAAGAAGTCACTCGGTTTCATTCAATAATTATCTCAATAGTTGTTGCATAGTGTCTCATATTATTGATTCTATTATTATCACAGTATCATCTGCACAATATTTTATATTATTAAATTAATAATTGAGACGACACAGTTATTCATATTATTATTTGTATTATTGACAATGTCTAGAAAGTTCTGTCGAGAAATTTAAGGGGTTAGGTTATTTAATTTTGCGCCAATAAAGAAAAATCTTTATCGGAAAGCCCTCTCTTTCCTAAAAAGGATTTGGTTATCAATATTGTGAGTTATAATATTAATGAGGAATAATTATTGAGAAAAATATTTATATTTTGTTGGGAATATTAGTGTTAGTGGAAATCGACATTTATTTCGATAATAGTTGATTTCTGGATGTTAAATTGACCAAACAGGTAATTAGTCGGATAAATGATTAATTAATTGCTATTAGTTCACATGCAAGGAACTATTGGTTCACGTGCAAGAAACTATTGATTCACACGCAAGTACTATTATGGGAGGTTATGCAAGATTGATAATACTTGAGGGACTAAATTAAAAATAGAGGAAAAGATGAAGGTACTAAAGTATAATTAACCTTGTAATTTACCACCTTTTCCTAGCCTATAAATACTCCTCCATCCATTCATTATTTCCTACCAATTTGAAGAGCAAAGTTATAATCACAAGTTATAGTGAGAGAAACTATAGAGAGAAAGAAGAAGAGTATTATGCTACTTCACTATTGCAGTATCTAATCTCCTACTACGGTAAGGGATATTATTTTTCGTATTCGTAAGAGATATTATTTTTCGTATTCGTAAGGGATATTATTTTTTGTATTCATAAAGAGTATTATGTATTTCATATTCGGACATGATATTATTTCATATATACTTGTAAAGGTTGTCATTTTATTCCTTATTAATCTGCGGGAGTAAATCTTCGCGGATTACCGCATACATGGTGAATAACCCTTCGTATTCATTCTTTATTAATCTGCGAGAGTAACCTGTCTACGCGGATTACCACATGCATGGTGAATAACCCTTCGTATTCATTCCTTATTAATCTGCCGGAGTAACCTATCTACGCGGATTATTGCATGCATGGTGAATATGTGACGCCTCCAAAATAGGTATACATCACCTATTCTGAGTCGCCAAATACACAGTACAGAATACAAATATAACTTAATTATACAACAGTCGTATAAAATACGACATAACATAATCTAAGAGTTTTAATAAGAATATTTTCATCAAAACAATATCCACACTCAATGGAGTCCTCATTATATTTATTGTCACACTATTTAATGTATTAATAGTGAGGACTACTAGTGTTATCATCCGGATGACCGCATTCTGCTTCCCCGACTAGTCCCGACTACGTTCTCATTTCTTGAAGAGAACGGTGAAAAGAAAGGGTGAGCTCAATCTAGCCCAAAGAAGAAATATTATGACTAAGATAATGCGTAATAAATTATCGTTAGCCTTCAACAATGTTAAAACGATACAATATAACAAACATCAAGTTTAACTCTTCATGAACAAACAATCCATTAAAAGAGTCAAGTAGAGAATAAAATCTACTATCTTTTATGATTTAAAAGGTTTTTCATCACTTTTATCACGGACTCACTTTAATAAATAATCCACATCATCCATGCACTACTACCAAGGATATTCATTAAGTGTCACAACCACAAATTATCCACGCACTACGCCAAGGATATTCGTGTATTCATCAATGGTCATGATCATGCCAATAACTGTCCATCAATGCACTACGGGCCAATGAGGACTTTTACCACATCATTTATAATATTACGGTTATGATTATACCGATTAATTCCTGGTCATAATCATATCAAGTCCATCTATGCACTACAGGCCACAGATGACTTTCAACATAAAATAAACATGAGGATGATGACAATTATATAAGAATTCAATAAAACAAGTTCAAGAATTAATTTATCCAGGAACTAATAACGTCCAAATTGTCAACATGATACTTCTTTGTAGAGTAAAATTCAAGAATGCTCGTAAGAATATTTCCATAAAAGATATCGGATGAAGCACAAATATCAAGGATATTACACTAATTTCATGGAGTATAAAGTCAAAACTTTAACCAACTCGAGTATAATAAAGAATGGAATAACAAAAGAAATCATCGTGCATGCGATAGATCGCACGCATAAAAGTTATTCCAATGTAATAATAAATAACGAGAACCGTGTCAAAGTAAATTACGCACCGGCAATGTGATATTCCAATGTAATAATAAAGAATGGAATAACAATGTAAATCACCATTACGTGTGATGTAATCATGCATGATGGAGTTATTCCAATGAATAATAATTAATGGAACCGGTCGAGCGTAATACGCACCGGCTGTGATATTCCAAATGTAATAATAAATAATCGAACCATGTCATACGTAAATGCACGTATCGGGATTTTCCAATAGAATAATAAAAATGGAATAATGTAAGAATTTCACCATGTATGCGGTTGTTGGACAAAGTTATTCCAACATAATGATAAAGAATGGAATAACGTAAGAATTTCACCAAGTATAGGGTAGCTGCATGATGAGTTATTCCAACAGAATAATAAAGAATGGAATAATGAAGTTCTCTTACATGAATACGAAAGAAATAATACCCCTTACCTTAGAAGAAATTGGATATAGGAGTAGTGAAGTAGCAGAATACTTTTCTTCTTTCTCTATAGTTTCTCTCTCTAGAGTTTTAGTGAATTCGTAAGAAATAATGAAGGAATGAGCTTCTATTTATAGGAGAATGGACTGAATAATAACTAATTCATGAACGGTCCAGATTGATTTACTTTTAAAACGACTATCCATATTGATTTACTATGCAAAGATAAATAAAATATTCTAATAAATAAAATCTTTTAAATAAAATATAATATATTCTATTTATAATCTAATAAAACGAATAATTTTATAAAAGTATTCTATTTTATATAAAAAAAATTACTATGCAAAACACTATCTATGCAGCCTTTATGCAAACACTATGCATAATAAAATATAATATATTCTAATTATTGTCTAATAAAATAAATAACTTTATAAAAGTATTCTGTTTTATATAAAAAGATTTTACTATGCAAAATACTATGCATAATAGAATATAATATATTCTATTAATAGTCTAATAAAACAAATAACTTTATAAAAGAATTTTGTTTTATATAAAAAGTTTTTCTGTTTTATTACATTAATAATACTAATAAAACAAAATTTATATATATAATATACACTACAAAAAAATGGGGCTTCTGCAACAACCGATTTTCGTTGCTAAAGGTGCCAAATTTCGTTGCAAAAGGGTTTTGGCAACGACTTAAATGTCGTTGCGTCTTTCGTTGCGTAATAAGCGTTGCTAATTGTTCCGCAACGAACATATTTTTTTTGTTGCCAAAAGTAATACATTTTGCAGCGAAATTTGGCTTTCATACACAGACATCGATCCTTTAGTAACAAAATGTATTGTTGCAGAATAATTAAAATTTTTTTGTTAAAAAGCCCATTTCGTTACAAAAGCCTGCTAATTGGAAACGAAATGAACTCTTTTTTTTTTTGCAACAACCATGCATTTTCGTGGCAATTGACACCATTTTGCAATGACATTTTTCGTTGCAGTAAATTATGAAAATTGTTGCCTAAGCTTGCTTTCGTTGCGGAATGTAAACTTTTTAGCAACAATTTTCGTTACTAATTATATTATTTGGCAACGACATTATGCTGAATCACCAACGAAAATATTTTTTGCTGGTTATTTTTCAATAGCAACGATAGTCGTCAATTAGCAACGACATTATATGTTGTCATTTCTTTATATGTGCAATGAAAGTTGATATGATTTGCAACGATAAAAAATGTTGCATTTTATTTTAGTATTAGCAACAATATCCCCTCTGTTGTTATTAAGGTTAATTTTCCGTTGCCAAATATAAAGTTTTTAATGCCATTAGCAACGAAAATTTGTCGCTAAATGTATAAAAATCGCTATATATTAAAACTTGTTCAATGCTTTGGTAACGAATTATATTGTTGCCAAATCAAAATTTGACATTCTTTTTGTGTACCTGGCTGGCTCAATTTCCCCATAGCAAATAATGGCAAAAATACAAAAAAAAACTAAAATATTATTAATTTAATAAAATCATCCACTACATAATCATTCATTATTTTTACAATTAACCATCTAAAGTTACCACAGTTCTTCAATCAAAGTATATATCTACATATATAGAGAGAGTACACTTCATAATTTTGTCCCTTGTCTTCCGTAAACGTAGCACGAAAATTTGATACCCGGTATTGTAAGGCAGGTCGTAGAAGCAGTCTTCCTGCACATATTTAAAAATAATAGCAAAGTCAGGAAAATGAAGCAAATAGGTCACCAGAGGCACTTAGTGCCAAAATCAATACACAAAGATAATAGAGTTGCTACGTGGTACTAATGTACACCGTATTGCTCATAAGCAAAAAAAGACAATAAAGTTACTACGTGGTACTAATGTACACTGTAAATTAGGATACTTGTGTATATAAGCCAATGTAATTGAGAAGAATGAATCAAGAAATCATTATCCCAAAATCAGGTTCTTATTTTCTACAGATTACATGGACCATCTTTATTACAAGGTCATATGACTTGATACTCCATCCTCAAAAGCATGTCCAGAAATACACCAAGATTTTGTCCTAAAAAAGAAGTCTAAAGTACACAAACTAAATGTGAAATATGACATGCATAATAATTTAACCCAAAGTGCACATATCCCTGTAAGAACATTCCACTCTCAAGTTAATTACGCTATTTGTGTGGGTCCAAATATTATTGGAACTGTTTTTATTCTCTCTCCTCTAATTTGCCAACCTTAAATTTGTCAGCCCAGTGTACTCTTAGACATCCTTTTGAGGACACAGGTAGTAACCAACTGATCTAATCACACACTGAGGCCCCAATCAGACACATTTAGTGCAAATTCATGGCTGACAGTTGCATCGTAAAAATTGTGTATTGTGAACATTGCACATTGTCAAAGTCATTCATAGTAGTCTTTGAATTTTGATATAGAGCACAAAGCATTGATCCTTGTGTAAAATCAATTCAAAATGACCTTAAGAAGGAATTGCAAAAAGACATGGGAGTAAAGACTAGCAACTGACCATCACTAAAAAAACACTCTTTTATGCTACCTTGTGACAATATCAGGGTGTCCTTTTGCATAGCCCTGGAGGGAACCATATCACATATTTGAGTATATATGCATAGCCCTGGAGGGAACCATGTTACCAGAAATTAAATTAGAACAAAAGACTGAAAATAACAGATAACCTAATATACCCACATATGTGATATATTCCATTTCCTATGTATGGGAAGTATAATATCTGGAAGCAAGATTTTAAAGGTTTTTTTTATTAGTAAGTAGATCATAATCTCCAAGTTAGAAAACCAATCTAAACAAAGAGAAGTATATGTACCTCCATTATATGATTTGCAGGAAAAGGCCAATGTGACTGCAAAATGATATAATTTTGGGGGATTTTGTTCCGTCATAATCATCAGACTGTAAACTACAAAGAGTAAACTCAGTACCAAACAGATAAAACATTATTGTTATTATGCAAGAATCTGCCATTCAAAACAGACAAAAAAATATCATCTCTTAGATTGAGAATTGACTAAGCTCCTTTTTTTAAAAAAAAATTACTTAATTTCAATATGATCTGAAGATGCTACAAAAAATATTTTTTCGACTAAAGTATATCCATATACACAGGCTGAACACCAACAAATACATGCAGCGCATAGATCAGAACAAAGAAGGATAGCCTTCTACAACACTCTTAGACTATAGTCAGAAAGATACCCAACTAAACAAGTACTGAGTTGAGCACAGATCATGGTTATCAATGAAAGTAATTGACTCTTGAAGGCCACCAAATTTATCACACTAGATGGTTTCCCTGTAGGATCCCGTAGACGCCATAATCCCCCCTTCATAGATTCCTAAATGACGATATATAGATATATGATGATAGAAGGTTGGGATTTTTCAGAGAAAAATTAAATTTACTGGCAGTTAAATATAAAGTAACTGAAGAATTCCTTTTGTTGGGAAGTCAAAGACCGTTGAAAGCTGTGCCCTGCCCCATCAATCCAATTTATAATTCGTTGCCTATGACTATCTACATGTAGAATTTATTGAAAAAGGAAAAATAGATTAGGAGAATGATAAAATTATCATTTATACGCAAGTGTTTAAAAGCTTAGGTAAATATTTTTTCAACTGAAACAATAAAATGACCACTAATAACCTCATGAAACTCATCGTTGAAATGAACTAAACAACAATTACTTCAAAAGTTGCCTAACAAACATCAATTTGTTTTCATAAATGTAAGTATTGTAACCTCAATCAATTTGGACCTTGCAACCTCGATCCAATAGACTCGCGCATAACATTGTCATAATGTTGAACCACTACTTGACTTAGAAGCCACATAGCCCATCCGAATTCATGTGCAAGTAGCTCACCAGCAGCGGCCATTCCACCAATTATTTGAACTGTGTTCCCAAAGTAATTTTGGGACAAGGGTGGGTATAATCTTGATCTGATATCAATCGACATTCTACAATTAGTAATCTGATCAAGTGGTAAGCAACGAATACACGTCACACATCTCCAGATCAACGCTATTAAGGCCTGTAAAGTAGATATAACTTTGGTTGTGTTGTATTCAACATTAGCCCTCACCTTGATTTTTGCTAACACGACGGCTGAGAAATGAAAGATTCTCTCTCTGAGAAAAGGCAGGCCAAATCTGTTGATGAATTGATTAGAATCGGTATATGGCAAGGAAATAATGGGACCATATCCATCAGGAAACCAGTGATTATGGATAGGCGGACGCGATATTTTAATTGTACAAATACTCTGCCCTGCTCCTTTGGCTTTGAAAACATGGGACAGAGTGTTCATGAAAGGCTAGAAAGAGGTGCCATCAGCAAGACAATGGTTAACTGAACCCCCGATGAATATTCCATCTATTAGCTCAGTTACTTGGAGCGTTAGTAATGACATGGTTTTGCAATATTAGCTTAGTTTCAAGTATAGAGATATCTTGTGATAGTCTTCTTTACATTTGTTTTTCCAGTATCTGTTTTTTTTCTTTTTTTGGGTTCTGGGTAGTGGACTAGGGTGGGAGGGGTTTGCCATTAAAAGGTGAAGATTCAATATAAATTTAAATAGAACAAGCAAAAATAATAAAAAACTAACTTTCATAGTTTTGAAATTAACCACAAAAAAAAGTTATCTTAGTTTTGAACCAACTAGGTAAAAACAATGTAAATGTTTAAGTCAAAAATAAGAAAGGCTGGAGCAGCAAGAAATAACGTTAAATATAAGTTTAAGTCAAAAAAACAAGAAGTGTCAGGTTTACTTCACCTAAGGAGGAACTAAGCTTGCATTTTTTGAAATGTCTTCAGCCACAAAAGAAGTAGCAACACTGAGGAGAGGAATATTAAATAGCTTTGAGATAATATTAAAGATTGATATGAAAACATCAGCTGAAGCCAACTCCACGGGGTCTACAAACATATTACAAAAGTGTTAGAGATTCAAATATCTCAGCAACTTGAGGAAAAGCAAAATCAGATCCATGAGAAAGGCTTCACATTTTGAACTTGACAGATACAAATGTCAAATGAGATTAGTTTCTTAAATATTAATATAAAAGAACAAACAAAGCTTAAAATAACAAAACAACTATAAATTACACCTTTATAGTTTTTGCTTTTCAGGTCCAAAAACTACTCATTAAGCCTCAGAAGCCTGTTCTGTATCTATAAACCAACCCAATTCTTTACTTTTCTTTTTTTAATTATATGATACGACATAATCATGTCAGATATGTCATTATTAAAATGGATTAAAAGACCCAATCTTTCCTGAAAAGCAAATTTCCAGGCCACATACCTATAGGTAGCGTAAAAGTTTAAACAGTTCAGGTGAACAATAAAGCTGGAATATTGCATGCTTACACTAATATTATATCAATTTAAGGATTGAAATCAAAACTCAATTGAGAATAAGAACTCACCAGAAATACCAGTTACATCCATGTTTGAGAAATCACTTTGAAGGAACTCCAACACATTCTGAACACCCTTGGACACCATGTTCATTCCCATAAGCATCACCAAAGGCTTGCAGCTTAAATCGATGTATAGATTTTCCCCCGCCATCGAGCATTGAATAGTTTGCATCCTACCAAATCGCTAGATCTCGCAAGCGTAATAAGTTGCTAGATAATATAAGATTCGGTGGAAAATGCCACATCAATATAGTTAAATAATAAATTAGATCCTATTCTCCAAAACACGAACAATAAATTATTTCACACGAGTAACATCATTAAAATAAAACATGAAGGGAGAAGGAGCGTATCAATTCATGTATCTGTTTCGTGGTATTATTTACCTCAAGATGTATTTAGATCGTTAAGATCGCATAGCAAGACTGTGCAAATACGATTGCCATTCATGTCCTTTATCATAGTAACTATTCCGTGCTTTAGTGTGGAAACAATAATGGAGAACTGCTTCAGAGTCTTCGTGGTTTCAATAACCTTCGGATGACTCTAGTCCCGCTTTAAGATATACTAGTAAGTGGATGTTTCAAAGTACTAAATTCTTGATAACAAAGGGAAAGGAACAAAGAGATCTTGAGAAAGAGATAAAGTAAACCCGCATATCGCATGAAATTCTAATATGATATCCAACTTTTTCCGGTAATGGAATGAAGTATCTCGTGATCTCACGATCCTCGTTACATACTTCAGAAGGTTTTGGACAAGGTAATTCCCAAAGGGATCATCATAAGCTCGACGACGATGTGCACAATTATTTCATGGAAAATCTTTTCAACATCTTCTTGAGTGCCCTCAGTAAATTTCCTTTGTAAGACGCGGCACCCATGTTGGTCCTTTGCCATAAGATAAATAGTAAGAGATAAACAGCCAAACTAGAAAACCACTAGTACTATTTTGTAGCATACATCATCCACTTCAAGTTCAAACTTTAAACTCTTAATAGTACTATGTTTTTAAAAAAAATGTAATTAGAGGCCTATAAATGACAAACAATAACTAGTGGAACCTGTATAGGCAATAAATTAATAACCAAAGGCACTAATTGATATTCTTCATCAGAATGGCAGTAGCAAAGTAAAGAAATACATATCAGCATAAGAACAATAACCATGTATTCAGTTATTAATTCAATATCCCATTGGTAAAGCTTGTGTAAAATCTTCTAAAAAAATAATTTTCTAGCATAATTACGACATGCCAACCATAACATATAAAGAAACTAACAAGGTACCTATAGTATAAAGTAACTTACGATTATACACATCCCAATATTAACATTATTCATTAAACACACAGTTTGCAAATCTATTTATAAGATTAGAAGTAAATCTCTAGGTATAAGCAATGGAATATAAACAATGTGCAAATTGACATTTCACCTTTCTATATAAGAGGGAAGATATCATTGTTGTCATCATCCATATCTAGATACGTGAAGCTCACATCGCCCTTAGGATCTCTATAATTGAAGCTCGGGTTCACATAGCATTTCATCTCATGGAACAGGTTCAAATTATCCACCAGCTTATGAAATACATTGCATCTGCAACACTACAACAACATCACAAAAATAAAATAAATTAGTACCACACACATGTAATAAGTTGTAAGTTTGATAGCTATCTGTGCTTACACTTCTACATGCACTATAAAATGCCAATATCTCTACTCACAGTTACACCTTTCACTCTTTCAGTAATGTTAATATATTAAAGTTATGGATTTGTTCAGCACATAACAGTGAACACAAAGCCTGCACCCTACACCCAAAACTGCACTAATTTACCAAGCGTACGTATATTTGCTCATTCAGATACTAGATAATAATGTGGTCAAATGTTTAAATAGGTAGCAAACTTTATTTCCCTTGTTTATATTATTACTCCATTAATTACTACTACTACTTCATATCTGTATTTATCATATGGAGTACTGTACACATCTAAGTACTACTACTACGCTATAGTTATCTCCACAAAGCAATTTTGATACATGAATATTATTCTTGAATTTTACTCCACAAAGCAGTATCATGTTGACAATTTAGATATTTTTAAACTCTAGATAAATTTAAAGTCTTTAATATTTATCCTTGATTTCGTTTGATTAATTCTTATAACATTGTCATCATCCTCATGCTTAATTTGTGATGAATATCTTTGGCTTACGTGCATAGATAGATTGTTGATTGGTATGATTATGACCAGGGATCATGACCCGTAATGTTATAAATGATGTGGTAAAAGTCATTATTGTCCCGTAGTGCATTGATGGAAAGTTGTTGGTATGATTATGACTAGGGATTATTCGGTATAATCATGACCATTGATGATTAAGCTGAGTCTCAGCGATAAAGTTGATGAAAAAAATTTTAAATCATAGAAAATAGTAGATATCAGGCTCTACTTGACTCTTCTAATGGATTGTTTATTCCGCTGCAGTTGTTGATCTAAAACTTGTTATCTATTATATTCTATCAGTTATTATACTGTTGAAGGCTAAGTATAATTTATTCTCGCATTATCTTAGTCATAATATTTCTTTTTTAATTAGTTGAAATCACCCTTTTCTTTCATTATTATTCTCTTCTAAAATGAGAATATAAATTTGAGACCAGTTTAAAATGGAGTGATGGTCTAGGATAAATGATTTTAGTAATCCTCATTATTCTGTGAAATAGGGTGATAATAATTGTAATGAGAACTCCATTACAATTACCAAATCCTCCTATCCTATATGGAGTAAAATTCAAGAATAATATTCGTGTATCAATATTCATGTATCCATTTCCATTACCAAGTCATCCTATCCTACATGAGAGTTTTAAATTTTGGGGCCCTCATCAACAAAACAATTACTCCTCCTCTCTCTCTCTCTCTCTGTGTGTCCTCTCTCTCTCTCTGTGTGGACATATTAAATTTTCCCTAATATAATTACTACAATATTTCAAACTTGAGGCGTTGGTAATATATATATACATGTCTGTAAGAATTAATGTCTGCTGATTGAGCTATTGTGTGATCAATCAACCACAACGAGTCAAATCAACTTTATTTATTTTCTCCTCCGAATTACTCCAGCAGAATAATCATGCTGGTTAATGAGTTCTTGACAAAAGATATATAGAATACCAGCGAGCGCGCCTACTTTTTCTTTGATAATTACTACTATTTCCTTCCAGGGTATAAGAGTCGATTTATTTATTTTTTTAAATCAATTCACAAAATTCTAAAGTTTTAAAATCATTCGGATATCACATTATCACTCTAATACTACATTCTTGTAATAATCAAAACAAGTCGCATACTCTATATATATTGACACCAGAACCCTTTTTTCAAGTATTTTCAAGAATCCTTTCCAAATGTCAGATTGCAATTAAATATACTCTGCAATATTTTTCTGCTATCCTTAAATGAAAAAAGAAGTGAGTTTCTGAGCAAGATGTGTGAAAAAAATTCATTGCAATAAAATATTCGGGATGGGGAAGGCATCCCACGTACAAGAAGAGAAGAGAAGAGAAGAGAGGAGAGGAGAGGAGAGGGGAATTCCTTGATCTTAAGGCGTCAAGGCAAAGACTCCCTAGTAGTTCTTGAGGAGATTCCCTCGGACAATGAGAGCAAACAAAGAATCAAGATTTCGACATAAACAAAACTAAAAAATACAGGAAAAGTACATATATTTTTTATATTGTGAAGAAGAAAAAAGCTATGGGGGAAGTTTCAGAATCCAATAATTGCAAGGAGAACTAGGTTATGCTTCCATCAACCATAAAAAATTAAATACATAACCATGTTGATCAATATAGCACCTTGAACACTTGGATTGTCCTGATTACTGTTTCCTACTTAAAACTTAACCACGCCCTATCCGTGATATTATAATATATTGCTTCTTATAAAAATCGCATACGTGCACACACAGAAGAATACCAAAATTTTGAAATGTATTTTCTTAAAAAAGATCAATACTAGACAATCTACTTATAGAGCTTAATTTTATAGGAAAAAACAATTGGAAACATAGCCAAATTTAACTAAAAACATTCTAAACACATAAGAAGCTAGAAACATAAACAGGTATCTGATTTCAAGTACATAATCATTGAAAGGTTTTGGCTATGGGATATTAAACAATAGACTATGTAAAAGTTTAGAACAAGAAGAGTGATAAAATTCAACACAAAACATCCACCTTTCCTTTTAATGCAAAGGATTGAATGTTTAAGAAATGGGATAAGTAAACTTATAAACAGACAACATAGTATACAAATGAACTCATGAAGCATGTAGTAATCAACAAGTGCATAATCATTGTACTAAAAATACATAAAGATTACATCTTTATGTAATAACAGAAAACTAAAAGTGGGAAACATTATATATATAGCTGAACATGTAAGATTTTGGTCATAATCAGCTGAATAAGAAGCTATCTAACCAATAAATACCCATACCCAAAGGAACACCAACCCAAAACCATAACATTAAGAAACATTTTTGAAATTTGAATAAATCCTTGGAAGCCCATTAACAGAGCCGGTCTTGGGTTTTGTAAGGCCCATGGCAAAAAATTTCAAGTGTGCACCTTTATATAAATTAAACAAAAAAATAAATAAATTATCAACTAATTAATTTTATTAAAATTATAAGAATTTACGAAAGATAACTAAGAACACTCTGGGGCCTCGTTAAAAAATTTGTTCGGGGAAAATCTAATGGGACAAAACCCCAAACTAAGGAAAAAGAGTACCCCGAAATGTAAACATTGTATTAAAAACGAAGAACAAGAATTTCAGCCAAGTTTTCTGTTGAATTAAATAATAAATAAGAAAAAGTTAACAAAAATATATATTACAATTTATAAAATTTATATACAAAGAAAACCCTATTTAAGAATACTCTATATAAAAATAACCTCTACAATATTATAAAAAAAAAATTGGTCCCAATTTGGGCCAATTATAAATAGGAATAACCTCTAAATTATAATATGTTATGTACTTTTTAAGTCCCGTGTTGAAAACTATACCTCTATATAATAATAATATATATATATATATAAGAGACAATATTAATTTTAAAAGACTACATTTTCTATAAAAGACTACATTTCATATAAAGAACTATGTTTTCCTATAAAAGACTACATTTCTTATAAAGGACCACATTTTTCTATAAAAGACTACATTTCCTATAAAAGACCACATTTTCCTATAAAAAGACTACATTTCCTATAAAAGATCACATTTTCCTATAAAAAAACTACATTTCCTATAAAAGATTACATTTTCCTAGTTTGAAAATCTAATCTTTAATTTTTGTTATAAAATCTATATTTTTATTAAAGTGAATATTTTTGGGTGTTTGAAAAATATTTTGTACCAATATCTCTATTTAGTAAATAGAGGTTTTACTGTATCTAGATTCTATATGTATCTTAAAAAAAAATTACCATCAAAGAAATGCACTGGTTTAGCTGGTGGATGATTTATTTTCCAACTTTGTTAGAGAAAAGGAGAATCATCGGAAAAAAAATTACTTACAGCTTGCGTTATGAACCGAGAGATCAAGAGTTTTTCCTTCTTTTTGTGGCTAAGAGTCTATTTTGATTCTCCATATTTATTGATTTGTTTTATATTATATTTTATAATTATTTTTTTATTTTTTTATACACATATATACATATTTTTTTAAAAATATTGGGCCTACTCAACTCAACTTTTGCATGCGTCGGCTCGACTGATAGACTGACCAGTACGGCTCTGCCCATTAATTAATTATAATAAATACAAAAATCAAGACCACAAAAGGCAAGGCAGTATTACCTGAAACCTAATTAAACTTGAACCCACAAAAATAAGCGAGAAACCGAGTTAAAAAAGAATGGCACCTAAATCAATAAAATTGACTGTGAGGCCAACGGATTGAATTTTATTCCACGATGGTAGAGATTGAAAGGCTGAAGAAGATAGACAAAAGGGGTTTGATTAATTGCGTGGAAGAAATTGGAATATTGTTTAAAAGACTCAAAACCATAAACATGAATTGACCTTTATAAACATGGAATTCCCACAAACTGATGATTATTATGATATAAGAAAACTAAAAAAGTTAATTACAATATATTAGATATTCTCAATTGAGGTTTTCGTCTTAGTCCAATTCCGAAATTCATGAGCCATAGATTCTTATTTCAATACAATTCATGCCTATTTTAAAATATCCATAAACATGTTCAAACCCTAGCCTTAATTCGTGGAATGAAGAACAAAAAACCAAAATAATTGACGTATCAATAGTCAGTAGAGCGGAGGCGGAGACGCGGAGAGGCCGGAGGGCGGAGACGCGATTTGGGGTTTTGGGTTAGGGTAAGCAGACGGTGAGAACTGAGACATAATTTGTTTGTGGAGAGGAGAAACTTCTCTGTTTCACGTGTAACTCCAAACTAAGTACACGACTGGTAATTAAATTAGAGACTCGTTTAAAAAAAATTGATTTTAACTTATAAAAACAACTAATATTATAAAAAAAATTTAAAAATAATATTGTAAATAAAATTATTATTTTAAAAAATTAAGTAGCTTTAAATTTAAATCTTAGGATGTCATAAATTAGTTAATAAAAACTAAAATATAACTCTTTTGTGATCTATTCCACAAAAAAGAGTCTTAATTATTATAATTTTTATTGTCAATTTATAAAATTTTAAAATTTGAATTATTGTAACTAAATATTTTAATTAATAAAATAATTAATATTATAAATTATTTAAAAATTATTATTAAGAATGACTTTATTATGTTTTAGTTCATAAAACATAATAAATTATTCTTCATCTTTTATGTTTTCTCTTAGTACTGATAACTCTTATTTATGTTTTAGTTTATGATAATTCTTCTTTATGTTTTAGTTTATGATAGCTACGTGTATACCATTACTATTCTTCTTTTATGTTTTATTTTGGACCTAAAAATATGTTCATGATTTAAGTTACTCCTTCCGTAAGAATAAAAAATTTTATTATTTTATATAATCTCAATTTAAATATTTACTTATATTAATTAATCTATTTTTTTTTTACAATAGTTTGTGCGTAATATCCTTAGTATTAAATGTCATATTTTTATTATTTATAAATATTTATATAATATCACTAGTCATGTATAGAAAAATAAGCAATTAGATGAGAATTTAAATATGAATAATTTTATCATTTGATATTTTTTTTAAATTCGCATAAAATCAATCATCACTTTCATTCTCGGAGTGAGGGAGTACGTGTAAGTATATCTTACTTCTATCTAGAAATAGGAAACATTGGGAAGCATAGATATAATATTCAGGTTTGATGAGGTTGGGTTTATTTGGATTGGAGGCCCGGAACTAACATGTTTGGCAATCAGTTATCACGGATACTATTTCAACAACCATAATCTATACCGTTGATCGCAACATTGGATGGCACGAATTGAAATGGATTTTCCCCTGCCGCTACAGGCTGTAGCGACATGAGAAATTACTCATATGTCCCTCATTTGCTCATGTGCTACACTGTCTACCACTACAAGTTATGACGGTCGTTTAGTTAACTAAAAAATTTGGATGGCTCAGTGGTAGCTTAATGGCCCAATAACACCTAGGTCTTAGGTTCAAAACTTAGTTGTGATATTTTTGCTTCTTATGTTATATTTTTTATGCATTAGATAAATTCTATTACCATCTATATATATATACTCATCTTAAATCTTCACATTAAACTAAATATATATAAAGTAACTACGAATATTTATATAACGTAACTATGAATATATATATATATATATATATATATATAAAATTTATCTCTAAATATTCATATAAATATTTATAAACAAATATTTATTTATAAATTTATAAATATTTCATCTAAAATTTATAAAATTTAGATATGAATATTTTTTATAAATATTTATATGAATATTTGTTTACATATATATTTATATATAAAAATATTCATAGTTACTTTATATATATTTAGTTTAATGTTGAGATTTGTTTAGTATTTTATTTAGTTTGACAAGAAATTCGGATATCACATGTACCTTTAATAGAATATATACTTAAAATTTTAAAATTATTTTATATTAATTTAATATCTATCTTTAAAATTAAAAATATTTTTGTGAAAATATATCATTGATTCTCTAAGATTTACTTCAAGCAAAGTAACGAAGAATTTTTCCCTAACAAAATAATTGTCACTAATTACATATTGTGAATAAAATTTATTTCATAAATAAAAAATTTCTTCATTAGTCCCTCACAAAAAATGGCTTATTTGAGAAAGAAACAATTCACTCACAAAATTTTCTTTGCAAGAGCCCCAATTTCTTGTAGTGAGCACACATATGCATATACTTAAATAAATAATAAAACAAACAAGTAGAATTCAATTATGACTAAAACAAATGTAAAACAAATAGTTTGAAATGACTTATTCGGTCAAATTCAAACTCATTCAGATGCATTCAGACGTAAATAAATATAATTTAATACTTGTATACACTTCCCTCGAGAGCTCTTAGTTGCTTTTTAATATATGCTCTCGATAATCACCAATTATTGATATAATTGAACAACTAGATATAAAATCTCTTCATTATAGTTTATTTAAAGCAACTTAAACTTTATTTTTTAATAAATAAGTTTAATAACTGGTGCAAAATACAACTAAATTTATAAATAATTTATGACATAAATTTTAAATATGACATATTTTAATGACAATATTTATAATAATAATTTGATTAATTTTAAGCGATATCATTATAATATATCACTTTAATTGGAATAAGAATATGAAAAAGGGACACCATATATGCATTTGGTTTGCGAATTTGAGAAGTTATTGTAAGTTTATGAATTTGATAAGCTATTACTGATGCACATACAAAAATACCAATGAAAATGAAAATTTTTAAATATATTCGAATTCGTATTCCTATTTGAAATTTGTATTCGAATAACTATATATATATATATATATATATATATATATATATAACCTTATTAACTACATACAATTTAGTTTTAATCTTATGTAACATTTCATTTGTTCATATTTAAAATATCGTTAAATGCAAAGTTGACCACTGAACTTTAGGAATTTTTGGGTATTGAGACATTTTCTTTTGGTCAACGCAAATTGAGCCTCTTTCTATTAAAAAATTTGGACTTTAAGCCTCATGCGCCATACGTATGCGCTGACCACAGATGTATAGGCGCTGCGTGGCACATTTACGATGATCTGCGTGGGCATTTTTTATTTTATTTTACACGTGGACGGGCTGCCGTGGTGAATATTGAACTTCATCCCAAAAAATATGTTGATGCATAGAACCAAAAACCTTCAGTTTGGAATATTAATCCAATGACCACTTAAGCACATGGGCCTAGTTGTTATTATTTTGCAAGGATTAGTATTTATAATCGAACAAATCATTTCCTCGAGATAAAATAGATCAAGACCCTCAAATTTTTTTAAATAAAAAGGAATTTCTTTATTTATTATTTTGAAATAGTAAGGGTTGATTTGATTAATGTGGATAAGTTAAGGGTTAAATACGCAAATATTTCAAAATAAGCAAAGGGTTATAAAATATTCATTGTTGCTCGGGAATATTCGTTTGGTCGTGGAATATTCGTATCGTCTTGGGGAATATTCGCATTTACTGACAGCGTAAATGCATGTGTGGGCCCCATAACGAAAAGCGATTGGATGAAGAAAACGACAAATATAAGTCGGTTAAAAATAACTACAGTAGTTGTTACAAGTTAAGACCGTTGAATACCCGCCGGTTAAAATACGATGAATACGCGTGGTCGCACAAAGAAGACACCAGATTGCACGTAATTGTTGAATTATCGATCCTTACGTAAGAAGGCACTACTCAATAATTTTCACAAAGAGTTATCGCTCAATATTTTATTTTATCGATTCAATAATTGTCAAGCGCTGATATTTTATATTATTATCATTGCAATAATTGTCACCGCATTATTATTTCCCATTATCGATCAATAATTCATATTATTTGAATAATATTATTAGATAACATTATTGGCAATGTCTAGAAAGTTCTCACAAGGAGAGGTTTGGTCACCTAATCATGCGCCAAGAAGAAGAGAGATCCTTATCGAAAGCCCCTCTTCCTGGGAACTACCGGGTCATAATAATTGTGATTCTCGTAATATTATTTGTGAATAATTAATTATCGATTCATATGATAAAGAAATATTTATTTTATGTGGATATAAATGATGGATTTATTTATGTGGTTATAAATGAAGAAATTATGTTGAGGTGTTTTATCAAGATTTTATCGGATTGAGGTATTAAAAATTAAATCGTGGGTTTTTGAGATATATCATGGGGTTATAATTTTTAATCCGACCGCTTGGATTGTGGTAATTTTTGGGTATGTTATACATACATAAGTTGAGTATATGTCCACAAATTTTGAACCGTTAAAATGCACGAATGATTTGTTATGAATTTTAAGAGGTGACTGATTCTTAAATTAGGGTTATAATTGATTTTGGTGGAAAATTCTAGAATTGAGTGGGCCCCACTTGTGGTTGGTGAAGAAATGTGCTGAATTTTATTTCAAATGTGATGGGTGGCAATAGTAGCGGTAAAGCCATCGTGTAAGCAGTCAAGTCCGCTTTCACGGCTAACATTTTCCTATAAATAGAGGGCTGTTAGAATTGAAAATCACACCGTAAACAAAGTTTTCTCTTTCTCTCTATATTATCGAGCATATTTTGTAAGTATTTAGATACTTTGAGAGTTGTTGCTCAAGATAAGTTTCATTCAAAGATCACTTCCGACCTTTCCTTCCGGCAGTATCGATTCTTCGAGGTAAGGGATATTATTTTTTTTCAGAATGATATTATTTCTTCAATATCATTACGTCAAATGTCGATCCAAGTTTTTATCAAATTTGGAACTTTTTCATGCTCGGGTTACTATTCATGAGTTACTATTCACGAAGTTACTATTCATGAGTTATTATTCACGAGTTACTATTCACGAGTACTATTCATGAAGTCGTGAAGATGTTTTTGTGGAATTTCTATCTTTTGCGTCGAGTTACTATTCACGATATACTAAGACTATTCACGATACTCAAGACTATTCACGATACTCAGACTAAAAATAAAAAATTTTCTTTTCGTCCAAAATATCTATTCGGATACTAGCTTTGATTGTATCCATGTTTTGATCATTCTCAATTTTACACCACTACGATTATTTTTGAGGTATTGTTGGACACGGATAAAACAAAAGTACTTAATCCTTAATCCTTAATCCTCACATTTTGTTTCAATCGGATTCGCTTTTTTTAAAATATTTTCATCATCCTCACCTTTAAATGATGATATTATTGAATATCTTCGGCCGTAGTGCAAAGATGAATGATTTCAAGAATATCTTTGGCCCAGAAGTGAAAGAAATGATGAATATCAGTGTTTAAATGAATACGACCGATCGATGAATATCTTTGGCCTTTAGTGCAAAGATGAACAGATGTTGAGATGAATACGACCGATTGATGAATATCTTTGGCCCAGTAGTGCAAAGATGAATATTTGATTCGAGATGAATATCGATTGATGTTACAGGATAAAATATTGATGATGGACCGTTAAATTCATAGATTATAGAGATTTCATTCTCTACGTAACTCTTCTATGAATTATTATTTCACATGCGAATATTGATCCGAAACTTGTTGTCTATCAGATTCTATCGATTTTTCCTCGTTGGAGACTAACGATAATTTGTTGTATATTATCTTAGTCATAATATTCTTTACCGGGCTAGTTGAGCTCACCCTTTTCCTTGTTGTTCCATTTTTCTTCTCGTGAGGCGAGAATGTAAATGAGTACTAGCTCTGGGGTATGGAATGAAGGTTCTAGAGAGAGTTGTTTAGTAGTCCTCACCATTTTTGTAAAATAATGTATCAATAATTATGATGGGGATTTATTTATGTGTGGATATTGTCTAGTAAGACAATATTATATTTAAACTCATTAAGATATATTGTCGTATTTCACACCTATTTTGTATTATCAAGTTGTAGTTTGCTTTTTGTACCATGTATTTGGCGCACTCGTGAACGGGTGTCAGTATACCTATTTTGGGGGCGCCACAAATATCGAAGCTTAGGATATGATCTCTAGCGAGATCGGGAATGTAACTAGGAGGGAGAGACGAGTAAATCCTTCGCTAAGTGTGTCCTACCTAAGCTTATTTGTTAGTTGGTCAAGATATAGGGATATTATGTGATATATCGATTTCCTTAATTAACCCTTGTTTTATGACAAAGATTTGAGAATGTCGACTAAGAATATTAACAAAGGGAGTAAATGAGACCGTGGAGATGCCTGTATTTACCAACGAGGAGAACGTGCAACAGTCGGGCAATGTTCCTCCCGTGAACAACACCAATCGAAAGCGTATGATGAACGAGGGATGTTTAGAAGCTTTTTGCAGCTCATGCAAAATCGCATTTAGGAGACTCGTGTTCAAAATACAGAGGAAATGATAGCAATTCACGGGTTGTCACAAATGGCAAGCTCAAAAGAGTCGGGACCACCGAGATTTAAGGGAAAGCCGATCCGATCATGCGCGGAAATACGGGTCAAAACAAATTACCAAGATATTCGATGTCTGGGATGCACGAGGAACAGAAGGTTCCATTCGCCACCTTTATGTTCCGTGGCGAGGCAGACATCGGTGGGAGTCTCAGGAAGCGCACTCCATCCAAATTAAGACTCAAAGATGTCTTGGGAGACGTTTCAGAGACTATTTAATGACAAATACTTTCCCGAAAGTATTCGGCTATATGAAGGAAGTGGAGTTTATTAGATCAGAAAGCAAAACAACACGACGGTGTCTCAAAAGACGAGGCAAAGTTCATGAGTTATCCAGTTCAGCACCTCATTTGGTGGAGAATGAGGAACGATGACGCGATGTTTCTTAGAGGTTTGAAACCCCAGATACGCCAAGATCTCATTTCTCATAAACTTTCTCTTATTCAGATGTTGTAAATGTGGCTCAATTATTAGAGCGAGATAACGAGTACGCTCAACCGAGGGACCATAACCAGGATCATACCAAGATAGCGAAATATCGTAATAACGATAACCAAATGGAGAAAGAAGAATACGGACAGAAATGGTAACCACTGTGGTAATCGTGGTCATGAAAAATGAAGAAGCGAGCCTGGGGAGGAGATTTTAAAAAGAGGAGATTCAACAACGACTATGTGAAGACGCACAAGGCAGAGAGAAGAATAGTTTCTAAGGGAGGAGAACGACCACCGGCCATTATATGCTACAAATGCGGAAAAGAGGGATATATCACCAAACCGCCTACAACAGCTTTAGGTATGCTATAATTGTGGAAAGGAAGGACATATCGCCGAGATCAGACGATATCAAAACCCACCCAATGGAATGGTGACTCAAAAGGATGTCCCGTAAAAGTCAAAGTCAACGGTTCTGGAAGAAGCTTTGTCGTGACCGGTCAAAAATGCGAGGAACCCGAACGGTTAGCACGGGTTAGTTAATTATAAATTCTCATGTAGTATATACCTTACTAGATATCTGTTCTACCCATTCTTTTATCTCTCTTGCTTAAGGCCAACGCTTGAACTTGACTACGAGAAATTAAACTTTGACCTATCTCGTGGAGACTCCATTAGAGAAACTTTCATTACATCCGTTGTTTAAAAAAATCTTGTTTGATTCAAGTCAAGCACTATCACATTACCTGTTAACCTTATTTCTATAGAGATATTTGCTTTTGATGTGATTTTAAGGTTAACTACTCATCACGCCAAATTGATTGCTTTTGTAAGGTCATTAGTTTTCATATTCCTAAGCAACCTGTTATTCAATTCAAGCAATCAAACCATTGTAGTCAAACATTTTCATATCGCCATGAAGTCATTCGCTTATTACGGATGTCAAGTTTTCTTAGTCCATGTTATGGATTTGAATAAAGACACGCCGATTTGAATAATATTCCTGTTGTTATTGATTTTTCCCGACGATTTCAAGAAGAATTTCTCGGTTTACTCCCAAAGACCGATATTAAATTTTGTATCGACTTTGAACCCTAGACAAAACTCATTTCTAAAATCTCATATCGAATGGCTCCTATTGAACTTCGTAGTTTAAAAATTCAACTATAGAATTTGGTACCGAGCCTTTATCTTGTGACTTCCTTTGTGGAATTCACCTGCCGCACTCTCCGTAGGGACGCCATATTCGCATGCGATAGTAAATCGATAGGTGTCATTGTGACGTATATCCAAGATTGGGATATGAGTCACAATGAGAGCAACCTAAGTCAAGAATCGAAATACGTAGCTTTCAGGCTTAGTTGGTTATTATCGAGATTCGTTGAAGGATATTCTCGAATCGCTATTCCATTAACGCAATTTGACTCAGAGAGAGATACAAAATTCGAATGGAGCAAGGAATGTGGGAAGAGCTTCAAGAACTCAAGAGGAGACTCATTTCAAAGACATGTTCGACCATGCCATCCTCGAAAAGCGAACGTGGTAGTGACGTGTTGAGTAGAAGATCGATATAAGTACGAAAACGATATCATCAAAGACTAATTTCAGATAATTTACAAATAATAGAGATGGAGATGAAAACTCTAGGTACCCACGTGATGATATACTGAATATAATCGACTTTAGTTAAAAGTTAAAGCTTTCGCCAAGCCACCAATCGGAGTCGATGCGTCGTATGAAGAAGAAAGTACAAGAAGGAGCTATTCCTAAGCGAGAATCGATGAAGAAGGAATACTTGAGTCCACTCTAGACTTCAGTTCCTAACGACTGATTTGAAGTACAAGATTATGATGGAGGCACACAATACGCCATTTGCAATCCATCCTCGAAGTACTAAAATGTATCGTGATCTTCGACATACATTTTGGTGGAACAATACGAAGAGAGAGATTGCAAAGTTTATCTCGATGTGTTTAACTTGCCAACGTGTAAAGGCGAGCATCTAGTACCTAAGGGTCCGTTGCAACCACTTGAGATTCCTAATGGAAGTGGGAACACATTACCATAGATTTCGTTACGTCTTCCTACTAGGCTTTCTCAAGGCATCAATGCTATTTGGGTCATTGTTGATAGATTAACCAAGTCTCGCTTCATTTCTTACCGATACGGAGACTTATTCCTCGAACGCCTTTCTCAGTATGTACGTAAATGAGATTTTGAGATCAGTATGGCATGCCAAGATCCATAGTTTTAGATCGTGACCCAAGATTCACTTCATGATTTTGGGTTAGAAAAAGCTATGGGCACGAATTTATTTATTCGGTTTAAGCATACCATCCTCAAACGGATGGGCAATCGTAAGACTACTCAAACTCTTGAAGATATATTAAAACTCGTGGTCCTAGATTTCAAAGGAAGTTGATAAGTATTTACCATCGTGGAATTCTCATACAACAATAGTTATTAAACAAATATAGTGTGGTTCCATTCAAGCATTATATGGACAAAAATGTCGCTCTCCAATATGTTGGGATGAGGTGGGTGAAGCAACATTGTTGGGACCCGAAGTTAGTACGTATGACCACCGAAAAGATCCAAATGATTCGACAACGATACAAACGGCACAAGATCGACAAAAGAGTTATGCGGATCTTCATCGAAAGGACGTGGAATTTAATGTAGGGGATCATGATTGTCATGAAGTTGCTCCACGGAAGGGAGTTACAAGATTTGGGAAGAGAGGAAAGCTCAATCCACGATTTATCGATCCATTTCAAATTCTCGACCGAGTAGGAATGTAGCCTATAGACTTGCGTTACCCTCCAAGTATGTCTCGTGTTCATAATGTGTTTCACATATCTCAGATTTCAGAAATATGTGAAAGACCCGAACCACGCTATAGAAGTTAGAACCCACGAGATAGTCAAGACTTAACGTATGAGGAGGTACCGCCAAGATTTTGGATAGGAAGGAGCATGTCCTACGCTGCAAAGGTTATACCACAAGTTAAAGTTTTGTGGAGGAATCATGCTATAGAGGAAATGACCGAATTGGAAACTGGAAATGAAAGCGAGGTATCCTCACCTTTTCAAACACCAGTATCGTACGCCAATTTCGAGGACGAAATTTCATAAGGAGGGAGGTCAGAAGACCTCAAATTTTTTTTAAATAAAAGGAATTTCCTTTATTTATTATTTTGAAATAGTAAGGGTTGATTTGATTAATGTGGATAGTTAAGGGTTAAATACGCAAATATTTCAAAATAAGCAAGTGGTTATAAAATATTCATTGTTGTTTGGGAATATTCGTTTGGTCGTGGAATATTCAGATCGCTTTGGGAATATTCGTTTTGACGGCAATGCAGCCCATGTGTGGGCCCCATAACGGAAAGCGATTGGATGAAGAAAACGACAAATATAAGTTGGTTAAAAATAACTACAGAAGTATTACCAAGTAAGATCATGGAATACCCTTGGTTAAAATACGTGAATACGCGCTGGTCGCACAAAGAAGACACTGTATTGCACAAAGATTGTTGAATTATCGATCCTTACGTAAGAAGGCACTACTCAATAATTTTCACAAGAATTATCGCTCAATATTTTATTTTATCGATTCAATAATTGCAAGGCTGATATTTTATATTATCATTGTTCAATAATTGTCACCGCATTATCTCCCATTATCGATCAATAATTCATATTATTTGAATAATATTATTAGATAACATTATTGGCAATGTCTAGAAAGTTCGCACAAGGAGAGGTTTGGTCACCTAATCATACAAGAAGTGAGAAATCCTTATCTGAAAGCCCCTCTTCCCTCGAACTACCGTCATTATAATCAGGATTCTCGTAATATTATTTGTGAATAATTAATTATCGATTCATATGATAAAGAAATATTTATTTTATGTGGATATAAATGATGGATTTATTTATGTGGTTATAAATGAAGAAATTATATGTTGAGGTGTTTTATCGGATTTTATCTGATTGAGGTATTAAAATTAAATCGTGGGTTTTTAGATATATCATGGGGTTATAATTTTTAATCCGACCGCTTGATTGTGGTAATTTTTGGGTATGTTATACATACATAAGTTGAGTATATGTCCACAAATTTTGAACCGTTAAAATGAACGAATGATTTGTTATGAATTTTAAGAGGTGTGTCCGATTCGGAAATTAGGTTTATAATTGATTTTGGTGGAAAATTCTAGAATTGAGTGGGCCCCACTTGTGGTTGGTGAAGAAATGTGCTGAATTTTATTTTAAATGTGATGGGTGGCAATAGTAGCAGTGTAAAGCCATCAGTAAAGCAGTCAAGTCTGCTTTGCCGCTAACATTTTCCTATAAATAGAGGGCTAAGTTAGAATTGAAAATCACACCGTAAACAAAGTTTTCTCTTTCTCTCTATATTATCGAGCATATTTTGTAGTATTTAGATACTTTGAGAGTTGGGTGCTCAAGATAAGTTTCATTCAAGATCACTTCCGACCTTTCCTTCCAAGCAATCGATTCTTCGAGGTAAGGGATATTATTTTTTTCAGAATGATATTATTTCTTCAATATCATTATGTCAAATGTTGATCCAAGTTTTTATCAAATTTGGAACTTTTTTCATGCTCGGGTTACTATTCATGAGTTACTATTCACGAGTTACTATTCATGAGTTATTATTCACGAGTTACTATTCACGAGTACTATTCATGAAGTTGTGAAGATGTTTTTTTTTGGAATTTCTATCTTTCTTTTGAGTTACTATTCACGATATATAATACTATTCACGATACTAAGACTATTCACGATATACTAAGACTATTCATCGAAAAATAAAATTTTTTCTTTTCGTCAAAAATATCTATTCTCGATACTAGCTTTGATTGTATCCATGTTTTGATCATTCTCAAATTTTACACCACTATGATTATTTTTGAGGTATTGTTGGACATGGATAAAACAAAGTACGAATCCTTAATCCTTAATCCTTGTCATTTTGTTTCACCGGATTCGTTCTTTAAAAATATTTTTCATCATCCTCGCCTTAAATGATGATATTATTGAATATCTTTGGCCCAGTAGTGCAAAGATGAATGATTTCAAGAATATCTTTGGCTCAGAAGTGCAAAGATGAACAGTGTTTAAATGAATACGACCGATCGATAAATATCTTTGGCCTTTAGTGCAAAGATGAATGATGTTGAGATGAACACGACCGATTGATGAATATCTTTGGCCAGAGTGCAAAGATGAATATTTGATTCGAGATGAATATCGATTGATGTTACAGGATAAAATATTGATGATGGATCGTTAAATTCATAGATTATAGAGATTTCATTCTCTACGAACTCTTCTATGAATTATTATTTCACTGCGAATATTGATCTCAAACTTGTTGTCTATCAGATTCTATCGATTTTTCCTCGTGGAGACTAACGATAATTTGTTGTATATTATCTTAGTCATAGTATTCTTTATCGGGCTAGTTGAGCTCACCCTTTTCCTTGTTGTTCCATTTTTCTTCTCGTGAGGCGAGAATGTAAATGAGTACTAGCTCTGGGTATGGAATGAAGGTTCTAGAGAGAGTTGTTTAGTAGTCCTCACCATTTTTGTAAAATAATGTATCAATAATTATGATGGGGATTTATTTACGTGTGGATATTGTCTGTAAGACAATATTATATTTAAACTCATTAAGATATATTGTCGTATTTCACACGACATTTGTATTATTGAAGTTGTAGTTTGCTTTTTGTACCATGTATTTGGCGACTCAGAATGGGTGTTGTGTATACCTATTTTGGGGGCGTCACACTACTACTACTACTACTACTACTACTACTACTACTAGTACTAATAATAATAATAATAATAATAATAATAATAATAATAATAAGCCCGCATAATTGCCTTCGTTATTATGAAAAACCGTTTGCTTTTCTATAATGTGTGATGTAAGATGAATGGTTCAACCATTATAGAATTCCTTGGTTTCTAAGGCTTCAATTTTCCGATGTTAAGTCATGTCCGAGTTTCAATTTATTTGAAATTTTAATTGTGTTTAACTTAACAGGTTTATCCAAACGTATGTTATTTTTATGACTATTATTATTATTATTATTATTTTTATTAGTACTAAACGTATGTTAATAGTCGTTGCAAAAAGTTGTATAAAATATGCAACGAAAATAAAAATTATTGCTAATAAATGTGGTCCATATTAGGCAACGAAATATAGCAACAAAAAAAATTTTTTTGCCCACGATGAGGAGAAATCAAGTGGTTAGAAATTTTGCAACGAATTTTTTTTCCAAATTTTACAACTACTTATCAATTTCGTTGCAAAAAGTGAAAGCTTGACAAAATCTGCAACGAAGGATAAGTTTTGTTGCTAAACATACACTTTTAGCAACGACTTATAAAGTCGTTGCCCGAAAAATCGTTGCTAAAGGCCCATTTTTTTTGTAGTGATATATATATAAACTTCCGTGACTTCATAAAAAGACACCTCAATATATTTAATAATATTTATCATCATTATTATAATTCACAATATTAATCGACCGTGTCGCTCCTGTGAAAGAGGGGGCTTTCCAATAAGGATTTCTCCTATCATGCCGCCTTGATTAGGTGACCAAACCTCTCCTCGCGTAAACTTGTAGACATCGCTAATATTGTAAATAATAATATTAATAACTCACATCTCAATTATTGATTTAATAATATATAAAATATCGATAATAATTGAATCAAATAACGTGAGATACTATCAACAATTATCAGTAGCAATAATTGAACAAAACTGAGTGACTTCTCACGTAAGCATCAATAATCAATATCGTGTGGTACTATACAACCACGCCAGACATCGCATTTTTTAACACCGGTGTTTCAACAATTAATCTGTACAACTTTCGCCAAGTATTTTCATAAAATATTTTTTGTCGCTTTTCAATTCAACAATAATTCCATTGCGGGTACACCAATGATTATGCCATTGCATTGAATATTTCCTTAAAAACGAATATTCCCCACCAATCGAATATTATATAATAACTTGCGTATTTTGCAAAATTTATAAATATTACCCCAACTATAACATTATATCAAATTCATTCCATAATATTCAAAATTGATATTTATAGAAAAAACATCTTTATTCATAAAAGTTGGGGTCTTACAACCTCCCTACTTAAGAAATTTCTTGCTCGAAATTAGGGTACGACTGTATGTCAAGAGGTAAGGATACCTTGATTTCATTTAAGATTCTAACTCCCGTGTCATTTTCTCAACATCGTGGTTTTCCACAAAACTTTGACTTGAGGTATAACCTCGAGCGTAGAATATGTTCCATCTTAACCAAGATTTAAACAGAACCTCTTCATACGTTAAATCTTCCGCTATTTCGTCCTGCCTTCTAACTCAATAATGTGGTTCGCCTTCCACATATTTACGTAATATGGATATGTGAAAACGTTATAAACACGAGACATACTTGGTAGAAAGCGAGTCTATAGCCACGCCCTACTCGATCGAGGATTAAAATGGGCCAATGAATCGAGGATCGAGCTTTCCTCTCTTTTCAAATCTCGTAACTCCTTTCCATGGAGCAAAACGTAACAACACATGATCTCCAATATCGAATTCCATGTCCTTTCGATGAAAATCAGTATAACTCTTTTGTCGATCTTGTGAGGTTTTTATACGTTGCCTGATCGTTTGAATCTTTTCTGTAGTCATACGTACCAACTCTGGTCCCAACAACTTTGCTTCACCCACCTCATCCCAGCATACTGGAGAACGACACTTTCTTCCATACAACGCCTCAAATGAAGCCATGCCAATACTTGCTTAATAACTGTTGTTGTAGGAAAACTCCACCAATGGTAAGAACTTATCCCAACTTCCCTTGAAGTCAAGGACATAGAGTCTTAATAAATCTTCCAGAGTTTGAATAGTCCTCTCCGATTGTTCGTCCGTCTGAGGATGATATGCCAAACTAAATCGTAAATCCGTGCCCATAGCTTTTTGTAAACTAACCCAAAATTATGAAGTGTATCTTGGGTCTCGATCAGAAACTATGGATACTGACATACCATGCAGTCTTATAATCTCGTTTATGTACATACGAGCAAGACGCTCAAGTGTATAAGTTTCTCGTATTGGTAAAAAAATGAGCAGACTTGGTCAATCTATCAACAATGACCCAAATTGCATCTATGCCTTGAGAAACCTTGGGAAAACCAATAACGAAATCCATGGTAATGTGCTCCCACTTCCATTCTAGAATTTCAAGTGGTTGCAATGGACCATTTGGTACTTGATGCTCACGCTGACTCGCCGACAAGTTAAACACCTTGAGATAAACAAATTTTATCTCTCTCTTCATATTGCTCCCACCAAAATGTATGACGAAGATCACGATACATTTTGGTACTCCCAGATGGATTGCAAATCTGGTGTGTCAGGTGCCCCATCATGATTTTATACTTTAAATCAGGGTCGTTAGGAACACAAAGTTTGGAGTTAACTCGAAGTATTCCTTCTTCATCGATTCTTGCTTTCGGCATAGCACCTTCTTGCACTTTCTTTCTCATACGCATCAGCTCCAGGTTTGTAGTTTGAGCTGCTTTAACTTTATCGATTAAAGTCGGTTCTACTCGTATATTCACCATCATCACATGGGTCCCTAGAGTCTTTAACTCTATCTCCATCCTTTGTAAGTCACATAAAATGGTCCTTTGTGTTGACAATATCGCACTCGTACCCGCATATGATCTTCTACTCAACGCGCGCCGCCTACTTTGTTCGCTTTTCCAGATGGTATTGGATGGTATGATCATAATCTTTCAATGATTCAAGCCAACATCGTTGTCGCATGTCGAGTTCCTTTTGAGTGAAGAAATATTTGAGGCTTTTATGATCCGTAAAAGATCTCCACTTTCTCCCCATACAAGTAATGCCTCCAAATTTTAAGTGCGAAAGATAATAAATTACGCTAACTCTAGATCATGAGTGGGATAATTCCTCTCATATTCTTTTTGAGTTGTCGAGAGACATAAAGGCTATGACTTTCCCATGTTGCATGAGAACACATCTCAACCCTTTGCGCTCAAGCATCATCAGAGATGACAAATCCTCCGAGCCGATGGTATTGTCGTAACAGTCTTTAAAATGAGTCTCCTCGAGTTCTTGAAAACTCTTCTCACATTCCTCGCTCCAACCAAATTTTTTATCTTTTCTAGTCACCGAAGTTAATGGAGTAGCGATTTGAGAAAACCTTCTACTTAATCTCCGATAATAACCAAATAAACCGAGAAAGCTACGTATTTCGGTCATCGATTTAGGTTTCTCCCAAATTGAATTATTTCAATCTTTCACGTCAATGATATTTCACGACTTGATACTACGTGCCCAAGGAATGCTACTTCCTCAAGCCGTAACTCGCATTTCTTCAACTTAGCATAAAGCTTGTTTTCACGAAGCTTTTGAGTATCGCCTCTCAAGTGTTGCTCACGATCTTCACGGCTTTTGGAATAAATAAGGATGTCATCAATAAAGACGACCACAAAGTGATCCAAATATTCCTCAATACTCGGTTCATCATATCCATGAAGGCGTTAGGAGCATTAGTTTATCCAAAAGACATGATTAGGAATTCATAATGCCCGCATCGAGTTCTAAAAGTCGCCTTTGAATGTCATCGCTTCTAATTTTCAATTGGTGATATCCTAATGAAGATCAATTTTTGAAAAGAATTTGGCTCAGAATCGGGTCAAACAGTCATCAATACGCGGCAATGGATACCAATTTTTATGGTGACATGATTCAACTCCCGATAATCAATATAAAGTCGCGATACTCCCGCCTTTTCTTTTTCACGAATAGAACAGAGCACCCCAAGGAGAAGTACTAGGGACGAATAAAACCAATGTCTAACAATTCTCAGTAGCTTAGGTCTTTAACTCCCGAAGTTCAATAGAGTCATTCGATATGGAGCTTTGAAATGGGTTTTGTACCGGGTTCAAGGTCGATACAAAATTCACTTTCACGCCTTAGGGTAGGCCGTGAAGTTCTTCGTGGAATACGTCAGAAATTTATTAACAATAGAAATATCATTCAAAATCGACGTATTTTTGTTTATCCGCGTGATATGAGCTAAGAAAGCTTGACATCCGCTTTTTCAATAAACAAATAGTTTTATGGCTTGAGATGACAAAGGATTGATTTTAATGGTTTTGTTGCTTGAATTCGCATAATAGGTTTGTTAGGAATATGAAAGCTAACAACCTGACGAAAACAATCAATTTTTGCATGATGAGTAGTTAACCAATCAATCCCTAGAATCACATCAAATGCAAGTATTTTCAATGAAATAAGATCGACAAGTAATGTGAGGGTACCGATTTGAATCAAACAAGACTTATAAACAGTGGATGTAATGAAGGTTTCTCCCAATGGAGTTTCAACAGATAAGTCAAAGTCTAATTTCTCCGGAGTCAAATTTAAAGGTTGAGCGCAAGTAGAAGAGATAAAAGAATGGGTAGAACCGGTATCAAATAAGGTATAAACTTCGCTAGAGTTTATGATAAGCTTACCCATGATGACCTCGTTTGAGTTCCATGCTTTCTGGGAAGTCACAAAAAACGCTCTCCCTTGCACTACCGGCTTTAACTTTTCTGGGACGGCCTTTGGTGCCTCCATCCTAGCTGAACTTGTCTTTGGTGAATGAAAAAATCAGGCTAGGTGACCTTCTCTTCCATAATTATAACATGCTTTGGACGGCATCGCGCAGTTTGGACTGATATGTCCCTCCCCTCCACATTTGATGCATATGATAGGTGGTCGTTCTCCTTCCTTAACAACGGGTGCTGGTGCTGACGTCTTTCCATCATTGTTGAATCTCATCTTCTTGAAATGTCCATTCTTATTATTTTAGCCTTGATTACCACCGAAGTGATTACCATTTCTGGCATGTTGATTCCCTCCATGCTTGTTTTCACCGCTCGATGATCGCTTCACCGGTATTATCATTTTTGCCACTTTTTCTTTTGGTGGGGTTAACTAATTATCGCGCTCCAATAACTGAGCCCTATTAACAACATCTGAATACAAACACAGTTTATGAGAGATAAGATATTGACGTATCTTGGGTTTCAAACCTCTTAGAAACATTCGCGTTATTCTCTCCTCATTATCAACCAAATAGGACGCAAACTAGGATAACTCGGCAAACTTGGCTTCGTACTGCAACACGGTCATGTTGTTTTGCTCTAGCTTGATAAACTCTACCTCTTTCATGTGACGAATACTTTCGGAAAAGTACTTATCGTTTAACAATTCTTGGAACTTCTCCCAAGTCATCTTCAAAAGCGGCAGTTGAGTACGCTTTATAGATTCACACACCAAGAATCTCCGGCCTCAGACGCAATATGAAGGTGGCAAAGGAACCTTTTGCTCCTCGAGTATCCCAAGACATCAAATATCTTGCAGATCCGCTTTATCCACGCCTCCGCCTTAAGTGGTTTTGCTCTCCAAAAACTTCTGGTGGTCCCAGCTCTCTTGAATTGCTTAGCGATGACCGTCCGAGAGTTGCCAAAGAGCCCACCTCATTTTGTGTACAGAGCCGCTCTCTTGCGATGTCGTATGAATTACATAAAGCCTCTCGAACATTCCATCGCTCATCATCCGGTCAAGTGTTGTTGTTTGCACGAGGATTGTCGCCTTCCCGATTCACATTATCCCGATTATTGATCGGTGGAGACTCAACGGTCTCTCGTGCTCCATTGATGTTCTCAACATTCTTGATGTCATTTTTAAATACCGCCACAAAACAAGGGTTAATTAACATATCACATATTATCCCTATACTCCGACCGACCAATTAAATACCAAATAAACTTAGGTAGGTCATACTAGCGAAAGAATTCCCGCCTCTCCCTCCTAGTTCTTCTCTCACATCTCACCAGGATCATATCCCTAAGCTTTGATACCAACCGTGACGCCCCCAAAATAGGTATACATCACCTATTCGAGTCACCAAATACATGGTACAAATACAAATACAAATTAATTATACAACAATGTGATAAAATACGACATAACATAATCTAAGAGTTTTAATAAGAATATTGTCATCTGTATAATATCCACACTCAATGGAGTCCTCATTACATTTATTGTCACACTATTTAATGTAATAATGAGGACTACTAATGCTATCATATGGACCGTTATCTGCTCCCCGACTAGTCCCGCCACGCTCTCATTTCCTCAAGAGAACAAAGAAAAGAAAGGGTGAGCTCAATTAGCCCAAAAGAAGAAATATTATGACTAAGATAATGCGTAATAAATTATCGTTAGCCTTCAACAAAGGTTAAACCGATACAATATAACAAACATCAAGTTTAACTACAAATGAACAAGTAATCCATTAAAAGAGTCAAGTAGAGAATAAAATCTACTATCTTTTATGATTTAAAAGGTTTTTCATCACTTTTATCACCGGGACTCACCTTAATAAATAATCCACATCATCCTCGCACTACTTCTACCAAGGATATTCATTAAGATCACAACCACAAATTATCCATGCACTACGGGCCAAGGATATTCGTGTATTCATCAATGGTCATGATCATGCCAACAACTCATCCATCAATGCACTACTACGGTCCAACGAGGACTTTTACCACATCATTTGTAATGATTATCATGATTATATTAATCCTCGGTCATAATCATACCAAGTCCATCTATGCACCACAAAAGCCACATATGACTTTCAACATAAAATAAACATGAGGATGATGACAATAATATAAGAATTCAATAAAACAAGTTCAAGAATTAATTTATCCAGAACTAATAACGTCCAAATTGTCAACACGATACTTTTTTGTAGAGTAAAATTCAAGAATGCTCGTAAGAATATTTCCATGAAAAGATATCGGATGAAGCGAAAATATCAAGGATATTCCACTAATTTCATGGAGTATAGAAGTCAAAACTTTAACCAACCGAGTATAATAAAGAATGGAATAACAAAAGAAATCACCAGCATGCGATAGATCGCATGCATGCAAAGTTTATTCCAACAGTAATAATAAATAACGGAACCAGTGTCGTGCAAAATTAAATGCCGGCAGGATATTCCAATGTAATAATAAAGAATAGAATAACAACAGAATCACCATGCATGCGATAAATCGCATGCATGTGTTATTCCAATGTAATAATAATTAATGGAACCCGGTGTCAGCGTAATACGCACTGACAATGTGATATTTTCAAATGTAATAATAAATAACGGAACCAGTCAAGTCATGCCTAAACGCATGCAGACAGGATGTTCCAAATGTAATAATAAAGAATGGAATAATGTAAAAATTTCACCATATATGTGGTATCTTGGCATAGATAGTTATTCCAACATAATGATAAAGAATGGAATAATGTAAGAATTTCACCAAGTATAGGGTAGTAGCTCACATACAAAAGTTATTCCAATGTAATAATAAAGAATGGAATAACAAAAGTTCTCTTCATGAATACTGAAAAGAAATAATACCCTTTACCTTAGAAGAAACCGGATATAGGAGTAAAGAAAGTAGCGGTAATACTTTTCTTCTTTCTCTCTATAGTTTCTCTCTAGATTTTCAAAGAATTCGTAAGAAATAATGAAGGAATGAGCTTCATTTATAGAGAGAATGGACCTAATAAGAATTCTAATTCATGAACTATCCAGATTGATTTACTTTTAAACTGATTTTATTCCATATTGATTTACTATGCAAAGATAAATAAAATATTCTAATAAAACAAAATCTTTTAAATAAAATATAATATATTCTATTTATAATCTAATAAAACGAATAACTTTATAAAAGTATTCTGCTTTTATATAAAAAATTTTTACTATCTGAAACACTATGCAGTACTATGCAAAACACTATGCATAATAAAATATAATATATTCTAATTATTATCTAATAAAACAAATAACTTTATAAAAGTATTCATTTTTATATAAAAATATTTTACTATACAAAATACTATGCATAATAGAATATAATATATTCTATTTATAGTCTAATAAAACAAATAACTTTATAAAAGTATTCTGCTTTTATATAAAAAGCTTTTCTGCTTTTATTACATTAATAATACTAATAATACAAAATTATATATATATATATATATATATATATAACTTCCGTGACTTCATAAAAAGACACCTCAATATATTTAACAACATTTATCATCATTATTATAATTCACAATATTAATCGACTGTGTCGCTCCTGTGAAAGAGGGGGCTTTCCAATAAGGATTTCTCCCCCTATCATGCGCAGCAATTAGGTGACCAAACCTCTCTCCTTGGCGTAACTTCTGTACATCGTTAATATTGCAAATAATAATATTAATAACTCATGTATCTCAATTATTGATTTAATAATATATAAAATATCGATAATAATCAATCAAATAACGTGAGATACTACGCAACAATTATCGAGCAATAATTGAACAAAACCGAGTGACTTCTCACGTAAGCATCAATAATCAATACCGCAGGCTACTACTATGCAACCACGCCAGACATCGCATTTTTCTTTAACACCGGGTGTTTCAACAGTTAACGGTACAACTTCCGCCGTTATTTTTATAAAATATTTTTGTCATTTTCTCAATCCGACAATAATTCCATTGCGGGGTCCACTAATGATTGTGTCGTTGTACGAATATTACCTGCTAAAACGAATATTCCCCGACCAATCGAATATTATATTACAACTTGCGTACTTTGCAAAATTTATAAATATTACCCCCAACTATAACATTATATCTAATTCATTTCATAATATTCAAAAATGATATTTATAGAAAAATCATCTTTATTCATAAAAGTTGGGGTCTTACAATAAAAATGTAATAAAATAAATCACAAAATTAAATAATTCTTAAATATTGTTTATGATAACATTTTTCAAGTTTCGTTGCTTAAAATTGTTGTATGATAGTCTTGTTTTTATAGTTACAAAATATCATGCTAAAAAATATCACATTTTTTTGTAATCAGAACTCCTCTGTTTTTAGGAGAAGTAAATTGATCAAGACAATAAAATACTTAAGTTCTTATAGTAGTATTTTATTTTAACAAGATAAGAAGCATATTCTTTTTTCAAGAATATAATAGTAGTGTACTAACATAACCGTAAAGACCCCAAATTATTAATAAATAAAATTTATTTTCCTCTATTTATTATTTTGAAATAGTAAGGGTTGATTTGATTAATGTGGATAGTTATGGGTAAAACACGCAAAATATTTCGAATAAGGAAGTGGTTATAAAATATTCATTATTATTTGGGAATATTCGTTTGGTCGTGGAATATTAAATCATGTGAGGAATATTAAATGCATTTGCCTAGCGATCTTTTGTGGGCCCCATAACTGAAAGCGATTGGATGAAGAAAACGCGACAAATATAAGTTGTTTATAAATAATTGGCGTAGTTATTACAGATTATCTTGTTGGAATACCCGATGGTTAAAACACACTAATATGCGTTGTTGAGCAAAGTAGAGCGACCCAGATTGCACTAATTATTGATTCTTACGTGAAGAAGGCACTTTACTCAATAATTGTTACAATAATTACTATTCAAATATTTTATTTTATTTATTCAATAATTGCTTTTGCATTTATATTTTATATTCTTTGTTGTTTCAATAAATTGTCATTACACGTATTTTTCCATTATCGAAGCAATAATTCATATTATCCGAATAATATTATTAGAAAACATTATTGGCAATGTCTAGAAAGTTCGCCTAAGGAGAGGTTTGGTCACCTAATCAAGCTTGTAGAAGAAGAGAAATCTTTATTGGAAAGCCCCTCTTTCACGAAACCACAGTTCTTAAGATCTTGTGATTACAGTAATATTATTTATGAATAATTAATTATTGATTTATATGATATGGAAAATATTGATTTTATGTGGATATAGATGGAGAAAATTTTAATGTGACAATTGTTGAAAATTAATATTTTATCTTTTTTCTCGATAAAATAATTCATTTAAATATATTATTTTAATAATATATTAACGGTGATATTTTATATAATGAATGTATATATGAGTATATGAGAAGGAAGAGTATTCTTGTTGCATTAAATGATTAACACATGTTTTGTGTGTCAGTAGACCCATTTCTTGATTTGAAATTTGATTATAGCACAGTAAAATCGCCTGGTTTGTGGATTTCATTAATTTCATTTGGAATTTGGAAAAACTTTCTTACGCAAAGTTGTAGAGAATTGAATTTCCTATAAAAATTCGTGAGATTCGAATATTCTAATAAAAGGGCTATTTATTTTGAATTATTAAAGTTCCGAAGCTCCGAAATAATTGATTTTTGGAAGTTTAAAATATTTAAAATAGGAAAAACGTTTTTGGAATGTTTAGGTGGCCTCATTTAACATGTGTAGGAGCTGAATTTAGTTGGCAAGTGTGCGTATGAGGTTTTGGAAAATATATATTAATATTATATTAAATTTTCTACTTTGGTGTTTTAAGCATTTTCCTATAAATAGGGTCTTGGGTTAGAATTGAAAATCACACCGAAAGCAAGTTTTCTCTCTATATTATCGAAATGTATTCTTGTGAGTATTTTGAGTATACTTTGAGTATTGCTATACGGTGCAAGTTCAAGTCATAGCCTATATCCTGTGTTTCAATTGAAAGATGTCTTTCGAGGTAAGGGATGTTATTTTATTCGAAAATGATATTATTTCTTGATATCATTATGTCGAAATATTGGTTGGAAATTTTATCAAATTTGGAACTTTTTCATGTCGGGGTTACTATTCATGAGTTCTTATTCACGAGTTACTATTCACGAGTACTATTCACGAAAGCGTGATGATGTTTTTTTTCGGGAAATTTCTATCTTTTGGTGTGAGTTACTATTCACGATATCTGCAGACTATTCACGAATATGACAACTATTCACCGAAAAATAAAATTTCTTCTTTTTGTCCAAAATATCTATTCTGGATACTAGCTTTGATTGTATCCATGTTTTGATCATTCTTGAATTTTACTCCACTCTAATTACTTATGAAGTATTTTTGAACTTGGATTGTTTAAAATACGAATCCTTAATATTTGTTCTTTTGTTTCACTGGATTCGTTTCCTTTAAAATATTTTTCATCATCCTCGACCATAAATGATGATATTACTTGAATATCTTTGGCTGTGGTGCAAAGATGAATGATTTCTTGATGAATATCTTTGGCCCGTGGTCTGAAAGATGAGCAGTGTTGAGATGAACATGACTAACCGATTAATATCTTTGGCCAGTAGTCAAAAGTGAACAGTGTTTAGATGAACATGACCAACTGATGAGTATCTTTGGCCTGTAGTGCAAAGATGAATATTTGATTGATGTTACAGGGATAAAATATCGACGATGAACTTTTAAATTCATATATATAGAAGATAGTAGTTTGCATTTTCTACTTAACTCTTCTAATGAATTATTATTTTCGGCATGAAGATTGATTTAAAACCGGTTGTCTATTGTATTCTATTAGATTTTTCCTGTTGAAGACTAACGATAATTTATTGTATATTATCTTAGTCATAATATTCTTCTTCGGGCTAGTTGAGCTCACTCTTTCCTTTCCTTGTTGTTCCATTTTCTTCTCGGGAGGCGAGAATGTAAATGCAGTACTAGTCGGGTATGGAATGAAGGTTCTAGAGAGAGTTGTTTAGTAGTCCTCACCATTTTGTAAAATAATGTATCAATAATTGTGATGGGAATTTATTTATGCGTGTGGATATTATCAGAAGACAATAATTGTATTTAAACTCACAAGATATATATTTATCGTATTTTGCACGACAAATGTATTAATAAAGTTGTAGTTATTTCTATACCATGTATTTGGCGACTCAGAATGGGTTGGATGGAATGGACCTATTTTGGGGGCGTCACAATAACTGTAGTACTTTAATTCCACTAAACTTTAAAATTTGTGAATATATTAATAATTGTAGTATATATATATATATATATATATATATATATATATATATGAAGAGGCTTCCCGAAAAATTCAATTGAGGCATGTGCCCCTACTACTCGGGCTTTGGGTCCTTCCGACTCTTGAGCCTCGTGTTCAAACATATCTGCCTACCCCTGAACAATAACAACGTTATTTAAAATCACCAAGAATTGAAGGGTAAAGAATGAGATATTAATTATTTGGAACGTGATCTTGAAAAATGTATCGAAATATAGAAATGTGGTGATCTACTTGATGAAATTCAACGAACTTACATAAATTACGATCTATATCAATATATTTTTTTTAAATATATATTATGTTGTTAAAAAAATATCCTCCCCCACCCCAAAGATAACTTCCCCTGGTTCACATATTAGGAATTGTGGCTCTACTTCATTTATTACATTTGGAAAAAATGAAATACTAGTCAATATCCACTGCATATGAAAATTTAATAAACACAATTAATCACACACACACTAAAAAGGAAAATAGAATCACCATAATCCTAGTCAATAGAAGATACCAAAAAAGAATACATGTATATACAAATAAGGCACAACCATGCGATACATAAATAAAAACTCATATTTATTTACTTCAAACTCATTAACAATCAAAATAAAGAGATAACTTTTTCAAAATATAAGACTTACCATAATCAGGGCCATTCATTAGTGCATATGCATCATGATCGATTCTATCTATTAGAAATTGACACAATCGACACATCTTACTTATGAAACTCGACCAATTTGTGAAGATGGTGAAGAAAGAAGCAAGAACAATATATCGCGACTTAGCTCTAAAATTTCATTGCAGTGGAAGTTTAGCACAACTGATTTGGAAATTAGGTTTTGTTAGGACACACTTTTCATCCCAAATGTGTGGAAATAAAATAATCGTTCAAAAATTGAGATGATATGACTATATATAATACCCCTGACTCTATGATGTCGTCAAACTTTTGGTGAAGATTTAATCGAAAAAACGAGTAGTATATTTAATTGTCTGAGATTAAGTTTATGATATATTTAATCGAAAAAATAATTTAAGGTGCAAATTAATTTTTGAAAAAAAATTTGAGGTAAAAATTGGATTTTAGTTTTTATTTTATATGAATTCTTTATTTGATATGCATTTTATTTAGGGTTAAGTTCAGATGACCACAGGGGGTTTAATGGGTTTCCCACTTAACCACCACAGTACGTAAACCTACATTTAAACTCTCGACCTTTTGAGGTGAAGTGAAAAAAGTGCTTTCCGTCTTAACTCACATTACTTTATTTGGCTAAAGACTTAATTACCCTTCATATATATAATTGAAAACAGATGAGATCTGAAGGGGTTTTCTCTCATTTCATTTCGGATCTATTTCTAGGGCTGAGAGAACTATCGATCGTGGTGATATCTAGGGCTAGAGAGGCGAGAGAAATAGGGTGTGGGTTTAGTGTGTTAAGCTGGTGGATCTTCGTGATTGACTGGGTTCCCACCTTCGCTTGGTCTGTGATACTTAATTTGGTGCCGATTTAGGTAAATTTCTCCTTGTCTGATAGATATGATATGTTCTTTGTTTTTAATTGTGAGTTGTTTGTTGTATATGCATGCATGTTTTGTAGATGAATTAGTTAGTATATTTGGTGCTGGATAAAGTATGCTCACTACTATGATCCCCTTTCTTTAATTCTATTTTTGTCCCCCTGTGTCTACCCTTTGTCTGCCCCTGACATTGGTCCCCTTTTTGTGATACTTGTTATAAAGTATTGTATGTTATTCAAACATTTCTCCTTCATTTCTTTAATGCGTAATGTCTACGTCGTAATTGTTTTCATTATGGTGGGAAGTTTATTAAAGATCCAAAGACATAAGTATGTTGGGGGTAAGTGAAGAAATAGAGAGACTGTTGGGTTGGATTACCTTTCTTTTGCTTAGTATACATGAATACTACTCTCTTTTTATGCCCAGCTTCAAATATGAATATTTATTATCTTGTACTGGATATGAAATTTGGGAGGGTGGGGCATTATTGATGCAAAATGACAAAGATGTCATTGATATGATTGATTTCTTAGTTAATCTTTGAGAGTGAGGAGGTGCGTATTTATGGACAAGAAATGGAAGGTCCCTTAAAAGTTGTTAGGCGGAAGAAGTTGAAGATGAACCCATTAGGTATATTTGTGGTTTGACAACCGATAACATGAACCAAAGTGAAAATGAAAATGACTTTGGACTTCAAAGTGAACCAACCGATAACATTAACCAAAGTGGAGAATCTTGATAAAGGGAAACAAAAAAGAAGAAGATAAAGGCGACAAGACAAAGAAATGCATAGGGAAAAAGGTAAACAAACTAGAAAGGCTAAAAAACAAACAAAACATACAAAGGAAAACAGTAAAAAATAAGCTAATAATGATAATGGGGAAGAAGCAAAGCATCCACCATGGATGGATGAGGATCTAGAGGGGCCTGGGGATGATGATATATTCGAAGAAGGCCCAACAAAAACAGATGAACCAAAGGTGAACATGAATGATGTATTTGTAGAGGATTGGTGGAGTGATGATGATGATGGAGAAGTGAAAGATGCATTAAGGAGGAAGTTTGTTCTGTCAGATGATGAGAACAATTTAGAAGGGGATGGATGTATGGAGTTTAATGAGGCAACTGATATGGGTAAGATAGAATTTGAGATTGGAATGGAATTTGCAAATCATGAAATTTTTAGAGAAGCATTAGTTGAATTTTCTGTTAAAGGGGGGTTTGATATAAAGTATATTCAAAATGACAGAAAAAGAATAAGCGCCAAGTGTAAAAGTCGAAATCAGAAATGGAGGATTCATGCATCAGTCAAACAGGGTGAACAAACTTTGAAGATAAAATCTTTGGGGGGGGGGACCATACATGTGCTGGACAGGATAAGAATCATCTTGTTGACAGTAGATACTTGGCCAAAAAATATATACATGACTTGAGAGATAATCCTAAGTGGGATTTGCAGGCATGGAAAAAGAAGGCACAAAAAGAATGTAACTCTACTCTAAGTAAATCATCCCTATATAGAGCAAAAAGAAAGGTTTTAATACATATGCAAGGTGATGTAGGAGAGCAGTATAATAGGCTGATGGATTATGTGGAGATAGTCAAACAATTTAACCACGAAATGCAGTCTTCAAATTTTGCAAAGAGGTCTAGTTGACAAGCACAGTTCACTACCCGCTTTTCGGAGGCTATATATGAGGCTCACGCTTCAAACATGGGTTTCTAGTTGGGTGTAGACCTATTATAGGCCTAGATGGGTGTTTTTTAAAGGGTGTTTTTGGAGGGCAGCTACTGAGTGCTATAGGAAGAGATGCTAATGACAACATATTTCCCATTGTAGTTGTTGTTGTTGAATGTGAATGTAAAGATAGTTGGCAGTGGTTTCTTACTCAGCTTCTAGATGACATAAGTGAAAATGAAACAAGATGTTATGTTTTCATTTCTGATAGGCAGAAGGGGCTAGTAGAGGTGTTCAATACAATGTTACCCAACAATGAACACAGATTTTGTTTAAAGCATTTGTCTAACAACTTTAAAATTAAGTTTAGGGGGAAGCTACTTAGGGATTTTTTCTGGAATGCAGCTAGTTGTGGTGACATGTTCTCATTTGAAGCAGCCATGAAGGAGGTGCACAAAGTTGATGCAGAAGCAGCTAAGTGGTTAATGGATGTTGGCCCAAAATTTTGGGCCAGGTCTCATTTTTCCCACCACTGTAAGTGTGATGTAGTAGTGAACAACATGAATGAGTCATGGAATAATTACATCCTGGAGGCAAGGGATAAAGGTATAATAAACATGCTAGAGTGGATAAGAAAGAAATTAATGGTTAGGTTTCAAGTAAAAAGGGAAGGCATGAACAAGTATGTGGGGTCACTTGGGCCCAGAATTCAAAAAAAATTGGAAATGATTAAGAAAGTTTGTAGGGGATGCACTTCTTTGAAGTCTGGGCCTGGGGAATTTGAAGTAGAAGTTGATAACAGAACATGGGTTGTGAATTTGAATGATTGAACTTGTGGTTGTAAAATGTGGCAGCTTAGTGGGATTCCATGCAGACATGTTGTTATACGCAATATAATAAATAAAATAGGGAGCGACCCGAGGCTTATCGACATCGAGTCTTATAGCAAGGATGTATACTTGAAAACATACAACTTTATCATAAAGCCTATGCCAAGTCACCATGAATGGGTTCACTCTAATTTTGCTAAGATTCAGCCTCCACTCTATCATAAGCCCTATGGCAGACCAAGGAAACTTCGTAAGAAAGGTTGCGGATGAACCAAAAACCAACATAAACAAACAAGAAAAAGGTGGCAACGTGACATATGCAAGGTGTTTAACACTAGGGCATAACAAATGGGGCATGTACATCGCTTTTTTCATCCTAAATCAAGAATGAACAAGGTATATTCTTTATGTTTTTATACATTCCAACTGTATTTTCAACTCTTATTTATAACGAGTTTAACATGTTTTGATTTTCGACAAAATAACAAGGAGTCAATCGCACAATCAACACAGTCAGACATTCCTACAAGACATCCTGCTAAGGTACATTTTAATGGTTGTCAACTGTAAACTGTTTTTGATTATTTATTTGTATTGGACTACTAAACTTGTGCATTCCTTTTCAGCCAAATCCCATGCCACAAAATTTCCAGACTAAAGGACAGTCAAGTCAAGGGACTGCTAATACTACAACTACTTCAGAAATACCACACCAACCCAAATCAAGCTCTCAACCTAATCCCACACTAACTTTGTCAACTATGTGGAGTAATCAGCCTGTTTCAAGCTCACAGCCTACGAGAAAGAACATAAAGATGGGAGCCATAAAGAGCAAGAAATACAAATCACCAAAAAAAGGGGGATTGGGGGGGATTAAGGCTTTAATGTTTGAATGTATAATTTTTGTCAGTTAACTATTTTTGACAAGTGTGATTGTGTATACTTTGTCAAACAGATAGTTTTTGGACAATGTTTCAATGACAAGTTTTTGGACTATATTTTATAGTTGGATATTATGTAACAGACTTGGAATGTAACTCTTTAATGTTTAAATGGGTAGTTTTTGGGCATAATTTTTTGTCAGTTAACTGTTTGAATCAACTTTGCAATATTTCACACCTTGTCCAACAGTTTATACATTGACAGTTTATACATTCCATTAAACATTGAGCATTGAACATTGAACATTAAACATTAAACATTGAAATTAAACATTGCACATTACCATTAAACATTGAACATTAAACATTACATCATAGTTGGTAGGTCTCCTAAACTACCATTAGTGTGACGCCCCCAAAATTAGGTATACATCACCCATCTTGGGTAGTCAGATACATGGTACAGAATTTAAATACAACTTACTAATATAATCATCATGTATAATATAATCGACATAAACTGTGAGTTTGAATACAAATATTGTCTACTAGATATTATACAAACTCAAAAGGGAGTCCTCATTACAATTATTATCACACTATTTCACGTAATAGTGAGGACTACTAATGCTATCCTCCGGACCATTACTCCGTTCCCGACTCGTCCAAATATGTTCTCATTTCTGAAGAGAATGAGAAAAGAAAGGTGAGCTCAACTAGCCCAATAAGAAATATTATGACTAAGATAATGCGTAATAAATTATCAATAGCCTTGAACATTGTTAAACCGATAAAATATAATAAACATCAAGTTTAATCTAGCAATGAAACAAGCAATCCATTAAAAGAGTCAAGTAGAAAATAAAATCTACTATCTTTTATGATTTAAAAGGTTTTTCATCACTGTTATAGCTGAGACTCAGCTTTAATAAATAATCCACATCATCGAATCACCCCTGCACTACGGCCAAGGATATTCTTTAGTATCACGACCATAATTATTCCTGCACTACGGGCCAAGAATAGTTGTGTATTCATTAATGGTCATGATCATGCCAACAACTGTCCATCAATGCACTACTACCAATCGAGGACTTTTACCACATCATTTGTTAACATTACGACCGATGATTACAAGAATAATCCCCGTCATAATCATACCAAGTCCATCCATGCTCTACAGGTGCCACGTATGACTTTAAAAAAATAAACATGAGGATGATGACAATGATATAAGAATTCAATAAAACAAGTTCAAGAATTATTTAATCCATGAATTATTAACGTCCAAAATTGTCAACATGATCTTTGCTTTGTAGAGTAAAAAATTCAAGAATGATCGTAAGAATATTTCCATGAAAAGATCTTAGATGAAACGCAAATATCAAGGATATTCTACTAATTTCATGGAGTATAGAAGTCAAAGTTTTAACTTAACCGGGTATAATAAAGAATGGAATAACAAAAGAAATCACCATGCATGCGGTACTTAGCATGATAAAGTTATTCAACGTAATAATAATAACGGAACCAAAGTCGTGAAATTCACACCGATAGGATGTTCCAACGTAATAATAAAGATGGAACCGGATCCGGTGTAAAACACACGAATAAGATATTCCAACAGAATGATAAAGATTTTAACCAGTCCGGTGTAAAACACACGATGTGATGTTCCAACGTATAATAAAGATTTTAACCGGTGTCCTGTAAAACACATACAGAGCATGGATGTTCCAATGTAATAATAATAAAGATTTTAACCGGTGTCCGGTAAAAAACACATGCATGTGGATGTTCCAAATGTAATAATAGAAGAATGGAATAAAAGAAGAAGATCACCAAGTATAGGGGGATTCCACAGCATGTCTGATTATTCCAATGTAATAAATAAGAATGGAATAACAAAAGAAGTTCTCTTCATGAATACAAAAGAATAACACCCCTTACTTGAATAAACAAAATAATATTCCCTACCTTAAGAACCTGAATATTGGCAAAGTGAAGTAGCGAGAATACTTTTCTTTCTTTCTCTATAGTTTCTCTCTAGAGTTTCAAAGTGAATTCAGTAAGAAAATAATGAAGGAATGAGCTTCTATTTATAGGAAAATAGAATGCATAGTAATTAATCCATGAAACGGTCCAGATTGATTTACTTTAATCTGACTGTCCCATATTTAAAGAAAAATCTTTTAAATAAAATATAATATATTCTATTTATATAAAAACATTTTACTATGCAAACACTATGCAACACTATGCAAAACACTATGCAAAAAACACTATGCATAATAAAATATAATATATTTTATTTATAGAATAACTTTAATAAAGTATTCTCGCTTTTATATAAAAAGATGTTTCGCTTTTATTACGTTAATAATACGAATAAAACAAAACGCCATTATCGCTTATAATAATTCATATTATTAATCGACAATAATGGAATCAAAATGAGTGACTTCTCACATAAGCATCAATAATCAATACCGTGCGCTACTATGTAACCACACGACATTCACATCTTTACTACCGAAAGTAGTTCAACAAAGATCAACCGGTAAAACTTCCGCCGTTATTTCAATAAAATATTTTTGTCGCTTTCTCGATCCGACAATAATTACATTGTGGGGTCCACCAATGATTGAGTAGTTGTCGAATATTCCTCGCTAAACCGAATATTCCCCGCCAATCGAATATAATATAACCACTTGCATACTTTTTGCAAATTTATAAATATTACCCACAACTATAACATTATATCAAATTATTCCATAATATTCAAAAATAATATTTATAGAAAATTCATCTTTATTTATAAAAAGTTTGGGTCTTACAACCTCCCTTCTTATGAAATTTCACCGAAATTAGGGTACGACTGGTATGTCGAGAGGTAAGGATACCTTGATTTCATTTCAGATTCTAACTCCCAAGTTATTTCTCAACATCGTGGTTCCTCCACAAAACTTTGACTTGAGGTATAACCTTGGAGCGTAGAATATGTTCCTTCTTATCCAAAATTTGAACAGAACCTCTTCATACGTCAAATCTTCCGCTATTTCGTCCGGCTCTAACTCAATAATATGGTTCGGGTCTTTCACATATTTACGTAATATGGATATGTGAAAACGTTATGAACACGAGACATATTTGGCGAAAGCGAGTCTATAGGCCACGCCTCCTACTCGATCGAGGATTAAAATGGACCGATGAATCGAGGATTAAGTTTTCCTCTCTTTCCAAATCTTGTAACTCCTTTCCTTGGAGCAACTCTTAACAACACATGATCTCCTATATCGAATTCCACGTCCTTTCGATGAAGATCAAATAACTCTTTGTCGATTTTGTGAGGTTTTTATATGTTGTCGGATCGTTTAAATCTTTTCCGTAGTCATACGTACTCAACTCCGATCCCAACAACGTTGCTTCACCCACCTCATCCCAAAGCATACTGGAGAACAAAACTTTCTTCCATACAACGCTTCGAATGGAGCCATGCCAATACTTGTTTGATAATCTGTTGTTGTAGGAAAACTCCACCAATGGTAAGAACTTGTCCCAACTCCCTTGAAATCAAGGATCAGAGTCTTAATAGATCTTCAAGAGTTTGAATAGTCCTCTCCGATCATCCGTCGTCTGATGAGGGATGATATCTTAGAGCTAAATCGTAAGTCCGTGCCCATAGCTTTTTGCAAACTAACCCAAAATCGTGAAAGTGAATCTTGGGTCTCGATCGAAACTATGGATACCGCAGATACCATGCGATCTTACAATCTCGTTTATGTACATACGAAAGCAAGATGTTCAAGTGTATAAGTTTCTCGATCGGTGAAGAAATGAGCGAGACTTGGTCAATCTATCAACAATGACCCAAATCGCATCAATGCCTTGAGAAACCTTAGGAAGACCGTGAACGAAATCCATGGTAATGTGCTCCCGCTTCCATTCGGAATTTCAAGTGGTTGCAATGGACCTTTTGGTACTTGATGCTCCGCTTTAACTCGTTGACAAGTTAGACACCTTGAGATAAACAAATATTATCTCTCTTCATATTACTCCACCAAAATGTATGATTTAATATCATGATACATTTTGGTACTCCCAGATGGATTGCAAATGGTGTGTTGTGGCGCCCATCATGATATTATACTTTAAATCGTGGTCGTTAGGAACACAAAGTCCGGAGTTGACTCAAGTATTCCTTCTTCATCGATTCTTGCTTCCTGATATAGCACCTCTCTTTGCTTTCTTCCTCATACGCATCGCCTCCGTGTCTCGTAGCTTGAGCAAGCGAACTTTAACTTTATCAATTAAAGTCGCTTCTACTCGTATTTCGCTATCATCACACGCGTCCCTGAGTCTTTAACTCTATCTCCATCCTTTGCAAGTCACACAAAATGGGCCTTTCATTGACAATAACGCACTCGTGCTTGCATATGATCTTCTACTCAATGCGTCGCCTACCACGTTCGCTTTTCGAGATGGTATTGGATGGTATGATCATAATCTTTCAATAGTTCAAGCCAACGTCGTTGTCGCATGTTGAGTTCCTTTTGAGTGAAGAAATATTTGAGGCTTTTATGATCCGTAAAGATTTCCACTTTCTCCCATACAAGTAATGCCTCCAAATTTTAAGTGAAGATAATAAATTAACTCCGGATCACGAGTAGGATAATTCCTCTCATATTCTTTGAGTTGTCATGAGGCATAAAAGCTATAACTTTTCCATGTTGCGTGAGAACACATCCCAACCCTTTGCCGAAGCATCACTTTGAGATGACAAATCCTCCGAGCCGGATGGTATTGTCGTAACAGTCTTTGAAATAAGTCTCCTCTTGAGTTCTTGAAAACTCTTCTCACATTCTTCGCTCCAACCAACTTTGTATCTTTTCGAGTCACCGAGTCGATGGAGTAGCGATTCGAGAAAATCCTTCCACGAATCTCCGATAATAACCAAATAAACCGAGAAAGCTACGTGCCGGCCATCGATTTAGGTTGTTCCGGCTTTGAATAGCTTCAATCTTTCTTGGGTCAATGATATTCCATGACTTGATACCACGTGCCCAAGGAATGCTACTTCTTCTTCAAGCCGTAACTCGTATTTCTTCAACTTGGCATAAAGCTTATATTCACGAAGCTTTTGAGGTCGTCACTCAAGTGTTGCTTTCATGATATTCACTACTTTTGGAATAAATAAGGATGTCATCAATAAAGACGACCACAAAGTGATCTAAATATTCCTTGAATACTTGGTTCATCATATCCATGAAGGCGGCGGGAGCATTAGTCAATCCAAAGGACATGACTAGAATTCATAATGCCCGCATCGAGTTCTCGAAGCCTTTTGGAATGTCACGGCTTCTAATCTTCAATTGGTGATATCCTAACGAAGATCAATCTTTGAAAAGAATTTGGCTCCTTCTGCAATCGGGTCAAACAAAGTCATCAATACGTGGCAATGGATACCTATTTTTGATGGTGACATGATTCAACTCCCGATAATCAATACAAAGTCGCATACTCCCATCTTTCTTCTTCACGAATAGAACAGAGAGCACCCCGAGGAGAAGTACTAGGGACGAATAAAGCCAATGTCTAACAATTCCTGCGCAGTTGGGTCTTTAACTCCCGAAGTTCAATAGAGCCATTCGATATGGGGGGCTTTGGAAATAGGTTTTGTCACCGGGTTCAAGGTCGATACAAAATTCAATTTCACGCCTCGGGGTAGGCACAGAAGTTCTTCTGGGAATACGTCAGAAATTTATTAACAATAGAAATATCGCTCAAAACCGACGTATTTTTGTTTAAATCATGACATGAGCTAAGAAAGCTTGACATCCGCTTTTCAATAAACGAATAGCTTTATGGCTTGAGATGGACCGTGATTGATTTTAATGGTTTGGTCGTTTGAATTAAGATAATAGGTTGATTAGGAATATGAAAGCTAACAACCTTATGAAACAATCAATTTTGCATGATAAGTAGTTAACCAATCAATCCCTAAAATCACGTCAAATGCAAGTATTTTTAATGAAATAAGATCGACGAGTAATGTGAGGGTACCGATTTGAACCAAACAAGACTTATAAACAAGTGGATGTAATGAAGGTTTCTCCCAACGGAGTTTCCACAGATAAGTCAAAGTCTAATTTCTCCTGAGTCAAATTTAATCGATGAGCGCAAGTAGGAGAAATAAAAGAATGGGTAGAACCCCAGATCAAATAAAGTATAGACTTCATTAGAGTTTATGATAAGCTTACCCGTGATGACCTCATTCGGGTTCCTTGCTCTCCGGGAGGTCACAACAAACGCCTCCTCAGACTACTGGCTTTGACTTTTCCGACTACTTTGGTGCCTCCATCCTAGTTGAATTTGTCTTCTGTGAACGACAAAATCGAGCTAAGTGACCTTCTCTTCCACAATTATAACATGCTTTGACAAAGATGGCACGATTCAACCCGATGTGTCCCTCTTCTCCGCATTTGAAGCATATGATAGGTGGTCTTTCTCCTTCCTTAACAACGGGTCTTTGGTCTTGACGCCTTTCCATCATTGTTGAATCTTCGCTTTCTTGAAATGTCCATTCTTATTGTTTTGGCCTCGATTACCACCGAAGTGGTTACCGATTCGGCTATTGATTCCCTCCACGCTTGTTGTCACCGCTTCGATGACTACTCACGGGTATTATAATTTTTTTGCCACGCTTCTTTTTAGTTGCGTTGACTCGTTATCGCGCTCCACTAATCGAGCCCTATTTACAACATCCGAATACAAACACGGTTTATGAGAAATAAGATGTTGACGTATCTCCGACTTCAAACCTCTTAAAAACATTCGTGCCATTCTCTCTTCATTATCCACCAAGTGGGGCGAAAACCGTGATAACTCCGCAAAAATTTTGCCTCGTGACGTGACACCTGGTCATATTGTTTTGTTCCAACTTGATAAACTCCACCTCCTTCATGTGGCGAATACTTTCGGAAAGTATTTGTCGTTGAATGCCTCTCTGGAACTTCTCCCAAGATATCTTCAAGACAAAGAAGTTGAGTACGCTTTCTACCGATTCCCACCAAGAATCCTCCTCCCACGCAACATAAAAAGCGTGAAGGGAACCTTTTGCTCCTCGAGCATCCCAAGACATCAAATATCTTGGTAATCTGCTTTATCCATGCTTCCGCCAAGTGGTTTTGGCTCTCCCTTAAACTCCGGTGGTCCCAACTCCTTGAATTGTTTAGCGGTGACCGCCCGAGAGTTTTCTCGTGTTTCCACCTACGTTTTGGACGAGTCGCTCTCTTTCATTGCAGCATAAATCGCATAAAGCCTCTAAACATTTGATCATTCATCATTTGGTCAAGGTTATTGTTTGCATGAGGATTATCGCCTTCCCCGATGCACATTATCCCGATTATTGATATGTGGTGAATCAACGATCGCTTTGTGCTCCATTCTTTATTCTCAACATTCTCGGATGTCATTTTCAGATATCGCCACAAAAACAAAGATTAATTGACATGTAACAATTATCTTTATATTCGACCATCGACCAATAAAATAGCACATAAACTTAGGTAGGTCATACTAACGAAGGTATTCCCCGTCTCTCCCCTCCTAGTACTATTCTCACATCTTAGCCAGGGATCATATCCCTAAGCTTTGATAACAACTGTGACGCCCCCAAAATTAGGTATACATCACCCATCTTGGGTAGTCAGATACATGGTACAGAATTTAAATACAACTTACTAATATAATCGTCGTGTATGCAATACGACATAAACCGTGAGTTTGAATACAAATATTGTCTACTAGATATTATACAAACTCAAAAGGAGTCCTCATTACAATTATTATCACACTATTTCACATAATAGTGAGGACTACTAATGCTATCCTCTCGGACCATTACTCTGCTCCCCGACTCGTCCCAAATTATGTTCTCATTTTACAAGAGAACGGTGAAAGAAAAGGTGAGCTCAACTAGCCCAAAGAAATAATATTACTAAGATAATGCAAAATAAATTATCAATAGCCTTCAACATTGTTAAACCGATAAAATATAATAAACATCAAGTTTAATCTGCAATGTGATGAAAAGCAATCCATTAAAAGAGTCAAGTAGAAAATAAAATCTACTATCTTTTATGATTTAAAAGGTTTTTCATCATTATTATAAATGAGAGACTCACTTTAATAAATAATCCACATCATCGAATCACCCCGCACACTACTGCCGAGGATATTCTTTAGTATCACGACCACAATTATTCCTCTTGACTACTGGGCCAAGAATAGTTGTGTATTCATTAATAATCATGATCATACCAACAATCGTCCATCAATGCACTACGACCACCGAGGACTTTTACCACATCATTTGTTAACATTACGGTTATGATTACTTTGTGGCGCCCCAAAATTAGGTATCGTCGCCACCCATCTTGGGTCGCCACTTACATGGTACATAAATTCAAATACAACTTACTAATATAAGCGCTGTGGTATAATCGACATAAACCATGTGAGTTTGAATACAAATATTGTCTACTAGATATTATACAAACTCAAAAGGAGTCCTCATTGCAACTATTATCACACTATTTCACGCTAGAAATAGTGAGGACTACTAATGCTATCCTCTCGACCATTACTTACTTTCCTCGACTCGTCCCAAATATATTTCTCATTTCACAAGAGAACAAAAGAAAGAAAGGGTGAGCTCAACTAGCCCAAGAAGAAATATTATGACTAAGATAATGCGTAATAAATTATCATTAGCCTTCAACAAAGGTTAAACCGATAAAATACAATAGACAACCAGTTTAATCTGCAATGGAATAAGCAATCCATTAAAAGAGTCAAGTAGAGAATAAAGTCTACTATCTTTTAGGTTTTAAAAGGTTTTCATCAATTTTTATCATTTGAGACTCAAACAATAAAAATAAACCACCACATCTAATCATCCCCTGTACTACTTGGCGAGGATTTTCATCAAATTATCAATGGTCATGACTATACCGAATCACCCCGTCATAATCATACCAAAAACTATCCATCACCGCGCATTACAGAAAGCCAATCGAGGACTTTTGTCACATCATTTATATCAAGTCATGATTATACCGAATGATCCTCGGTCATAATCATACTAAGTTCATCTATGCACGTAAGCCAAAGATAACATAATATAACACGAGGATGATGACAATGACATAGTAATTCAATAAAACAAGTTCAAGAATTATTTAATCCATGAATTATTAACGTCCAAATTGTCAACGATGATCTTTGTTTAGAGAGTAAAATTCAAGAATGATCGTAAGAATATTTCCATGAAAAGATACTTAGATGAAACGCAAATATCAAGGATATTCTACTAATTTCATGGAGTATAGAAGTCAAAGTTTTAACCAACTGGGTATAATAAAGAATGGAATAACAAAAGAAATCACCATGCATGCGGTACTTGGCGTGACAAAAGTTATTCCAACAGTAATAATAACGGAACCGGTCGTGAAATTCACACAAGCGGGATGTTCCAATGTAATAATAAAGATGGAACCCGGATCCGTAAAACACACGATAGGATATTCCAACAGAATGATAAAGACGAAACCGTGTCCCAGTAAAAAACACACAGATGTGATGTTCCAACAGTAATAATAAAAATCGGAACCGTGTCCTGTGTAAAACACACGAGCAGGGATGTTCCAAATGTAATAATAGAAGAATGTCACCAAGTATAGGTAAACTCACAGATACAAAGTTATTCCAATGAATAATAAGCAATGGAATAACATAAGGATTTCACCAAGTATAGGGTATCTGCAGATACAAGGTTATGTATAGGGTATGCCACTTTTACGGAGTTATTCCAATGTAATAATAATGAATGGAATAATGTAAGTTCTCTTCAAGAAGAAAGAATAACACCCCCTTTACCGTAAAAGAACCTAATATAAGAAGTAGTGAAGTAGCGAGAATACTCTTCTTCTTTTCTATAATTTTCTCTCTATAAACTTCTCTCTATAATTTCTCTCTAGAGTTTCAATGAATTCGTAAGAAAATAATGAAGGAATGAGCTTCTTTTTATAGGAAAATGGAATGCATAAGTAACTAATCCATGAACGGTCCAGATTGATTTACTTTAATTTGACGGTCCATATTTAAAGAAAAATCTTTTATATAAAATATAATATATTCTATTTATATAAAAACATTTTACTATGCAATACTATGCAAAACACTATGCAAAACACTATGCAACACTATGCATAATAAAATATAATATATTCTATTTATGTAATAACTTTAATAAAGTATTCTATTTTATATAAAAAGATGTTTACGCTTTTATTACGTTAATAATACGAATAAAACAAAACGTCATTATCGCTTATAATAATTCATATTATTAATCGACAATAATGGAATCAAACCGAGTGACTTCTCACATAAGCATCAATAATCAATACCGCTACTACGCATGCCACACGTACATCGATTTCTTTTACTACCGAGTAGTTCAACAAGAACCACTGTAAAACTTCCGCCGTTATTTCAATAAAATATTTTTGTCATTTTCTCGATCCGACAATAATTACATTGTGGGGTCCACCAATGATTGAGTAGTTGTGCGAATATTCCCTCGCTAAACCGAATATTCCCCCACCAATCAATAAATATAATATAACCACTTGCATACTTTGCAAAATTTATAAATACTACCCACAACTATAATATTATCTCAAATTCACACCATAATATTAAAAAATTATTTTGACAAAATTTAAATCTTTATTGATAAAATCTGGGTCTCACAATTACAATCAATAATCCACTGGTCATAATCATACCAAGTCCATCCATGCTTTCTACAGCCATGTATGACTTTAAAAAAATATAAACATGAGGATGATGACAATGATATAAGAATTCAATAAAACAAGTTCAAGAATTAAGTTATTCAGAACTAATAACATCCAAACTGTCCAACATGATCTTCTTTTGTAGAGTAAAATTCAAGAATGATCGGAAAATATTTCCATGAAAAGATCTTTGGATGAAACGCAAATATCAAGGATATTCTACTAATTTCATGGAGTATAGAAGTCAAAGTTTTAACCAACCTGGGTATAATAAAGAATGGAATAACAAAAGAAATCACCACGCACGCAGATTGATGATGACAAGTTATTCCAACGTAATAATAATAACTAAACCAGTCGGTGAAATTCACACCGATAGGATGTTCCAACATAATAATAAAGATGGAACCAGGATCGCAGTAAAACACACGAATAAGATATTCCAATGAATGATAAAGACGGAACCGTGTCCGTGTAAAACACATGCATGTGATGTTCCAACAGAATAATAAAGATTTTAACCAGTCCGTGTAAAACACATGAGCGTGATGTTCCAACAGTAATAATAATAAAGATTTTAACCGTGTCCCGTAAAACACACGCATGTGATGTTCCAACGAGAATAATAGAAGAATGGAATAAAAGAAGAAGATCACCAAGTATAGGGGATTCCGTATACACAGTTATTCCAATGTAATAAATAAGAATGAAATAACAAAAGAAGTTCTCTTCATGAATACAAAAGAATAACACCCCTTACAGTACAACAAATAATATTCCCTACCTGTAAGAACCGAATATTGACAAAGTGAAGTAGCGTAATACTTTTCTTCTTTCTCTCTATAGTTTCTCTCTCTGAGTTTCAAGAATTCGTAAGAAAATAATGAAGGAATGAGCTTCTATTTATAGGAAAATAAATGCATAAGAATTAATCCATGAACCATCCGTATTGATTTACTTTAATCTGACGGTCCATATTTAAAGCAAAATCTTTTAAATAAAATATAATATATTCTATTTATATAAAAACATTTTACTATGCAAAACACTATGCAACACTACGCAAAAACACTACGTAAAACACTATGCATAATAAAATATAATATATTTTATTTATAGAATAACTTTAATAAAGTATTCGCTTTTATATAAAAGATGTTTACATTTTATTACGTTAATAATACGAATAAAACAAAACGTCATTATCGCTATAATAATTCATATTATTAATCGTGAATAATGGAATCAAACCGAGTGAAACTTCTCACATAAAGATCAATAATCAATACCGCGTGCTTATACGCAACCACACGACATCGTATTTCTTTTACTACCGAAAGTAGTTCAACAATTATCAACCAGAAAACTTCCGCCGTTATTTCAATAAAATATTTTTGTCATTTTCTCGATCCGACAATAATTACATTGTGGGGTCCACCAATGATTGAGTTTGTGCGAATATTCCTCGCTAAACCGAATATTCCCGACCAATCGAATATAATATAACCACTTGCATACTTTGCAAAATTTATAAATATTACCCACAACTATAACATTATATCAAATTATTCCATAATATTCAAAATAATATTTATAGAAAATTCATCTTTATTTATAAAAGTTTGGGGGTCTTACAATTAGTTTATACATTCATTTGTTACTAATAAAATACATCATAACTCGACATGCAATACAACACAAGTCCAACAACAATTATCATCTTCACATTACTTTCAACAACTATCATCCTACTTGGTATGTTATTCAAATTTCACACGAACACTTGATTTTGTTCCACTCACCAATGTCCCAATTCGCACATCATTTTCTTCAGCTACCGACTATTCCACTTGAGTTTGTAGTAGAAGGCAAACACCATGCCCAAAACTCACACTCATCGCATACAAAATATAATCTCCCCTTCGATGGTTTGTTTCGAGTCAACAATTCTTACACTTGCTTTTTCCCACATTTACATCGCTTAGGTATGTAGCCAAGAACTCACCATTCATCCTTCCTACATCATTGCTTGTGAAGACATGACTCTCGATTAACATAAACAACACGAAGAGTAATATCAAATATCGGACCATAAATGTATATATATTACTTCCATGGTTAATTTGCTTTTGCTATAATCTAATATATAGTTTTCAAATAAAATAGTTCTTTTAGAACTTTTATCAAACAGTTGATAGGCATAGTTTTAGGTTACTAATTTCATAGCCATTGTTTACAATAACAACCCATAACAAAGATCCTTATTACTCCACACCATACCTATCTCTCTCGAACCTAATTTTCATACATAACAACAGATTCATTCGGTTATGACAAGAAGAATAAGATAGCAACTAAAAGGACAAACAATTCTTTCAAGTTCGAATCGAGCCATTCTACTATGAAAGTCCTTTTCTTAACAAGGATGGAATGAAAAAGGAATGGAAGGAATTGGAAAACTTACCTTCGAAATTGCAAATAATGGTTGGAGCTTAAGAAGTAGCTTTCAATTTCAGTATGCGATGGAGCTCAAATAAATTGAAATGGGAAGACCATAAATGCTTCGATCCGCTTCTTCTGAACAAAACAAACAGTGAAGAAGAATGGGTATTTAAGACATTTTACCGTTGTTGTTGATCGATCACATCCCTCTCACTCACGCGTTTTAGGCGTCCCACATACACGCACAGTTAATTTGGATGAAAAATGTAACTTTTTCACTTCACCTCAAAAGGTCGAGAGTTTAAATATAAATTTACGTACTACGGGTGGTTAAGTGGAAACCGATCAAACTCCAAGTGGTCATCTGAACTTAACCCTTTTATTTATATATTGGTTTGGCAGAGGAGTGAGAAAAGGGAAACGGCCAAGAGGAGACAAAAGATGGATATTGGAGTGGATTTGGTATGTACTTGAGAGAATTGAAGGGGAAGGGTTGGAGAGGCTGAGTGACCTGTCACTGCTCTCTGCCTCTTGTTTTTATCTTCATTTTAGAGCTTAGCTTTTTTGTAGACCGAGTGTCCGACAATAGGGTGCGGCCCTGGTCGGCATGCATGATTATTCACCATATTGTCTCACAGCTAGATCAGACGTACGTACGTGCCCATCCCCATCCCCATCCCCATCCCCATCCCCATCCCCATCTCTCTTAATTACATTTTCCAAATGACCTTTCATAGACACGTGGTGCAATTGCATTTGACTAAAGTTATTAATTTTTTATCCTTTCCTGTTTTTGGGTACCACAAGCTTACGATTTATGCCTGCCACCCACGCGGACTAGTTTTTTAAAATAATATTTGTATTATATTTCTATTAAATGTTAAAATTTTAGAGGTATTTTTGTTAATCATGCAAGTTATATATCAATTATATTTTTAAAAATTTAAACTCGTTAATATTAAAAAAAAAAGAATAAAGAATTTATATTGATTAATTTTGTAAAATTTCATCTTACATATATAAAGTGATGGTGTTAAGTTACATCGTAATAACAAATTAATTTTTCAAAAACAAAGGAATTAAGGAAAGTGAATGAATACTTATATCTTTTACTCATTATGTATATGTATGTATATATATAATTTTCATGTGAATATGTTGATAAGTAATGTGTATTTTTTGTAGTGAATATGTACAAGTAGTACACAGAAAAGTATGCACTTACATGATTTTAAAATATAAATAATTAAATATTTGTGTATACTATTAAAGTTGTGAAGTTACATATTAATGAAGTTAAAAGTTGTTAGAATTAATTTTGAATTTTTCTACCTAATAAGAAAGAGAAAAGAAGAGAAATAATTAAGAACAATTACATTTTATAAGACATTTGAAAACATAATTACAAGAAAAAGTGCACTCATTAAATATTTACATAATTAATATTTTTAAAATTTTATTTTCATTATTAGTACATATTTATGCTTCCTTTAATTATGGGATGTGTTTTAATTTCCTTGATGATATGGCAATTCAGCTTTTTTTTTTTTGTTTGCAAAAAAATAAATAAATGATTTCGCTTTTTTTGGGGATCAGGTTCATTTTAAATTTTTTTTTTCCGTATGTCTTCTTTTTTCTTTTTTCGAAACCCTTATTTGTTGTTTTGTTTACTTTCTAAACAAAACCTTATTCTTCTTCTTCTCTCGTGTTTCGCGATTTTTTTGGGTAGATTTTGTTGTCGACGCTTGATTTTTTCTTCGTGATTGTCGATTTTGCTTCGTGATCTAATTATTCTCAAGTTTTTTGGTTTGTTCCTATTTATCTAGATCACATTTTCTGACTTCTTTCTTTTTTTCCGTGATGGTCTCCACGAGGAAGAGCATGGAGAGGAATGGGGGTTAAGAAAGTCGATAGAAGAGGAAAAGAGTTTCGTAAGATAATTATTCGAGGATTCGGGTTATCTCAGAATGGTGAAGGATAGTAGTCCAAAGTCTTCTAAACAGGGAAGAGGTTATTGTTGAAATCGATGTCGATGATAAGAATATCGGGAGACATTCGAGGAAGAAGGCGCGTAAATCAATGGTTTATATTGATTCCGATTTTGAAGGTTCTCACTAAAAAGTTGTCAAAGAGGATAAAGTTGAGGCTCATAAATTAAAAATGGTTCCACCAAGTAAACATTCAAGGTTTGTTAAATTTTTTTTAAGAATTATATTTTTAGTTGTTTTTGGTTTTTTGTGTTTTTATTTTACGATGTGGTGTGGTGTTTTGTTTTGATTGTTGTTTTTTTTGTTGTTCAAGAGTATTATTGATGTTGAATTTGTTGTTTGATAAAATCATTGTTTCCATTCGAGTGTATTTTCCAAAACACATTATATTATGTTTTAAGTTTTGTTCAATTTGTTGTTGTTAAAATTTTTGTTTTCATTCATATTTTAGTGTCTCGATACAAGTATATTTTCTATTGGTCCTTAAAGTTTCTTTTTTGTGATCATACAAAGTTGTTATTTGTTGTAGTTACCGTTAATTGTTATTCGTTACCTTCCTTTATATGTTTGGAAACCGATTTTTGTAATAGTTGTGAAAATGTATCATATTTCATTGTAGTTTGTGTTGTTTTTAAGGATTGTTCAAATTGTTATTGCTTAAATCACTGCTTTTCATTTTATTTTAGTATCGATACTATTAGATTTATTTTTGGTTACTACATTACATTTTTTATTATTTTTAGATTTATAATATACCGGTAACTTGTTATTTTATTTTTTGTTACCAATATTGAAATGATTGGAAACCGATGATACTATACTTGTTAATACGCATTTTGTTGCAATAAGTAACATAATAATTGTTATCCGTTACCTTCCTTTTGTATGTTTGGAAACCGATTTTGTAATAGTTGTTAAATTGTATAATATTTCATTAGAGTTTGTGTTATTTTAAGGATTGTTCAAATTGTTCTTGCTTAAATCAATCGCTTTTCATTCTATTTGAGTCTCGTATACTATTAGATTTTTTTTTGGTTACTAGATTACATTTTTGTTATTATTTAGATTTATAATATGTCCGTAACTTGATATTTTATTTTTGTTACCAATATTGAAATGATTTGAAACCACGATACTATAATTGTTAATATGTATTTTGTTTCAAAGAGAAGTAACCTCGCTAATTGTTATTTGTTACCTTCCTTTATATGTTTGAAACCCATTTTTGTAATAGTTTTTAAAATGTATAATATTTCATTAGAGTTTGTGTTGTTTTTAAGGAATTTTCAAAATGTTATTGTTTAAATCATTGTTTTCATTATATTCGAGTATCGCTTATTATTATATTTATTTTTGTTAAATACTTTAGATTATCATATTATTTAGATTTATATTACGATGTAACTTGTTATTTTATTTGTTGTTACCAACATGCAAATGATTGGAAATTGCTAATATCATTCTTGTTAATATGTATTTTATTCCAATGTATCAGAGATCGATGATTGTTGATGATTTTTTATTTAAAAATTATAATTAATTTTGGTTATGATCAATCAATCAAATTGTTTTGGTTATCATTGATATTGTTCATTTAAAAGTTTTTGGTTTAAAGTTTTAATGTAGTTTTTAATTTGGTTAATGTGTTTTTAATGTAAGTTTTTGCATTTTCGATTTGGGATCTATTCTATGAGGAGAATAACTCAAATTTTTCAAAGAAAAGTAATTTATCGGTGTGATATGGATGTTCCTAATATTATCAAGAACAAATTGTCTCGAGGTACAATTGAAAAAGTTTAGTCGATATGTTTTGAAAAATTTTTAGAGTTCGGGCACCACAAATGTTTTCACAGATTATTCATCGTGCTTTGATTAGGGAAGTTTATCAAAGGGATGATGGGGAGTCAGGGTTTCTATTTGGTGAGAGACGGTAAGGTTTGATCGCCTCAATTTTCTTTGATTTCCGCTCGAATCGCTAGAAATGAAAATATCGATGGTTTTAAGGGATTCAAAATCTGTCTGGTGGAGAAGTTTTTTGGTGATGAGGTTGTCACCCGCTCTACTATCGGGCAAGATATATATAGAGCGTTTATTTTTGATGATGATGATGAGGCGCTAGATGTCCATTATTTTTTTGGTTTTAATTTCATTCTAGCTTCCGCTTCCGATAATTATCTCTCGATCAAACTTTGTTCAACTTTTTTCTTACGGGATATCAAAAGTTATCCATGGGTAAATTTGCATTTCAATGTATAAAGAATTCTTTATCCATCATACCAAGGGTCATGTAAGGAAGGGTAAGTAAAGACTAAGGGGATTTACAATTTTATAGGACGGTCATTGTAAATCTTACAAACTTAATGGATCGCTTTACGTGTTTCAAGTTTTTTGTTTGAAACAATACCTACTTTGAAAGTCGAGGATTTTGTGTTGATGACCATGTCAGCAGAGTTGAGATTATTTAGATGGAGGAGTTAGGAAAGCCTCCCAAAATGAGAAATCGAATGACCTTATTTTTGATCCGGTCGTATGTTGGTTTCATTTGCTTTATATTTGGTTTCCATTTATATTTATATTGGTTTTTGTTATTTTTTTTTTTGTATTGCTTTTGCTTATGTTTTATATTTAATCTTTTCGATATGGTATATTTGTTGTTATTATTATTTTCAAATGATCGCTCGTAATATTGTTCCTACTATTGATGAAAAGGTTCTATTGGGTTGGGGATTTCCATTTTTTAATGGAAATGATATTGCAGCAAAATTTCTTATGTTAAAGTCGACTCATCAAGGAAGTTTAATGATATCGGGTTTTCTATTTCATGTGGAAGAAGTTATCGATAAACCGTAAAACCTTTTAAGGTAAGATGATGGAGATGAAAAAGATATCGAGAATTTGGGTGTTGAAGTTAAAAGACCAACCGCAAGTGTTTCAAATGCAGATTTGTATGGATATAAAAAAGATGATTAGAAAGTCGGTCAATGGTCGGCCTAGTTATAAAGAAACATAAAAATGTTTCTTTTGTCAAGATGATGATGATGATGATGATGATGATGATGATGATGATGATGATGATGATGATGATGATGATGATGATGATGATGATGATGATGATGATGATGATGATGATGATGATGTGATGGTGATGGGTGATGATGATGGTGGTGATGATGATGGTGTTGCTAATAATGATGATGTGATTGATGTCGATGGTTCTCGTCGTCATTGATTACGATGATGATGAGTCAAGGTGAACGCTGATGTTGGTAATATTAAAGGAGTGTTGATCCTCCCGTTAGAGTTGTTGTTGGAAATCAATTTATGGTGGAAGAGGATGCACAGTGTTTACATTTATTTTAGTTTTTCATTTTATTTTTCATGATTATTAAGTAAATGCTTACTTTTTTTTTTTTTTATTAATGTATTCAAAGCAAGAATGTTGGTTTAAATTCTTCCGGAAAGAGAGATAGTTGTTTATACTCCTGAGGGGTTAAAATTCATGTCGACGATGAAAAGGTTAATCATTTTTTTAAAATGTTATTTTTTTAACCTCGTTATATTTATAAACCTGCTTTTTTTAATAGGTCGGTAAGATGGATGATGTTCCTAGCTTTGATATTTTAAGTCAATCTAGTGGAAAGAAAATTGTTGTTTTTACCCCCATCGAGGTTTGTTATTATTTTTTATCAAAGAATTTAATTAATTTGTCAGTATTAGTTAGTTTGCTATAGTGTTTATGTTTGTATCGATCAAAATTTTTGTTTTTTAACTTGATATCGACCTTGTTTTTGTGTCATGTATCAGAAAACATTACAGGTAATAAATTCAAGGATCGTATATTTCTATACTTGATGAGATGGTGTTTACAACTCGTGATTTAATTCAATGTTTTGAAGTTGAAAAATCACGTCAGAAGACCAATCAAGTGCCCGCTCGCACCGCTCATGTAAGAGTGCCGCTTTTGAGAGTCCTTTACTTCAAAGTTTGGTTCACCGGTTCTACCTCTTCGTATGTGGATGTTCACAATTACCCCCCATATCTATCAAAGATTTCCAGATATCTCAGATGTATTCCTTCAAAAGATGAAGATGTTCTTTTTGAGCAAAGGGTTTAAGATCGATTAAATAACCTAAAAGGTATGTATATCGAGTATAATATATTTTCATTATGTTTTTAGTAGGATATAAAATAATTTCCTTGGTTTTTGCATCAGGTTACCGCTTTCAAGGATTGAAAAGTTTTCGCAACAATGACAAAATCGAGCCTTCATTCAGATTCGGGTCCGTGGTCAATAGCTTCAAAATGTGGTTTTACAAGCTTAAGACCCTGTGCCAAAGGGGTTTGATGATGATGTGAGTTTTTTTTTACCTTTGAATACATGTTTGTTAGTTTTTGTGAACCTTATCAATTATATTGGTAACTATTTGAATATTTATCGAAAACTATTATGTTACATTATTATTTTTTATTTTTCTCTGCTTAACTCGATTGTTATTTTCTTTTTAATTTTGTTCAAAGACATCAACATATGCTCAGATTATATTCGTAAAGTGGCTAAGACTCAACCAAATTCAAATAAGGGTTACAACAACCGATTGTTGGTTCCATATCAAATCGACCAATTTATTTGAGAAATATTGTAATAGAAATTGTGATAAGAATCATTGTTGACTCTCGTGATATAGCCGAGTACATTCATGGGTATCTTATGGAAGTCAACACACCCCGGGTTAACGCCGATTTTGTTATGTTTCCAATTCATATGTCACCTCCTCGTCATCATCGTTCCTCGCCAGGCTTCGACGCATCGCAGAGTATTTGTGGTTTATAATTCTTCAACAGATAGAATGTTATGCGCACAAATATTATGGATGTGTGCGAGCCGCATATCTTTATTCTCCCCATAATTTTGTCTAGTCATGGGTTTTGGAAGAATAGAATGATATTGATTTCAATAAAGTTCCATACCGCAACAAAGGAGAACATGATATCATCGAGCTAGAATTTGCAGAGGGGGTATTCCTAACAAATCAAGGGTAAGTTTCAATTATTTATATTTGTTCGGGCTTTTGTATATATAATGAAGTCTGCTTTGATTTGGTTATATATTTATTGTTTTTTCAAATATCATGAATGTTTACCATTTGTTTTATGACATTTCATTCATCGATGATATCCAAAATGCCAAAACCATTTCCGATACTTCAATACCGCAGAGGCTATGTGTCAACTTGTTTAATCATGCAAGGAACAAACATTTAGTCGATATGAATCAATTCGTAATATCCAGTGAAGATTAGCTATCAAGACTAGTATGATTATGAATCTTGATATGGTTATCGGTCAGGAAATTCGCTGTAATTATTCTCGATTTGACGTGGTTATTTGTCAGGAATATTATGTAATTATTATGATGGTTGAATGATGTATTAATGTTTACTAGTGGAAGTATGAGTATGTTTTGTTGGTTCACATTGTTGTTTTTTTTTTTTTATTTAATTTTTGTACTTATTATCAAGTAACATTTTTATTCATCGTATAAATTGGTTTCTAAATGTTGATATGATGTTATCTATTCAATTGGTATTGTATCCAATTAGTATGGATAATATATTGTAAAAAACATTAAAAACATTAATAATGTTGTATATGTAATGTATTCAAACCAATGACAATGAGATATAGTCACTGAATTCCATTTAAATTTATTTTTTGTTAAGATTTCTAATGTTATTTAAAGTGATTTTATGTTTGCAAAAAACAACATTTAACTCGCAAGGGCAAAGGGTTCTAAACTCGTAAAGAGAGTTTCCATTTATCGTAATCATGTTTACAAAGGTTGTGGGGTTCAAAACCAAACAAGTAAATGACAACAATGTGGAAGTGGAGGAAAAGCTAAATGTAAACTTAATTAATGTTTCACTTACGTACTTGAATAAGTAAAAACAGAGACCTAAGTCGCTATACTTCCCCAACAACCAAAAATGAGTAGAATTGAATAATGTCAACCTAAAATGTTTAGGAATTAGTATGGATAATTATTTTATGTAATTTTATTTTTTTAACATAAGACAAATGGTAGTCAACATTTCATTTACAGTAACTATTTTAGTTTTAAATAATAACCAAAATATACATAAATATGTCAAGAATATTTTATTTTATTTGTAATTAGAACTACTTGTTTTTTTAAAGATATTAATTAGAATAAAAACATTTTAAAAAGGGTAATCACTATAACAGAAAACTATCACATTTTACACACTATTTTATGTTTTTTTTCATTTTTATGGGTAGTGATGGTTCAATAACAACATATATTGTTTATAATAAATGTATTTTTGAGGTTTATGAAACATTTATATTAATTTAAAAATACTCTTTTAATTAATTTTAGTAATTTTATAGTTTTTTAACACGGTACTAAGTAAGATCCAAAATTTCATTTACAGTATTTATTTTAGTTTTAGATAAGAACCAAATATTACTTTTATAGTTTTTAACATGGTATGTATAGAGCTATAATTTAATTTATGTGTATCTATTATAATAAATATTTTTTTGGTTTACCAAATAGTTATATTAATTAAAAATTAATATATTAATTTAATTGTTGGTACTTGCAAATTTTTTTTCATTTTACACTTGTATACAAAATTGCATTTACAGTAATAAATTGTAGTTTTAGGTAGTAAAAAAAATATATATCAATAAATATATTATACATTTGTTGATTTGAAGATATAATTACTTATCATCAAAAAGAAATTAATGAAAAATAAACATATTTCAATATCAGGTAATATAAATTTTTATTTATTTAATCAATAAAATGATTACAATATGAATGTATATTTAAAGAAACCTCAAGAATCATCAATTAGTCTCATATATAAATTTTTTTCGTTAAAAATGAAATATATTACAACGCTTTTACTTCCAAAATTTGTGGATTATCGTATGTTTTTTTTGTCAGGTCCTTTTTGTTCAGATCGCCCTGTGATTTATTCTCGAATGGTATTTTCGCATACACGCTTGTACCTTCCAATCTTTGGTCGCCCAAATTTTGTCTTCTCAGATTCGTGGTTTGACACATATGTTTTTAATCTCATCCGAACATTCCAATTCTCTTTGTCGTCTAAACGGCATGACGTGTTTCAATACGTGTCCATCAAAGTTTTTTTTTTGAATAGTATTTTGAGCAAAAATCATAATAAATTTCATATATTCGCTTTGCTAATAATAAAGAAGAAGAAGCAGAGCAAGGCATTTCATGGTATTGAAATTTACTAAGACGTGCATGTGTTTTTTTCCCATATCCACGATAAATTGCTTGGTGACATCATAAACAAAGAAAAAACTACTAGTCCGATGTCTCAACCTACAACAAATTTTAATAGTTTAGTTAGACAGTATAATAATTAATTTTTTTTTAAAAATATATAGAATATTTAAAGTTATATGTATTGTTAGAACTTTTACTATTATTTTGGTAACCAATAATTCATATCGTGGTTTCATATAAATGTTAATGATATTTTTTTCCAAAAATGTGCAAGAATAATTTATGGGCTTTACGGTCGACCTTAAGTTTCTTTCGACTCGCTGATATTATCTTGCAATCTTCTCTCACCGTCCGTGGATAGATTTGTGAATGTTGATATTGTTGATCGCTTGTTTGTGAAATACCACCTTTTCAACCATATACAACGTAGTATATTCAATCATCGATGCAACCGAAGATCTCTAATTCCCTCGATTGCATGGTTAATAATACTCACAATGTTTCAAGTCATTGTTGAATACCGCCACGCCCATGCAAATTCGCACTTTTCTAGCTTAACTTCTTCCTCCGTATATGTTCTTATTCTATTATCAATCGATCAAGTTCAAATGCATACGTATGTTGAATTCTTCTATAAGTGTAAGCCCTACAAACCGCAATTGATGCTTTGCTTTTTTTATATCTTCTCCTTTCTTTTTGAATCTGCTTTTAATATTTTTCGTATTATGGTAGTGCATGAACTGCATGACATCGTGGAACACACAGCTTAAGTCCCTTGATAATTGCTTCACGTCTCGTCTCAAAACGATGCAATCGTCCTTCTCTAACACCACAAGCATTTCTCAAATCGATGAAAACCATCTCCATGATGATTCATTTTCACCACAACAACCGCAAAAAAAGCATTCCAGATGATGTTCCCTGTTTGCATCTTCAGGTGCTTTATGAAGAGCAAAGGTACCCGTAGTTCGATTGTATGAATGTCCCATCAACTACAATGATTGGGAAACAATGTTGCCAAGCTTCATGGATGCTCCTATCATAAGAAGAGATATTTGAATCGACCATTTTTTTCCAACTCCAATGATGTGATGGATCCCGAAATGAATTTTAAAGTAAGGTTAATGTAATTATATACAATAATTATCATCCAGATTTGTAGATATGATTACTATGTATTACTTTTGCTTTATAATAACTTATATTTTTATGTCTTTATAGTGTTTAGATGGTATCTAAAATGATGTTTAATAGTTTCAATTCATTTATATATTTGTTTTCTCAGAAAATCAAATTTAGTTTTATTCAATTAAAATAGGTAGTAGCTATATATGTATTTGTAAGTGTCTAAACTTCTTACTTTGAGTAACCAAAATAGTCAAAACATTTAATAAATAGTTTGCAATCACACCGGATTAGTTTTTTGCAACACGTGCAACCAAGAAGGGATCGAGAGTAGTCGTGTGGATTTCCTCTTACTTTTTGCATTGCTTTTCCTTTGATCTCCATGCTTTTTGGTAGAGATGGACACGTTATACTTCGGCCATCATGTCTTCCACAATGTCCGCTGGTGTGTAAACTTTCTTGAAGTTAGTTAGTTTATGCTTAATGCACTCACTAACCATCTCACCGCTTGCTTGTTCGCGATCTCCAAGCAATATGTTTGACTTAACAAGTGTGTACATCATTAAATTCTCTTACCTCAACATAGTTGTTTTCCAAACTTTGATGCTCTTAGTTTCCACTTGCAATTTCCATCGTTTAGGCATACCGTAACAAAATCTCACCACTTGTTCTTTCAACCTCAGGTCATTCTGCTTTACACTTTATGGAATGTAACCTTATCGTCTTGTGAAAGGATTTTCTTGTTTATGTAAGTTTGATGTATTTTGACTTCAAACTTATTCGATCCGAAATGACCTCATCACATCAGACCGCAGTTGTTTGATATGTTTTCGCTTCGACGATCGCTTTTTGTCAATTACTTCAATTGCCAGCTGCTCAACATATTGTGATTCATTTTGGTCTTCTTGTGTTGCCAACGAACCAAATTCATAATTCCACTGTGTCAATCTCATCATGCTTCGCACAGACTATATATTCTTCTTCATTTATCACGCTACGTAAGCTTGTAGTCCCTCCAATGATTTGTTCATAATCTGTAATTAGTGGAAATTTGACACGATCATCCGATCTTCTACGCACTTCCATATGTAATCTTAAGGTTGCTTCATTTGTCACCTCGATTGAGGAATGTTGCTTTTAATCAAATTTGATCGCCAATCCATTGTGGTTGTAGTCCGATTTAATGCAAGACATATCATGTCAGTGCATTTCGTGAATGAACAAATTGAAGGTGCTAGAGGTTTGAGAACTTCAAATTTGTATATCACATCGCTTTCATCCACGCCCGCTGAAGTAAACTACAATTGAAGCATTTCCATCATTCTAATATCAAAACAAGAATATTCACACAATAATAATGTAATTAGATCCAAATCTTTATATTTAATGTTTCCAAATATTTGTATGCTGTAATGAATTATGAATGTTAATGCTTTCAAACTATTTTGTAACTTATATAATTCATATACACTATTAAGATACTAAAGCAACTTTATTAAGTAACCAAAGTATCAATTATTACGATCGATCGCTTTCAGCTTTGTTTATAAACAAATCACAATTTAAAATGCCCTTAAGATGAAATACTATATATTAAACACTAAAAAAAGTAATCCAAATATTTATATGAAGGTTGCTAAATTTTGATATAAATGCTTACAAATTATGATTTGTAATAAATAGTATTCGATTATCAAATTAAAAAAAAAACTTTTTTTATCAAGTTACCAAATTAACATTATTCAAGAACCAAGAGATACGATTTTTGTATGTCTCATATCGTGAAGCAATGTTTTCATTCATTCCATATACAAAACACAAATTATAATGTCCCTAAAAATGTAATACCAAATATTAAACACTAAAAACAATAAATCCAAACATTTTTATATGATTGTTGCCAAATTGTTGTATAAATGACTCCAAATTTGCATTTGTAACCAATAGTATTTGCCACCGAAATTACAAAAGTTATTAACTCTTGCTACTAATTTAACATTATTCAAGAACTAAAATATAGGTTATTAGTATATTTGTAATCAGAAGTAATCTTTTCATTGCTTCCATATCCAAAACACAAATTATAATGTGCCCGAAAAATGAAATACCAAATATTAAACACTAAAAACAAGGAATCTAAATATTTTATATATGAATGTGGCCAAATTGTAATACAAATGACTCCAAAATCGGCATTTGTAACCAATAGTTTTGTTTTGGATAATGAAATTAAAAAAACTATTTAATCGGTTACCAAACTAACATTATTCAAGAACCAAAATATAAATTATTGGTTTTTTTTGTAATGTAAAGTAATGTTTTCATTGCTTCCATATCCAAAACACAAATTATAAAGTCCTTGAAAATGAAATACCAAATATTAATCACTAAAAACAAGGAATCTAAATTTTTTTATATGAATGTGGCCAAATTGTTATACAAATGACTCCAAAATTGCCATTTGTAACCAATAGTATTTGTATAATCGATATTACAAATGTTATCTACTTGCTACTAATTTAACATTATTCAAGAACTAAATTATAAGTTATTGGTATTTTTGTTATCAGAAATTAATGTTTTAATTACTTCCACGAGCAAAACACAAATTATAATGTCCCTCAAAATGAAATAATAAATATTAAACACTAAAAACAAGGAATCCAAATATTTATAATAATGTTTCCAAAGTTTTATATAAATGTTTTCAAAATTGGCATTTATAACCAATAGTTTTTGTCTACTGAAATTACAAAAAACTATTTAATTGGTTACCAAACTAACATTATTCAGTAACCAAATTATAAGATATCGGTATCTTTTTTATTGTAAATTAATTTTTTCATTGCTTCCATATCAAAAACAAAAATTATAATGTCGATATTTTGAACACTTAAAACAAGGTAAACAAATCTTCATATTAATGTCCCCAAAACTTTGTATGCCAGATCAAAATCAGAGTGAACAACAAATATTTTTTGTTATAAATATTTCCTCAAGTTGATTTCAGAGGTAACAAAACATGATTTCAATTTATATATATTAACCGATTCTTACTTTTGTATTCAAATCCCGATTCTTGCTTTCAATCTTTGTTTATATATCTTCTTTCGCTTCAAACCTCCGATCGGCTTTTGTGTATGTCGATTTCGATACTGCTTTCGCTTTTCCGCTTTCTAAACCTCCGACCGATTTTTATGCTTCGTTTTTATCGATTGATCTTATCTTGAAGATGATCAATCAACAAGATGATGATTATCTCAGAGAAATTTTGATTTGGTCCGAAAGTAGAAGTATTCGCTTTTTTTTCGATTTTTTTGTTGTGTTTTTTAGTATGAATCGACGTTTATATAAGGAGTAGTTTTTTCCTCCTTAAATTAAGGTGTGTATTGATTATTTCAATGATTTGGTTTATATGACGTGATTGCACTACTATATTGGTATTAATTATATTATATATTATTAATTATTAATATAATTAATTAATTGGTGCACTATTATTGTAATATCTTTCTAATACTTGTATACTAGGGGCGGATGGAAGGGAGGCGGGGAGGGGGGGGGAGGGGAGGAGGAGGAGGAGGAGGAGGAGGAGGAGGGGGAGGAGGAAGAGGAGGAGGGGAGGAGGAGGGAGGAGGAGGCGGAGGAGGGAGGAGGGGAGGGGGAGGGAGGCAGAGGCGGAGGGTGGGACAGAGGAGGAGAGAGGAGGAGGAGGTGGAGGTGGAGGAGGATAAGGCGGAAATGTAAAATGGAGTGGGAGAAAATCGTGGGAGAGATGAGGAGAAAATCATGGGAGAGATGGTAATCAAATGCATAATTAAAGGGATAAGATTGCACTTTTTTTTTGTAATTAAAATATTGCATATCATTCTTTTTGTAATTATTTTGTTTGTACTCTTTTTATGTAATTATTTTTAAAAATGTAATAGAATATGTAATTGTCCCTATAAAAAATTTAGTCCTTGTTGGGCCATAATATTTTATGTGTATCGGGCCGGACTTTTAGGCCAATTCTATTGGATTACTTCTATTAGGTCCTAAAAGTATTGGGCCTAGTCATTGGGGCCGAAATCGATAGATAAATAATGTTTTCATTTGGGCTTTGACGATAATGATAACAAAGATAATAGTTGATTGTTATCCTGCATTGCATTAATGAGGCTTAGATGATTCTTAATTTATGCGGTGGACAAAAGTGATGGGATCGTGATGGTAGTTAGTCATTGCCGGAGGATGGTGTCGCGGGTCAATTCTGCAAAACCTGAGTTGGAGTATATGAGGACCGGATACAACACAATGAGAGGTAACTTATATTTTATCTTATTAAAACACGAGAGCTATTATCCTATGTTATAATTCTCAGATTCACCAGTACTTAACTTTTTTTTTTGATCGACACGCTTGAATTGCTTGAGGATTGGACGCCTTCTTTACGCGATCAAGCGCATAGAAAAATTTTGGCGTTAATAGTCCTAATTAATAATATGCTCTAATCCTACCCTTAACACGTATATAGTTTATAAATAATTATTATTAAATTAAAAAACAAAAAGAGAAAACGTTTATATATCTGGAAAATGCACGGTGATTTTGGTGTCGGAAGTAAAAAGTGATCGGTGCCTATCTTATCTTTGGTTCATGTATTCGTAGGAATTAATTAGTTAATGGGCGGGTGCATGTGTTGGTGAAGAAGACAAAAAAAGGTACTGAAACAGAAAGCATGGGACTGACTGACCGACTCACTCTTCGGGCGATTTCTCTCTCTCTCCAGGATAAGAACATTTATCAATACAATAAAGCCTTTTGCCCGCCCAACCTTTTTTCTAACGATCCATCGCCATCATGCCCATACCCATATGCCCATGCCCATGACCCCCTCACGCCATATGTATATTTGTATTTGTATGTATGTGAGGGTATTTTATATTGATTATTTTTTTCTTTTTGTTAAACATGTTTCGTATGGATTATTAATTTTAATTTATTAAAAAAAACCTATTAGTTAGTAATATATACCTGTGTATTTAAGATGCCATCATTTAGTAGCAGTTCGAATATTATTAACTCTTTTTTTTTTAATTTGATTATCGGTCAAAAACATTGACTACAACGGAAAAGATTATTATTTTGGTTTAAAAAGGTGAAAACAACACTATAACAAGGAGTAACCTGGCCAACAATACAATAAAATGATGTGACTTGAGGAGGAGGAGGAGGAGGAGGAGGCTGCGGCCGTGGTGTGGCTTGACGACACAAGATTACTGGGGATTAGGATGTGTGTACTCTCGATCTCTGTCTTACTAAAAATAAAAAAAAATATACCAGTAAGTAGTAGTAGTATATATTAATAGTACTTGATAGTAATTAGGATGGGTAGGGGAGTAGGGTCCAACCAAATAATCCTAATCCATGTCTTTTCACTTTCCATAACTTGGTGGGATCTTTGTCTTTTAAGTTTGTTTGTGTCAACGTACTCTCCCCCTTTCTCTCTTAACAACCTCCTTTTAAAATTTGTCTCTTTCTTTGCTTTTGCTTTTGCTTTTGCTTTTGCATTTGCTTTTGTAGTAACAAATTTAAGATAACGCAATGACGAAGCAACTACTGCCTGCCTGCCTTTCTTTATGTATCCAAATATCTTCAATTAACCCTCTAAAGTTTATAATTCACAATAACAACACCTTAATAGGCCTAAAAATCAGAAATCAAACCAGTCGGATAAGCGTCTTTCCTTTTTAAAGGAAAAAAAAATGGAATAGCAGCATGAGAAACCGTTAGAAAAGGTATCCGGACAAATTGGAAATCAGCACAGGCTGTTGTAGTTTAGATCTCATTTTGATTAGATTGGATTTTATGTACATGCATGAAACATTCTAAAACCTCAAATACTTTGTTTATATATTCATCCATCACCAGATGCAGGAATGAAATAGATTCATAATCCTCTTTTTTTTTCAATCCACCTTACTTAATTGGAACGAACGAATGAATGAATCTTTTATTTAGGAGTGCCAAAAGGAAGGTGATGGTGACTGGTGATGATGATTCCACCTTTATTCGTTGCATTCTTACAACGGTGGACACAGCTAGATAACAAAGAATCCAATCCATACTAGTTTTCGTGTTTTAATGGTTCAGCCAAAATACATGGTGATAAACCCATACGATCTATAGATTCACTTGCATGAAATTAAATTACATTTTATACGTAAAATAACTTGCAGAATTATTTTCATTACTATATACACCTGAACTGAATAAATTATTGGCTGATTAACCAAACCGATTCACACATAAATTATGTGCTTCCTGTTAGAAGGCACAAAAATCTCGATGCATGATTCATGAATTATATATTTGTGTGTGCGCGTGTGTACTCTTATTGCGACTGTGTAACATGCAGATCAAGAAATAAATTAGTTCTTGCTTGTCTGGGACACCAAAATACAGTAAAAAAAAAACCGTTAAGAACAAACCTGATAGTTAACTGTCAATCCACGAGATTCTCAAAACAAATGCAAGCTCAACAAATTCAGGCATATAGCTCAATAAATTAAATTATAATATGACAGAATGAGAGACCAATTTTGGAGTAGGCAGGTGTTTACACCTTACACCCATTAGGAGCGAGTTCTTCTGGTTTCTGCATTTCTTACCGGAAAGAAGTAGGGATGAGCCTGCATAAAAAAAACAATTCTTATATGTCAATAAGCAGTACACATCAATATATCATGGCTTCACCTAAATCACCCTTCAAGTGTAACATGTGCAATCAAATATGTTTGAATTTTTATTATTTATTTTAAAATAGAAAAGATAGCTACACTAATCGCACTTCTCTCTTTTTTCCAAGGAGTGGAGGAGGGGTTTGTGCAGAGCATTTGGGAGTTATTTAAAAGTACTCAGCCAGGGGATCTTACCATTGCTTCTTTTGCAGTTGGCCTTTCTTGATGATCATAACGCAGCAACTTGTCAAGGAAGTCAACAGCCTTTATAGACAACATGCACACATTAGAACTAGGAGGCTAACGGAACCACAACATACAGCAGGAATAAATAACAGAAGAATGTACCTCAGGGACAGCTATATGTTGATTATCAACATTAATGAACTTTGTCCAAGGTTTTCGGCTATGCCTATATCAAACACAACAAGCGGATTCAAGCAACTAACATACAATTCCCGATAGCAAAAGAACATAAAGTAACAAGATTCACCAACCTCCCAACGAGAACTGAGAGATGTGGGTCTAACTCTATCCGATACTTGTTTAGATAAGAATTTAGCTCGTCAGTCCCCAGTATCTGCAAAGCAAATGACAATCTAAGAATCATCAAACAGAACTCGTGCACATGAGCAAAAATAATGTCTCCAGACATGAATTTACAAAAGAATAGTAGAGCAAAAGTTTGTCCGGACATATAACACACACAAATACATAAGATGCAGTTGTAAAATTCAATACAGATGTACATTCATAGATGCGATCCACATACCTTGGCAATTTTGACAAGTTGATCATAATTATCATGTCCATAGAAAAATGGTTCCTTACGGAATATCTGTACAAACAAACGTTCGTTAGAAGCATCATAAAGAACAGACATCTCGACATGCCTTGGTGTGACTTAAATTATAGCCTCACCATCTTCCACCCGTGAATGATAATGCAAACATACAAAAATAATCTAGCTACAGCATCATCAAAATCTAACACATAAAACAAAAAGACTCATATCCTAAATTAAAAATATTCCAAAAGGGTCCACACGCAAGGAAAGTTAATTATCGTCTGATCAAAGTAAATTTTAGGCTGAGGCTTGATGGCTAAAAGCAAGAATTCTTCTGTAACTTTGTAAGTCAACGAATCCCCGAATCCTGGCGAATCTTCCAATTCCAAATTTGTGGATTCTTCTAAAGTCTTTTAGGGAATTCTTCAGCAGTTTTTTTAATGATAAAAATTGGAAATATTACTTTATACTAATTAACATATCGTTCTATATTACTAATGCTATCAAGGAAATTATAAGGATTAATAAGTATATATTTCCTAAATTCCTAGATATTATTGTTACATAAAATTTATCTTTTCTTAAATTTGTTTATATTTTATCGTGAATTATATTTATTGGTATTGAAATTTTGGTGTATATATAAATATGCACCAGAATTTATCAAGTAAATAAGTGTTAGATCTCCAATCTCCATTTTTTTTAGATTCGTCGAACCGCCAAATTCCCGTAGAGAACCTTAGTCCTCGAACCCGAATCCTTGCTTCTTAGATTGATGGAGAGGAGGCATACCAATTGATATGTCACTATAATAGAAGATGTACCATATGAAAAATGCCACTTAACACTGAGATTAGTATAAGATGCAGCAGCCAAACAATTCAAAGAGCTTAGGATATGCTCACCATTCCAGCAAACATACATCCAAGGCTCCACAAGTCTAAAGAGTAATCATAGTCTTGCAAATCAACAAGAAGTTCAGGGCCTTTGAAATATCTGAAACAGAATAAGTTAAGTGGGATAAGAGGGTCACATCTGTTCATGAAAAATTAAAGTGTATGCTAAATTACATGAATTCTCCAACTCATCTCAATAGATTTTCAATGTTAGTAATTACCGTAACCAGTCATAACCAAACAAATGAATGGTATCCCATAAGCCCAAAAGTAGTGCAGGAAACACAAACAAAAAGAACCAACAAACCAAGCTCCATGGGAGCTAATATGACAAATTTGCTTTCATAAGTTTTCTACAGAATATTCTTACCGCATATGCCTTCAGGCCACTATACGGCTGGAGAAAAAAGCAATTTGACAGGGCAAACTGACTCAAATCCAACACGAATGAACTGATCAACTTATTCAATACTCATCAACATAATCATTATTTGGAATTTATCGACTGAAAAGCCATCAATAAAGTTGCAAAGCAAAAAATTGTCCTTGCAATAGAAAATGAGTCCAGTAAAAGCATGCTATAAAGCATAATCACATACTTATCACTAAAAAAACATAATCAGATGAATATGGAAGCTCAAAAATTTATCATCTACGATCATAAAGAATCAAACTTAGACAGTTTTCATAAAAGATAAGATGAATATAGCATGTAAAAGGAAGAAAATTCTTCCAATAAAATATTAGAAAGAAGGCGAACCTCGAAGCAACGCGTACATTATATTCTTTCCCTGGATGATAGAACTCTGCAAGACCCCAATCTATGAGACGAAGCTTACGCTGCTCATGATCAATCATCACATTATGGGGCTTCACATCTCGGTGCATAATACCTTGAGAGTGGCAATAATCTAATGCCTGCACATAATTACATGGGACACTTAAAATTTCTGCTAAGTTGGATTTTCAAATTCACATCCCGGACAGTTCATCATAGATGTTTCACAAAAATATAATAGAGGTAAATCGAGGTCAGTGGTTGCAGAAGCATATAATATCATTAAGTCAGCATCAAGAGAAATAAGCAGATGACTGAAAGAAGAAACAGAAGAGACCTTAAGAACATAATTTTCCTAATAATGACTCCCCACAAATAACATTCATGAACGCTTGTTTCTTCCTTTTGAACTTAGTTCAGTATGCTATTGTTGACTCGCCAACAAAAATTCTAATTAGATCACACAAGCATACTCTCCTGGCTTTGAAATAGAACACTCACCCATATTTCTAAAGTCCTTTTTCCAGTGCCAATCCAAATTAAAGGAAACATATTAGATATTCCTTGCAGCCACAACACTAACAAAAATCCCTAATGAAACAAATACACTTGATTAAGCCATTAAGGTAATACAGACTCCAGATAAATGTAAACAACAATATTCCCCTCATGGCTTCTACATGGGTTTGTAAATTTTATTTGTACAGCAAGAAGAATTCTAGGAAAAAGAACAAAGCTATTCAATCAGCTGAGTAATCAAGTGAATTCTAGTTAGACTGTACAACAAAGACATTCCATAATAGACAATACTCAAATAATCAAATGTAACTCCACGGCCTCTTCAGTGTTCTAAAAGGAGGCCGCCTAGGCACTGGCCCCCCTAGCGACTCGCCTATGCCAAAAAATCCCTCCAAGAAATTAGGCGGGACCTAGGCAGGCAAGCTAGGGGGGCCTAAGCGGAAAAGGCGGGCCTAGGCGGGAGAGTTTTTTTAAAATTTTAATAACTACCCAAACAAGATCTTGATATATTTATTTTTCTAATGATTTACCATATTCATAATGTAGGTTGTAGCATATCAAATCACAACAAGAAGTGAACAAGATCAAGTCAAAATGTATAATTTTATTATAGTTGTAATTTTTTGAACTTGTACCAACTTCAAATTATATAAATGATGATACATTTGTAATATTTAGTTTAATTCAATATAATTCTTAAATTTATGTTTAGTTTCTTAAGTTTTAATATTGAATTGAATTCTTGAAATTTTAAATTTTATTATTTAATAGTAATCTTGTTTATGAATAAAACTAATACGTTAAAGATGTGTTTGAACTTTAAGCAAAGGCCTTTATTATCTTTATTATAGATTGTTTTGCTTTATATTATTATTTTGTTTGGATAAATGTAAGATAAAATATTAAAATTGGCTTAAAATCAAAAATTCCGCCTAGGCCCTCGCCTAACGCCTTTTAGAACATTGATCTTCTTAAAGCCAGCAACAAGGTTCAAGAAAGGAGAAATAATGTTCATTGTCCAGATAATCTTAAAAGCGCAATAAAAACCTATGTCTGCCTGAAACTCTTGCAGTTGAAAGAAGCACCACTTTCAGAAGTTCACAGTTAATATTTGCTTTATTGAGATAATCACATAAAAACAACCACCACCAAAAAAAGTCGCATCTTGACAAAAAAGAATTCCACAACAGAGGACATGCACTTAACTTGCAATTAACCCTAGCAAGATATCAACATATACTGGCCCACTTCTGGAATCCACATTGGAAACAAAAATTGTTTTCTCAGAAAATGTTCAAAGAAATGTTTAAGTGTTTTATCACCCTTTTATCAATTAACTATTTGACTGACCATGAAAAACAAAATTGGACACTGGAAAAGAACATGAGATCCCATGACCACCATGCCTGCGCATACTGGCTCTCAGGCAATGGACATACAGAGATTTTAAAAACATGCTGAACTGAATAGTATTATATTAATCTGGAGTAACAAAAAAATGTAGATTTCTTGCTTCACTCATGCATGAAAACAAAAATTTGGAAATAAACGAAAGAAGAATATCAATGTATAAGGACAGTTGTCATAATCAAATGTTAACAATAGATGTTTATAGAATGAGAAACTTGCCTTAAGAAGTTCATAGATGTAATACCGAATGTCAAAGTCAGAAAGTGTAGGATAGAGCACTTTAAAATCGGTATTATTCACATATTCAAATATTAGACTGGGAGTCTTTGATTGCTGATCTCTAACAATATCAAGCAATTTCACAATATTTGGCCCGCCACATAGGTTCTGTAGTATTTTTATCTCCCTCTTGATCTGCAATACAGAACAAAAAAAATGAAGTTTTCAAATATATTGCTCCAAACAAGGAGATTTGAGATTTTGAAAAGGGGATAAATAAGATTGAATGTCACACAAATCAAATGATACCAGCCTAGTTTTCTAAGACACAATCAAATCCTTCTCATTGGCTAAAAACATATTACACAACTCTATGGGATAGAGACCAAAAGAAAGGATGTGCAGTAATGCAAGATAACATAACAGGTATTAACACACAAATCATAACTTCATACAGGTAAACCATCATTAAGATTAGAATTAACATTCCAGTTTTGACCAATAACTCTTCATAAGCAGAAAGCTTAAAAAGAGAATTGGGTCAAACATAAATGCACAACATCATATCCACAGAAAATAGGAAGAGGACAGCACTATGAATATGGAATGATGAAGAAGTCACCCTGAAATCCTTTTTGGGTTAAATTTAAATTATTTATCTTGAACACTTATTAGCCACTCCAGAACTCATCTGGTTTGGTTGACAATTTGTGATAGAATTAAACATCAATCAGAGATTCAGAAGTGTCTAATAAAAGAAACTATCAATTCAGATACTTGTGTGAGAAGTACAATGTACTACTATTATCTGATGGTGATGCTTGACAACAGGTTTGCAATGAGAGCTGACATGGGGCTCCCTCTCCTTTTCATATATATATATAGATACAAGTTGAGAAAAAACTCAAAAATAGGGGGAGAGCAAAATGTAAAAGAAATCAAAACATGTATGAGCATAGAGAGAGCTTCAAGAAACTCCAGGAAAGACAATCCATAAGAATCACCAACTCCAAGGAAGAACAAATATACAACATTACGAAAACTCAGTACAGCAAGACAAGCTTAGTACCCAGAATCCACATTCTTGTTTCTTCCATGTACATCAATTTGTGCAGAGAAACCCCTCATATAAGTAAATTTTGACAGTCGTACCTCAAACGACCAATCAGTAAGAACTGACAGTTATAAAAATGTCATGAACTGAGAAACACCAAAAGGACAAATATTCCACAGCTATAGAACTAAAATACTAATCCCTCTGCCCAATCTAGATAACACCCATTCCTTTTGCAGTTGTTACAAAATCTTGCGACCATAGTTCTTCACTTGCAATGACATTTCCACTTTACTAATGATTTGAAAAAGAGAAATTTGAAGTACTTTCAATAAAGGGTAACCTTGAAACTCTAAAAAACTTGAATGGTCAGGGTTGTTATACTATTCAAGACCGTGAGGAGTTTAGGAAAAAAAGAAGATTCAACTTTCTGAAGCCTAATCAGAGGATGCTCGGAACTTTATCGCGAGCAGCACCAAAAAATAAAATAGCAACAAAAATGAGTGTGGCTTGGTTCATCAAACTGATAGTGAAAGATAAATTTATAAAAATATGTCATTCGACAACTAGAAATTGTGTAACACATGCACATAGCCAGTTCAACAGGTGGTTTGCTGATCTCTCTAATCTGTTAACTGATAAGGCATTGGAGTGGTTAGCATCAAAAGACTCTTCCCTGACTTGAGAGATTTTTATTTGAATAGAACGAGAACTTGATTACATGACAATGACTTTAATTCTGTACCAGAAACCTTTTATGTTTCTATAGATAGCTGCCTTTCAAGAATAACAGCTTTTTAAAAGAACTCCCTGAGCCTTTGACTATGTTTCAAGAGAAAGTGAAACTCCATAGGTAAGTTGAAGGTGATATGGATTAGTGTGCGCGATTTTGTTGGAAAATGTAATCTAAAGAATTAATGTTTCATCCTCTTGTTTATACTATGGCTGCATAACTACCAATTCTCTTCAAGTTAGGATCTTGCAACTGTAATGAGCATGAAAGACAATATCAAACATTACAGAAGCCAGACGTCTTCACCAGACTACCTATAACAACAAGTCTAAAATTTGAAGAGACATAACATCATCCACAACATAGCATGAGTCCCAGAAAAGGTATCCCTAGCTTAGCAAATTTGACATTCAAAAAATAAACCCCACCATGTGAGAATACTAGGATAGCCTGCCTCTGTATAATCCTTTCACTTGAATTAAAGCAAACAATATCCTCACCTAAGCATTGCCATCAGAACAAAAGATTATTTCTATTACAGCAACAAGTTGTATTTTTCAGAAGCCAAACTTTTGTTAAAAGCTGAGACTACAAAAAACTAAACTAATCAAATTCGGAAGTTTATCATCAGACTCCTATTTCAAAAAAGGGTGGTTCGCAATAAATCTCTGTTAACAATTGTAACCTGGGATTGACTATATAGGCTTCAAAAATTCTTTGAAATAGGCCTATGAGTTATTCAGAGACTTGCTAATAATGGGAAAATAAATTTTGATTTTATATAGCAAAAAAAGGGTTGATTTGTATGAATTATAAATTAAAAAACTGACCTTCTTCTTCTTAACGGGTTTAAGGATCTTAATGACGCATTTCTCATTATTGGTGGAGTGAAAGCCCTCGAAAACCTCACTGTATTTTCCCCTCCCAACTTTCCTAACAACCTCATAATCATCCTGCTCCCTACACAACCAATAAATAGAATCAAACCATTTTTTAACGCAATAAAAATATATATGTAATAAAGATATGCTCAGATAGTTACCCCCATTGAACGGTGACGGACTCGTAATCCCAGTAATCCTTGGACCGAATCACATTAATGTCGGAGTAAACCCTAGCCTTAGAAGGGGCGCCGGGGTGGCGGATGGATTTACCGATTTTCTGCGCCAGGGTTTCCGGATGTGGCAGCAACGGCCGAAGGCGGTGAGGTGACGGCGGCGGCGGTTGATTGGGTGGTTGTGGTGGAAGTTTTTGTGGCTTTTTGAGCTTTGTAGGGAGGGAGAGTGGTGCCCTGGAAGCGATGTGCCGGAGGATTACGAAAGGATGTGAAAACGGCGGGGAGAGATTGAGAAGCTTGGTATGGTGGTGGGAGACTATGAGTTGCACAGGCCTTACGGCCATCAAACGGAGGACTTGTTTGGTCTGTAAACTATATCCAGATTCAATCGTCTCTCACTACCCTGTCCCTTTCATTTTTCTTCTTTTCTTTACTTTCTCCCTTTTTTTCCTTTTATTTTTAAATTAATATTTTTAGAAGTAATTTTTTTCATCATTTGTATTTATGAGATTTTGACAAACAAGAAAGAAAACGAAAAACTTAAAAAATAATGCTAAAGATATAAACTATTCTATAAATATTTTATAAACTATTGATGTGACATATTCCATCTCAGCATATTGTGTGGGGCCGAAGACTACATTGAAACAATTTGTTGATCAATATATTGACGTGAAGTATGTCACATCCGAAGTTTGTAAAATATTTATAAAATAGTTTGTGTCTGTAGCATTACTCAAACTTAAATTAGGATAGGGAAAAAATGTAATAAAAAAAAATCATTTTTTCAACTTGTCATTAATTATTTTAAAGATAAAACATACTTAAATTTTAATTTTAATTTTAATTATTAATTTATCCTTATGTTAAATTTGTTAGATTTTTATTTAAACAGTGTAACAGGAATATAAAATATTGACTTATATTATTTAATTAATTTTTTGAGGAAAAAAATACTTTGTAACAAATTTGAACATGTTTGTATTAAAATTCATATACGGTCTTAAACATTTTCGATCTTTTGCACTATATATAGAGCACGGATCACAAACACTACACTTAAATAGCAATCTCTCTTAAATAGTACATCTTTATTAAAATTACGTTATTTTAGAGATTTTTTTAAAAAATAATTGGGTCCGTCAGTGGTATTTTTATAAATAATAAGAAAGCAAGTGGGACCACTCTGTTATAATATTATTTTATATTTTAAAAGAATTTTTAAAATGACTTAGTTTTAATAAATAAGTGTTATTTAAGAAAAAGTGTTATTTAAGAGAGATAGTTTTAGATCCGGATCGACCTAAGATAAGTTGTTTTCAACTTAGGGGTGTTTGAGAAATCTGAATTTGAATGAGCTGAATCTGAATATGAATTTAAATGAAAAAAATTGTTTGATAATTGATATGTGTGAAACATCAGAATAACATATTTTTATTATTTTACCCATCTGAAAAAATTCAAAATTATTGTAAATTTATTTAGTATTACTTAATATAATAATTAGTATTATAAAAAAAAATTATTTAGCCGTTATCTAGTCCATTCAACCATTTAATGATAATTAAATATTAATTATGAATCAATACTCATACATATATATATAGGAAACTAATTTTTATTTTATTTTTGTTGATGAGCCAAGTGTTTTATTAAACGCTAAAAACGAATATGATTACTATTGTTGGGTAAGATCATATGTCTAACTATTTTGTTAGTATTTACATTTATGTGGTCCCCTTATTTGATTAAACGATGACTGCAATCAATATATATTTGTAATATCAAGTAGTTTTTATAAAGTGCTTATAAAAATTATGTAAAAATACTTAGTAAGGGATTAAATTTGTTAGATTGATCTGAATCATAGTGCATATCATTATAATAACTAAATTGTCTCTGACTAAGAAACTTTTTGTAAAGCTAAAGATAAATCTACTCTAAAATCGCATAATGAACCGAAGACTATGAAAAATCACATAGTAGTAACCAAATTATAAAGACATAATCGTAGAGTCACTCAATTTTATAGAGTAAATGCAGTAGGACAAGCCACTCTACGATGTTATTCCATCATAGCCAAAATCGTAAAATATTATGACAAGTCAATAATAGGTTATGACAAGGGTCATCAACCTTAAACACATAACAATCCTCAAGGTTGATTTTTATGTGTTTGCGATAAGGAAAATATATTTTTGAAGCTCTATTTAACATATATATGAGTAAATACAGAGGACACGTGGCTGCTGCTACTACACTATTCACAGTACTAAAGAAAACGACATGAAGTGGTCCAAGAAGACATCAATTTAAAGTTAAATAATCGAAAATTGACAAGTGTCTTGAACACAATGGAGTAACATTAAGATTCCAATGGCAAGATCCCAACATAACTCTATAAAAGGATGACATTTTCAAGTATCACAACTAAAAATTTCTATCAAGTCGAAGTGTTGACATTCTAAATTCTTAAAAGTTTCACTCTACGATTACGAACCAATCAACTGTTGCTAAGACAATTAAATGAATGTTTAACGTCACTTAGCAACAACTCAAAACAACATTCTTTTATGTGTTCTTTATCTTAGTGATCTTATATTAATCCATGTCTGTGTGATTTAAAGAATTATTTGTGAATCATTTTTGTAATAGTTTTGTGTGAACTGAAATCTTAATGATTTTTTTCCCTTGGTGAAATATGTTTACTCGTGGAATAGAACAAAAAACTATGAGACTTTTGAAATCTGAAATCTTAAAAATCTCTATGTTCTTTATTTTTCTACACATTTATAAAATTTGTCATTCTATGTTTTTGCTCTCGTGACTTGATTCCATATTTTTCACTAAATTTAAAACTATTAGTTTTTATATAATATTTGAATAAAATTTCAAAATTACATCCCACTGTACATAACTTAATTAATTAACTTGTTTTACTTATTTGGTAAACAATCTTGAAAATTAAATGTTAAAGAGATCTATTTAACCCCTATATATCTCTTTGGGTGCATTTGGGAGTAACATATTTTTTAACAAGTAATGACAACAATAACATTACAAAGTTACTTTATGTAAGATTTTAACTAATACATGCATTGTTTTTAAATTACGATACAATCTTCTTTTTAGTTGGATCCAAAATTAAATATGTAATTTTATTTAAAGATTTTAAAGTGACACGAGGGTCTTAATTTATCATTGTTTTTTAATTATTATCTATGGCATTATTTGACTAATATTTAAAATATATTGAATGATATAAATTCCGCTCATTCTAATAAAATATAAATAATTTTAAATTTTTTGCTTATTTTAATAAATTATTTGAAATTGCTTTAAAGCTAGAGATAAATCCCATCACGTAAAAGTTCAAGACACGAGGCACAATTGCTAATACTTAAATAAAATACAATTGCACATCCCGTGCTTGGCACGGGACACCGATCTAGCGAGATTAGAAAGACATTAAACATTGCTGGTGTTACTTATTGGCTTCACAACAATTCTCAAATAAAAATAAAATAAAAACATCAATATATTACTATCAGCTCTGCAAATTCTTCTCAAAATTAATTAATACTATACGTGTTTCAAAAGTTAAAGACATTTTTTCTGTCTATTTTAAAATTAAAAATACATTTTATATATACTATTATACCAACACTATTATATTTGTAATTAATTTTGAAAAATATTTTCTAAAATTGTTGCTTTACGGATATATTTTTTTAATTTTAATATAATAAAGTATTATATTATTAACTCAATTTATATTCACGATAAATATTTTAGAATGAAGGGAATGTTTTATTCATGGTTACCCAACATTTTTGCTTGATATGAAAAAAATTAAACAGTCATTTCAAATATAACTCTTTTAATTTAATTCTCACTATCGTAAAAATATCATTATTAGTTTTGATATTAGCTTTGACACTTTATAAAATTTAATATTGAGATGATTTATTAACCATAGCAAAACAATAAATCTATAATTAATAATTAATTTTAAATAATTTACAATATATATATATATATATATATATATATATATATAGTTGCATTAATCAAAATTGTACGAGTTTATTTCAATTTTATATTTAAAAATATTTAAACTAACTGAACGAACCCAAAGGTTGTCCGCCCCACTCTTCCTATACCTAAATACTAGTATTGTAATTACAACTGTTGTGTTGTACTCCAAATACTAGCAAACAAGGTGAAGTAGCATGGAAGAAGTTAGGGCAAGCTCTGCTTGGGTCGCCACTCATTCTTCTCACGTCACCGTGGACTCCTCAGGTCATTGCTTCCTGAGATTAGATTATTCCTGTTTTTTGATTCAAATTATTATTCACTGGGGAATATGATATTTGGGAGAAATTTAGATTATCCACGTTTACTCACTATTTAAAAGTATCTGTGTGTTTACGCATATATGTGCAGGCATTGAGAGAGTTGCGGAAAGTATGAAAGACTCAATTCCCAAAGTGGAATGGAATTACGAAGGAATTCACTATTTTGACAATGGCCCGCTCTCTGTTCAGTACTTGTTTGTATTGGACGCATTGAATTTCTGTTTTTGGCCCGGTAATCTTTCCATTCCTTCTATTGGTAATATTAACCTAGTCAGAAATTGCTACTATGAACCATTTCAATCCAGTTATGCTAATGTAATTCACTATTTATTGTTGTACTTGTTTAGTTGTTTATGTATGTGCTGGGACCTACCTAGCTCATTCTGCTTCAGTTGTGGTGCCCTGAACAGTCTCCATTTATATATTTTTAGTGACTACAATTTTGTTTGATTTTCTTTTCCAAGCCAGAAATGAGGTATATATTTTAAAACAGTGACTTTGATATGCATATGGATTCAGTAGGGTGCGGTGCCTAGCTGAAAATCTGATGCTAGTTTTTGTATTAGTATGCGTAGCTCTATCAATAAATTTCACAGGCTTAAATACTTTAATGAGAGTTTTGACAATGAGAATCAAAACCTCTGAAGACCTAATGTAACAAAGGTATCATGGTCCCAATTCTCTTCAGTTATGTCTGTTTGTAATTATGTTATATGGTGTTGAACTATTTATGCATATTTTAAACTAATTTAATAATCTTAAGCATTTTTTATCCTTGAATTAGTCATAAGCTGACAATCTCAGGCCATTTGCTAACTCAAAAAGGTACTATTTAATCCCTCCTCCCCTTTGGGATTATATAGTCCATCATAATGACCTTAGAAATAAGAGTAAAATACACTTACATCCTCTCTAGATAACCATAATAATACTCCCCTCCCCTCTAGTTTTTTAAATAACAGTTAGTACCCTTACAAGTTTTTAGGGTTGACTAAATAGATAAAATTATATATTTACCTTTGTATGTTATCAAATTATAATTCTTAAATAATATATATATATGTTTAATTATCATTTTTTAGTACAATGCATTTTAATTATGGTTTTATTTGTAATTAAGACTATCTCATTCAAATAATTTTATTTAATTAACACTTATTTTTGGATAAGTGATACAAATATTAAAATTTTAAATTAAATTGTTAGTGGAGGTTTTCTAATTAAAGTGATTGAATATGTTGATTTTTAGTTTTGGTGTTTAACAACAAAAATATTATTTGAAATCTCAGTTTCATATTATGATTTTTATATGTTAATTTTTTTTGAGTATATGTCAAAATTTAGGTTGTTTATGATTTTAATTACATTTTTTAGTATACAGTTGGTGTTGTTTTTATACAATATTGAATAAAAGAAAATATAATAATAGTTATTACTACCTCTATCTTATTAAAAGATTTTTTAAATGTATCTTTTTTGAGTAATAACATTTATCATTTTTATTGTAAATAAGGGGGTGTTTGATAAAAACTGAATGAATCTGAATCTTAATCTGAATGAGCTGAATGAAAAAAGTTGTTTGATAATTGACATGTCTGAAACATCTGAATAACAGATTTTTATTATTTTACCCCTCTAAAAAAATTCAAAAATGTTATAAATGTATTTAATATTACTTAATATAATAGTTAATATTATAAAAAAAAACTTCATTCAACCCTTATTCAGTCCATTTAGCCAAAAAATGACACTAAACCATTCATTAAATAAATGCGAATGGTATGGGAGGTCGACCATTAGACGATTTTTTCAAAACAAACGCATTTAATGGTTGACCGATTCAGCCATTCAGACCTAAACAAATAGCCCTTTAAGTATGCTTAAATTTGACTTATGTTTAGTTTAATATTTTAGAAACATAATTAATATAATTTTTAATACTTTTTTATATGAATAATAAGATTCGTTATGTAATAATAAGTTTATTTTACATAAATTTTGATATTTGGGAAAAATAAATATATCTTTTTGCGTTAATTTGTACTTTTATGCTTATTAAAATTTTACTTTTTAATTACAAAAAAAAATTGAATGTATATTACGGAAATTTTAATCTTTAAGAAATTTAATTATCAAAAGGTGTATGACTTTATTTTCTTGATGAAATAAATATTTATTATTTTTCGATATTTATGTTTCTTATTGCACAAATTCATAATTTAATTAATTAGATCAAGTTAAGTAAAAATTATAACATACAAATTTATATTTAGTGGATATATTAAACATTATAACTTGAAGGGTATATCAGATATTATATTAAAAATATTTTTGAATATTAATTGGTCAACCATTCTAGGGGTAGTGAATGTTACATACTTACATATTATAAACTAGAGGGGTACTGACTGTTATTTGAAAAACTAGAAGGGTGGTGAATGTTATTATAGTTATCGACAGGAGGTGTCAATGTATTTTACTCTAAAAATAAACAAACAAAAAAAAGTAGTTCATGATATTGTCATCTTAGTACTAATTAAAGGATGAAACTATGCCTAAAGGTATTAAACATTTCAACTAGAATAAATAAGTAATCCAATCCCATGCAACATAATTGCAAACAAATAGTCAAATATAGTCTTGATTTGTTGGTTATGTTCCTTATTTTAGGCACTTCATGAAATTGGCTACCTTGACTATTGGTCTTTATAACGCTTTCTGGTTTCTGGTCAGTGTTGTGTAGTCTTAAGGAGGAATTACCAGAATCTTTCCTATGAATACAAGAAAATGATGGAGGGCTTTTTTAAGTTTTGCTTGTAAATAGTTGTATGCTTAAACCCACTTGGTTAAGTATCATCTGTTAAACATATTATCACACTATAGATTGCAACATCAATTGACTAAAGTATGCTACATATACTTAGCTGAAAATTGTGGCATGCATAACGTTGTCCAAGTAAATACTGAATGCCAATTTTCAGTCACTAAGATGTTTTGTTGAACACTGCTTATTCAATGGCAGACAAGGATTTGACTTATGATCATTTGGCTTTGGGATTGAAGGCAGCACTCCAAAATGACAAATCTGTGTTTGATGCTGATCGTTTAAAAAATTATACTGGTAATTTGGCTTCCTCTTGTTTGCTGTAGATGCTCTCTCTTTCTTTTCCGCACACACATATAATTTTTGATGTTTCGGTATATCTTAATGTTGTTAATGAACATTGGTTTAACTTTTGATGCAATACAAAATCTTTTCCTGACTGCTCGGACAAGATCTATATTGAACAATAGATACTTTGTAGCTATAATGAATTTCTCGTGTATTAAAGTATTGATTGTTGTTAGGTCATGAGTTACGTGAATTGTTGAAATGGCCAAATCCACTTCCTTTGGAGGATGAACGGGTTCGCTTACTGCATGAGGTACTGTTTTTTAAATGTTTTGGAGATGGTAGATTTCATATGTATCCCATGTAATGATGTAAAGTTTCAGCGCTATTTCCATTTTTCCTCGTGTTGCAGTTCTTCTCTGGTTGCCTGATTTTTTTTTGTTTTCATTTATTTGGCTTATTAAGTGAAATCAATCATTCTCATGGTTTAGGTTGGCTTCGAGCTGGAGAGAAGCTTCGATGGGAAGGCATCCAATCTTGTGGAGTGTTGTGGGAAATCAGCAGTAAAGCTTGTAGCTCTTGTTGCACGTCATTTTCCTGGTATATTTATCTTTTTGCATTACTTGTTTATGTTTTCTGTATGTTAATATGGCAGTTCTCTAAGGCTGTCTGGAATTCAGAAAAAAGAGGGAAAAGGAAAATAATTTAAAATTTAAGAAACAGAAACAAAATTTTAGAATATCCATGAATATCTGTCTGTCATCGGATCGGGCTGGTTGAATTTGCCTAAGAATGTCATCTGATTCAAAATACTTGGGTTGGCAGTCCTGGATCAGATGCTGACTGGACATGAGATATAATCCATTTCATTGGTCGTCGAATTGGGGTGATCAAACGGGCTTTAAATCTCAAAATTTCACTTATGATAACTCTTGAAGATTGTAAGGCAGCAAAGTACATGAAAAATGTTGAATTTTGGTGCAAGGTTTTTCCAATCTGGCCCTGTTTGAATGTACTCAGATTCGAAATGCTACAGAACGAATCCTGGCTAATATAATGCACCAGGATCCGTTGCATGAGGTGCTAAAGCATGGGACTGACCATCAAACAACGTATTGGGCCAAATTAGTCGGATTTTAAATAGTCCTAATCACATTATAGCACATATTTTTGCAGTATACTTGATATTAGAGTTTGTAATAATATACATAGTTAAATATGTGTTAATTAAGGGGATTTTTCCTTGCTTTACTATTAATTTTCTTTCCCTGCTCTGTTTTATTTTCCCAATTCTTTCTCAGTTACAAATAGATGTGTTTGAATAATTTAGCTACAATTGTGGAAGAGGATGCATAATATAAACTCTTTGTTACCTTAAATTTTGCAGGCTTCCGTGATCACACAGTGTACAAAGGTCACCAAGGTTTCTTGTATAAACGAGCTCAGATATTTGCTGCTGATTTATGGGGTGCCTTTAAGGGTGAAAGTTATGGAGAATTCCATGATATAGGTGCTATTACTATGTTTGCGGACTATATTGTTCCAGCAGTGCTTCAACAGCTTGGAGTACTAAGATATAGTTCATCCCTAGCAAACATTATCGAGGGTAGCAATGAACTTGCTTCAGGCAGTGAGGAGGAAATTGAACTGCGAGCTTGCTCAATTTATGCTGTGGAGAAAATGAGGGAATTGATTCGTAATAAATCTGGAAAGCAGGTATGTCTAATCCTGCTTGTCTGTTCTACACGACATTGTAACTTTCTTCTTTTGGTTGCCAGTTTGAAATTATGACTTGATTGATGGTACTTCCTTGTGCTTGGTTTTCCACTCCTATATATAGCTTGACGGATTATTATTTCTACAATATTCGTGTGAGTGATTTCAAGGTCCCCTCGCACTTAAAGTTTTAGAATATCTTATATGAGTATTCTTCTAATAATCCAGTCACTTTGGAAATAGTATGTATATTACTTGCTTTTCTTTAAATATTGTTTCCCCTACTTATCACATGAAAATATGTTTTATTCCTTTCTTTATACATACTCATAGAGTAGTTCCTTTTGTTTGAAAAATATTTACTGATGTAAAAAAAAAGGAAGTTTTTCTTGTATTCTTGACAAAATGTTAGCTTTTGAACCTTTGTCCTCGCGAGGTCATTTTTCTTCCATAGGTCTCTGTTTGTTGTAAAGAATACACTGGGATAGAATATATTGTCTTGGAGAGCTTTCAGATTTTCCTTTGTTTTGATATTTAATATTTGTTATTATTCGTTTTCTTTTTTGTGCCTTTTTGGCAATCATAAAAATTTAGTGCAGACGCATCTTTAATTCATATATATGTCGTCTAGCTATTTTGTTTTTCTCTGTTAGGTTTCAATTTAAATTTCAACCACCTCGGTACTTCATATATGATGTTTGGTAGGGGAAATAAATCATGGTTGAATTTGTTTTTATCAGTTCTGGAAAGGACTAGATTAGTTGTGTGTAGTGGCTGTGTTTTGGTAGCTGACAATATTCTTTGCCTAATTGCATTTCACTACCCTTATGTAGCATCCAAAATTCTCCATTAATATGCAACATTTGAAGCTTTTGGTGGTCTAGTTAGGCTTTGGTTTGATCATCACATGAATTTCTCGCGTCATCGCAAAACTCAATAACTCATTGTGAGATTCTTTTTCTGTTTTTCCTTTTGTTGTTTTATACAGAGCAATGTTGGAATGTGTTTGGTAGCGGCATGTATTTATCATTATGTGTATGTAGTAATTTGTCAACTATGGTCTTTATTCTTATATTCTTTTAAGTTGCTACTTAATCTATAATTGTTTGGGTTTTTATTAAAAATTCTACATTAAACAGTTCTCCACCATTTTTGTGCTCTTAGTCAGTATGTTGTGGTGATCAAAGGGAGGAATTAACTTTTAAAAGTTTCTCTTTCTTCCCAAAACAAAAAAATTGTAAAATACTGCATATTTCTTTAGTACTTTGAATTGGTAATTTCCTTGCTTATCTTCTAAACTTTGAGAGTCTTTCTTCAGGTATTAAGTGTGGAACTGGATCTTTGGTTATGGTCAGTTGGGGTCCAATGCGCGTCTCTCCAGCACCATCGTACACTTTCCATATACTATTGAGTACAATTATATGCTGCTGTGCAGTCATCATGAGCTTTCTATCATTTACATTGGTGAGTGATACATAGAAAAACTTAACATGTAGAAATTTGAGCTAATTTGAGTGAAAAATGTGTTTTTAAAGTCATTTAGATTAAACTTTTCCTTTTAAGGAATAATAGCTCCTTTTTCTGGAAGTTGTGAAGATTATGCTGCCTCTAGTTTAACTTCATGGCATTATAGAATAACCTGGAGGTCCTATTCCATTCATATATGTTGAAGTTGGCTGATTTTCATTTCACCTACTGAATTGTCGCCAACGCCAGATCTTCTATTCATCAAAACTTAATTCTTAGACTTGTGGGAAATGTACTTGAGTAATCGCCCCGCAGAATGAGACTTTACCATCACCTCGTAAAGTGCATGTCCCCAGTGCTAAAATTTGCTGCTTAAACAAATTCATGAAGATATATTTATCTTTGATCCCCCCCTGGTTTATGCAATTTCCTCCGTTCTCTCTTTTCAAGGGATTGTGTTCTGCAGCATTCTCAGCAATACTATCCCACTCAGGAGTTTCTTCTAAATTTTACACAATCAAAGGGCATAAGATTACCCTTACTGTTATGAAGTAGGAAAGAATGTTAGGCAAGTTGTGTCATAACTATGTTATTTGTTAGTTTACTTCAATCCGTGACATAATGTTGTAACTCTTTGTTAGTTTACTTCAATCCGTGACATAATGTTGGAACTCTTTCAGTGGTCTACTTGGATAGAACCTTTTTAAGTTCACTATCTCAGGAAGGAGTGAGGAGGAAAATTCAACTGGCATGTGAGAAGAGTAAGAATATATTCCTTCAAAACATCGAGTAGCTTTGGTTGCATAGGGAAAGTGGTCATTTAGAACCCACCCCACGGGGCCATTTTCTGTGTCAAATATTACTGTCAAACCCCACTCACCTCTAGGGAGAGGACCAAAGTAGCATATTTCAACTACTAAATCTACAACTCTGATTGGCTTTGCTGAGGTAATGAACCTAAGCCAGTTTTCAAAGGTCAAAACTAATTAATAACAGTGAGCACAGTGAGAAGCTCATACTAGCTAGGTAATTAATGAACTTCTCAATGTTATTAAGCAGCAAGGAGAACATATTTTAGCTTTTGTTACTGAGTTAATTTCTGATGATAATTATGTAGTGATCTTTGTAGTTTCATATGGAATGAAATTGGGTCCGTGGATTCAACTTTGAAAAATTATCACTAGTGTTCTGCTTCCTTCTATATTTGAATTATATGGTAGTGCATAATTTATCGCAGGATCACACAGATTCATTTTCGATAATGAGAACTTTCTAGATGAGATGAAAGATTATACTCACAGTTTAGTGGTCTACATATTTTACATCACTGGCAGAATTTTCATCTTTAATAGCACCCCCGGGTCCAGTCTACTCTCTCTACTCCAACTGGTGGTATTTCCAGGTGCCAATGATTGTGAAGAGGTAATTTTTGCTCCCATGGCTTCTTTTTGAGGTCTATTGATACTTCAAGTTTTGGAGTTACAGGAGTCAAGTTTTGGAGTTACAGGAGTCGAGAAAGAAACTGGCAGAGAGGCAAAACTGCATAGGAAAAGCCTAGTCTAACCAAATGGCAAAAGAAGAAATGTAACACGATTGACACCTTTTCCAAGGGTCCTCAGGACCCCAACTCTGGTTGAAAAAGAAATGTATTGAAGAACTAATACCCTTAAGCAAAACTAAACTATAGTATAAGCAGTTCTTTATTTGGTCATTTATACTAAATTCAGGCTGTCTAGATGTTGGAATGAGAAAGTGAATTCACGGACTTCCTTGATCCATAGTTTTAGTCCAAGAATATATATGCATAAGCAATCCGATTAGAAGTTCCACATAATTCTTGCCCATTAGGCTATAACATTTTGTCTCAACTATGCAAAATATGTTTTTGGTTTGCTCCTTACTTGACCTCTTTTTTTAGTGAGCTCTGGGATTATAGCTTCAAGACAACTGCAGCTCATAGAGACCTCATAACCCTTACATGGTTGCCCTAGTGTGCGAGTCAGTGACTGAGTGGGATACTTTTGTTTAAAAATCAGTAAAACCTAATCCGAAAACATCAAATTTAATGTCCTTTATAATGGATAGTAGGGAATCACTTAACCTGAAATCATAACAACCTTAAGCTGTTATGGATGATACATACATATATGATATATAGGGGTTTATGGAGGTTCACAACTGTGCATGTGCAAGGTAGGTTTAGAAAATAATTTTATTTATATAGAAAAAAAGTTGCATTTGTAAGTAAAAATTTGCAACCACAAGGCAATGCATCTTTTTTCTCTACAAATGCATTAATTTCTTAGACTTTCGTGCACTTGCACCTCCATTATTCACACATGCACATACATACACATACTATAAATTTATATATTTATACACACACACACGTATATATGTACATACCTCCCTACGGCATATATAAAACATGATTAATCTTCTCTTCCGTATATATATTAGAAGGATTATTGGTTATTGGCTTGCCTGCACTTTAGTAAGTACTACTACCATATAAATGAAATGATATTAGAACACAAGTACATAAAAAACTCACAATAAACGACATATGAGCATGTTTGACATCTTTGGCTTGAATAACTCTCCAACTCTAGCATCCACAACCTGCAGTATGTTGGGGAAGGGGTCTGTTTCTGTTTCCATGACTTGTTATTTATACATCTACAAGCCTGGGATTGTGTTAAGCCATGGCTTACTAGCCTTACTGTGATTATTTTGCAAAAGTCTCATGGGCATTTGATTGTATTCAAAACCTACTTTCTTGATTGAAGGTTACAGTGATTGGACACGTACACTTGTTACTTTGCGTGTTACTATAATACTCCGTATTATGAGAAGGTACAATAAAGTTTATAAATAAATATCTAGTTGTAAGTTTAAAGTTAGCCATTGATTAAGGGGTACTTTATCTGTGAGTAACTTTGTTGGAAGCTTTGTAGGATTTGATGTGACGGTGAGGGATTAGTTTGTGGAGGCAATCATTTACTACTTGAAGATATTAATTAAGAGTAGAGAGTTGAACCCACAAAAGTCGGAATCTTAAAGGAGGAGATTAGCAGCAAGATTTTGTGATGATGTGATCTTTTATCCTATTTTAAAGAATAATAGTAATTGCTTTACTAAGGGCGGAAGGAAGGTGGTTTTCTTGAGCTGTTGATTGATTTGAAGCGGTGTCAAATAATTAGTGTATTGGAGTATGTATGTATGTATGAATTGCAAGTTGAGTCCAGGCCAGGAGGGAGCAATGCATGCGCGTGTTTAGTGAATAGTTTAGGGAAGGCCCAGTCGACCTCTTGTCTTTCTTCTACTTAATCCTCCAGCCTTTCTTGTTCTTACAAGGCGAGGGCGGCCATTGTTAATTTAACCTAAAACTTCACCTTCGCCAATGGCAATGGAGAACAGGAGGAGAACTACTACTAGTACTGCGTTACTTACAAAATCACATACCAGACGGTGAGAAGCATTTAAAGGAAGAAATAATACATTATGAACATATTAAATTACACATCTTTAAAAAAAATTCTATACATTTATTACACACATTTGTCATAAAACAAAACTTTGTTTTGTTAAAAATAATTTCACATGGCTAATTTGTTTCTTCATTTGTCTACCTACGCAACCAAGTACTTCATGTGCCAATTAAACATATTACTAATTTATCGTTTACGGTGTTTCACGTAACACACAAAATTAATTAGTTAGTATAATTAGAGAAATATAGTGTGAGAAAATGGTTCCCTATTGGCTACCAAGCTGAGGCAACCGGCAATGGTACCCCAATCTGTAGAGGTTAGGATATTGGGGAAATCTTTGGGGTTGCCATCATGTATGATAAAGATCTGGAAATATATTTAACATGGCAAGTGGAAGCAGCCCATAAACTCTATAGTCCACCTTTTAATTTTCTATACGGACATAATAATTGAATATTAAAATTAAAAATTGAGTGATTTATAATTTCACTTATTTGTCTTCTTTTAACCCCAATAAGAAATAAAAATACAAATAAACAAAATTATAAATCAATTATATTCAATTTTCATATTCGCACAGCATAGAGTTTTCGTTCACAAAACGTACTCGTGGTAATGACACAACCCAACCCTCTTCAGACCCTACAATACAGTGGAAAGCACGTTGTCATGACTCGTTAATAGCAAGTACTACTGTACTAGTATTAATTGTACAATCCTGCTTTGTAGCCTCCTGCATCTTCTGTACATGATCGAGTACTGATCCCAGAAAAAGAAGAAGAAAGAATTGCAGACTTAAAGCTCATTTCCGACCCAGTTTTATCGATAAAGATTTAAATTTTGTCGAAATAATTTTTTAATATTATGGTGTGAATTTAAGATAATATTATAGTTGTGGGTAGTATTTATAAATTTTGCAAAGTATGCAGTTGTTATAAAATATTAGTTTGGTGGGGAATATTCTTTTTGTCGGGGAATATTAAATATTAAATACGACGGCTCGATCATTAATTGGACCCCTGGCGGAAGTATTATCGTAGTTAAAAGCGCGACAAAATTATCTTTATATAAAAATAACGGCGGAGGTGTTCTGAGTTAAAAGCTGTTGAACTACCCGTTAGTAAAAATGCGATGTCTGGCGTAGTTGTATAGTAGCACGCGATATTGATTATTGATCTTTACGTGAGAAGTCACTTTCGGTATGCTCGATTATTACTATAGTATAATTCTTTGCATCATATCTCTTATATTATTGATTGATTATTGTCACGCGTTATCATCACATATAATATGTTATAGTATTAAATCAATAATTGAGGCGACAAGTTATAAATGATTAATAATTGTTGAAAGATTAAATATGTGTTGATTAAAAATAAAATGATTTGTGGTAATATTTATTCGATCCTTGATGTATATAAAAGAGTACATTATGAGACATTTGTGGTAAGTTTGATTATTTTATGGGGGCCCATATGTCATCATCTAAGAGTCTCTTAAATCGATAGTAATTACTTTCGTCGATAGTAATTACCTTTAAAATTACGTCGATAGTAATTTTAATCGTAATTACCTTTGTGAATAATAGTAATTATCTTCGTCGATAGTAATTACCTTAAATCGATAGTAATTACCTTTGTGAATAGTAATTACCTTAAATCGATATAGTAATTACCTTTGTCGATAGTAATTACCTTTGTGAATAGTAATTACCTTTGTCGATAGTAATTACCTTTACGAATCGATACCATTACCATTCTGAGCGTCGAACCACTTACCATTCTGAGCGTCGAACCACTTGTCGTTTCACATTCTGAGCGTCGAACCACTTGTCGTTTCACATTCTGAGCGTCGAACCACTTGTCGTTTCACATTCTGATGTCGAACCACTTTTCTTTTCACATCACCGATCGTCGAGCCACTTGCCTTTTCACGTGGCGGTCTTAAGCTAAAATCTTCTATAAATAGAGGCTGGTGCTTCATTATTTTTCACGAATTCTTTGAAACTACTAGAGAGAAACTATAGAGAAAGAAGAAAAGTATTATTACTACTTCACCTTGCCCGATATTCGGTTCTTCTAAGGTAGGGAATATTATTTGTTGTACCGTAAGGGGTGTTATTCTTTCTTATTCATGAAGAAGAACTGTTGTTATTCCATTGCTTATTATTTGGAATAACTTTGGAATAACTTTTGTATCATGGTTTACCTATATTTGGTGACATTCTTATTATTCCACATTTGAACATCAATATGCATGTGTGTTTACACGGACTGGTTAAAATTTTTATTATTATTACATTGGAACATCACATGCATGTGTTTTTGCAGGACTGGTTAAAATCTTTATTATTACATTTGGAATATCACATGCGTGTTTTTTACAGGACTGGTTCCAATCTTTATCGATACATTTGGAATATCTGTCACATGTGTTTTACAGGATGCAGTTCCATCTTTATTATTACATTTGAACATCACATGGATTGAATTTCACGACTTATTATTATTATTACATTGGAATAACTTTGTCTACATCTGAATCTGCGTGCGTGGTGATTTCTTTTGTTATTCCATTCTTTATTATACCCGGTTGGTTAAAACTTTGACTTACATACTCCATGAAATTAGTAGAATATCCTTGATATTTGCGTTTCATCGATATCTTTTCATGGAAATATTCTTACGATCATTCTTGAATTTTACTCTACAAAAGCAGTATCATTTTGACAATTTGGGCGTTAATAATTCTGGATAAAATAATTCTTGAACTTGTTTTATTGAATTATTATGTCATTATCATCATCCTCATGTTATATTATGTTATCTTGAACTTACGTGTATAGATGAACTTAGTATGATTATGACCGGGGATCATTCGGTATAATCATGGCTTGTTATAAATGATGTGATAAAAGTCCTCGGTGGCACATAATGCGATGATGGATAGTTTTGGTATGATTATGACCGAGGGTGATTCGGTATAGTCATGACCATTGATAATTTGATGAATATCCTTGGTAGTAGTAGCGGGGGGTGATTCGATGATGTGGATTATTTATTAAAAGTGAGTCTCGGCTATAACGATGATGAAAAACCTTTTAAAACCTAAAAGATAGTAGACTTTATTCTCTACTTGACTCTTTTAATGGATTGCTTATTCATTGCTGATTAAACTTGTTGTCTATTGTATTTTATCGGTTTAACAACTTTGTTGAAGGCTAATGATAAATTATTACGCATTATCTTAGTCATAATATTTCTTCTTGGGCTAGTTGAGCTCACCCTTTCTTTCCTTTATTCTCTTGAAAATGAGAACATAAATTTGGAACGAGTCGGGGAGCGGAGTAATGGTCGAGAGGATAGCATTAGTAGTCCTCACTATTACGTGAAATAGTGTGATAATAGTAATAATGAGGACTCCTTTTGAGTTTGTATAATATCTAGTAGACAATATTTGTATTCAAACTCACGGTTTATATAAATATTATACCACAGCAGTTATATTAATAAGTTGTATTTGAATTTATGTACCATGTAAGTGGCGACCCAAGATGGGTGGCGTATACCTAATTTTGGGGCGTCGCGGTTGGTATCGAGCTTAGGGATATGATCCTGGCTAAGATGTGAGAATAGTACTAGGAGGGAGGCAGGGATACCTTATTAGTATGACCTACTAAGTTTATTTGGTATTTGATTGGTCGGTCGAGTATAGTGATAATATGTTGCATGTCGATTAACCCTTATTTTGTGGCGGTGTTTGAAAATGGCATCAGAGAATGTTGAGAATAGCAATGGAGCACGAGGAGGCTGTTGATTCTCCACGGATCGATAATCGGGGACAATGTGCTGCGGGATGGCGATAATCCTCCACATAAACAACAACAACGATCGATTGATGAGCGATGATGCGTTTAAAGTTTTAGAATTCATGCGACATCGGTAAAGCGATTGCTTTGTCCAAAAGCGTGGGGTGGAAACACGGAAAACTCTCGGTGGTCACATTAAAACAATTCAGGCTGGGACCACCGGAGTTTAAGGAGAGCAAAACCACTTACGGCGGAAGCATGGATAAAGCAGATTACCAAGATATTTGATGTCTTGGGATGCTCAGGAAGCAAAAGTTCCTTTTTTGCCTTTATGTTCTTGGAGGAGGCGATTCTTGGTGGGAATCGGTAAAATTACTCGACTTCTTTGTCTTGAAGATATCTTGGGAGAAGTTCGAGGAGGCATTTCAGCGACAAATACTTTCACAGAAAGTATTACGCCACATGAAGGAGGTGGAGTTTATCAAGTTGGAACAAAACAATATGGCCAGTAATACATGATACGAGGCAAAATTTGCGGAGTTATCACGGTTTCGTCCCACTTGGTGGATAATGAAGAGAGATGGCGCGAATGTTTTTAAGAGGTTTGAAGCGGAGATCGTCGACATCTTATTTCTCATAAAGCTGCGTTTTTATTGGATGTTGTAAATAGGGCTCGATTAGTGGAAGCGCGATAGCGAGTCAGCCTTGACTAAAAAAAGCGGTAAGCAAAATTATAATACCGGCGAGTAGTCGTGAGCGGTGACAACAAGCGTGGAGAAATCAACGGGCCAAATATGGTAACCACTTGGTGGTAATCGGGGCCAAAAACAATAAGAATGGACATTTCAAAGAAAAGGAGATTCAACAATGATGGAAAAGGCGTCGGCACCGACACCCGTTGTTAAGGAAGGAAAAGACCACTATCGTATGCTTCAAATGCGGAGGAGAGGGACACATCGATCCGAAGCTAGCCATGCGAGTCAAAGCATGTTATAATTGTGGAAGAAAGGTCACTTAGCTCGATTTTGTCGTTTCTGAAGACAAATTCAACTAGGATGGAGCACCAAAAAAATGTCCCGGACAAACCAAAAGCCGTGGTTTAAGAGAGCGTTTTTTTCTCGTGACGAGGAACACGAATAAAATTATCACGGGTAAGTTAATCATAAGCTCTTGCGAAGTCTATCTGAGTGTTAGATACAGATTCTACCCACTCTTTTATTTCACTAGTTGTGTTCAGCGTTTAAATTTGACTCAGAAGAAGTTAAACTTTGACTTATTGGTTGAAACTTAGTTAGTAGGAGCCTTAAATTCTGCTTCTTATTTTTTAAATCTTGTTTGATTCAAATAAACATTTTCACGTTACTGTCGATCTTATCTTTTGAAAATATTTGCCTTTGATGTGATTTTAGGAATCGATTGGTTAACTACTCATCATGCTTTTTAATAAGGTTGTTAGCTTTTATATTCATAACCAACTTGTTGTGCGAATTAAATAACGAACCACTAAAAGTCGATCATTGTCATATCAAGCCATAAGTAAAGAGCCCCGATCCTTTCGTTGTTGACTTCCTTGTGAAATGCAATGCGAAGCGGACTTTACGTAAGCGGCGTCGTGGTGAAGATGGCAAGTTGATAGGTATCATTGTGAGGTCTTATCCGGTTTAGGGATAGAAGTCACGAGTTGGTATTAATGTGACGTCTTATCAAGTCTTGGGCGAAATATGATTTTGAATGATATTTCTATCATTAATAAATTTCTTGGCGTATTCTTGAAGACTTCTAGCCTACCCTAGAGCGTGAAATCGAATTTTGTATTGACCCCGATCTGAAAACCCATTTCTTAAACCCTCGAATATTTCTTGACTAAAAAAGGATGCATTTACGTGGATTATGATGAAAGTCATAATAAAAGTATAGAACTGATGAAAATCATGGGTATATGAAGTATTAGTAAGTTTTAAGATGAGTTATATTGGTTAGTATGTGAAAACATGAAAGTTTCTTAGAAATCACAAAGAGTTGAAAATCAGATTTTGGTGAAAAACGTAACATGAAATTCAATTGACCATATCTCTTATTATATTTTGAATTTTTGAGTGTGGTCAAGTCCTAGAGTTAGATCTATGAGTTACCTAACTAATCCAAGTGGAATTACTGGAAAAGGTGTTGTAGATTTTTGTGTGGACTGATTTTAGCAAAAGGAGTGCAAAGCTGCAAAAAAAAAAAAAAAGCTGCTGCCATGATTTTAGACAGGCTGTTTCGGCCACTTAAATTATGAGAAAAATTCTGGCCTTTTGGGACATGAAGGTATATGGTATAAAGTACCTCCTGTCCAAAAATGAGCTCATTACGACTTAAAATGAGCAAGTTATGACTATTTCAATATTTAGGTTTTTAAATGAAAAATGCTATAACTTGGAGTTCTATAACTCAGATGACCATGAAATTTAAACTGGAAGCTCACGTTAACATGTGTAAGGTCCTGCCAAGATTTGGGAATTTTGGAGTTAAACTTGAGGTAGCTAATTTCTTAAGGAATTAATTAGAAATTGATTTTTGAAAAAGTAAATGAATTTTAAAAATTCCGAGAAAATATATTTTTTCATTATGGGACTATATTATGCTAAAACCCAGAAAAGAAATATTTTTGGGACTGATTTGGTATTTTTCATGAAAATAGTTTAATTCTGAACATATGAGTTAAATATGTTATGTGAAATAACAAAGTTGAAAATAGGATTTTTGGGTAGAGAATCCTATATAGAATATATGCATATTTTTTTGATGAGGATTTGATAATTGGTGATGATATCTTATGAGTATGGCATTTTGAATGATTAAATGCATTATATGGTAAAAGCGTAAACAATTGAGATAAATTGTTTATAAATTTAAGAAGTGATTAAAATATTGTTATAATATTAATGATATTAGATTATGAGATTATTAAGTGATTGATAACATGGGGATATTCTTGAATCTGGATAAATTATATTATAAATGTTTAATATTTATCCTTTATCTCATTTGATTGATTCTTTATATCATTATCCTCATGTTTATATTATGTTGAAAGTCAAATACATGGCTGTGTGTGCGTAGATGGACTTGGTATGATTATGACCGAGGATTGTTGGTATAATCATAGTAATTGAAAACTCGATTATCTTTGGCGTAGTGCATGGATAATTTGTGGTGGTGATCTTAATGAATACGATTATCTTTGGTAGTAGTGCATGGATAATTTATTGGTCGTGATCTTAATGAATACCACGATTATCTTTGGTAGTAGTGCATGGATAATTTGTGGTGCGTGATCTTAATGAATACGATTATCTTTGGTAGTAGTGCATGGATAATTTATGGTGGTGATCTTAATGAATACGATTATCTTTGGTAGTAGTGCATGGATAATTTGTGGTTAATGATCTTAATGAATACGATTATCTTTGGTAGTAGTCGTGGATAATTTATGATGCGTGATCTTAATGAATACTATCATTAATTAATGGTGATCTTAATGAATATCCTTGGCACGTAGGGATGATTCGATGATTCGATGATATGGATTAATTATTGAAATTGAGTCTCGTGATGAAATATTAATTCATGGATGTGGTAAAAAGTCGTCTTTGGTAGTAGTGCATTGATAGACTTGGTATGATTATGACCAAGGATTATTGATTATAATCATGTGGCCAGTAATTGAAAACACGAATATCCTTGGCGATTGGTGCATGGATAATTAATTAGTGGTGATCTTATTAAGGCTGCGTCTCGGCATTATTGGTTTCTGATTTATATATCTTTGGCTGTAGTGCAAAGATGAATTGTGAATAAATATCTTTGGTAGGATTGCAAAGATGAATTTAATATTTTCAACGATAAAAGGTATTGAGGTATCCTCACCTCTTTATCATACAGTGCGTACCCTAATTTGAGGCGAAATTCCATAAGGAGGGAGATTGTGAGACCCAGTTTTTATCGATAAAGATTTAAATTTTGTCGAAATAATTTTTTAATATTATGGTGTGAATTTAAGATAATATTATAGTTGTGGGTAGTATTTATAAATTTTGCAAAGTATCTGAGTTGTTATAAAATATTAGTTTGGTGGGGAATATTCTTTTTGTCGGGGAATATTAAATGCAATGCAGCTCGATCATTAGTGGACCCCTGGCGGAAGTATTATTAGTAGTTAGAAAAGCGACAAAATTATCTTTCTATAAAAATAACGGCGGAGAGTATTCTGAATTAAAAGCTGTTGAACTACCCGGTAGTAAAAAAATGCGATGTCTGGCGTGGTTGTATAGTAGCACTGCGATATTGATTATTGATCTTTACGTGAGAAGTCACTTTCGGTTATGCTCGATTATTACTATAGATAATTCTTTGCATCATATCTCTTATATTATTGATTCAATTATTGTCACGATATCATCACGTATAATATGTTATAGTATTAAATCAATAATTGAGGCGACAAGTTATAAATGATTAATAATTGTTGAAAGATTAAATATGTGTTGATTAAAAATAAAATGATTTGTGGTAATATTTATTCGATCCTTGATGTATATAAAAAGTACATTATGAGACATTTGTGGTAAGTTTGATTATTTTATGGGGGCCCATATGTCATCATCTAAGAGTCTCTTAAATCGATAGTAATTACTTTAAATCGATAGTAATTACCTTTGAATGTGAATAGTAATTACCTTTGTCGATAGTAATTACCTTCGTCGATAGTAATTACCTTTGTGAATAGTAATTACCTTTGTCGATAGTAATTACCTTTGTCGATAGTAATTACCTTTGTCGATAGTAATTACCTTAAATCGATAGTAATTACCTTTGTCGATAGTAATTACCTTTGTGAATAGTAATTACCTTTCTCGATAGTAATTACCTTTACGGTCGTCGAACCACTTGTATGTTTTCACATTCGTCGAACCACCACTCGTTTTTCACATTCTGAGCGTCGAACCACTTGTCGTTTTCACATTCTGAGTGTCGAACCACTTGTCGTTTCACATTCTGAGTGTCGAACCACTTGTCGTTTCACATTCTGAGTCGTCGAAACCACTTTTCTTTTCACATCACGGTCGTCGAGCCACTTGCCTTTTCACATGGCGGTCTTAAGCTAAAATCTTCTATAAATAGAGGCTAGTGCTTCATTATTTTTCACGAATTCACTTTGAAACTCTAGAGAGAAACTATAGAGAAAAAGAAAGAAAATGATATTACTTCTTCTTCTTCACCTTGCCCGATATTCGGTTCTTCTAAGGTAGGGAATATTATTTGTTGTACCGTAAAGTAAGGTGTTATTCTTTCTTTATTCATGAAGAAGCTGTTGTTATTCCATTGCTTATTATTACATTGGAATAACTTTGTATCGTGGTTTTACCTATACTTGGTGACATTCTTATGACATTACCATATTACATTTGGAACATCACATGCATGTGTTTTACACTGGGGACACTGGTTAATCTTTATTATTACATTTGGAACATCCACTATGCATGTGTTTTACAGGACTGGTTTAAAATCTTTATTATTATTTTGGAACATCACATGCGTGTGTTTTACACACTGGTTAAAATCTTTATCGTTACATTGGAATATCTGTCATGTGTGTTTTACGGGATGCAGTTCCATCTTTATTATTACATTGGAACATCATCATCACATCGGTGTGAATTTCACGACACAGTTAAGATTATTATTATTACATTGGAATAACTTTGTACATCACAATCTGCGTGCGTGGTGATTTCTTTTGTTATTCCATTCTTTATTATACCCGGTTGGTTAAAACTTTGACTTATATACTCCATGAAATTAGTAGAATATCCTTGATATTTGCGTTTCATCGATATCTTTTCATGGAAATATTCTTACGATCATTCTTGAATTTTACTCTACAAAAGCAGTATCATTTTGACAATTTGGGCGTTAATAATTCTGGATAAAATAATTCTTGAACTTGTTTTATTGAATTATTATGTCATTATCATCATCCTCATGTTATATTATGTTATCTTGACTTACGTGTATAGATGAACTTAGTATGATTATGACCGGGATCATTCGGTATAATCATGGCTTGTTATAAATGATGTGATAAAAGTCCTCGGTGGCACATAATGCGATGATGGATAGTTTTGGTATGATTATGACCGGGGGTGATTCGGTATAGTCATGACCATTGATAATTTGATGAATATCCTTGGCCGTAGTACAGGGGTGATTCGATGATGTGGATTATTTATTAAAACTGAGTCTCAGCTATAACAGTGATGAAAAACCTTTTAAAACCTAAAAGATAGTAGACTTTATTCTCTACTTGACTCTTTTAATGGATTGCTTATTCATTGCGATTAAACTTGTTGTCTATTGTATTTTATCGGTTTAACTTATTGTTGAAGGCTAATGATAAATTATTACGCATTATCTTAGTCGTAATATTTCTTCTTTGGGCTAGTTGAGCTCACCCTTTCTTTCCTTTATTCTCTTGAGGAAATGAGAACATATTTGGGACGAGTCGGGGAGCGGAGTAATGGTCGAGAGGATAGCATTAGTAGTCCTCACTATTACGTGAAATAGTGTGATAATAGTAAATGAGGACTCCTTTTGAGTTTGTATAATATCTAGTAGACAATATTTGTATTCAAACTCACGGTTTATGTAATTATATTATACCACAGCAGTTATATTAGTAAGTTGTTTTGAATTTATGTACCATGTAAGTGGCGACCCAAGATGGGTGGCGTATACATATTTATTTTATGTGGATATAAATGATGGATTTATTTATGTGGTTATAAATGAAGAAATTATGTTGAGGTGTTTTATCGATATTTTTATCGGATTGGAGGTATTAAAAATTAAATCGGGGTTTTGAGATATATTGCGGGGTTATAATTTTTAATCAAATAGTTGGATTGTGGTAATTTTTGGGTATATTATACATACATAAGTTGAGTATATGTCCACAAATTTTGAGCAGTTAAAATTCACGAATGATTTGTTATGAATTTTAAGAGGTGTCGATTAGAAAATTAGGTTTATAATTGATTTTGGTGGAAAATTCTAGAATTGAGTGGGCCCCACTTGTGGTTGGTGAAGAAATGTGCTGAATTTTATTTCAAATGTGGTGGGTGGCAATAGTAGCGAGTAAAAGCCATCGGTGTTAATTGGTCGAAATGCTGCTTGGTGAAAATAAACGTTTTTCTATAAATAGAAATTTAAGTTAGAATTGAAAATCACACGAAACAAAGTTTTCTCTCTTTCTCTCTATATTATTGAGCGTATTTTGTGAGTATTTAGATACTTTGAGAGTTCTTTGTTCAATTCTGAGTTTCATTCGGCATCACTTGAGCCTTTCCTTAGAAATCTTGATTCTTTGAGGTAAGGGATATTATTTTTTTCTAATGATATTATTTCTTGATATCATTATCTTTGAAATGTTGATCTGAAGTTTTTATCAAATTTGGAACTTTTTCATGTCGGGGTTACTATTCATGAGTTCTTATTCACGAGTTTCTTATTCATGAGTTCTTATTCACGAGTTCTTATTCACGATTATTATTAATGAAGCGTGAAAATGTTTTTTTTGTGGAATTTCTATCTTTTGGTGTGTCGAGATTCTTATTCACGTATCTTGGCCTTATTCATTATCTGACCTTTATTCACGATATCTGACCTTATTCATAGAAAAATAAAATTTCTTCTTTTAAGTCCAAAATATCTATTACGGATACTAGCTTTGATTGTATCCATGTTTTGATCATTCTTGAATTTTACACCACTATGATTATTTTTGAGGTATTGTTGGACATGGATAAAACAAAGTCGAATCATTAATCCTTAATCCTTGTCATTTTGTTTCCTTTGGATTAGTTTCTTTAAAAATATTTTCATCATCCTCGGTCTTAAATGATGATATTATTGAATATCTTTGGCACATAGTGCAAATGAATGATTTCTGAAGAATATCTTTGGCTGTAGTGCAAAGATGAGCAGTGTTTAAATGAACATGACCAATGATGAATATCTTTGGCTGTAGTCTGCAAAGATGAGCAGTGTTGAGATGAACATGTATTGATGATGAATATCTTTGGCTGTAGTGGTCAAAGATGAATGTTTGATTTGAGATGAATATTGATTGATGTTCGAGGATAAAATATTGATGATGAATTTTTAAATTCATAGATTATAGTAGATTTCATTCTCTACGTAACTCTTACATGAATTATTATTTCATTGCGAATATTGATCGAAACTTGTTGTCTATTGTATTACATTAAATTTTTCCTGTTGAAGACTAACGATAATTTGTTGTATATTATCTTAGTCGTAATATTCTTCTTGAGCTAGTTGAGCTCACCTTTTCCCTTTTGTTCCATTCTTCTTCTCGGGGCGAGAATATAGCGAGTGCTGAGTCGGGGTATGGAATGAAGGTTTTAGAAAGGATTGTTTAGTAGTCCTCACCATTTTGTAAAATAATGTATCAATAAATGTGATGAGGATTTATTTGAGTATAAATATTATCTAGAAGATAATATTTGTATTTAAACTCACGATTTCTTGTTGTAATAATAAAGTTGTAGTTGTTTACGTACCGTGTATTGTGACGACTCGAGAATGGGTGATGTATACTATTTTGGGGCGTCACGGTTGGTATCGAGCTTAGGGATATGATCTCTGGCGGAGATCGGGGAATAGAACTAGGAGGGAGGGCGAGTAAAAATCCTTGCTAGTGTGTCCTACTACTAGCTTATTTGTTAGTTGGTCGATATATAGGGATATTATGTGATATATTGATTTCCTTAATTAACCCTTGTTTTATGGCGATGTTTGAGAATGTCGTGAGAATATTAACGATGGAGTAAATGAGGCCGTGGAGATGCTGTCTTTTACCAGCGAGGAGAGCGTCTGACAATTTGGCAATGTTCCTCTGTGAAAACAACACCAGCTGAAGCGGATGATGAGCGAGGGATGTTTAGAAGCTTTTTGCGATTCATGCAAAATCGAGACGAGGAGACTTCGTGTTCAAAATCTGAGGAGAAATGATAGCAATTCACGGGTTGTCACGACCAAGCGATTCGAAGTTGGGACCACGAATTTAAGGGAAAGCGGATCCGATCATGGCGGAAACATGGGTCAAACAAATTACAAGATATTCGATGTCTTGGGATGCGGAGAAACGAGAGGTTCCATTCGCCACCTTTATGTTAAAATGGCGGCGAGACTCTTTGGTAGAGATGCATGAAGCGTACCCATCCGGTACTTTTCGGCGTATGTCTTGGGAGGCGTTTGAGAGACTATTTAATGACAAATACTTTCACGAAAGTGTTAAATCGTATGAAGGAAGTGGAGTTCATCGATTAGAGCAAAACAACATGGCGGTGTCTCGATGCGAGGCAAAGTTTGCGAGTTATCGAGTTTTGCACCTCATTTGGTGGAGAATGAGGAGCGTATGGCGTGGATGTTTCTTAGAGGTTTGAAACGGCGTCGTCGATGATCTCATTTCTCATAAACTTTCTCTATATTGAGATGTTGTAAGCGAGGCTCGATTATTAGGCGAGATAACGAGTGCGGTCAGTGAGGACCATAACGAGGATCGTACGGAGATAGCGATCAGCGAATAATGATAACTGCGGAGAAAAGCGAATGAGACGAAATGGTAACCACTACGGTGGTAATCATGGTCGTGAAAATAGAAGAAGCGAGTCGGGAGGAGATTTTAAAGAGAGATTTAACAACGACTATGTGAAGGCAGCGGTCTTGCAGCGACAAGCGGTTCTAAGGGAGGAAAACGACCACCGGTCGTATCTTCTAAAATCTGGAAAAGAGGACATATCGGTCAAAGCGCCCTGACAGTTCAAGGTATGCTATAGTTGTGGAAAGGAAGGACATATCGCTCGAGATTATGCGATGGCGAAACCTAGTTCAATGAGGAACGGTGACTCAAAAAACTGTCCCGAAAAAGTCAAAATCAGCGATTCCGGGAAGGCGTTTGTTGTGGTGAGTGGTCATAATCGAGAACCCAAGCGAGGTGATCACGGGTAAACTATTTATAAATTCTTGCGAAGTTTATACCTTACTAAATCTTGGTGCTACCCATTCATTTATCTCTCCTGCTTGTGCTCAGCGTTTAAACTTGACTCAGGAGAAATTAGACTTTGACTATCTGTGGAAACTCAGTTAGGAGAAACTTTCATCACATCCACTTGTTTATAAATTTTGTTTGATTCAAGTTGGCACCATCACTTTACACATTGACCTTATCTCTTTAAAGATACTTGCTTTTGATGTGATTTTAGGGATTGATTGGTTAACTACTCATCATGCCAAAATTGATTGTTTTAAATAAGGTTGTTAGTTTTCATATTCTAACCAACTGTTATGCAATTCAAGCAACTAAACCATTAAAATCAATCAACTTTGTCATATCTAATCATAAAAGCTATTCGTTTATTGAAAAAGCGGATGTCGAGCTTTCTTAGCCCATGTTATGGATTTGAATAAAGACACGTCAAATTTGAATAATATTCTGTTGTTGTTATTGACTTTCGGCGTATTTCACGAAGAACTTCCGGTCTACCCCGAGCGTGAAGTTGAATTCTTTATTGATCTTGAACACGAGTACAAAGCCCATTTCTAAAACCCATATCGAATGGCTCTATTGAACTTGAGGAGTTAAAGGTCCAACTACGAGAATTGTTGGACATCGGTTTCATTAAATCTAGTACATCTCCTTGGGGTGCTCTGTTTTATTTGTAAAAAAGAAAGAGCGGGGAGTATCGACTTTGTATTGACTATCGGGAATTGAACCATGTCACCATCGAGAATAGGTATCCTCTACCTCGTATTGATGACTTGTTTGACCGATTCTGAGGGCCACAATTCTTTTCAAAAATCGATCTTAGATTACGGATATCATCGGTGAAAAAATTAGGCGAGGATATTCAAAGCGCCTTGAGAACTTCGGTATGGGCATTATGAATTCTTAGTCGTGTCTTTGGACTAACTAATGCTCCTGCTGACTTTCATGGATATGATGAGCCAAGTATTCAAGGAATATTTGGATCGGTTAGTTGTTGTCTTTATTGATGACATCCTTATATATTCAAAAGTAGTGAAGATCATGAGCACCATTTGAAATTTGGTACTCGAAAGGCTTCGTGAAAACAAACTATATGCCAAATTGAAGAAATCGAGAGTTACGGCGAGGAAGTAGCCTTTCTTGGGCATGTGGTGTCAAAACATGGAGTATCTGTTGATCCGTGAAGATTGAAGCAATCTGAAAGTTAGGAACAATAAAAGTCGGTGGTTGAAATCGTAGCTTTTTGGGCTTAAACTGGTTATTATCGGAGATTAGTGGAAGGTTTTTCTCGAATCGCTACTCCATTAACTTCGGCTAACTTTCGGAAGGATACAAAATTAGTTTGGAATGAAGAATCGAGAAAAGTTTCCAAGAGCTTAAGAGGAGACTTATTTACACTGTTCTAACAATACCATCTGGTTCGGATGGATTTGTTATCTCTGACGATGCTTGAGCAAAGGTTAGGATGTGTTCTCATGCAGCGTGGGAAAGTCATAGCCTTTATGCCTCGCGATAACTTAAAAGAGTATGAGAGGAATTATCCTACTCATGATCTAGAGTTAGCGTGATCGTTTTAGCTTTAAAAATATGGAGCCACTATCTATATATGGGAGAAAGTGGAGATATATTCGGACCATAAAAGCCTTAAATATTTCTTCACTCAAAAAAAACTCAACATCTGGCGGCGACGTTGGCTCGAGCTATTGAAAGACTACGACCACACTATTGATACCATCACAGTAAAAGCGAGCGTGGTAGTAATGGCGTTGAGTAGAAGATCATATCTTGAGGAGCGAGTGCGATGATGTCAGTATCTGCGTAGAGCCCGACTTTAATAGAAAAAATTAAGGTTGCTCGAGCCACCAGGCCCGAGGTGTCGTATGAAGAAGAAAAGTACTGAAGGAGCTATTAGGGCGAGAATTGATGAAGAAGGAATACTTGAGTCCACTCTAGACTTTGTGTTCTAACGACTCGATTTGAAGTCTGAAGATTATGATGGAGGCACACATACACCATTTGCAATCCATCTGGAAGTACTAAAATGTATCGTGATCTTGACATACATTTTGGTGGAATAATATGAAGAGAGAGATTGCAAAGTTTATCTCGATGTGTTTAACTTGCCAGCGTGTAAAGGCGGAGCATCTAGTACCTAAGGGTCCGTTGCAACCACTTGAGATTAGGAATGGAAGTGGGAACACATTACCATGGATTTAGTTCTGGGTCTTCCTACGGTTTCTCAAGGCATCAATCTTATTTGGGTTATTGTTGATAGATTAACCAAGTCTGCTCATTTCTTGCTTGCCATCTGGGAGACTTATTCACTTGAGCGTCTTCTTTGGTATATGCGTAAATGAGATTGTGAGGTTGCATGGCATACTGTATCCATAGTTTGGATCGTGACCCAAGATTCACTTCAAGATTTTGGGTTAGCTTGCAAAAAGCTATGAGCGCAGTTTGCGATTTAGTTAAGCATACCATCCCCAAACAGGACGGACAATCGAGAGAGGACTATTCAAACTCTTGAAGATTTATTAAGACTACGTGTCCTGAACTTGAAGGGTAGTTGGGATAAGTATTTACCATTGGTGGAATTCTCCTACAACAGCAGTTATCGAGCAAGTATAGGTGTGGCTCCATTGAAGCATTATATGGGCCGAAAATGTGGTTCTCCAATATGTTGGGATGAGGTGGGTGAAGCAACATTGTTGGGACCCGAGTTAAATGCGTATGACTCTGAAAAAGATCCAAATGATTAAACACAGCGTATACAAAGCGGCACAAGATCGACAAAAAAAGAGTTATCACGGATCTTCATCGAAAGGGCGTGGAATTTAATGTAGGGATCATGTATTTATACGAGTTGCTCCATGGAAGGGAGTTACAAGATTTGGGAAGAGAGAAAGCTCGATCCACGATTTATTGGTCCATTTCAAATTCTTGGCCAAGAGTAGGAAATGTAGCTTTATAGACTTGCGTTACCTCAAAGTATGTCTCGTGTTCATAATGTGTTTCACATATCGTACTTAAATAAATATGTGAAAGACCAGAACCACGTTATTGAGTTAGAAGCCGGACGAGATAGCCAAGAAGACTTAACGTATGAGGAGGTACTGTCGAAGATCTTGGATAGGAAGGAGCATGTCCTACTGCATGAAAAGGTCATACCACAAGTTAAAGTTTTATGGAGGAATCATGCTTTATAGAGGAAATGACACAGGGAATTGGAAGCGGAAATGAAAGCGAGGTATCCTCACCTTTTGAAACACCGAGTGCGTCGTCGATTTCGAGGACGAAATTTCATAAGGAGGGAGGTTGTAAAACCCGTAATTTTTTAAATAAAAAGGAATTTCCTTTATTTATTATTTTGAAATAGTAAGGGTTGATTTGATTAATGTGGATAGTTAAGGGTTAAATCATAAATATTTCAAAATAAGCAAGTGGTTATAAAATATTCATTTTTGTCGGGAATATTAGTTTGGTGGTGGAATATTAAATCTTTGTCGAGGAATATTAAATGCGACAGTAGCGACCATGTGTGGCCCCATAACGAAGCGATTGGATGAAGAAAGCAGCAAATATAAGTTGGTTAAAAATAACGGCGTGGTTATTCTGAGATTATCTTGTTGGAATACCCGTTGGTTAAAATCTGATGATGTCTGGCGTGGTTGCCTGATGCACGCGGTATTACCTGAAATTGTTGAATTATTGATCCTTACGTAAGAAGGCCTTTACTCGATAATTTTCACGATGAATTCTTGTTCGATATTTTATTTTATTGATTCAATAATTCTTTGCGTTGATATTTTATATTATTCTTTGTTCGATAATTGTCCTTTGCATATTATCTCCATTATCGGATCAATAATTTATATTATTTGAATAATATTATTAGATAGCATTATTGGCGATGTCTAGAAAGTTACATCGAGGAGAGGTTTGGTCAACTAATTGCGGCGCCCGATGAGGAGAAATCCTTATCGGAAAGCCCCTGCTTTCTGAGGAGCGGCTGGTTGTCATAATTGTGATTACGTAATATTATTTGTGAATAATTAATTATTGATTCATATGATAAAGAAATATTTATTTTATGTGGATATAAATGATGGATTTATTTATGTGGTTATAAATGAAGAAATTATGTTGAGGTGTTTTATCGATATTTTATCGGATTGGAGGTATTAAAAATTAAATCGGGGTTTTTGAGATATATTGCGGGGGTTATAATTTTTAATCAAATGAATTGGATTAATGGTAATTTTTGGGTATGTTATACATACATAAGTTGAGTATATGTCCACAAATTTTGAGCCGTTAAAAATTCACGAATGATTTGTTATGAATTTTAAGAGGTGTACGATTCGGAAATTAGGTTTATAATTGATTTTGGTGGAAAATTCTAGAATTGAGTGGGCCCCACTTGTGGTTGGTGAAGAAATGTGCTGAATTTTATTTCAAATGTGGTGGGTGGCAATAGTAGCGAGTAAAAGCCATCGGTGGCGGTCGAGTCTGCCTTGGTAATTTAACATTTTCTATAAATAGAGGCTTAAGTTAGAATTGAAAATCACACGAAACAAAGTTTTCTCTCTTCTCTCTCTACTATATTATTGAGTATATTTTGTGAGTATTTAGATACTTTGAGTTCTTTGTTGATGAGTTTCATTCGGCATCACTTGAGCCTTTCCTTAGAAATCTTGATTCTTTGAGGTAAGGGATATTATTTTTTAAGTAATGATATTATTTCTTGATATCATTATCTTTGAAATGTTGATCTGAAGTTTTTATCAAATTTGGAACTTTTTCATATCGGGTTACTATTCATGAGTTCTTATTCACGAGTTACTATTCATGAGTTCTTATTCACGAGTTTCTTATTCACGAGTCTTATTAAGTGAAAGCGTGAAAATGTTTTTTTTTGTGGAATTTCTATCTTTTGGTGTCGGATTTACTTATTCACGTATCGGCACTATTCACGTATCTGTTTATTCACTATTCATAGAAAAATAAAATTTCTTCTTTTAAGTCAAAATATCTATTACGGATACTAGCTTTGATTGTATCCATGTTTTGATCATTCTTGAATTTTACACCACTATGATTGTTTTTGAGGTATTGTTGGACATGGATAAAACAAAGTCTGAATCATTAATCCTTAATCCTTGTCATTTTGTTTCACCGGATTAGATTCTTTAAAAATATTTTCATCATCCTCGGTCTTAAATGATGATATTATTGAATATCTTTGGCACATAGTGCAAAAGATGAATGATTTCTGAAGAATATCTTTGGCACATGGTGCAAAGATGAGCAGTGTTTAAATGAACATGACCCGGTGATGAATATCTTTGGCCTGTAGTGCAAAGATGAGCAGTGTTGAGATGAACATGGCCGGTGATGAATATCTTTGGCACATAGTGCAAAGATGAATGTTTGATTTGAGATGAATATTGATTGATGTTCTGAGGGATAAAATATTGATGATGAACTTATTAAATTCATAGATTATAGTAGATTTCATTCTCTACGTAACTCTTACATGAATTATTATTTCATTTCTTGAATATTGATCTGAAACTTGTTGTCTATTGTATTACTATTAAATTTTTCCTGTTGAAGACTAACGATAATTTGTTGTATATTATCTTAGTCATAATATTCTTCTTGAGCTAGTTGAGCTCACCCTTTTCCTTTTGTTCCATTCTTCTCGGGAGGCGAGAATATAAGCGAAATGCAGTCGAGGTATGGAATGAAGGTTTTAGAAAGGATTGTTTAGTAGTCCTCACCATTTTTGTAAAATAATGTATCGATAAATGTGATGAGGATTTATTTGAGTATAAATATTGTGCAAGATAATATTTGTATTTAAACTCACGTATTGTAATAATAAAGTTGTAGTTGTTTACATTCATGTTATGACTAATAATGGGTGATGTATAGTTTTAGTTGTTTACCCACACACCCCTCGATCCGATGGGTTCTGCTTGATCGCATGTAGTACATCCACCGCTTTTTAGTCAACTTGTTTTTCTCTGAGCTGGTACGGCTATGATCCCATCCACATTAATGCATGGCAGGAGTTTTAGTCAACCGTCATGCTTTTTCATCATTGCAAGTCAAAATAATAGATATTAAAATGTCTAAAGGTCGATCCACCAAAGCAGGCCGGTCTTATAAAGTTAAAATGGAAATAATATGATGACCGGGCTTAATGACTTTCACAAATTTCAATAATAAAGGCCCAATGGATTAATTAAATGAGTAAGCCAATTTACAGCCCCAAAGAGAAATATCATGACCCACATTGCCCCTAGTTTTTGTTGAACAAAATGTTTAATAGAAAACTATAAATGGTCCATGATATTTTACTAAAGGTCCATAAAGTAAATAATTGAAGTGTACCCGATTCATCGTTCACGAGATGAAATGAGAGGAGAGGCGAGAATCGAGGTCCAAATCGTACATCCTGCATTAAATATCTGGACCGAACCGGACGCTTCCCATTCAAATTCTAAATCATTACTAACATTTAATGTGTAGGCCTTGAACACCGCAGTATGGCAAATCGATTATAAAGATAACTTTACCAAATTTGGCAGTTTTACACCCATTTGAAATTCGGCGCGCCTTTTGAATTTTACTGCTCCTCGAACTTTCTTTCTTCCTCTCGCAAAAATCAAAATGGCTTCCCAAGACTCTGAACAAGGTTCACCCATACTGGTAACACCGATCACCGTCGTTCCACCAAACCCTAACCCTCGTAAAGGAACCTCGACTATGAATCCCAAGGGGTCGAAAACCGACAAGAATCCCCCTCCAAAAACTCCCAAAATCCCCTCCGAATACTACAGGAGCACGGATCGCTTCTCGCATGCCAATACTCCCTCTATCGTGACTGAGGCTGAATTAAAAAGGATTCGATCTCGGTACCACATTCCGGATACCCATGCGGTCAGGGTTCCCAGATCCGGCGAGAAGATGTACCAACGGCCAGAAGGTTGGACGGCCGTCCCCGCGACCTTGCTCGAGAAGGGGGTTCGTTTACCTCTGCATATTTTTATAGTGACTATATTAGGGTTCCTGGGCGTGGGGTTCGTCCAATTGGTACCAAACTCTTACATTCACATTTTGGCCTTTGTGGCTTTCTGCCATGAGTTGGGCGTTGAGCCCTCCCTTGACTTCTTCTTCACCGTATACAAAATAGTCCAATCCAGAGAGAAGGGGTTCAAGGCCCTTAGCAAACACTCTCCGAAGTCGGGAGAAAAGTTCGAGAGCGTTATTTGGTGAATACTCCTTGACGATAGGGATGGCACGAGAAGTGGTTCTACGTCAAAGGTCCCAAATTTCTTCTTTCTTTGGTAGGGCAATGACTAGAAGATCTCTGCTGTCTTCGGAGACATTTCTGAAGAACGGGAAGTTGAAATGATGGAACTTTTCGACAATTTCCCTAAGGAGGAGTGGAAATATGGACTCCTCTCAAAGCAGGCATGGTTATATGACCATAAATGTAAGTACTGGTCTATTTCATATATATAAATTTCTTAAAATGCTTTTATGATGTGGAATCTAACATAGGACTGTTTGTTTCATGCAGTATCTTTGATCAGACCGAGCTCCTTAGAAATAAAGGAGTTTGAAGATTTCTTGTCTGGGAAGTCTTCGGAAGCTGTTGAGAATCTGCCAACAGAAGTTACCCCCCCGAAAGCCGAGGCCGAAAATACACACCCATTTCAAAGCGAAAGAACTAGAGGCTAATGAGATTCCTGTATCGGAAGAGACACTCCGTCCTCGCCAGAAGAAGAGGTTGTTAGAAAACATAGATCAACACCTCATCCCAAATTCCTACCGAGGCCATCCAGTAAATCGAGATCCATCACCCAACCCATCCGCCGACGAGGAGGTTTGCTCGATCGTCCGGATCGAAGAAGTGTCCTCCGGACAAAAAATTAAAACCAAGATAACCCGTTGATCTTAGAAGAACTTAGGGTGCCTCAGTCTTCGATCATCCCACCCTTCGCGCCCCCTGTAGAAATACTGATTAGAAAGAAGGTGATCGAGGACGAAGTGGTTCCAACGCTATCCGAGGAAAAAGGAAGCGCTTTGACAACCATCCGAGTTCTCATACACCTCATCCCTCGAGAACCCATCCCCAATAAATCTCCTTTTCCTGAAACCGTATATGCGGATCCTACCCCTCCTGAACAACCAGCTCCTTCTCCGGAAAGGTCGAGACCTTCCCCCGAACGACCCGGTCCTTCAGGTCAGGGTTATCATGCCGAGGCTATGGGGTCCCCGACTTTGTGGCCTAGATTCAATGCAAATTTCCCCTTCGACCTTTTTGGAGCTTTAAATCCAAATCAACGGCGACCATCGGTTCAGTGATCATACGGACGAAAATCTGCTCGATGAGGGGATGAGCTAAGATGGCTAAGGTAAATAACAATTTCTTTATCTTCTATTTCTCTGTTCTTGTTTGGATATCTGGACATTGACTTGAACACTTTGAAAATATGCAGGCTAACGCTGTCTTCGGACGTTTGCCTCCGAGGCACATTAATGGGGAGGCCGAGGAGGATTTCATGAGGCAGGAGATAAATATGCTGAAATCAACCTTGGATCGAGAAAGGGCCGATCGTGAAGACGCTCTTCATACCATCAACGGCCTTCAAAGAGACTTAGATCGGGCTAGGATGGACTTGAAGACGTCTGACGACGAGCTAAGGGCCACGAGGGATGGGTTGGCTGCGTCCGAAGCCAGCCAACAAGTTTTAATCGATATGAGCGCCACGGTGAAGAAAACTTACTCTGAAGGCCAAAATGAGGAGTTTTCTTCAGCCAACCGAAGCTTGGCGATTCAACTTGGCGAGGCTCAGGCGAAGGCCCAGGATGAAGAGCGAAGACATAAGGCCAAGCGCCATAAACTTCGTCACAAAATAAAGGATCTTGAGGATTGTGCCCTCTTCTCGAAGCGAAGAGTCGTGGAAGCGATTCAAAGTGGATTCTGAGGATTCTGACGAACTTAATCCGAAATCATGAAGGTATATTCGGAGGGGTACGAAGATTGCACGAGGCGAGGTAAAGAAAAACTATCTGTCTGCTTCAATTTGGACCCGCCTTTTTTAACTCAGGGGACGAAGATGGCGCTGAATGTCCCTCTGTTTTTTGTTCATGTAAAAATTTAACTACTTTAAACTTTTTATGTTCGTGTGATTAGTTTATGGTCGAATTGAATGAATGAACGTTTTATTTTATTGATGAATCTTCAATTTTCTTGATTGTGAGCTCTAGTTTTCGATTAATTTCTTGTCAATAATTCATGATCAATAAATCGAACCCAACTAGTGAATCATTTCTGACATATAACAGATTAATTTATGAAATGAAGTGAATTGAATTTTACTGACGAGTTTAACTTAATCGAATTGAATATGAATCCGAACTCAACACTTAAATAAAATAAAGTAATATATATTAATCGGTACCGAAGTGTGAGATCGGTCATGTGTGAGGTGAATTTGGTTGATCCTCTTTGCACCATTGCGGCCTTAGGACAAATAGAACCAGGATCAATCGTGACCATTGACTTACGACCCTTGGTAAAATCAATATAGGATCATAAGGACCTTTGTCTACCACTCGGGGTAGAACAATAAGTGGTACGCCATCGAATGGCCAAATGAGTCCTACCATACCTCCTTACACCATTGTGACCTTAGGACAAATAGGACCAGGGATCAATAGTGACCATTGACTTACCACCCTTGGTAAAATCAATATAGGATCATAAGGACCTTTGTCTACCACTCGGGGTAGAACAATAAGTGGGCTGCCATCGAATGGCTAACGAGTCCTACCATACCTCCTTACACCATTGTGACCTTAGGACAAATAGGACCAGGATCAATAGTGACCATTGACTTACCACCCTTGGTAAAATCAATATAGGATCATAAGGACCTTTGTCTACCACTCGGGGTAGAATAATAAATGGGCTGCCATCGAATGGCCAGCGAGTCCTACAAAACCTCCTTACACCATTGTGACCTTAGGAAAAATAGGACCAGGATCAATAGTGACCATTGACTTACCACCCTTGGTAAAATCAATATAGGATCATAAGGACCTTTGTCTACCACTCGGGGTAGAAACAATAAGTGAAGGTTTGCCATCGAATGGCCAGCGAGTCCTACTATACCTCCTTACACCATTGTGACCTTAGGACAAATAGGACCATAATCAATAGTGACCATTGACTTACCACCCTTGGTAAAATCAATATAGGATCATAAGGACCTTTGTCTTCACCACTTCCTGGGTAGAAACGATAAGTGAAATTTTGTCATCGAATGGCCAAAAGTCCTACCATACCTCCTTACACCATTGTGACCTTAGGACAAATAGAACATGATCGGTTGTGAAAAGTGAATGTGGATGAGCCATAGAAATCATCTGTCTTCGAACTCTCGGTTCTTTTCATGAATATCCTGCCGGAATTGCTTTGTAGCCCAACAACTTCGGTCAAATGACGCCACAGATGTCTTTGTGAACTTCCCGAAGAACATACTCTACTTCAGATGGAACCAAATGTTTGAGCAATGATGACGAAAAAGGTCCTTCGATAAAGATTCTCATCAATGAGAGCAAAATTGACACTCTTGCATTTGGTATACTTTGCCAGCATTTGATCCGAAGGAAAGACGCCATCTTCCATCAAAATTATAAGCATCTGTAGTGGCCAACTTCGATAATACATCGGCGGTGGAATTGTTATTGCGATCGACCTCTTGATAGCCTGTTGTACTGATGTCTGAAATAGAATATCCATCTTCATGCAATGTACATGAGCTTTGCTTCTGCTAAAGTACTGCAACGAATTTGTCGGACTCCTCAACTGCTTTCCATCTGAAACTGCAACTTTAGATGGATTTCCCCGAAGACAAGTGCCTACAGGGCGGTGTGCCCTCAGTGGACTCTCGGGAGTGTGATTTCTGGATCTACTTCGGTGAAACTTTCTGTCACCGTGGTGAGGATACTCAAGGCAGAATGCCTTATTTGTATTCAGAGGTGCATACTCCCTGGATCAGTTTCTTCGTCTGCTGCGACCCTAATCCTTAAAACCGATAGAGGCGATAATACTTCTTCGATCAATCGGAAAAATGATTGTCGGGTCTTCATCTACTCGCTCAACCATAATCCAAAGACCACTAGTATGAATACCCTCTTGATCAATCAAGAAAATGGGTGGCTGGGTCTTCATCTACTCGCTTCAACCATAATCCCTAAGACCAATAGATATGGATTACCCTCTTGATCAATCAAGAAAATGAAAATGGGTGGGTCTTCATCTACTCGCTCGACCATAATCCAGAAGACCAATAGTATGAGAATACCTCTTCGGTCAATCAAGAAAATGGTCATTATGTGACGCCCCAAAATAGGTCCATTCCATCCAACCCATTTTGAGTCGCCAAATACATGGTACGAAATTAACTACAACTTTATTATTACAACATATAAATCGTGAGTTTAAATAAAATATTGCCATCTAGACAATATTCACACGCAAATAAATCCCCATCATAATTATTGATACATTATTTTACAAAAATGGTGAGGACTACTAAACAACTCTCTCTAGAACCTTCATTCCATACCCCACTAGTACTATTCGCTACATTCTCGCCTCCCCGAGAAGAAAAAAATGGAACAACAAGGAAAAGGGTGAGCTCAACTAGCCCATAGAAGAATATTATGACTAAGATAATATACAACAAATTATCGTTAGTCTTCAACAGGAAAAAAATCTAATAGAATACAATAGACAACCGGTTTTAAATCAATCTTCGCAATGAAATAATAATTCATTAGAAGAGTTAAGTAGAGAATGCAAACTACTATCTTCTATATATGAATTTAAAAGTTCATCATCGATATTTTATCCCCTGTAACATCAATCAATATATATCCGAATAAAATATTCATCTTTTACTTCTGAGCCAAAGATATTCATCATTAGTCATGTTCATCTAAACACTGCTCATCTTTTGCACTACGGCCAAAGATATTCTTCAGAAATCATTCATCTTTGCACTACGGGCCAAAGATATTCCATAATATCATCATTTAAGGCGAAGATGATGAAAAATATTTTTAAAAAACGAATCCAATTGAAACAAAATGACAAGGATTAAGGATTAAGGATTAGTACTTTGTTTTATCCACGTCCAAAATACCTCAAAAATAATCATAGGGGTGTAAAATTCAAGAATGATCAAAACATGGATACTGATCAAAGCTAGTATCCGCAATAGATATTTTAGACGAAAAGAAAAATTTTCATTTTTCTATGAATAATCTTAGTATTCGTGAATATAGTCAGATATATCGTGAATAAGTCTTGATATCGTGAATAGTAACTCCCACACCAAAAGATAGAAATTCCACAAAAAACATCTTCACGCTTCATGAATAGTACTCATGAATAAGTAACTCGTGAATAATAGAACTCATGAATAATGAATAAGAACTCCAAATGAAAAAGTTCCAAATTTGATAAAAATTTTCAACCAATATTTCGGCGATAATGATATTGAAGAAATAATATCATTTTCAATAAAATAACATCCCTTACCTCGAAAAAAAAAGATTTAGTTGAAACAGGATATAAAGCTATGACTTGAACTTGCACGTGATATAGCAATATTCAAAGTATACTCAAAATACTCACAAGAATACACTTTCGATAATATAGAGAGAAAACTTTAATTTCTCGGTGTGATTTTCAATTCTAACCTAAGCACCCTATTTATAGGAAAATGCTTAGAACACCAAAAGTAGAAAATTTATTAAAATATTAATATTAATATTACAATTCCTACGCCCACTTCTAAGGATCTGAATTCACCACTTCTAATACATGTAAGACCCACAATAATGACAAAAAAACATTTTGTCATTTTAAATATTTTACACTTCCAAAATTAATTATTTTAGAACTCAAAACTTCAATAATTCATAATAAATAGTCCTTTTATCGAAAATTTCGAATCTTAAGTAATTTTTATAGGAAATTCAATTCTCTACAACTTTGCGGAAGAAAGTTTTTTCAAATTCCAAATAAAATTGACCAAAAATCCATAAATCAGGCGATTTTACAAGTTATAATTAAATTTCGATCAATAAATGGGGTCCACCGACATGTTTAACATGTTTTAAACATTTATTGCAACAAAAATACTCTTCCTCCTCATATACTCATATATCGCATATCGTTGTAAAAATATCACCATTATTATATTATTAAAATATAATAATATATTTAAAATAATTATTTTATCGTAAAAAGATAAAATATTAATTTTCAACAATTGTCACATTAAAATTTTCTCCATCTATATCCACATAAAATCAATATTTTCTTCATCATATGAATCAATAATTAATTATTCACAAATAATATTACGAAATCACAATATTGATGACGAGGGCGGTTCAAAGGAAAGATGGGGCTTTCAAATAAAAATTTCTCCTTCTTGGCGCGCAATTAGGTGACCAAACCTCTCCTTAGAGCGAACTTTCTAGACATTGCCAATAATGTTATCTAATAATATTATTAGGATAATATGAATTATTGCTTCGATAATGGAAAATCTTTTGTAAATGACAATTTATTGAAACAACGATAATATAAAATATCAATCAGTGAATTATTGAATCAATAAAATAAAATCTTGAACGAAGAATTCTTTGTAACAATTATTGAGTAGTGTCTTCTTACGTAAGAATCAATAATTTGTGCAATCTTGTGTCTTCTTTCGCTCAACAACGCGTATTAGTGTGTTTTAACCACCGGGTATTCCAACAAGATAATTGGTAATAACTTCTGCCAGTTATTTATAAACAACTTATATTTGTCATTTTCTTCATCCAATCTTTTCGTTATGGGGCCCACAAAAGATCAAGCTGTGAGTAAATGCGAATATTCCCGACGATGATTTAATATTCCACGACCAAACGAATATTCCTCGATGATAATGAATATTTTATCACCACTTGCTTATTCGAAATATTTACGCATTTTACCCATAACTAACCACATTAATCAAATCCACCCTTACTATTTCAAAATAATAAATAAAGGAAATTCCTTTTATTTAAAAAATTTCGGTCTTCTGACCTCCCTCCTTATGAAATTTCATCCTCGAAATTGACGTCGTACACAGTGTTTGAAAAGATGAGATTACCTCGCTTTCATTTCCGTTTCCAACTCCCGTGTCATTTCCTCAATAGCATGGTTTCTCCACAAAACTTTAACTTGTGGTATGACCTTCGTCGTAGGACATGCTCCTTCCTATCCAAAATCTTGGCACAGTACCTCTTCATACGTTAAGTCTTGGTTTATCTCATCCTGGTTCTAACTTTCAATGACATGGTTCGGTCGTCCACATATTTACGTAACATCGATACGTGAAAAGCGTTATGAACACGCGTCATACTTGGCGATAAAAGCGAGTCTATAGGCCACAGGTTCTATTCGATCGAGAATTTTAAATGGATTAATAAATCGAAGGTTTGAGCTTTCCTCACCTCACCGATTCTCTCGCTTTTGAAATAACAACTTCTTGCACCTCCTTCTTCAAATTCATCACTCCGGTGTGTAGCTTGAATGACTTTAACTCTATCGATTAAAGTCGATTATACTCGTATATATCACGTGGGTAACTAGAGTTTTCATCTCCATCTCTATTATTTGTAAATTATACGAAATGAGTCTTTGACAATATCGTACTTTCGTCTTGTATACGATCTTCTACTCAACACGTCGACTACTACGTTCGCTTTTCCAGATGGCATGGTCGAAACATGTCTTTGAAATGAGTCTCCTCTTGAGTTCTTCAAGCTCTTCCCACATTCCTTGCTCCATTCGAATTTTTTATCTCTACGAGTCAATTTGCGTTAATGGAATAGCGATTCGAGAATATCCTTCAACGAATCTCACGATAATAACCAACTAAGCCTGAAAGCTATGTATTTCGATTCTGAAACTTAGGTTGTTCTCAATGTGACTCATATCCCAACCTTGATATAGACGTTACAATGACACTATCGATTTTACTTATCACACGAATATGGTGTCCCCTACGGAGAAGTCGGCTTTGGTGCATTCCACAAAGGAAGTCACCGGATAAAGGCTCAGTACCAAATTTATAGTTGAATTTTAACTCCTAAAGTTCAATAGAGCCATTCGATATGAGATTTTAGAAATGAGTTTTGTCTGGGGGTTCAAAGTCGATACAAAATTTAATATCGATCTTTGGGAGTAAACCAAGAAATTCTTGAAATACGTCGGGAAAAATCAATAACAACGTGAATATTATTCAAATCGGCGTGTCTTTATTCAAATCCATAACATGGACTAAGAAAATTTGACATCCGTAATAAGCGAATGACTTCATGGCTTGATATGAAAATGTTTGACTACAATGGTTTGATTGCTTGAATTGAATAACGAGTTGCTTAGGAATATGAAAACTAACAACCTTACGAAAATAATCAATTTCGGCATGATGAGTAGTTAACCTTAAAATCACATCAAAAGCAAATATCTCTATAGAAATAAGGTTAACGGTAATGTGATAGTGCCAACTGAATCAAGCAAGATTTTTAAACAACGGATGTAATGAAAGTTTCTCCTAATGGAGTCTCCACAGATAGGTCAAAGTTTAATTTCTCCGTAGTCAAGTTCAAACGTTGAGCGCAAGCGAAGAGAGATAAAAGAATGGGTAGAACCCAGATTCTAAGTAAGGTATAAACTTCGCAAGAATTTATAATTAACTAACCTGCTAACCGTTCGGGTTCCTCGCATTTTGACCGGTCACGACAAAACGCTCTTCCGTGAATCGTTGACTTTGACTTTTACGGGACATCCTTTTGAGTCACCATTCATTGAATCGGGTTTCGATATCATACAATCTCGGCGATATGTCCTTCTTTTCCACAATTATAGCATACCTTAAACTGTTGTGGGCGGTTTGGGGCGATATGTCCCTCTTTCCGCATTTGTAACTTACGACCGATGGTCTTTCTCCTCCTTGGAACCCGTTTCTTCTCGGGTAATCGTCTTCACATGGTCGTTGTTGAATCTCCTCTTTTTAAAATCTCCTCCCAGGCTTCGCTTCTTCTTTTTCATGGCCACGATTACCACCAGAGTGGTTACCGCCTTTGTCCAGTATTCTTCTTTCTCCATTGGTTATCGTTATTACGATGATCGCTATCTTGAGATAATCACGGTTATGGTCTCTCGGTTGAGCGTACTCATTATCTCGCTCTAACAATCGAGCCATGTTGACAACATCTCGAATAGAGAAAATTTATGAGAAATGAGATATTGTCGTATCTTGGGGTTTCAAACCTCTTAAACATCCGCGTCATACGTTCCTCATTCTCCACCAAATGAGGTGCAAACTCGGATAACTCCGCGAACTTACGCCTCGTCTTAGGACACCGTCATGTTATTACTCGCCTGATCTAATAAACTCCACTTCCTTCATACGACGAATACTTTCGGAAAGTACTTGTCATTGAGCTTATTCTGAAACGTCTCCCATGACATCTTTGAGTCATTTGGATGGAGTCTACACTTCACGATTCCCACCAAGAATCTACCTCATTACGAAACATAAAAGTAGCGAATGGAACTTTCGTTCCTCCGTGCATCCCAAGACATCGAATATCTTGGTAATTTGTTTGACCCACGTCTCCGCCTTTAATCGGATCCGGCTTCCTGCACTTACGTGGTCCCAACTCTTTGAACTGCCTTGCTGCTGACCACCACGTGAATTCTATATCATTTCTCCTGTATTTTGAACACGAGTCTCCCTCGTCGATTTTGCATGAACTGTAAAAGCTTCTAAACATCCCTCGTTCATCATCATACAACTCGGTGGTGTTGTTCACGGAGGTACATTGCCAACTGTTACACGTTCTCCTCGTTGGTAAAAAATCTGAGGCATCTCCACGGTCTCATTTACTCTCATCAATATTCTCGATTCGACATTCTCAAATCACCGTCATAAAACAAGGGTTAATTAAGAAATCAATATATCACATAATATCCCTATATATCTTGACCAACTAACAAATAAGCTTAGGTAGGACACACTTTAGCGAAGGATTTACTCGCTCTCCCTCCTAGTTCTATTCCCCGATCTCCGCTGCGAGATCATATCCCTAAGCTCGATACCAATCATGGCGCCCCCAAAATAGGTCCATTCCATCCAACCCATTTTGAGTCGCCAAATACATGGTGAAAAATAACTACAACTTTATTATTACAACATATAAACCGTGAGTTTAAATACAAATATTGTCATCTGATAATATTCACACGCAAATAAATCCCCATCATAATTATTGATACATTATTTTACAAAATGGTGAGGACTACTAAACAACTCTCTCAGAACCTTCATTCCATACCCCGACTAAAGTACTCGCTACATTCTCGCCTCCCGAGAAGAAAAATGGAACAAAAAGGAAAAGGGTGAGCTCAACTAGCCCGATAAAAGAATATTATGACTAAGATAATATACAACAAATTATCGTTAGTCTTCAACAGGGAAAAATCTAATAGAATCTGAATAGACAACCAGCTTTTAAATCAATCTTGTGAAATAATAATTCATTAGAAGAGTTAAGTAGAGAATGCAAACTACTATCTTCATATATGAATTTAAAAGTTCATCATCGATATTTTATCCTGTAACATCAATCGATATATATCTCGAATAAAATATTCATCTTTTTACTACGGGCCAAAGATATTCATCGATTAATTATATTCATCTAAACACTGTTCATCTTTGCACTACGGGCCAAAGATATTCTTCAAAATCATTCATCTTTGTATCTACGAAGCCAAAGATATTCCATAATATCATCATTTAAGATCAAGATGATGAAAATATTTTTAAAAAACGAATCCAAAGAAACAAAATGACAAGGATTAAGGATTAAGGATTAGTACTTTGTTTTATCCACGTCCAAAAATACCTCAAAAATAATCATAGGGGTGTAAAATTCGAGAATGATCAAAACATGGATACAATCAAAGCTAGTATCGAGAATAGATATTTTAGACGAAAATTTTTTTTTCATTTTTAGATTGAATAGTCTTTATTGATAGAAGTGAATAGTAGTGTATCGTGAATAGTCTTGATATCGTGAATAGTAACTCAAACAACAAAAGATAGAAATTCCATAAAAAAACATATTCACGCTTACGTGAATAAGTACTGGTGAATAAGAACTTTAATGAATAGTAACTCATGAATAAGAACTTTCGTGAATAAGAACCTTAAGCATGAAAAAGTTTCAAATTTGATAAAAATTTCAACCAATATTTCGACATAATGATATTGAAGAAATAATATCATTTTCGAATAAAATAACATCCACTTACCTCGAAAGACAATCTTCTAGTTGAAACAGGATATAAAGCTATGACTTGAACTTGCAGTATATAGCAATATTCAAAGTATACTCAAAATACTCACAAGAATAAACCGATAATATAGAGAGAAAACTTCAATTTACGGTGTGATTTTCAATTCTAACCTAAGCACTATTTATAGGAAAATCTTAGAACACCAAAGTAGAAAAAATTTATTAAAATATTAATATTAATATTACAATTCTACGCCCACTTCTAATGATCTGAATTCACCACTTCTAACACATATAAGACCCACAATAATGACAAAAACGTTTTGTCATTTTAAATATTTTATACTTCCAAAATTAATTATTTTAGAACTCAAACTTCAATAATTCATAATAAATAGTCCTTTTATCGAAATTTCGAATCTTGCGATTTTTTATAGGAAATTCAATTCTCTACAACTTTGCGGAAGAAAGTTTTTCCAAATTCCAAATAAAATTGGACCGAAATCCATAAGCGAGGCGATTTTACAAGCTTATAATCAAATTTCAATTCGATAAATGGGGTCAATGACATGTTTAACATGTTTTAAACATTTATTGCAACAAAAATACTCTTCCTCCTCATATACTCATATATCCCACATTCGTTGTAAAAATATCACCATTATTATATTATTAAAATATAATAATATATTTAAATGAATTATTTTATCGAAAAAGATAAAATTTCAATTTTCAACAATTGTCACATTAAAATTTTCTCCATCTATATCCACATAAAATCAATATTTTCCTCATCATATGAATCAATAATTAATTATTCACAAATAATATTACGAATCACAATATTGACAACGAGTGCGGTTCAGGAAGAGAGGGCTTTCCAATAAGAATTTCTCCTTCTTGGCCGCATTGATTAGGTACCAAACCTCTCCTTAGACGAACTTTCTAGACATTTCCAATAATGTTATCTAATAATATTATTCGGATAATATGAATTATTGCTTCGATAATGGAAAATACTTGTGTAATGACAATTTATTGAAACAACGATAATATAAAATATCAATCAGCAATTATTGAATCAATAAAATAAAATCTTTGAATAAGATAATTACTTTGTAACAATTATTGAGTAGTGTCTTCTTACGTAAGAATCAATAATTTGTGCAATCTTGTGTCTTCTTGCTCAACAACGCCAGCGTATTAGTGTGTTTTAACCACCGGTATTCCAACAAAGATACTTGAATAACTACTCTGTGTTATTTATAAACAACTTATATTTGTCATTTTCTTCATCCAATCGCTTTTCCAGTTATGGGGCCCACAAAGATTACATGTGGTCGTCACGAATATTCTGACGATCACGAATATTCCACGACCAAACGAATATTCCTCGATAATAATGAATATTTTATCACCACTTGCTTATTCAAATATTTCACGCGTTTACCCATAACTAACTTCATTAATCAAATCCACCTTTACTACTTTAAAATAATAAATAAAGGAAATTCCTTTTTATTTAAAAAATTTGAGGTCTTACATGTTAGGTCTTCATCTACTCGCTTGACCATAATCCCGAAGACCAATAGTATGAGTACCTCTTGATCGATCAATCAAAAAATGGTCATTGGGTCTTCATCTACTCGCTCGACCATCATCTTCATCAGTGACCACTTTGGTCTTGTTCGTAGTTCTAAAGTGGTGCCTTTACTTGCCTTGACCATGATCATGCTTTTTGTCAAGAATAAAGACCAACCATCTTCTAACTTCGTAGTGGGATCTTGAACAAGAACCCCTCGATTGGTGCCATAACTTTCGATGTATAACAACCGAAATATTGTGATTGATAACTCAAGAACACTAGAAAACCCCCTCCTTCTAGCGCTTAATGTTAACGCCAAGATCTTACGCCACGTCCCAATCACGTAAAGACGCCTCGATCCTCGCCTTACAAGAACACGATAAACACCACAAGCTTGATGGGTACGTTAAAATCGAATTGGGGGGATAGCTTCGAGCGTGAGAGTCGATATCGTGTTCACAAGGTTAACAATGGAGGATGTAATGTCTAGTGTATTGAGAGGATAATAATTCTGGTTGTGTGTTTGTGATATCGCATGAGAATGTGTATGAATCGTCACTCTTTGTGAAGACTTTCTTCTTTAGGTCATACTCTCTTTGCCTAGATTACTGTGCCACCCACTACTACCTGACACACCCCCTGATCTGATGGGTTCTGCCGACTGCATGTAGTCTATCCACTGCTTTTGGTCATCGCTTTCTTACCGCCACGTAAGGCTTATGATCCCATCCACATTAATGCATGGCGCGGAGTTTTAGTCGTGACCGTCACTTTTTTCATCATTCTGAGTCAAAATAATAGATATTAAAATGTCTAAGGGTCGATCCAATCGAATCGAATCTTGGTCTTTATAGGTTAAAATAGAAATAATATGATGGTGATTTGACTCAATGACTTTCACAAATTTCAATAATAAAGGCCTAATAGATTAATTAAAAATGAGTAAATTTCAATTCTACACTTAAAAGAGAAAAAATATCACGATTCCAACATATATATATATATATATATATATATATATATATATATATATATATTTGCTTCTTTCTTTCACCGATCGAAATGCAGCAGAAAAAACACAAGAAAAATAAAATAAAAATGAGTCCATAAAAATTCGTCCTTGTTAACAGGAAGTTTTCTACGTGAGGATAAAGGCAGGCATATATCCTCATCCAACTTGTGTGTTTTCTTCATGTTAATGAATGGGCGGGCGGGCGGGCGGGCTTAATTATAAAAACTATTTTAGCTTGCTTGATTTTGAAATATTTACAAACAAATTAATTAAATAAATATTACACGGAAGGGCTACCACCCATATATCTTTAAATCGGTAGAAAGTGTCAAAAGTAAAAAGATCAAAATGAAATGGATGGCATATATATATATATATATATATATATATATATATATAAGCTCAAATTTGATATATGGCTAACCTAGATATGACCGTTTATTTAAAATGAGTTTAATTTTCAACCTATTTAAATTCAAACCTATTTATATCAGTCCAAACTCGCTCATTTACCGGGTCTAATCATAAGTAAAGGGTCAAGGACCTGTGTTAGGGTTAGGTTCAAGAATTTAATTATTTAGAACATTCCATGCCAACCTTGGAAATTGAATTAGTCCTCAACGGAATTGGCGCCTATTTCACTTGGTCTTTCTGCTTCTTATTCCTTCTACAAAATAAAAATCACGATTAAGCCCGGAACCAGCCCCTACAGCATACGGGCTACACTCAATGATCGAGGTTGGCCCATCACTAAACCAGCTTAGATCTGACAATATAGTTGGTTAACTATCGGGTCAACTCATATTAACTGAAACCAAATGAGTTGGTTAACTATTTTTATTTATTTGGGTTGGATAAAGTTTGGAACCATATTTTTAAAAAGAAATATAGTTCCAACCCGGTTAACAATTTTTTGACCCATATTTTATTTCAAATCTAAATCAAAAGTTCTTTCCATCCATATTTATATATTCAAGAAATTCAACCACCCACCCCACCCCACCCCCCACTCCACCCCCCACAACCCCTCCAAAAAAAATAATATTATGTGATTATGAATATCTACCCCTTTCACCCCACTAAAAAATAATAATATTATGTGATTATGTATACCCACTTACACTTCCACCCTCACCCCACCCCAACCCACCCCAAAATAATAATATTATGTGATTATGTATCTTATTTTCCATACACTTTCCCACTACTACCCACCCCCAACCAAACCCAAACCTGAACCCAAACCCAAAAAAATAATGTGTACACCATCTCATATTACTTTTTTTGGGAGGGAGTATTGGGGGGGGTGGCTAGGTGGGGTAGGTATATTATTTTTTTTGGGTGTGTGGTGGGTGGGTGGTGGGGTGGGGTGGGTGTGGGTAAGGGTGGGTGTGGGTGGTGTACACATTATTTTTTTGGGTGGGGTAAAGGGTAAGTGGTGTATACATAATCACATAATATTATTATTTTTGGTTTGGTTGGGGTGGAGTGGAGGGTAAAGGGTATATACATAATCACATAATATTATTTTTTTTAGTGGGGGTGGGGGTGGGGGTGGGGGTGGGGTGGGGGTATGGGGTATATACATAATCACATAATATTAGTGTCAATTCAGGTCTTCATGAAACCCATAACCCATAACAATATTAAAATGATTAATATGATTTTTAACCATAACCATATAGTTCCAACCCACATTATCCATATTAAAAATGGTTAATATGGTTTTATTTCTTAAATGGAACCATAACCATATTTTAAAAACCAAAACCAATCCATAACCATATTTTACCAGACCTAAACCAACCTGAACAAGTTGCATTCTCACATATGGATTTTGTATATAACAGTATAAGAGTTTACTACTAAAATGTACTACTTCAAAAGTCAAAATACAAGGTATGTATATTTTTTGTCCTTAAAAAAGAATGGTACTCTAAAAGAATGGTACTCTAAAGCAGTGTTTTAAAATTCAGACCGGATCGGACGATTGTCGAACCGGTAAAAATTGAAATTTATTGATCTTTCGGTTCGGTTTGAACCAATGATCCAGTTTTGGTCAAAACTCGGGTAGGTCCGTTGACTATCGGTCCAACAGGTAAACCTGGTTAATTGACTCAGTTGACCCGATTTTTAATTATTTTTTTTACCAAAAAAATTTAATATTAAAATTAATCACTTTTATTAATATTGTAACCTATCTTTATTATATTTTAATTCATAAAAAAATAAAATTTTTAAATTTTTTATTAATTACTAATAATGTATATTAATAATGTTACTGGGTCAATAACGGTTTGACCACTCGTTGAACCAGCGACCCAATCTATCCAGTATCTTTTTTGATTGAAAAAGTCTAGGCGCACCTCCATCCCTAACGACATTGGTAATGATCGATTTTTTTTTTTAAATATCTCCCAAATAATTTATAAGATTTATTGGCCCAAATTTTTTTACAATAAAGTGATTTGGATGTCATTTGGATACATGTAAAAATATGCCTGCATACCCTGACAGACATATTTTTTACATGTATCCAAATAACATCCAAATCACTTTATTCTGTAAAAATTTCAATTCTAATAGATCTTATAAATTATTGAAACGATAAAAAAAAAAAAACCGATCGCTAGCCAATGTCGCTAGGATCGGTCGCCCTAGAAGCTCTCCTTTTGATTTGTTGAACATGAGAATTTTGCTCTAAGGTATCTAAAGTAAATAGTATATTATTTAGTGGGATTTATTAATATATAAAAAAAAGGCTCATCATTTTATGTAATTTTGTGAAATCATTAAATATAGAACTTATTTTACTCTGTTTTCTTTATTTTACTTTTTTTTTTAATTTGTGTTAAAAATGTACTTAGAACTAGTATCATTTTGAGGACGGGGAGTATATAAAAAGTCAAGTTCAAAATAATTGATAATTAAAATATAGCACAAATATATAATGAAATTTAATATTTCTTCCGCTTTTAAATTAGAAATATAATTTGATTTTTGAAGTTCAACGATGGTAGATATTAAACTTTAAAAATTGGTATGATTTATAAAATTTAGAATAAAATAAAATTTATGATTAATAGTTTTATTATATATTATACAATTATAATAATTGATCAATTAAAAATAAATAAATTAAAATCAATTTAAAATTTAATACGTCATCTTTTAATTTCAAAAATTAAATTATATTTTTAATTTTAAAGAGGAGAGTATCTATGAAATAGGTGGGGTGTGATTTTTGGGTGGAGGAATTAAAAATATGCGGTTAATAAGAAAAGAAAAGAAAAAGGAAAAAGAAAAAAGAAAAATGAAAGCGAAAGCGAAAGGACATGATCAAGTATAGTATGAGTATGAATATTATCCTGAAGGAAAAAATCCAACGGTTGAGGTAAGACCATTCGCGGAAACACGGAGCCGCTCACGCCCAATACTTTGGAATCTTAACCCAAACTCCAACCCACCACTCACAACTAACTCAACCCTAGTTTAATTTAGCTAATTAGAGCTAATAGGTACTCAACATTCACCACCCACTCTTTCTCTCTCCTACTCACTCTCTTTTTCTTCCTTCCCCTTTATATATGTACACAACCTATGTACGCATCGTGTTCCCATTCAGCCTAGCCTGCCTAGTTCTTCTTTTCTTTTCCTAATCTCTCTCTCTCTCTTCCTTTTCGTTAAAAAATTTTCTGCGTTTTCATTTCTCCGCCTATAATCTAATTAAATCTAATCTTCTCCCTTATTCGTCTGTCTTTGATCTAAAAACATTTAAACAAACACAAACATATATACAATTAATTAAGCACTAGCACTAATTAATTATTCAGGAAAGGAAAACAAAATATGAGTTGCAATGGCTGCCGAGTCCTCCGAAAGGGATGCAGTGATACCTGTATTCTTCGTCCATGTTTGCAGTGGATCGAAAGCCCTGAAGCTCAAGGTCACGCCACTGTCTTTGTTGCCAAATTTTTTGGCCGTGCCGGTCTCATATCCTTCATTTCCGCAGTTCCTGAATCACAAAGACCTGGTAAATTAAATCTATAACAAAATTGTACTAGTAATCTTACTTATATGGATCCATCGACGCTTGTTTTTCTGATTGTATGATTGTATTTCACAGCTCTATTTCAATCGCTATTGTTTGAAGCTGCTGGACGGACTGTGAATCCAGTGAACGGAGCCGTGGGGCTTTTATGGACAGGAAACTGGCATGTGTGCCAGGCCGCAGTGGAAACTGTCCTTCGTGGCGGCGCGTTGCATCCAATTCCGGAGTTCCTTTGCACGAGCTCAACCTCGCCGGTACTAGACGAAGCCTCCGAATGCACTGTCATGTTTAAGCTTCGAGATCCGAGTTCCAGTTCCCGATCAAGGGTGGAGAAGCGTAGGCGTCCGTACGAGCCATCGAAGGTGCTGCAATTAGCCGATCTTGATCTCAATTTAACGAAAGGCTTTCCGGCAAAGATTTTGTCGGAGAAGCGGCGGGAGGAGACTCCGTCTAGGAATTCTGAGGAATCGGTGACAACGACTTGCTTTGAGAGTGGATTTGGGGATCATTATACTAATGCACTGGGAGGAGGAATTAGAGCAGGAGAAGCTAAACTTTTGAACTTGTTTTAAGTTGGGTCTAATATATATCCTAATTTTGTTACTACAACTATTTAATCCACCTTTTCCCCCGGAATTGAATTCCCACGAGTTTTTTGCAGATCACAGGCGCAGGATTTCCCCCTGTTCTTTTAGTGATTACTACTCCCTATAGAGTTGTTATGTACTAGACAGGAGGGAAAAGTGAAAGTTTGCCAGTGATTTCTTTTTCTTTTTTTTTTCCTTTTGGTTTCTAGCTAGCTACTTGAACTTGAGAATGAATAACTTCTTTTTTCTCCTTTCTAATTCTGGTGTTTTGTTGGTTGAATGGAATTATAAATCTGATGACAATGAGTGTTTGGAATTTGATAAATTGTTGCTGGGCAATAATGATCGACCATGAAACCATGCCAATTCTATCATGCAAATATTGTTCGAGTTCCTAGCTTTTCGTTAACCTAAAAATAAGCTAAACTTCTTAATTAGTTGGTTAATAAGCCTTTTTGCACTTATCATATAAATAAATTTAATGCAACTTACTTAATTTCAAGCTCATACAACAGAAAGTTTTTTGGGATAATGAAAGAAGTTAGAAATGATATACAAAACTAAATAGTTTATTCTCTTAAAAAATTATAAACGATAAATAAATTATAATAATTTTTTTCTTTAAAAAATTGATTAGTATTATAGAATGAAAGTAGTAATAGTTATACAACATTCTCCTTGCATAATTAATATGGATAGTTTATGTATGAAAGTACTATGTTTTTCCTCATGAAAATAAATACTAAAACGATGATTAGTAAATGCAACTAATAGGAGCCTTAAAAAATACTCCCTTTAATTTGTCCTAAATAAAAGTCTTAGTACGTTGACTTTTTATGTATATTTAGAAAGAAGATAAAATTGTTCATATTTAAATTTTTATTTAATTGTATAGTTTTTTGTACATGACTAGTGATATTCCATAAAGATGCATAAAGCATAAAGAATGTAAATATGACAATTAATACAAAGTGTATTATAGACATGAAATTATTGTAAAAAATAGATTATTTAAGGTAAATAGATATTTAACTTGAGACTATTTAAAATAGTAATAAAAACTTTTATCGTGGAACAGAGAGTATAAAAAACATAGGAGTATCATTGTAGTAATTACTACTCCCTCCGTTCTTAAAAGATTGTCGTTTTAGAAAGTAATTTTTGTTCCTAAAAGATTGACGTTTTGTGTTTATCAATACAAAATAACTATTTTTTCTCTACTTTATCTTTATTTAAAGCTTTTTCCTATTTATCTTGACTACTCCTAGTTGAATATAACACTGGGATACAAAATAGAATTAATTAAATGATATACTCTTTTTTAGAATCTACAAAGCTAATAATTGATTGAGACGATTATAATAAGGGTAATATATAGTAATATTTTTTATAGATATTAATTATACTATTTTTTAATCTATGTTAATTAATTTTAAATTATAGTTTTTTAATGCTACTAGTCAACTAGTGTAGTGTTGATTCAATTAGTGAAGCAACCTCGTAAGATGGCGTCCAATTGGAATGGGATCTTGTAGGTAGCTCCGATCGATGAGTTTCAAAATTAATTAGAAATCAGACCAACCCAAACTAAATGCATATCTGCCACGTGAATGATAGTCGCGTGGGGTCAAATTTAAAAAAGACCATACAGAAACATGCTGCATAGGATCGGCCTCGTAGTTATCCAAACTCCAACGCCGGAAATCAACATTTTATTATTAGTAGTAGTATACACTAGTACTAACTCCATCATATATATATATATATTAAAAAAAAATGTAATTAATATATAGGGTCAAAGGTCTTATAGAGTATATGTTAGGTACATCGTTTCTTGTCTGAAGAGTGCATATTGTCTCATTTTCTTAGTGATCTGTATCTTGTAAAATTTAAATTATTTTTTAGAAGATAAGTGCTTGAGCCTTTCCTTTGAGCATAGAGAGAATAATTATCTAATTGAAACTGCTAAGAGTATTAGATAACCGTAATTGGTTAGAATAAAATTTATTTTTGAGTAAGTTTCTATTAATTAATTAATAGAGTCTTGGCGTGCGCAGCATTTGCATTACTATGTGTCAACATTTTATTAATCAATTGACCAACTTATTAAAAAAAATAAATTTTATACTAACCAATTCCTAGATAACCAATACTAGGGTCTTGGCCTCTTGGGGGGTGTATCTTGCATTGCATTAATTATAACATATTTGGGTCCCTCCTTTCCTTTGGGGTGGGATATATATATATATATATATATATATATATATATATATATATATATATATATGGAATACGTTAATTTATTAACCTGCTTCAACTAACGCCATTCATTGCTCAAAATCGGAGTTAACGATCGGTATTTAGATGCCTCACCAAATTACTAGAGGAGTAGCGGCCAATAATTTCTTTTATGTTAAATAGTTACATTCTCTCAATGCGCCAAATCAAAACGACGTTTTGACCGGCCGCTAGAGAAGAGAAAATACCAACATAAAAGAATTTGGCTTAATTACTGATTATCCTAATTATTTTCGTAAAATAAAATAAAATCATAAATAATTATAAGGATAATTATAAAGATAATCAATAATTATCTTTATACTTATCCTTATACTTATTTAACAAAATAAGTATGTATAAAAATAATTATTGATTATTGTTTTATGATTTTTAATTATAAATAAGAAATAGTGATTGAGTTTATATATTTGAGTAAAAATATAATATAAATTCAATCACTATTTTTTATTTATAATTAAAAATCATAAGATGATAATCAGTAATTTTCTTGAAGAATATTAAACCCGTAATTTATGTATTGACAGTAGCTAGAGCTAGTTCCAACTTTATCTACACCTTGCTTAATTTTTAAAATTATAAATTAATATTTTAGCAATATAAATGTACCGAATTAATACTACTATATAAGTAGGGATTAATTTACATATATACACTACAGAATGTGGATAGATGACACTACAGAATAAGGATAAAGACAAAGAAAGGAAACTATCATATTTTTTACCCACCCACCTGAAAGTAGTATGCACACAAGCCAATCATGTTTGATGATAAAGCATATACTTTGTAACAATCTTATTCATTTATTAATAAAAAGTATTAATTTATTAAGAATTTTTAATTATCTACATGATCTTTGTTTTATAATATGTGATAAACCCATAATTTTAAGCAATGCTTTTAGAATAATGATGATGATCATTCTAAAGAGATCTAAATTCTTAAAAGCTTAAAACTAAAATAGTTCCCAATCATTGGATTACTAAATTGGGGATTAGTGAATCCTGATAGATTGGTACATACGTTATTCTTTTCATTGGATGAGGATGATTGATGTGACGCCCCAAAATAGGTATACATCACCTATTCCGAAATTGTCGATACACTATACATAAACAACTACAACTTTATTATTACAAATCAGAAAGCGTGAGTTTGAATACAAATATTATCTTCTGATAATATCTATACTCAAATAAATCCTCATCACATTTATTGATACATTATTTTACAAAATGGTGAGGACTACTAAATAATTCTTTCTAAAACCTTCATTCCATACCCCGACTGCATCTCTTATATTCTCGCCTCCCGAGAAGAAAAATGGAACAAAAGGAAAAGGGTAAGCTCTAGCTAGCCCGGAAAGAATATTATGACTAAGATAATATACAAAAATTACCGTTAGTCTTCAACAGGAAAAATCTAATAGAATACAATAGACAACAAATTTTAAATCAATATTCGCATAGCGAAATAATAATTCATTAGAAGAGTTAAGTAGAGAATGCAAACTACTATCTTCTATGTATGAATTTAAAAGTTCATCGCTCTATCTTTTATCCCCCGTAACATCAATCAATATACATCCGGAATCAAATATTCATCTTTGCACTACATGTGCCAAAGATATTCATCAGTTAATCATGTTCATCTAAACACCGCTTCATCTTCAGCACTACTACCAAAGATATTCTTCAAAAATCATTCATCTTTGCTACTGAATGCCAAAGATATTCAATAATATCATCATTTAAGACCGAGGATGATGAAAATATTTTAAAGAAACGAATCCAAAGAAACAAAATGACAAGGATTAAGGATTAAGGATTCAGTACTTTGTTTTTATCCATGTTCAAAAATACCTCAAAAATAATCATAAATGTGTAAAATTCAAGAATGATCAAAACATGGATACAATCAAAGCTAGTATCCGAATAGATATTTTGGACAAAAGAAGAAATTTTATTTTTCTATGAATAGTCCGAGTATACGTGAATAAGAACTCTCGACACCAAAAGATAAAAATTTCCCAAAAACATCTTCACGCTTCATGAATAGTACTCGTGAATAGTAACTCGTGAATAATAGTAACTCATGAATAAGAACTCATGAATAAGAACTCCCATATGGAAAATTTCCAAATTTGATAAAAAGTTTCAACTAATATTTCAAAGATAATGATATTGAAGAAATAATATCATTTGAGAAGAAAATAACATCCCTTATGTAAGACCCTAATTTTATGAAATAAAAGTATTCAATTTTTCTTATAATTACTATTCAAGAAATGGTTAAATTGATAAAAGTTAAAGTTAAGGGTGATATATGAATTTTTTCAAAATACATGATGGTTTATAAAATATTCATTGTTGTTTAGGGAATATTCGTTTGGTCGTGGAATATTCTTTCTGTCGGGGAATATTCGTACGACGGCGCAGCCATTTTTGGGCCCCATAACAAAATAACTGTCGGATGAAGAAAACGACAAAATTATGTTTTTATAAATAACGGCGTAATCGTTACCGTTAACACTGTTGGAATACCCGATGGTTAAAATACAGTAATATGCGTGTTTGCACAAGAAAGATTACCGGTTTTACACAGTATTTTTGAATTATTGATCCTTACATAAGAAGGCACTACTCATTACAGTAATTACTGTTCAATATTTTTATTTATTGATTCAATAATTGCTACGTTGAAATTTTATATTATTATTGTTCAATAATTGTCAACGCACAAAGATTTCCCGATTATCGATCAATAATTCATATTATTCAATAATATTATTAGATAGCATTATTGGCAATGTCTAGAAAGTTCATCAAGGAGAGGTTTGGTCACCTAATCTGCTTGAAGAAGAGAGAAATCCTTATTGAAAGCCCTCTTTCCTGAACCGCCTCATTATTATTGTGATTCTGTAATATTATTTGTGAATAATTAATTATTGATTCATATGATAAGAAAATATTTATTTTATATGAATATAAATGATGGATTTATTTATGTGGTTATTAATGAAGGAATTAATGCCGAGATGTTTTATTTGTATTTTGTTCGGATTGGAGGTATTAAAAGATCAAATCGGTTATTATTACTGACTTTATTGTGTGAGTTATAATATTTAATCCGACTGCTGGATCGTTGTAATTTTTGGATATGTTATACATATATAAGTTGAGTATATGTCCACAAATTTTGAACCGTTAAAAATGAGCGATAATTTATTATGAATTTTAAGAGGTGACCGATTCGTAAATTAGGTTATAAATGATTTTGGTGGAAAATTCTAGAATTGGTGGGCCCCACTTGTGGTTGGTGAAAAAATGTGCTGAATTTTATTTCAAATGTGGTGGGTGGCAATAGTAGCGAGTAAAGCCATCGTAGCGGGTCAAGTGCGCTTCTGCGGGCTAACATTTTCCTATAAATAGAGGCTGAAGTTAGAATTGAAAATCACACCGTAAACAAAGTTTTCTCTTCTTTCTCTATATTATTGGCGTATTTTGTGAGTATTTTGAGTATACTTTGAGTATTGATATACTGGTGCAAGTTCGTTTCAACGTTATTCCAAATCAAGCATCTTGATTCTTTGAGGTAAGGATGTTATTTTCTTCTAAAATGATATTATTTCTTCAATATCATTATCTTTGAAATATTGGTTGGAACTTTTTATCAAATTTGGAATTTTTTTCATGTAAGGGTTTACTATTCACGAGTTCTTACTATTCACGAGTTACTATTCATGAGTTACTATTCACGAGTTACTATTCACGAGTAGTACTATTCATGAAGCGTGAAGATGTTTTTTTTGTGGAATTTCTATCTTTTGGTGTTCTGAGTTACTATTCACGATATCTGACTATTCACGATATCTGACTATTCATTCATAGAAAAATGAAAATTTTTCTTTTAAGTCTAAAATATCTATTCGGATACTAGCTTTGATTGTATCCATGTTTTGATCATTCTTGATTTTACACCACTATGATTATTTTGAGGTATTTTTGGATGTATAGATTAGGAGTTAGGGATTTTATGAGAAAAGACTATTTTAAAAGTAACTTTTATAACTCCTTGCGGTTAACTCCAAAATTGATAAAATTTTTATTGAGAGTACATCTATATTGTAAGACCCTAAATTTTTTTAAATAAAATATTTCCTTTATTTATTATTTTGAATAGTAAGGGTTGATTTGATTAATGTGGATAGTTAAGGTTAAATATGCAAATATTTCAAAATAAGCAAGTGGTTATAAAATATTCATTGTTGTTAATGAATATTCGTTTGGTCGGTGGAATATTAAATTCGGAATATTAAATGGTAGCGACCATGTGTGGGCCCATGTGAAAAACGATTGGATGAAGAAAATGACAAATATAAGTTGTTTTTAAATAACGGCGTAGTTATTCTGAATTAATCTTTGTTGGAATACCGGTGGTTAAAACACACTAATCTGGCGTTGTTGAGCGGTAGCACGGTATTGCACCAATTATTGATTCTTACGTGAAGGCACTACTCGATAATGGTTACGATAATTCTTTATTCGATATTTTATTGAGTTAATAATTCTTTGCGTTGATATTTTATATTCTTTGTTGTTTGATAATTGTCATTACACGATTATCTTTCATTATCGAAGCAATAATTCATATTATCTGAATAATATTATTAGATAACATTATTGGCAATGTCTAGAAAGTTACATCTAAGGAGAGGTTTGGTCACCTAATTGCTTGCGCCAAGAAGAAGAAATTCTTATTGAAAGCCCTCTTTCTCAGGAGGCTGCTTTTGGTTGTCGATATTGTGATTTTGTAATATTATTTGTGAATAATTAATTATTGATTTATATGATGAGGAAAATATTGATTTTATGTGGATATAGATGGAAAAATTTTAAAATGACAATTGTTGAAAATTAATATTTTATCTTTTACGATAAAATAATTCATTTAAATATATTATTTTAATAATATATTAACGGTGATATTTTACAACGAATGTAGGATATATGAGTATACGAGGAGGAAGAGTATTTTTGTTGCAATAAATATTTAAAACATGTTAAACATGTCGGTGGACCCCATTTATTGACTGAAATTTGATTATAGCACATAAAATTGCCCGTTTGTGGATTTGGTCAATTTCTATTTGGAATTTGGAAAAACTTTCTTCTGCAAAGTTGTAGAGAATTGAATTTCCTATAAAAACTTGCAAGATTCAAATTTTCTGATGAAAGGGCTATTTATTATGAATTATTGAACTTCTGAAGCTCCGAAATAATTAATTTTTGTAAGTTTTAATTATTTATTTTATGAAAAACGTTTTTTATCATTTCTTTCTAGAAGGTGGCATGTGGTAAATGCTAGGATCTGAATTCTAAGGTTGGCGTATGAATTTGATATATATATATATTAATTTATTAAATTTTACTGCTTTGTTGTTACAGCGATTTCCTATAAATAGGGTGCTTAGGTTAGAATTGAAAATCACACCGAAAAATGAAGTTTTCTCTCTCTATATTATCGGCGTATTCTTGTGAGTATTTTGAGTATACTTTGAGTATTGCTATACTGGTGCAAGTTCAAGTCATAGCTTTATATCCTGTTTTTAATTTAAAAGTCTTGATCTTTCGAGGTAAAGGATATTTTTTTTTTTAAATGATATTATTTCTTCAATATCATTATCTTTGAAATGTTGATCTGAAGTTTTATCAAATTTGGAACTTTTTCATGTCGGGTTACTATTCATGGGTTCTTATTCATGAGTTCTTATTCACGAGTTCTTATTAAGCGAGTTCTTATTCACGAGTTCTTATTCAAGTACTATTCATGAAGCGTGATGATGTTTTTTGTGAATTTCTATCTTTTGGTGTCGGAGTTACTATTCACGTGATACGGCACTATTCATGTATACGACACTATTCACGTATCTGATCTTATTCATAGAAAAATAAAATTTCTTCTTTTCAAAATATCTATTACGGATACTAACTCGATTGTATCATGTTTTTGATCATTCTTGAATTTTACACCACTATGATTTATTTTTGAGGTATTTTTGGGCGTGGATAAAACCAAGTATCTGAATCCTTAATCCTTAATCCTTGTCATTTTGTTTCCTTTGGATTCGTTTCTTTAAAAATATTTTTCATCATCCTCGATCTTAAATGATGATATTATTGAATATCTTTGGCACATGTAGTGCAAAGATGAATGATTTCTGAAGAATATCTTTGGCACATGTAGTGCAAAGATGAGCAGTGTTGAGATGAACATGACCAGATTGATTAATATCTTTGGCACATGGTGCAAAGATGAGCAGTGTTTAAATGAACATGACCAGTGATGAATATCTTTGGCACAGAGTGCAAAGATGAATATTTGATTCGGATGCATATTGATTGATGTTACGAGGATAAAATATTGATGATGGTACATTAAATTCATAGATTATAGTAGATTTCATTCTCTACGTAACTCTTCTATGAATTATTATTTCATTCATGAATATTGATCCGAAACTTGTTGTCTATTGTATTCTATCGATTTTCCCTATTGAAGACTAACGATAATTTGTTGTATATTATCTTAGTCATAATATTCTTTTCTTGGGCTAGTTGAGCTCACCCTTTTCCTTGTTGTTCCATTTTTCTTCTCGGGAGGCGAGAATGTAGCGAGTACTAGTCGGGGTATGGAATGAAGGTTCTAGAGAGAGTTGTTTAGTAGTCCTCACCATTTTGTAAAATAATGAATCAATAATTATGATGGGGATTTATTTGCGTGTGGATATTGTATACAGAAGACAATATTATATTTAAACTCATTATATATATTGTCGTATTTCACGACATTTGTATTATTGAAGTTGTAGTTTGCTTTTTTGTACCATGTATTTGGCGACTCGAGAATGGGTGTTGTGTATACCTATTTTGGGGGTGTCACGGTTAGTATCGAGCTTAGGGATATGATCTCTGGCGGAGATCGGGAATAAAACTAGGAGGGAGAGCGAGTAAATCCTTGATTGTGTGTGTCTACCTAAGCTTATTTGTTAGTTAGTCGATATATAGGGATATTATGTGATATATTGATTTCCTTAATTAACCCTTATTTTATGACGATGTTGAGAATGTCGTGAGAATATTAACGATGGAGTAAATGAGACCGTGGAGATGCTGTCTTTCACCAACGAGGAGAACGTGCAACAGTTGGGTAATGTTCCTCCTGTGAAACAACACCAACGAGCGAGATGATGAGCGAGGGGATGTTTAGAAGCTTTTTGCGATTCATGCAAAATCGGGGCGAGGAGACTCGTGTTCAAACTGAGGAGAAATGATAGCAATTCACGGTGGTCACAACCCAAGCGATTCAAAGAGTTGGGACCACGAGTGCAGGGAAAGCGGATTCGATTAAAGGCGAGCGTGGGTCAAACAAATTACCAAGATATTCGATGTCTTGGGATGCGGAGAACAGAAAGTTCCATTCGCCACCTTTATGTTCCGTGGCGAAGCGATTCTTGGTGGGAATCGCATAAGCGTACCCATCCATTTACTTCGGCGTATCGTGGGAGAGCGTTTGAAAGCAGATCAATGACAAGTACTTCCTGAAAGTATTAAATCGTATGAAGGAAGTGGAGTTTATTAGACTAGAAGCGAATAACATGGCGGTGTCGATCGAGGCGAAGTTCGCGGAGTTATCGAGTTTGCACCTCATTTGGTGGAGAATGAGGAGCGATGACGCGGATGTTTACGAGAGGTTTGAAACCCGACATACGTCGATATCTCATTTCTCATAAATTTTCTCTCTATTCAGATGTTGTCAGCGAGGGCTCGGTTGTTAGGCGAGATAATGAGTATGTTCAACCGAGGGACCATAACGAGGATCATCACAAGATAGCGATCATCGAATAACGATAACCAATGAGAAAGAAGAATCTGAGACAAAGGCGGTAACCACTCTGGTGGTAATCGTCGTGGCCATGAAAATAGAAGAAGCGAGTCGGGAGGAGATTTTAAAGAGGAGATTCAACAACGACCATGTGAAGGCGTCGGCCAAAGAATGAACTAGTTTTAAGGGAGGAGAACGACCACCGGTCGTATATTACAAATCTGGAAAGAGGGACATATCATTGAAAGCCTGACGGTTTATGGTATGCTATAATTGTGGAAAAGAAGGACATATCGCTCGAGATTATGCGATATCGAAACCCGATCCAATGAGAATGGTGACTCGAAAAGGATGTCCCGTAAAAGTCAAAGTCAACGATTCCGAAGAAGAGCGTTTGTTGTGGCCGGTCAAAATGCGAGGAACCCGACGAAGTTAGCACGTTAGTTAATTATAAATTCTTGCGAAGTATATACCTTACTAGATATTGGTTCTACCCATTCTTTTATCTCTCTTTTACTTGCGCTCAACGTTTGAACTTGACTACGAGAAATTAAACTTTGACCTATCTGTGGAGACTCCATTAGGAGAAACTTTCATTACATCCGTTGTTTAAAAATCTTGCTTGATTCAAGTTGGCACTTATCACATTACTGTTAACCTTATTTACATAGAGATATTTGCTTTTGATGTGATTTTAAGGTTAACTACTCATCATGCCAAATTGATTGCTTTTGTAAGGTTGTTAGTTTTCATATTCCTAAGCAACTTTGTTATTGAATTCAAGCAATCAAACCATTGTAGTCAAACATTTTCATATCAAGCCATGAAGTCATTCGTTTATTACGGATGTCAAGTTTTCTTAGTCCATGTTATGGATTTGAATAAAGACACGTCGATTTGAATAATATTCTGTTGTTATTGATTTTCTGACGTATTTCTGAAGAATTTCTTGGCTTACTCCCAAAGCACGATATTAAATTTTGTATCGACTTTGAACCCGATCAAAAACTCATTTCTAAAATCTCATATCGAATGGCTCTATTGAACTTGAGGAGTTAAAAATTCAACTATAAATTTGGTACTGAGCCTTTATCTTGTGACTTCCTTTGTGGAATTCACCTAAGCGAACTCTCTGTAGGGGCGTCATATTAGATGCGATAGTAAAGCGATAGGTGTCATTGTGACGTCTTATCCAAGATTGGGATATGAGTCGCGATTGAGAAAGCAACTAAAGTCGATGTCGAAATCGTAGCTTTCTAGGCTTAGTTGGTTATTATCGGAGATTAGTTGAAGGATATTCTCGAATCGCTATTCCATTAACGCAAATGACTCGTAGAGATACAAAATTCGAATGGAGCGAGGAATGTGGGAAGAGCTTGAAGAACTTCGAGAGAGACTCATTTCGACACGTGTTACGATCATGCCATCTGGAAAAGCGAACGTGGTAGGCGGCGCGCGGTGAGTAGAAGATTATATGCGAGGAGCGAGTGCGATGATGTCAAGTATCTGCATAGAGCCAACTTTAATAGAAAAAGTTAAGGTTGCTCAAGCCAGGCTTCGGAGTGATCGTATGAAGAAGAAAGTACTGAAGGAGCTATTAGGGCGAGAATTGATGAAGAAGGAATACTTGAGTCCACTCTGACTTTTGTGTTCTAACGACTCGATTTGAAGTACAAGATTATGATGGAGGCACACAATCGCCATTTGCAATCCATCTCGGAAGTACTAAAATGTATCGTGATCTTGACATACATTTTGGTGGAACAATATGAAGAGAGAGATTGCAAAGTTTATCTCGATGTGTTTAACTTGCCAACGTGTAAAGGCGGAGCATCTTGTACCTAAGGGTCCGTTGCAACCACTTGAGATTAGGAATGGAAGTAGGGAACACATTACTATGAATTTAGATTCTGGGTCTTCTGCGGTTTCTCAAGGCATCAATCTTATTTGGGTTATTATTGATAGATTAACCAAGTCTGCTCATTTTCTTCTGCGTCTGAGAGACTTATTCCTTGAGCGTCTTTCTCGTATGTGCGTAAATGAGATTGTGAGATTGCATGGCATGCCGGTATCCATAGTTTTAGATCGTGACCCAAGATTCACTTCATGATTTTGGGTTAGAAAGCTATGGACGCAATTCTGATTCGGTTTGGCATACCATCCTCAAAGCGGATGGGCAATCGAAAAGGACTACTCAAACTCTTGAAGATATATTAAAACTACGTGTCCTAGATTTCAAAGGAAGTTGGGATAAGTACTTGCCATTGGTGGAATCCTCATACAACAATAGTTATTAAACAAATATAGGCATGGTTCCATTCAAGCATTATATGGGCCGAAAATGTGGTTCTCCGATATGTTGGGATGAGGTGGGTGAAGCAACATTGTTGGGACCCGAGTTAGAAATGCGTATGATTACCGAAAAGATCCAATGATTCGACAATGTATACAAAGCGGCACAAGATCGACAAAAGAGTTATGCGGATCTTCATCGAAAGGGCGTGGAATTTAATGTAGGGATCATGTATTGTTGCGAGTTGCTCCATGGAAGGAGAGTTACAAGATTTGGGAAGAGAGGAAAGCTCGATCCACGATTTATCGGTCCATTTCAAATTCTTGACCGAGTAGGAAATGTAGCTATAGACTTGCGTTACCTCAAAGTATGTCTCGTGTTCATAATGTGTTTCACATATCATACTTAAATAAATATGTGAAAGACCGAACCACGTTATTGAGTTAGAACCGGACGAGATAGCCAAAGACTTAACGTGAGAGGAGTACTGTCAAGATTTTGGATAGGAAGGAGCATGTCCTACTGCCATGAAAAGGTCATACCACAAGTTAAAGTTTTGTGGAGGAATCATCTTATAGAAAATGACACGGGAATTGGAAAGCGGAAATGAAAGCGAGTATCCTCACCTTTTCAAACACACCGTACGTCGTCGATTTCGAGGACGAAATTTCATAAGGAGGGAGGTTGTAAGACCGAAATTTTTTTAAATAAAAAGAATTTCCTTTATTTATTATTTTGAAATAGTAAGGGTTGATTTGATTAATGTGGATAGTTAAGGGTTAAATATGCAAATATTTCAAAATAAGCAAGTGGTTATAAAATATTCATTGTTGTGGGGAATATTCGTTTGGTGGTGGAATATTAAATGCAGTCGGGAATATTAAATGCTGACAATAGCGACCATGTGTGGGCCCATGTGAAAGATTGGATGAAGAAAAGCGACAAATATAAGTTGTTTTTAAATAACAGGCGTAGTTATTCTGAGTTATCTTGTTGGAATACCGGTGGTTAAAACACACTAATACTGCGTTGTTGAAGCGATTACACCAGTATTGCACCAATTATTGATTCTTACGTGAAGGCACTACTCAATAATGGTTACGATAATTCTTTGATTCGATATTTTATTGAGTTAATAATTCTTTGCGTTGATATTTTATATTCTTTGTTGTTTGATAATTGTCATTACACAAGATTATCTTTCATTATCGAAGCAATAATTCATATTATCTGAATAATATTATTAGATAACATTATTGGCAATGTCTAGAAAGTTACATCTAAGGAGAGGTTTGGTCACTAATTGCTTGTGCCATGAAGAAAAATTCTTATTGGAAAGCCCTCTTTCACTGGAAGCTGCACGGTTGTCGATATTGTGATTACATAATATTATTTGTGAATAATTAATTATTGATTTATATGATGAGGAAAATATTGATTTTATGTGGATATAGATGGAGAAAATTTTAAAATGACAATTGTTGAAAATTAATATTTTATCTTTTTCGATAAAATAATTCATTTAAATATATTATTTTAATAATATATTAACTAGTGATATTTTACAACGAATGTGGGATATATGAGTATCTGAGGAGGAAAGAGTATTTTTGTTGCAATAAATGTTTAAAACATGTTAAACATGTCGGTGGACCCCATTTATTGGTGAAATTTGATTATAGCTTTAAAATTGCCCGTTTGTGGATTTGGTCAATTTCTATTTGGAATTTGGAAAAACTTTCTTACGCAAAGTTGTAGAGAATTGAATTTCCTATAAAAACTTGCAAGATTCAAATTTTCTGATGAAAGGGCTATTTATTATGAATTATTGAAGTTACGAAGCTCAAAATAATTAATTTTTGTAAGTTTTAATTATTTATTTTATGAAAAACGTTTTTTTCATTTCTTTCTAGAAGGTGGCATGTGGAAATGCTAGGATCTAAATTTTAAGGTTGGCGTATGAATTTGATATATATATATATTAATTTATTAAATTTTACTTTTACTTTGGTGTTACAGCAATTTCTATAAATAGGGTCTTGGGTTAGAATTGAAAATCACACGAGCTGAAGTTTTCTCTCTATATTATCGGTATATTCTTGTGAGTATTTTGAGTATACTTTGAGTATTGCTATATCTGGTCTGATTCAAGTTCAAGTCATAGCTTTATCCAGGTGTTTAAATTTAAAATCTTGATCTTTCGAGGTAAGTAAGGATATTATTTTTTTAAATGATATTATTTCTTCAATATCATTATCTTTGAAATGTTGATCTGAAGTTTTATCAAATTTGGAACTTTTTCATGTATCGGGGTTACTATTCATGGGTTCTTATTCATGAGTTCTTATTCACGATTCTTATTAATGAGTTCTTATTCACGATTCTTATTCACGAGTACTATTCATGAAGCGTGATGATGTTTTTGTGGAATTTCTATCTTTTGGTGTCGGAGTTACTATTCATATCTATTCACGTATATTCATGACTATTCACGATATCTGATCTTATTCATAGAAAAATAAAATTTCTTCTTTTTGTCAAAACATCTATTACGGATACTAACTTTCGATTGTATCCATGTTTTGATCATTCTTGAATTTTACACCACTATGATTATTTTTGAGGTATTTTTGGGCGTGGATAAAACCAAAATCGAATCCTTAATCCTTAATCCTTGTCATTTTGTTTCCTTTGGATTCGTTTCTTTAAAAATATTTTCATCATCCTCGATCTTAAATGATGATATTATTGAATATCTTTGGCACATAGTGCAAAGATGAATGATTTCTGAAGAATATCTTTGGCACATGTAGTGCAAAGATGAGCAGTGTTGAGATGAACATGGCCAGATTGATTAATATCTTTGGCACATGAGTGCAAAGATGAGCAGTGTTTAAATGAACATGACCCATCGATGAATATCTTTGGCTGTGTGGTGCAAAGATGAATATTTGATTCAGATGCATATTGATTGATGTTACGAGGGATAAAATATTGATGATGGATTTATTAAATTCATAGATTATAGTAGATTTCATTCTCTACGTAACTCTTATGAATTATTATTTCATTGCGAATATTGATCTGAAACTTGTTGTCGATTGTATTCTATCAGATTTTTCCTGTTGAAGACTAACGATAATTTGTTGTATATTATCTTAGTCATAATATTCTTATCTTTGGCTAGTTGAGCTCACCCTTTTCCTTGTTGTTCCATTTTTCTTCTCGGGAGGCGAGAATGTAGCGAGTCTTAGTCGGGGTATGGAATGAAGGTTCTAGAGAGAGTTGTTTAGTAGTCCTCACCATTTTGTAAAATAATGAATCAATAATTATGATGGGGATTTATTTGCATGTGGATATTGTCTAGAAGACAATATTATATTTAAACTCACGATATATATTGTATGTATTTCACACGACATTTGTATTATTGAAGTTGTTTGCTTTTTGTACCATGTATTTGGCGACTCGAGAATGGGTGTTGTGTATACTTATTTGGGGCGTCACATATATAATATCGATGTATACTGTGAATTTGAATTTTGGATAAAAGTACAATTTATGATAAATGTTTAAATATTAAATTGGTTTTGGCAATATGAAAAATAGTAAATGAATTTTTAAAATTTGAAAAATATATATTTCAATATGGGACTATTTTATGCTAAATCCCGGAAAAGAAATATTTTAGAACTGATTTGGTATTTTTCATGAAAATATTCTAGTTATGAGTAAATGAATTAAATATGTTATGTAGTAAGAAAATTGGAAAATATGATTTATTGGCTTGAGAATTATATATGAGATATATATGATTTTTTGAGGTTTTTGGTTAATGATGATGAAATCTTATGAGTTTGGCATTTTAGATGATTAAATGCATTAATTATTAAAGTGTAAATAATTGGATTAAATTATTTATAAGTTTGAGAAATGATTAAAATATTATTATAATATTAATAATATTAGATTATGAGATTTCTAAGTGATTTATAACATTTGGATTAAGGTGTTATAAATATGGATATGAATTTTATTATGAAACTTTATCTTTTAGGTATCGAGGTTACTATGCATCGTATCTGGGACTATGTCTTTAATCACGGGTACTATTCACAACAAATTGGTTTCTTCTACGACCAAATTATCGTTGATTTATGAATCTTACTCTTGAAATTAAAACCATGTTTTGATTATATTGTTTTTATATAACATTCTTATAACCCTAATGATGATATTTCTCTTTGACTTGAGTGTAAAGATGGGTAGATTATTGGTATGATCGTGACCATAGGTTCTCTTTGGCGATAGTGCAAAAGTTGAATGGTTGGTGGTATGATCATGACCATTGAATTTACAATTGAATATTTTTAGCTTAAGTCTGCAAGGTGAATTGATCAACATGGTTATAATTATTGTTATATAACCACGAAAATGATTATGTATTTCTTTGATATATGAATATCTTTGGCTTTCGTTGTGCAAAGATGACTGTTGTTGAATATCTTTGCTTTGTAGTGCAAAGATGAATTATTGATGAATATCTTTGGCTCGTAATGCAAAGATGACCTGTTGTTGAATATCTTTAGCCTGTAGTGCAAAGATGAATTATTGATGAATATCTTTGGATCGTAATGTAAAGATGACTTTTGTTGTTGAATATCTTTGCTTTGTAGTGCAAAGATGAATTATTGATGAATATCTTTGGCTCGTAATGCAAAGATGACTTCCGTTGTTGAATATCTTTAGCTTTGTAGTCTTTGTTGATGAATATCTTTGGCCATGGTGCGAAGATGAATTTATTAGTATGATTATGAGCGAGGCTGTGATTTGGTATAACCATGATATTTGATGTTTCGTAAAAGGCGGTGATGAAAATTATCTTCGTCTGGATGAGAAGAGAATTTAGAACTACAATTATGATTATGATTTATACATGTGATTGTGGGCGAGAATTGTTGATTGATGTTACGAGGATAAAACATTGTTGGTGGACTTTTAACATGGAGAAGATAATAGATTTTATATAGTCTATTTGACTCTTAAATGGATTGCTTTCGTTCATTTATGACTATGGTTGAAAAGTTTTATCATCTACCATATGTTCTAAATCTACGATTCATTCTTGATGAAGACTATTGATAATTTATTTATCTTTAGTCATAATATTCTTTCTTGAGCTAGTTGTGCTCACCCTTTTGTTTCACATTCCTTTCGTGTAATAAAAGTGTAGGCTTGGGTTGGCGGGGATAACAAGGGAATAGAATCGGTGGTCTATAGTTGTTGAGGTTCTCCTAAAGAGTATGAAAATAATTTTATTGAGGGCTTTAGTGTGTTGTATTTTATACATCATTTAATAGTTATTTTTGTGAATTAAATAGGGTGAAAGCGAACCCAACTTTGGAAGGGTGTTTTGTCACTATCATACAAGATGTCTAATGACATCTGAACTTCGTGTTATCATAAGACATGGTTGTGCTCATCCACTTCTTGAGAGTATATTTACAAGCACTACCTATATAATCTTGGTGTTTGTTTGGAGTATATTACCCAATTAGAGGCAGTGGAGATAATGATATGTCGAGAAGACTCACCATTGGGAAGAATATGATAGTAATCTTCTCGTTTTTCTTTGGGGTCTATTAGGTCAACCAAGGATAATTACGTGGCCATATGATATCTACCATAACCTAAAAGCATGGCCTCCCATATACGAAGGTTTCTTGAGCACTTCCCAAAGATTCTAATTTCTAAAACAGTTTTTGACTATACCTTTATGTAAGGTGTCATTGTGACGTCTGTCTGATTGGTATATATTTGTATCCAAACTCACAACATATGTGTTGTTGTATTTTGCCACGACAATTGTTGTAATAAAGTTGTAGTTGTTTTTACGTACCATGTATTTGGCGACTTCGAGAATGGGTTGGATGGAATGGACCTATTTTGGGGTTGTTACATTTGGTATCGAGCTTAGGGATATGATCTCTGGCGGAGATCGGGATTAGAACTAGGAGGGAGAGATGAGTAAATCCTTGCTTAGTGTGTCATACCTAAGCTTATTTGTTGGTCGATCATAATATCGGGATATTATGTGATATATTAATTTATTAAATTAACCCTTGTTTTGAAGTTGTATTCTAGAATGATATCTGAAATACGGAGATGAGCAATGGAGAAATCATGATGACGGGGAGATAGAATCGAAAATGAAAACAAGGTATTCCCAACTCTTTGAAATACCGAATGCGTAAATTTGGGGACGAAATTTCATAAGGAGGAGATTGTAAGACCAAAATTTTATGAAATAAAAGTATTCAATTTTTTTATAATTACTATTCAATAAATGGTTAAATTGATAAAAGTTAAAGTTAAGGGTGATATATGAATTTTTTCAAAATACATGAGTGGTTATAAAATATTCATTGTTGTTTGGGAATATTCGTTTGGTGGTGGAATATTCTTTTCGTAGGGAATATTAAATGCAATAGTAGCGACCATTTTTGGGCCCATAACTTGTAATAAGCGTCGGATGAAGAAAGCGACAAAATTAAGTTTTTATAAATAACGGCGTAATCGTTCTGAATTAACAATTGTTGGAATATCCGATGGTTAAAATACGATAATATGCGTGTTTGCACGCGATGGCATACGGTTTACGATATTTTTGAATTATTGATCCTTACGTAAGAAGGCACTACTCATTTATTACGATAATTCTTTATTCAATATTTTTATTTATTGATTCAATAATTGCTACGTTGAAATTTTATATTATTATTGTTCAATAATTGTCCTTTGCCAATATTTCCCATTATCGGATCAATAATTCATATTATTGAATAATATTATTAGATAGCATTATTGGCAATGTCTAGAAAGTTACATCGAGGAGAGGTTTGGTCACCTAATTGCGCGCTTGATGAGAGAAATCCTTATTGGAAAGCCCCTCTTTCTGAAGGCTGCTGGTTGTCATTATTGTGATTACATAATATTATTTGTGAATAATTAATTATTGATTCATATGATAAGGAAATATTTATTTTATATGAATATAAATGATGGATTTATTTATGTGGTTATTAATGAAGGAATTAATGTTGAGATGTTTTATTTGTATTTTTGTCGGATTGGAGGTATTAAAAGATCAAATTCGGTGTTATTACTGATTTATTGTGTGAGTTATAATATTTAATCCGAATAGTTGGATCGTTGTAATTTTTGGATATATTATACATATATAAGTTGAGTATATGTCCACAAATTTTGAGCGAATTAAAAATGAGCGTATAATTTATTATGAATTTTAAGAGGTGAGTGATTCAAAAATTAGGTTATAAATGATTTTGGTGGAAAATTCTAGAATTGGTGGGCCCCACTTGTGGTTTGGTGAAAAAATGTGCTTGAATTTTATTTCAAATGTGGTGGGTGGAAATAGTAGCGAGTAAAAGCCATCGGTGGCTTGGTCAAATCTGCTTTGGTGCTAACATTTTCCTATAAATAGAGGCTAAGTTAAAATTGAAAATCACACGAAACAAAGTTTTCTCTCTTCTCTCTCTATATTATTGAGCGTATTTTGTGAGTATTTTGAGTATACTTTGAGTATTGATATATGGTTGCAAGTTCGTTAAAAGCGTTATTCGATCAAAATCTTGATTCTTCTTTGAGTAAGGGATGTTATTTTCTTCTCGAAATGATATTATTTCTTGATATCATTATCTTTGAAATATTAGTTGGAACTTTTTATCAAATTTGGAATTTTTTCATGTCGGGATTACTTATTCACGAGTTCTTATTCACGATTTACTATTCATGAGTTACTTATTCACGAGTTCTTATTCACGAGTACTATTAAGTAGAAGCGTGAAGATGTTTTTTGTGGAATTTTATCTTTTGGTGTCGAGTTCTTATTCACGTATCTGACCTATATTCACGTATCTGACCTTTATTCACGAATATTTCAAGCTATTATTCATAGAAAAATGAAAATTTTTCTTTTAATCTAAAATATCTATTACGGATACTAGCTTTGATTGTATCCATGTTTTGATCATTCTTGAATTTTACACCACTATGATTATTTTGAGGTATTTTTGGATGTATAGATTAGGAGTTATGGATTTTATGAGAAAAGACTATTTTAAAAGTAACTATTTATAACTCTTTGCGGTTAACTCCAAAATTGATGAAATTTTTATTGAGAGTACATCTATATAATATCGATTATACTCTGTGAATTTGAATTTTTGGATAAAAGTACAATTTATGATAAATGTTTAAATATTAAATGGTTTTGGCCGTATGAAAAATAGTAAATGAATTTTTAAAATTTAGAAAATATATGTTCAATATGGGACTATTTTATACTAAATCCCGAAAAAAATATTTTTAGAACGATTTGGTATTTTTCATGAAAATGTTCTAGTTATGAGTAAATGAATTAAATATGTTATGTGAAGTAAGAAAATTGGAAAATATGATTTATTGGTTTGAGAATCATATATGAGATATATCTGATTTTTATGAGGGTTTTGGTTAATGATGATGAAATCTTATGAGTTTGGCATTTTAGATGATTAAATGCATTAATTATTAAAGTGTAAATAATTGGATTAAATTATTTATAAGTTTGAGAAATGATTAAAATATTATTATAATATTAATAATATTAGATTATGAGATTTCTAAGTGATTTATAACATTTGGATTAAGGTGTTATAAATATGGATATGAATTTTATTATGAAACTTTATCTTTTTAGTATCGAGGATTTCTTATATGCGTATCTGGGACTATGTCTGAATCGAGTCTTATTCACAACAAATTGGTTTCTTCCTACGACCAAATTATCGTTGATTTATGAATCTTACTCTTGAAATTAAAACCATGTTTTGATTATATTGTTTTTATATAACATTCTTATAACCACAATGATGATATTTCTCTTTGACTTGAGTGTAAAGATGGGTAGATTATTGGTATGATCGTGACCATAGGTTCTCTTTGGCGATGGTGCAAAAGTTGAATTGTTGGTATGATCATGACCATTGAATTTACAATTGAATATTTTTAGCTTAAGTGCAAGGTGAATTGATCAACATGGTTATAATTATTGTTATATAACCACGAAATGATTATGTATTTCTTTGATATATGAATATCTTTGGCTCGTTGTGCAAAGATGACTGTTGTTGAATATCTTTGCTTTTGTAGTGCAAAGATGAATTATTGATGAATATCTTTGGCTCGTAATGCAAAGATGACATTGTTGTTGAATATCTTTGCTTTGTAGTGCAAAGATGAATTATTGATGAATATCTTTGGATCGTAATGTAAAGATGACCTGTTGTTGAATATCTTTAGCCTGTAGTGCAAAGATGAATTATTGATGAATATCTTTGGCTCGTAATGCAAAGATGACCTGTTGTTGAATATCTTTAGCCTGTAGTACTGTTGATGAATATCTTTGGCCATGGTGCAAAGATGAATTTATTAGTATGATTATGAACAGGAGCTGTGATTTGGTATAACCATGATATTTGATGTTTGGTAAAGGCAATTGATGAAAATTATCTTACGTCTCTGGATGAGAAGAGAATTTAGAACTCACAATTATGATTATGATTTATTCATGTGATTGTGGAAAGGCTTGTTGATTGATGTTCTGAGGATAAAATATTGTTGGTGGACTTTTAACATGGAGAAGATAATAGATTTTATAGTCTACTATTTGACTCTTCTAATGGATTGCTTCGTTCACATTTATGACTATGGTTGAAAAGTTTTATCATCTACCATATGTTCTAAATCTACGATTCATTCTTGATGAAGACTATTGATAATTTATTTATCTTTAGTCATAATATTCTTTTCTTTGAAATTAGTTGTGCTCACCCTTTTGTTTCACAATTCCTTTCGGGTAATAAAAGTGTATTTGGGTTGAAGGGGGATAACAAGGGAATAGAGCGGTGGTCTATAGTTGTTGAGGTTCTCCCTAAAGAGTATGAAAATAATTTTATTGAGGGCTTTAGTGTGTTGTATTTTATACATCATTTAATAGTTATTTTGGTGAATTAAATAGGGTGAAAGCGAACCCAACTTTGGAAGGGTGTTTTGTCACTATCATACAAGATGTCTAATGACATACTGAACTTCGTGTTATCATAAGACATGGTTGTGCTCATCCACTTCTTGAGTATATTTACAAGCACTACTATATAATCTTGGTGTTTGTTTGGAGTATATTACCCAATTAGAGGCAGTGGAGATAATGATATGTCGAGAGAAGACTCACCATTGGGAAGAATATGATAGTAATCTTCTTGTTTTTCTTTAGGGGTCTATTAGGTTGACCAAGGATAATTACGTGGCATATGATATCTACCATAACCTAAAAGCATGGCCTCCCATGTATACGAAGGTTTCCTTGAGCACTTCCCAAAGATTCTAATTTCTAAAAGCAGGTTTTGACTATACCTTTATGTAAGGTGTCATTGTGACGTCTTCTGATTGGTATATATTTGTATCCAAACTCACGACATATGTGTTGTTGTATTTTGCACGACAATTGTTGTAATAAAGTTGTAGTTGTTTTTACGTACCATGTATTTGGCGACTCGAGAATGGGTTGGATGGAATGGACCTATTTTGGGGTTGTTACACCTTACCTCGAAAGATTAGTACTTCTAAATTTGGAATCTAAATTTATAGTCTTTGAAGGAACTTGCCGTCTAACAATACTCAAAGTATACTCAAAATACTCACAAGAATACGATCGATAATATAGAGAGAGAAACTTTATTTTACGATGTGATTTTCAATTCTAACCTAAGCACCTTATTTATAGGAAAATCTTAGAGAACACAAAATGGAAAAGAAAAATTTAATATAATATTATTATTTATAATAAAATTTCCTCATAACCTTCCAAGAACTGAATTCAGCTCATTCAACCCACATGTGTAACACACCATAATGAAAAAAATGCGTTTTTTCTAATTTTAAATATTTTAAACTTCCAAAATCAATTATTTGAACTTGAACTTCAATAATTCATAATAAATAGCCCTTTCATCGGAAAATTCAATCTCTCGTGTTTTTATAGGAAATTCAATTCTCTACAACTTTTGAGAAGAAAGTTTTTCCAAATTCCAAATAGAAATTGGCCAAAATCCACAAGCAGACGATTTTACGGTTATAATCAAATTTCGATCGATAAATGGGGTCCATGAACATGTTTAACATGTTTTAAACATTTATTGCAACAAAAATACTCTTCCTCCTCGTATACTCATATATCCCACATTCGTTGTAAAAATATCACCATTATTATATTATTAAAATATAATAATATATTTAAATGAATTATTTTATCGAAAAAAGATAAAATTTCAATTTTCAACAATTGTCACATTAAAAATTTTCTCCATCTATATCCACATAAAATCAATATTTTCCTCATCATATGAATCAATAATTAATTATTCACAAATAATATTACGAAATCCTGATATTGTGACAACCGAGGCGGTTCAGGAAAGAGGGGCTTTCCAATAAAAATTTCTTCTTCTTGGCGCCTTGATTAGGTGACCAAACCTCTCCTTAGAGCGAACTTTCTAGACATTGCCAATAATGTTATCTAATAATATTATTCGGATAATATGAATTATTGCTTGATAATGAAAAATACGTGTAATGACATTTATTGAAAACAACGAATATATAAAATATCAACGACAATTATTAACTCGATAAAATCTTTGAGCGATAATTACATAACCATTATTGAGTAGTGCCTTCTTCTTACGTAAGAATCGATAATTGGTGCGATCTGGTGTCTTCTTGTGTTTTAACCACCGAATTATTTTAACGATATTACTTGATAACAACTACGCTGCTGTTTATTTTTAAACCACTTATATTTGTCGTTTTCTTCATCCAATCGCTTTTTGTTATGGGGGGCCCACACATGGTTTTGCAGTCGTCGTCGAATATTCACAACGATCTGAATATTCCACGACCAAACGAATATTCCCAAACAATGATGAATATTTTATAACCACTTACTTATTTTGAAATATTTGCGTATTTTACCCTAACTATCCACATTAATCAAATCAACCCTTACTATTTTAAAATAATAAATAGAAAATTAAATTTCATTAATAATAAGTTGGGGTCTTACAACCTCCCTCCTTATGAAATTTCGTCCTCGAAATTGGCGTCACGTACACAGTGTTTGAAAAGGTGAGGATACCTCGCTTTCATTTCCGTTTCCAATTCCCGGGTCATTTCCTCTATAGCATGATTCCTCCACAAAACTTTAACTTGTGGTATGACCTTTCTTGGCGTGGGACATGCTCCTTCTATCCAAAATCTTGGCAGTACCTCCTCATACGTTAAGTCTTGGCTATCTCGTCCGGTTCTAACTCTATAACGTGGTTGGGTCTTTCACATATATTCTGAAATACGGATATATGAAACACATTATGAACACGAGACATACTTTCGGAGGTAATGTACGAGTCATAGGCTACATTTCCTACTCGGTCGAGAATTTGAAATGGACCCGATAAATCGTGGATTGAGCTTTCCTCTCTTCCCAAATCTTGTAACTCCCTTCCATGGAAGCAACTCGCAATAATCATGATCCCCACACTAAATTCCACGTCCTTTCGATGAAGATCCGCATAACTCTTTTTATCGATCTTGTCTTGGTTTGTATCGTTGTCGAATCATTTGGATCTTTTCCGTAGTCATACGTACTAACTCGGGTCCCAACAATGTTGCTTCACCCACCTCGTCCCAACATCTTGGAAAGCGACACTTTCGTCCATATAATGCTTGAAATGGAGCCACACTATACTTGCACGATAAGCTGTTTGTTGTAGGAGAATTCCACCAATGGTAAATACTTATCCCAACTCGCCCTTGAAGTCTAGGACCACGAGTCTTAATAAATCTTTAAGAGTTTGAATAGTCCTTTCGATTGTCCGTCCGGTTTGAGGATGGTATGCGAACCAATCGTAAATCCGTGCCCATAGCTTTTTGCAAGCTAACCCAAAATCTTGAAGTGAATCTTGGGTCACGATCCGAAACTATGGATCTGAGGCATGCCATACAACCTCACAATCTCATTCACGTACATACTAGCAAGGCGTTCAGTGAATAAGTCTCCGTGTCGGCAAGAAATGAAGCGGACTTGGTTAATCTATCAACAATAACCCAAATAGCATTGATGCCTTGAAAGCCGTAGGAAGACCCGTAGTAACGAAATCCATGGTAATGTGTTCCCACTTCCATTTTGGAATCTCAGTGGTTCAGCGGACCCTTAGGTACTAGATGCTCACCTTTACCGTTGACAAGTTAAACACATTGAGATAAACTTTGCAATCTCTCTCTTCGTATTGTTCCACCAAAATGTATGTCGAAGATCACGATACATTTTAGTACTTCCGGATGGATTGCAAATGGTGTATTGTGTGCCTCCATCATAATCTTGTACTTCAAATCGAGTCGTTAGGAACACAAAGTCTAGAGTGGACTCGAAGTATTCCTTCTTCATCAATTCTAAGCTTAGAATAGCTCCTTCTTGTTCTTTCTTCTTCATACGCATCGACTCAAGATTGGGTGGCTTGAGCGACCTTAACTTTTTCTATTAAAGTTGGCTCTGTCGTATACTTGACATCATCGCTTTTCGTTCCGCGCATATGATCTTCTACTCAATCAACGCGTCGGCCACTACGTTAAACTTTTCGGGATGGTATTGAATAGTGTGGTCGTAGTCTTTCAATAGCTCGAGCCAGCGTCGTTGCCGCGTGTTGAGTTCTTTTTAGTGAAGAAATATTTAAGGCTTTTATGGTGCGAATATATCTCCACTTTCTCCCCATATAGATAGTGCCTCCATATCTTTAAGCGCGAAAACATATTTGCTTGACTCTAGATCATGAGTAGGATAATTCCTCTCATACTCTTTAAGTTGTCGCGAGGCATAGGCTATGACTTTCCCACGTTGCGTGAGAACACATCCTAACCCTTTGCACGAAGCATCGTTGTAGATAACAAATCCATCCGAACGGATGGTATTGTTAGAAACAGTCTTAAAATAAGTCTCTCTTAAGCTCTTGGAAACTTTTCTCGCATTCTTCGCTCCAAACGAATTTTGTATCCTTAGAGTTAGGTTTGAGTTAATGGAGTAGCGATTAGAAAACCCTTCCACGAATCTCCGATAATAACCGGCTAAGCCCAAAAAACTACGTACTTGATCACCGACTTGGTTGCTCCCACTTTGTATTGCTTCATCTTGGCGGATCAATAGATACTCCATGTTTCGACACCACGTGCCCAAGGAATGCTACTTCCTCGAGCGAAACTCGCATTTCTTGAATTTGGCATATAGTTTGTTTTCACGAAGCCTTTGGAGTACCGACTTCAAATGGTGCTCATGATCTTCACGACTTTTGGAATATATAAGGATGTCATCAATAAAAACAACAACAAATGATCCAAATATTCCTTGAATACTTGGTTCATCATATCCATGAAAGCGCGGAGCATTAGTCGATCAAAAAGACATGACTAAGAATTCATAATGCCCGTCTGGGGGTTAAAAAGCGGTCTTTGGAATATCCTCGGTTTAATCTTGGTTTGATGATATCGAGCGAAGATCGATTTTGAAAAGAATTGTGCCCTTGCAATTGGTCAAACAAGTCATCAATACGAGGTGAGGATACCTATTCTTGATGGTGACATGGTTCGATTCCAGATAATCGATACTGAAGTCGCATACTCCGTCTTTCTTCTTTACAAATAAAGCAGGGAGCACCCCGAGGAGATGTCTTGGGGCCAGATGAAACCGATGTCCATAATTCACGTAGTTGGACCTTTAACTCTGAAGTTCAATAGGAGCCATTCGATATGGGGTTTTAGAAATGGGCTTTGTGCGGGTTTCAAGATCGATAAAGAATTGACTTCACGTTACGGGGTGAGGCGGAAGTTCTTGAAAATCGTCGGGAAAATCGATAACAACGAATATTATTCAAATTTGGCGTGTCTTTATTCAAATCCATAACATGGGCTAAGAAAGCTTGACATCCATTTTTCAATAAGCGAATAGCTTTATGATTAGATATGAAAGTGATTGATTTTAATGGTTTAGTTGCTTGAATTAAATACAACGGGTTGGTTAGGAATATGAAAACTAACACCTTACGAAAACAATCAATTTTGGCATGATGAGTAGTTAACCATCAATCCCTAAAATCACATCAAAAAAGCGCAAGTATCTTTAAAGAGATAAGGTCAACGGTGTAGGTGATGGTGCCAACTTGAATCAAACAAGATTTATAAGCGATGGATGTGATGAAAGTTTCTCTAACGGAGTTTCCACGAGATAGGTCAAAGTCTAATTTCTCGAGTCAAGTTTAAGCGTTGAGCACATGCGGGAGAGATAAATGAATGGGTATAGCCGTTATCAAGTAAGGTATAAACTTAGCGAAAATTTATAAATAGCTTACCGTGATCACCTCGTTTGGGTTCTCGCATTATGACCGATCCTGACAAAAACTCTTCTTCCGGAATCGTTGACTTTGACTTTTACGGGATGATCTTTTGAGTCACCGAATCCCCATTGAACTAGGTTTTATTCTTTGTCTGATCTCGGCGATATGTCCTTCCTTTCCACAATTATAGCATACCTTGAACTGTTGTGGGCGGTTTGGTGATATGTCCCTTTTTCGCATTTATAGCATATGGCCGGTGGTCGTTCTCCTCCCTTAGAACCGATTCTTTGCAGCCTTTGTCGTCTTCACATAGTCGTTGTTAAATCTCCTCTTTTAAAATCTCCTCTGACTTTCGCTTCTTCTATTTTCATGGCCATGATTACCACCAGAGTGGTTACCATTTTGTCCGTCTGTTTCTTTCTCCATTTGGTTATCATTATTACATTGGTTGCTATCTCTGGTATGATCCACGGTTATGGTCCCTCGGTTGGCCGTAGTACTCGTTATCTCGCTCTAATAATTGAGCCTGTTTACAACATCCCGAATAGAGAAAATTTATGAGAAATGAGATATTGTCGTATCTTGGGGTTTGAAACCTCTAAGAAACATCCACGCGTCATCGTTCCTCATTCTCCACCAAATGAGGTCTGAAACACGGATAACTCTGCAAACTTTGCCTCGTCTTGAGACACCGTCGTCGTTGTTTTTACTGCTCGGTCTAATAAACTCCACTTCCTTCATATAATGAACACTTTCGGAAAGTATTTGTCATTAAATAGTTCTGAAAACGTCTCCCGAGACATCTTTGAGTCTTGGTGGATGGAGTGCAACTTCACAACTCCACCGATGAATGCACTCATTCACGGAACATAAAGGGTGGCGAATGGAACCTTCTGTTCCTCCGTGCATCCCAGAGACATCGAATATCTTGGTAATTTGCTTGACCCGTGTTTCATGTGATCGGATCGGCTTTCCCTTAAATTACGGTGGTCCCGACTCTTTGAAGCTTTGTTGTGACAACAACCCAGTGAATTGCTATCATTTCCTCCATATTTTGAACACGAGTCTCCTCGTTTGATTTTTTGCATGAGCTGCAAAAAAGCTTCTAAACATCCCTCGTTCATCATCGCTTTCGGTGTTTGTTCACGGGAGGAACATTGCCCGACTGTTGCCGTTCTCCTCGTTGGTGAGTCTGAGCGTCTCCACGGTCTCATTTCCATTGTTAATATTCTCGATCGACATTCTCAAATCTTTGTCATAAAACAAGGGTTAATTAAGGAAATCAATATATCACATAATATCCTTATATCTTGACCAACTAAAAAATAAGCTTAGGTAGGACACCTTTAGCGAAGGATTTACTCGTCTCTCCCCTCTGAGTTCTATTCTCGATCTCATGGAGATCATATCCTAAGCTACGATACCAATGTTGTGGCGCCCCCAAAATAGGTATACATCACCCATTACGAGTTGTCGATACATGAGTGCGAAAATAACTACAACTTTATTATTACAACGATGTAAAGCGTGAGTTTGAATACAAATATTATCTTACAGACAATATCTATACTCAAATAAATCCTCATCACATTTATTGATACATTATTTTACAAAAATGGTGAGGACTACTAAACAATTCTTTCTAAAACCTTCATTCCATACCCAGGCTAAATACTTTCGCTATATTCTAGCCTCACGAGAAAAAAAATGGAACAAAAAGGAAAAGGGTGAGCTCAACTAGCCCGATAAAGAATATTATGACTAAGATAATATCTGACAAATTATCGTTAGTCTTGACGAGGAAAAATCTAATAGAATCTGATAGACAACAAATTTTAAATCAATATTACATGGTGAAATAAATAATTCATTAGAAGAGTTAAGTAGAGAATGCAAACTACTATCTTACATGTATGAATTTAAAAGTTCATCGTCTATCTTTTATCCTGTAACATCAATCGATATACATACGGAATCAAATATTCATCTTTGCACTACGGGCGAAGATATTCATCGATTAATCATGTTCATCTAAACACTGTTCATCTTTGCACTACTGACCGAAGATATTCTTCGAAAATCATTCATCTTTTACTACTGAGGCCAAAGATATTCAATAATATCATCATTTAAGGCGAGGATGATGAAAAATATTTTTAAAAAAAGCGAATCCGATGAAACAAAATGACAAGGATTAAGGATTAAGGATTAAGTACTTTGTTTTATCCATGTTCAAAAATACCTCAAAAATAATCATAGTGGTGTAAAATTCAGAATGATCAAAACATGGATCTGATCAAAGCTAGTATCCGAATAGATATTTTGGACAAAAAAAGAAATTTTATTTTTTTGAATAGAATAGTAGTCTTGAATATCGTGAATAGTCAGTATATCGTGAATAGTAACTCAGACACGAAAAGATAAAAATTTCCCAAAAAACATCTTCACGCTTCATGAATAGTACTTTCGTGAATAGTAACTCGTGAATAGTAACTTCGTGAATAGTAACTCGTGAATAGTAACTCATGAATAGTAACTCATGAATAGTAACCCAAAAAAAGTTCCAAATTTGATAAAAAGTTTCAACGATATTTTACATAATGATATTGAAGAAATAATATCATTTGAGAAAAAATAACATCCACTTACCTCGAAAGATTAGTACTTAGTTGGAATCTAGGGATATAGTCTTTGAAGGAACTTGCATAGTATAACAATACTCAAAGTATACTCAAAATACTCACAAGAATACGCTCGATAATATAGAGAAAAAACTTGATTTACGGTGTGATTTTCAATTCTAACTAGCACCTTTATTTATAGGAAAATCTTTAGAACACCAAAAGCGAAAAAATTTAATATAATATTATTATATATAATAAAATTTTCTTCGCCAACCTTCCAAGAACTGAATTCAGCCAATTCAACCCACATGTGTAACACACAAAAATGAAAAAAAACGTTTTTCTAATTTTAAATATTTTAAACTTCAAAAATCAATTATTTGAACTTGAACTTCAATAATTCATAATAAATAGCCCTTTCATCAGAAAATTCGAATCTCGCGAGTTTTATAGGAAATTCAATTCTCTACAACTTTTCAGAAGAAAGTTTTTCCAAATTCCAAATAGAAATTGGCCAAAAATCCACAAAGCGGATAATTTTACAAAATATAATCAAATTTCGATCGATAAATGGGGTCCCACAGCGACATGTTTAACATGTTTTAAACATTTATTGCAACAAAAATACTCTTCCTCCTCGTATACTCATATATATCCACATTAGTTGTAAAAATATCACCATTATTATATTATTAAAATATAATAATATATTTAAATGAATTATTTTATCGAGAAAAGATAAAATTTCAATTTTCAACAATTGTCACATTAAAATTTTTCTCCATCTATATCCACATAAAATCAATATTTTCCTCATCATATGAATCAATAATTAATTATTCACAAATAATATTACGAGAATCACAATATTAATGACCAAGGCGGTTCAGGAAGAGGGGGGCTTTCCGATAAAATTTCTTCTTCTTGGTATGATTAGGTGACCAAACCTCTCCTTAGAGCGAACTTTCTAGACATTGCCAATAATGTTATCTAATAATATTATTCGGATAATATGAATTATTGCTTTGATAATGAAAAATCTTGTGTAATGACAATTATTGAAACAATGATGATATAAAATATCAATGCAACAAATTATTAACTCGATAAAATCTTTGAGCGATAATTCATGTAACCATTATTGAGTAGTGCCTTCTTACGTAAGAATCAATAATTGGTGCAATCTGGTGTATCTTCTTTTGTGTTTTTAACCACAGGGTATTTTAACGATGATACTATGGATAACAACTACTGTAGATTATTTTTAAACCACTTATATTTATCGTTTTCTTCATCCAATCGCTTTTTTATAATTTATGGGGCCCACATTAAATTTCATTTTGCTTAGTCGTCGTAATATTCCCAAGCGATCTGAATATTCCACGACCAAACGAATATTCCCAAACAATGATGAATATTTTATAACCACTTGCTTTATTTTGAAATTATTTAGCGTATTTTACCCTAACTATCCACATTAATCAAATCAACCCTTACTATTTTAAAATAATAAATAGAAAAATTAAATTTCATTAATAATAAGTTGGGGTCTTACTGGATGATCTCTCATGATCATTTGTGTGGAGACACTAAAGCAAGTATGTAGGTGCTTATTAGAGAATAAGTTCATTTGAGCATTGGCTCATTAAGGAATACCTAATGGAGTTTTATTTGCTGTCGATAGGAATTCTGTAGTGATAGTAATCTGAGTGATCCTTGGACTTGAGATCATCATAGTATCTTGTGTATGATGAGTTATACTTTGACTTATTCCTTAAGACCCTTAGGGTATATCAAAGGGTATGCTTGGGTATAATAAGTTATACATGGAGATAATGTATGATCGATAAAGAATCTACCACTTCTATTAAAGAAGAAATGTCTATGTGATTACATAAATGACAACCCAAAGTAGTCCTTGGCGAAAGAAATGAAATTAGAAAGGAGTTTCTAATTTGCATTATTTGAGTTGTGCATTTAAGAGTCGAAATACATATAATTAAATAAAATAAGACTTGACGATAATTCCATATCTTATATTTAATTGGGACATTGTATGGTGGAAGGATTGAATTATGCGGTAACTATTTACTCAAAGGTTCTTTTATGATTAATGTTGAAATCTATATTATCTGGAAAGTCGTTGATCGTTAGGGAGAACTTATCCTATTGTAGAATAAATATTATTTATTTAAATAAATTAATATTTTAATTTATTTATTTAAATAAGATTAGAATTGTTCTAATTGATTTATTCACAACCTAGGTTTAATATGGAGAACCTAAAGGGTCACACCATAAAAAAGGAAGAATAATTATTTAAGAAGTTAATGGCATAATCGTAATAATATGTTATGTATATTTAATTTAATCTATGGTGATAGAATAAATTAAATAGCTTAATATTATTATTTAATATTTTAGAAATATTAAATTAATTAATAGAGAGTCTTATTAATATTATTACAATTATTATTATTATTATTTTAATTTCTAAAAGAGTTTAGGAATTAATTTAATATAAGTACTCTCATTTATTCCTAATTGGATTAGGAAGGAAAATTAGTTAAAGGAGTTTAATTAATTATCCCTAATAAGATTAGGGAGCCCTTTTAATTAAAAGGGTTTTAATTAAATAATACCTTATTTAAAATAGGGTTACTTGATATCTTTATAAGAGAGTCTTATATCGGATATTAAGACGACGTTATAATTCCAATGGTTGGAGAGAATGCGCTTCTTTTTATATAGAGATAGAAAAACTAGGGTTTAGCCAACCACCCATCTTCTTGAATCCTTCTTCTTCCTTGGTGGATCACCTCTGAGAGGCCAAAACACTTGGGTGGCTAACGTTGATCGAAGGAAGGAACCAAACCGGTGGATTCAGTTGAGCGAAAAGAATTGGAGGTGAACTTGTACTCGAGGAAGCTTGGATCTTGAGGGTATGATTCTTGTTCTTTATCTTTTCGTTTAATTAATAATTGTGCATAAAGGGTGATCCGGGTATATGGTTTGTAAAATTTTTAAACTACGATTTTTACACGTTTAGCTTACTTATTTATGCAATTTGATTGCGTTCTTGAATATTACAAACCTAACGATGGCATCGAGCCAAACCTTTATCGAATTATTAATTGTTTTAATTTGATATGTATATTGATATGTGTTTAGAATAATTTAATTGGGCATAATTTTATTGTATAAAATGTTTAAAAAAAAAAAAAAAAAAAAATATTTTTTTTTTTTCCGTAGTTTAATTTTTTTTTTTAGAACGTTATCCACGTGATTCACGATTTAATTGATTAACGTAATATCTGATTAATATGTATAAGGATCATGTTCTCTTTTATTACCTGGACTTGCTTGCTTGCATAAATCAATATATATTAACATTATTTGGATTATATATTATATATATGATTGGTAAGTTTCTGAGGATTAATAAAGTTTCACATTTCTTGTTTTCTTATTATATTATATATATATATATATTATTGGAATATGATATATATGATGTATTATATATATATAATAATAATATTATTAATAATTTTATAATTAAAATAAAAGTTTATTTTAATTTTAAAATAAAAGGTTTATTTTAATATTAAAATAAAAGAGTTTATTTTAATTTTAAAATTAAATTTTATCTTAACTAATTAGAGTTGGAATTGGATTCCATGATAACTAATTGGAGTTGAAATTGGATTCCATGTTTCCTTTTAAAAATAAAGGAGTTTATTTGTGAATAGGAAAGTGAATCCATATTTCCTTAAATAAAGGAGTTTATTTAGATATGAAATAAGATTTCATATATTATTCAAAATAAAGGAGTTTATTTGTGAATAGGAAAAAGAAAATCCGTGTTTTCCTTAATAAAGGTTTTTTTTTTTTTTATTACATGGAATTGGATTCCATAATTAATTAAAATAAAGGAGTTTATTTTTATTAATGATTTTGATTAAAATAAAATAGTTTATTTTATTCAAAATTGGATAAATTAAAATAAAATAGTTTTATTTTGATTTAAATTTGGATTAAAATAAAGGAGTTTATTTTGATTCAAAATTAGATTTTATCTTAACTAAATTTGCCCATTAAATGATATCAATATATATATTAAATGTTTATTATTCATGAGATGAATATTATTTATTGATGCGTATGATGATGTGTATGATAATAAATGGGATTGATTATGAATTATTGACCCGATGTGATTGGATTTTATTTTAGTTGGATGCGTGAATGTATGGGTTTTATTAAATGGGGATTACTGCGTACCTCGTCTTCTAATTTTTCTTAATGTAAATTCTATCTCCTCTCTATGTACTTCCCCTTGATTGGCGATCAAGGTTTCTATTTATTTTAAATAGTTTTGTAATAGGAATAGTTAGAATTATTTTGAAGAATTGGAGATCGAAGGAACAAGGCGCTTGAAGATCCGTTTGTAATGGAGCACAGGTTTAAATGTAATAGTTATATTTAAATATTAATTCTTGCACCCCTAGGGTTTGACCTTTTGGTTCACTTGGTGGCTCTAGTGAACCAAACTAGAATAAAAGTCCATAATCAATCTCGGTAGAATATAGTATTCTATATGTGCATGCTTATACTTATATATATATATATTATATGAAACATGCTTGCGTGTTCATTAATATATGTCGCGTATTTTATATATATATATATATATATGCAGGCTAAACAAGATGAGATAAATTAATAACAAACCCTCAATTTTTATATTAAGTCCTAAGCGTTCAAAGATATTTGGAATATCGAGCGTCGCCTTCTAGCATGATAAAATTAATAGAGTATTAAATATTTAATATGAGTTTGTTGTGTCACCACAAGGCAAGTATTAAGTATTTAAGATGTTAATTTATCACATTTGATGCTTATAAAGAAAATTGAACAATATTGTTTTGTTGTGTCACCACAAGGATGATATTTTCTTTTTTTGAATATATGGAGTGCTAGGTTGGACTTAACTTGGATAATTTTGATTCGGATGTGCCACCACTTGATCAAAAATAATCTAAGAGGCAAAAAATACTGAGGAGTTGCATAGTTGATGTAATTGACAAAGTTGTCTACCTATTTATTTATATATAGTTTGTTGTGTCACCACAAGGTTATATACATTTGAAATGGGATCCTTATTCTCACTAGCAGATCTTTAATTAGATTTTGCGAACTATATATATTGAGGTAATATAGTTTGAAGAAAATAGTGGGAGATACCAATTTAAAACAAGACCTAATTTATTTTGGTAATTAATAAAAGAATGTATGTTAAAATGTTGTTAATTACAAATTCATTTACTGAAATTTTACAATGTCTAAAATTACTATCACTACGAAGCATATTAGATGCTAAATTAACGGGAATAGAATTAAATGGATTGGTTAAGGAATTTGAGAATAGTTCTCATGGTGAAAAAAGCTATCTTATGTCATTAATCGCATATCCTGCAATGATTTTGCGAATAATGCCTCTGAGGAAGAGATTGCTACTTTTAGAAAGTGGCGAGATGATGCACAATTAGCTCGATACATCATGCTTTGCATCCATGAAAATAACGAGCTTGACGTCGGCATGAAACTATGGATGCTCTCTATATTCTGCACATCAGTAGTTGATGGTGAGGAAAATGGGGCCGATAGATATCGAGATATCTAAGGAGCTCTTCCATCTAGAATGACCAATGACACTATAAAATGCAGACAAAAGTTCTTAACATAATCAATTTGATTGATCGATTAGGACAACCGGTTTTGTCATGGATGGAGAGTTGAGCGAAGATGATCTTGCACTCACTCCGGACTCCTTTCACAATTGTTGTGAATTTTTCATATAAACAAGCTAGATATCGACCTTCGTTGATTTGCTTAACATGTTGAAAAATGATGAGAGTCACTTTCCAACCAAGAAAGACCATGTCTTCTTGGTAGGGGCCAAAGGATCTTACGAAAGAAGAACGATTCAAAGAAGGTATATAGAAAGGCAAAAACAAAGGATAATAAGAACAAAACTAATACGGATAGCAAATGAGCTTGCTTCCTTTGCAATAAGCATGGACAACGGAAAAAAAGCGCGAGAAGCATCTTGCGAGGCTAACGAAAGAAGCTTAGTGAAGTTTGGTTATAAATACAAATTTGTTCATGATTTAAAATAAATTTTTCTTTAAGTCGAGGTTCTACTTGGATATTGGATATCTGACTTTGGTTATCATAAATATAGATTTATGAAGGGACCAAGCGAGTAAAAAGCTAAACAAATATAAGTAATCCTATGTGTGGAAATGAAGCAAAGGTTGCTTGCATTAGCCATAGAAACTTATAGTTTAGCATTGCCTACTGAGCAAATCTATTAAGTCGATAAGTTGTTATTGTATTCCGGTTCTTGTTGGAAACATTATTTTCATTTTGTTGTTGGACAATGAAATTTTTGATATTATAATTAAGAACAATTGTTGTTCTATTTATAATAATAATGTTTTGTAAAGAACGAAATATTACTTAATGGATTTTGTATACTTGACTTACGTGAAAATAATTTTGCAAATTGAACAAACTAGTATATGAAAAGGAGATAATCATTCAAAGATTTGAATCTATGTATTTGATGAAATACGAGTGTGAATTATTTGAAAAGTTCAAAGAATTCATAATTGAAACAAATTGACAAAATATTAAGATTCTTTGATTAGATCAATGAATAAATACTTGAGCAATAAGTTTCTAGATCATCTCAAATGGTTTTCTCATAATGGACGCCTCACGATACGTAATAATTGATTGATGTATCGAAAGAAAAAATTGTACCTTGTTGGACATGAGTGCGGTCCATAATTATTTTACCGACATTCCGAGTATCCTTTTAGGATCATGTCCTAGAAATGGTACGCATATCTCTACGAAAAAGGTAACCTCAAAATCCATTTCTAAGACTCCATAAAAGTTATGGACGGGGAGGATTCTAATCTTAAGTATGTTAAGATAAGGGTTTGTCGAACTTATGTGAAAAGGTTTGAAGGATAAGCTTGGGACAAGATTTGACAAGTCTGATTTGTGGGACATCCTAAAGTAAGTTTAGGGTATATGTTCTATAATCCTACTTAGCAAAAGGTGTTTGTTGAAAACATGCGCCTTCTAAAGATAAAGATGTTTATCATTAAAGGGGCTAATGGGAGGATAATAGATCTTGAAGAGTTCAATAACCACAAAAATACTATAAATCGAATAAGAGGAACCTATAGATAGACCTATTATACCACTGACTAAATCGTAAAATGCGGAATAGTCATCAAGATACCTACCTAGGAGGTATGGATTCATCATGGATGATGATGATGATGAGGTACGTCATCATGAAGATGATGATCCGGAGTTACATCTGATGAGTAAGAGTTCTAGTGTGTCTGAAGGTCGATTAGGGAGCGTCGTGAAATTTCTAGTATTATATGTTGATATCTACGGATGAGGAATTACATACCAATGCTACAATCGATAAAGATAAAGTTGTCTAAACAATCCTCGATGAATGATTTGGGAAGAGTATCATTATTGGGGATGCAAATCTATATAGATAGATTTAAAAGGATGCTCAACTTAACCCGAGCGTATATTCATTTGATGCTAAAAAGTCGTTTAGCATGACAAACTCAAGAGATGTCTCATATTGATGAGCTATGGAGTGTATCTCTCTTTATAGTCCCCACAGACTCACGAAAAGATAGATCGCGTGAGTGACTATCATGTATGCAATGAAATATACAAGATCTAATGTTGATCGGTCGTATTATGGAGAAGATCATTGTAAGTCGGTGAAAAACATCTTAAAGTTCTTAACTTAAGCACTAAGGATGTGATCATATTCATGGTGGGTCTAAATTAAAACTAGAGGCTTTACGGACTCAAGTTTTTCGAAGACGGACGAGATGACAGAAAATCCACTTTAAGATAAAGCGTTATCTTGAGCGATTGGTGCGATGAATTGGAAAGGTTCCAAACAACAAAAGAGTTCTTTGGTTTAGTGATAAAGACAAAGTATATAGCTATAAATGAAGGCTGCAAGTTGATTGTTTGGATTAAAAGTTCATTCTGAGAACTAGGAATAGTTCTAAGTCTCATCTTGGATCTAAACATGTGTTGTGGCACTTTCATTTGATTATTAGAATCATTGAAAGATGGGAAATCACTATAGAGATAGTGGACTCTCATGAACAACATTACATATCCATTAACTAAAGCTTATCCAACGGCGGGATAATCGTCACTTAGAGAAGAGAGTATGAGATACCATGACGATTGGCTTTAGTGCAAGTGGGAGATTGAAAGTAGTATGCACACAAGCCCGATCATGTTTGATGATAAAGCATATACTTTGTAACAATCTTATTCATTTATTAATAAAAAGTATTAATTTATTAAAGACTTTTAATTATCTACATGATCTTTGTTTTATAATATGTGATAAACCCATAGTTTTAAGCAATGCTTTTAGAATAATGATGATGATCGTTCTAATGAGATCTAAATTCTTAGAAAGCTTAAAACTAAAATAGTTCCCAATCATTGGATTACTAAATTGGGGATTAGTGAATCCGGATAGATTGAATACATCGTTCTTAACTTTCATTGGATGAGGATGATTGATCTCATGATCATTTGTGTGGAGACACTAAAAGCAAGTATGTAGGTGCTTATTAGAGAATAAGTTCATTTGAGCGTGGCTCGCTAAGGAATACCTAATGGAGTTTTATTTGCTGTCGATAGGAATTCTGTAGTGATAGTAGTCTGAAGTGATCCTTGGACTTGAGATCATCATAGTATCTTGTGTATGATGAGTTATACTTTGACTTATTCCTTAAGACCCTTAGGGTATATCAAAGGGTATGCTTGGGTATAATAAGTTGTACGTGGAGATAATGTATGATCGATAAAGAATCTACCACTTACATTAAAGAAGAGAAATATCCATGTGATTCGATAAATGACAACCCAATGAGTCCTTGGCGGCGAAATGAAATTAGAAAGGAATTTCTAATTTGTATTATTTGAGTTGTGCATTTAAGAGTCGAAATACATATAATTAAATAAAATAAGACTTGTGATAATTCCATATCTTATATTTAATTGGGACGTTGTATGGTGGAAGGATTGAATTATGCGGTAACTATTTACTCGAAAGGTTCTTTTATGATTAATGTTGAAATCTATATTATCTGGAAAGTCGTTGATCATTTAGGAGGCTTATCCTATTGTAGAATAAATATTATTTATTTAAATAAATTAATTGTTTAATTTATTTATTTAAATAAGATTAGAATTATTCTAATTGATTTATTCACAATAGGTTTAATATGGAGAACCTAAAGGGTCACACCATAAAAGGAAGAATAAATATTTAAGAAGTTAATGGCATAATCGTAATAATATGTTATGTATATTTAATTTAATCTATGGTGATAGAATAAATTAAATAGCTTAATATTATTATTTAATATTTTAGAAATATTAAATATAATTAATAGAGAGTCTTATTAATATTATTACAATTATTATTATTATTATTTTAATTTCTAAAGAGTTTAGGAATTAATTTAATATAAATACTCTTATTTATTCTAATTGGATTAGGAAGAAAATTAGTTAAAGGAGTTTAATTAATTATCCCTAATAAGATTAGGGAGCCCTTTAATTAAAAGGTTTTAATTAAATAATACCTTATTTAAAAATAGGGTTACTTGATATCTTTATAAGAGGAGCTCTTATATCGGATATTAAGACGACGTTATAATTCCGATAATTCCATTTTGGAAATGCGCCTTTTTACATAGAGATAGAAAAAAACTAGGGTTTAGCCCAAACCACCCATCTTCTTGAATCATTCTTCTTCTTTGGTGGATCACCTCTGAGGCGAAACACTTGGGTGGCTAACGTTGATCAAAGGAAGGAACCAAACCGGTGGATTCAGTTGAGCGAAAAAAGAATTGGAGGTGAACTTGTCTAGGAAGGCTTGGATCTTCAAGGTATGATTCTTGTTCTTCATTTTTCGCTTTAATTAATAATTGTGCATAAAGGTGATCCTAGTATATGGTTTTAAAAAATTTTAAACTCTAATTTTTACATATTTATTTTATTTATCTAATTTGATTGCGTTCTTGAATATTACAAACCTAACACCACCCACAAACCCATCCAGCCACCCACCCATGCAATTAAGTTAATTTAGGGAGTCGCTAACAAAAAAGTAGAAGAAGCAAATAATTTAGATATTATATGATGTGGAACTGATCAATCATAGAAGATATGGGCCACAACAACACCACATGGGTGTCCAATTGAAAAATATGATTGATGGGCCAGCAATACTAATATACTATTGATATTTTTTACTAAAATTAAGAGAATTTATATTAATTTTAAAATTTAAAAAATATTAAGTTAATAATTTTATATTTAAGAAAATAGAATATATATATATATATATATATATATATATATATTACTACATATTTTAATTAATGAAATTAATTGAAAGGAAAGTGTGACGCGGAATTCACCACCGTTCCTTTTCATTGAATAGAAGTATAGAACCAACCACGACAAATTAATTCCAAGCTTCATGGTGCGTATGCAGGCCTAGTTATTAATTTTCAATATATATATACATATATATCTGTTTATGTATTAGCGATGAGGACAACGTATTTTTTAAATTATAAGCGACGGTGAAACGTAAATCATAAGCCTGAATAACTATAATGACGGGTGAAATGAAATCATTTATAAATCCAAAAAAACCGTCTACCATAAATTTTATGTGTCTGGCATAAATATCTATCTAATTTTTCCATATATATATATATATATATACAAAAGTTTTTTTTGACAAGAATAGATCCAAACCTTATATTATTATATTAACAAACACTAAAGATGAGGATTACGTCAATCCCTTATCTTTTTATTGTTTAATTATTGATTCTCTTTTCAATTCTTAATGCTCCAACTTGCCCATTTAATTAATTGGTTGATCATGAGTAATTTATCTTCTCCATCCCGTTGCTTTATTTATTTATTTGAGAACCCTTGTCCAGTTGCTTAACCACTTTTGTTATTAATTGCACATTTTTTTAAATAAACAAATTGTTTTATAGATTAATAAACTTGATTAAAAAAAGGGAAACGTAGGAACATATGAGAGCTAGTGACTTTAGGGTTCATGAGAATCTTGTCCCGTGAAAATTAAATATGCAGAATTTGTTGAGTTGTGAGGAGGAGGGGGAGTTTAATTTGAGGAGGAAATAGTTTTCTTGGTCCCTTAGTTAATTAGCTTCAGCAACATAATCTCATTTACAAAATTTAAAAAGAATTTTTATTTCATATTTTTGTGAAGACACTGCAATAGGTTATTTCCTCTATAACAATAAACGGAAATAGAAATAACACAATTGGTACACAAATTTAAAGCTAAAATATTTTGAAATTTCTAGTATAATGTATATGCCATTCTTGTTCTTGCTCTAAATTGGAGTACGTAAAAGAGTAGAGGGAGAAAGTGGGGGCCGAAGCTTTTGATTATGTACTGCATGTTTGCAAGTTGCCAGACCAAGTTGGCACTAGAGGTTTAGTTGAAAGTGGATGCATGGTATATATTGTTTATCACCTTGCATTCTAAAATTATATATACAATTTAATTTTTGAGCGGCATATTAAATTTTAAAATTGGCATAATTTATAAAATTTTATAATAAAATAAATTTTATAATTAATAGTTTTTGTGTGTACTATACAATTATAATAATTTTACTATCAATTAAAATTAAATAAATTCACATTAATTTAAAGTTTAATATGTCGTGGTTTGAAACGGAGGGAGTAGTATATTTCCTATCCAGGTTGGCCTCGAGAGAGAGAGATTCCTATATAAGGTACATTTTTTTTCTTCTTCCTTAATTACAGTTGGTCTTAAATGGAGTATAGTATGGCCTACGGGTATGTACAATTTTTTCAACATGTAATATTAAAAGGTCTTTCTTCTTGTCTTGCTAGTGATCATCACTAGCAAGAGTAGAATGAAGTATATATTCTGCTCCTTCAATGGTGTTTGAGGGAGGTCATTTGATAAAATCACTCATGTTTAATTAAAGTTATATTTATTATTTTAAATAATATTAAAAATTAAGCATTTAATACTTATTTAAAATTTTCAAACCACATATATTAAAGAAAAAAAAACACTTCACTAGTGAAATTTTGTGTATGTGCACACAGGGGGGGGTGAATAGGTGTTTAAGCTAAAAGTGATAAACGGTGAATTTTTTTTGTAACTTTATGCTACAGGTTTAATTCTTATAGCTACACCTGTTTGCTTTAGCTTATTTTCTTCGTTTAATATTATCAGACAACTAGACCTGTCTGCTTTAGTGTCTGGATAGTATAACTTCAAGTAGCGTGAAGAAAAAAAAAGTGCAGAACGTGAATGACAGTTAAAGAGATAAACAGAAGTAAAAATCACACCAAGATTTTTATGTGGTTCAGCCTCTATCCTCTAATCTAGTGGTCTAATCCACGTCCAATCCCAACTAGGATTGGAGACTCTTTTTATTAAACTTAATATTCAATTAAATACAATAAAAAGAACTCCCTGTTACAAAGAAAGCTTTTCACCGATGGACATCTACCTTGCCTTCAGCCTCTCTCGCAACCTTTCTCACCATCGAGACCTTTGCACCTCTCTGACCTTGAAAAACTCTCTTTGATGATCCTATCTCATCGCTAGATGACCAAGCCAAACAAGACTTGAACTTTGAATATAATAGAAGAAATTATAATAGACTTCTTATTTTCCACCCACAAAGAATTATAGACAAGATCTGATGAATAAATTTGAAATAAACAATGAAAAGCTCTCAATAGATTTTCCTGATATAGCAATGTGAATTAGCTTCTTTTTTTCCTTCCTGCTTAGCCATGAGATAAGACTATATATAAAGAGAGACCCAACGGCTATAAAATAATTGTTAGCAAGAAACCAGTTTATTTAAATCCCATAATATTAGCTACTAATATTAACCAACGGTTATGAACATAAGATAGAATAAGAAACTCATATCAAAGTTGGTATACCCATGATATTAGCAATTAAAGAGTCCAGCAGATTTGGTAAATCAAGGATATGTTTTCAAGTCAAACCAAAACACCTTAAATAAAGGAACAAGGAGATATTTTATAAAATTTGTTACTAGCTAATCACTGAATAACACTTACCTTATTTAGTTTCCTTTTCAAATTGAATTGCATGTCATTACTAAATTATATTAAAGATCTTTTCAGCAACATGCAACATGCAAACTTAAATATAGAAGGAATATACTAATGGGCCATAATTAGTTTCCTTTTCAAATTGAATTGCATATCATTACTAAATTATATTAGGGACAATTACATTTTATAGTACATTTGAAAACATAATTACAAGAAAAGTGCACTCATTAAATATTTACACAATTAATATCTTTAAAATTTTATTTTTATTATTAGTACATATTTATGCTTCCTTTAATTATGGGATGTGTTTTAATTTTCTGATGACATGGCAATTCAGTTTTTTTTTAAAAAAAAAATTGATTTTGCGTTTTTTTGGGGATTGTGTTCATTTTAAATTTTTTTTCTTCCGTATGTCGTCTCTTTTCTTTTTGGAAACCCTTATTTGGTGTTTTGTTTACTTTCTAAGCAAACCCTTATTCTTCTTCTTATCTGTGTTTCTGTCGATTTCTCGGGGTAGATTTTTTGTTGTCGCTTTTGATTTTTACTTACGTGTTTGTCGTATTTTGCTTGGATCGTGTTATTCTTAAGTTTTTGGTTTGTTCCTATTTATCGGTACCACATTTTACGACTTCTTTCTCTCTTTTTAGTGATGGTCTCCACGAGGAAGAAGCGTGGAGGAATGGGGTTAAGAAAGGCGATAGGAAGAGGAAAAGAGTTTGAAAGATAATTATTTGGAGGATTGAAGTTATACAGTAATGGTGAAGGATAGTAGTCCAAAGTCTTCTAAGCAGGGAAGAGGTTATTGTTGAAATCGGATGTTGATGATAAGAATATTGGGAGACATTCGAGGAAGAAAGCGAAATCAACGGTGTATATTGATTAGATTTTGAAGGTTCTGTTTGAAAAAGTTGTCAAAGAAGATAAAATTGAGGCTCATGGCCTAAAATGGTACCACTGCGAAAAACATTTGAAGGTTTGTTAATTTTTTTAAGAATTATATTTTTTAGTTGTTTTTTTTTTTTGTGTTTTTATTTTATGCATGGTGGTGTTTTGGTTTGTATTGTTGTTTTTTTGTTGTTCGGTAGTATTATGGATGTTGAATTTGTTGTTTGATAAAATCATTGTTTCCATTTGAGTGTATTTTTCCAAAACACATTATATTATGTTTTAAGTTTTGTTCGATTTGTTGTTGTTAAAATTTTTGTTTTCATTCATATTTTAGTGTACGTCTGAAGTATATTTTTCTATTGGTCCTTAAAGTTTCTTTTTGTGATCATACAGGTTGTTATTTGTTGTAGTTACGATAATTGTTATTTGGTTACCTTCCTTTATATGTTTGAGGCCCATTTTTGTAATAGTTGTGAAAATGTATAATATTTCATTAGAGTTTGTGTTGTTTTAAGGATTATTCAAATTGTTATTGTTTAAATCACTTTGTTTTCATTCTATTTTAGTATCGAGATACTATTAGATTTATTTTTGGTTACTACATTACATTTTTGTTATTATTTAGATTTATAATATCTTTGGTAACTTGCTATTTTATTTTTTGTTACCAATATTGAAATGATTGAAGCTAACGATACTATACTTGTTAACATGTATTTTGTTGCAATAAAGTAACATAATAATTGTTATTTGTAATAGTTGTTAAATTGTATAATATTTCATTAGAGTTTGTGTTATTTTTAAGGATTGTTCAAATTGTTCTTGTTTAAATCACTGTTTTCATTCTATTTGAGTCTCAGATACTATTAGATTTTTTTTTGGTTACTACATAACATTTTTGTTATTATTTAGATTTATAATATCTTTGGTAACTTGATATTTTATTTTTTGTTACCAATATTGAAATGATTTGAAGCTAGCGATACTATAATTGTTAACATGTATTTTGTCTCAAATTAGAAGTAACTTTGCTAATTGTTATTTTGGTTACCTTCCTTTATATGTTTGGAAATTGATTTTTGTAATAGTTGTTAAAATGTATAATATTTCATTAGAGTTTGTGTTGTTTTAAGGATTTTTCAAAATGTTTTTGTTTAAATCATTGTTTTCATTCTATTTGAGTATCGATTCTTATTAGATTTATTTTGGTAAATACTTTAGATTATTGTTATTATTTAGATTTATATTATGCATCTAACTTGTTATTTTATTTTTTGTTACCAATATGCAAATGTTTGGAAATTGCTGATATCATTCTTGTTAACATGTATTTTATTCCAATAGACTTGGAGATTGATGATTGTTGATGATTTTTTATTTAAAAATTATAATTAATTTTGGTTATGATCAACTGCTGAAATTATTTTGGTTATCATTGATATTGTTCATTTAAAAGTTTTTGGTTTAAAGTTTTAATGTAGTTTTTTAATGTAAGTTTTTGCATTTTCAGATTTGGGATCTATTCTATGAGGAGAATAACCGAAATTTTTCATCAAAATTAATTTATTGGTGTGATATGGATGTTCCTAATATTATCAAGAACAAATTGTCTGAGGTACAATTGAATAAGTTTAGGTTGACATGTTTTGGAAAATTTTTAGAGTTTGGGCAGCCACAAATGTTTTCACAGATTATTCATCAGGCTTTGATTAGGGAAGTTTATCAAAGGGATGATGGGGAGTTAATAGTTTCTATTTGGTGAGAGACGGGTAAGGTTTGGATTGCTAGAATTTTGTTTGATTTACGGCTTGAATTGGCTAGAAATGAAAATATTGATGGTTTTAAGGGATTCAAAATCATTGGTGGAGAAGTTTTTTAGTGATGAGGTTGTCACCCGATTCTACTATTGGGAGGATATATAGGAGGCGTTGTTTTTATGATGATGATGAAATGCAATTAGGATGTCCATTATTTTATTGGTTTTAATTTCATTCTAGCTTACATTTGAAACAATTATCTTGATCAAACTTTGTTTAACTTTTTGTGTTATGGGGATATTGAAAGTTATCCATGGGGTAAATTTGCTTTTCAACGAATAAAGAATTCTTTATCCATTGCGATCGAGGGGTCGTATAAGGAAGGATAAGCATGGTGGGGTGATTTACAATTTTATATAAGGATGGTTATTGTAAATCTTACAAACTTAATGGATTACCTTATGTGTTTCAAGTTTTTTGTTTGAAATAATACCTACTTTGAAAGTCGAGAGGATTTTGTGTTGATGACCATCTTTGCGAGTTGAGATTATTTAGATGGAGGGAGTTAGGAAAGCCTCCCAAGAATGAGAAATTGAATGACCTTATTTTTGGATCTGGTCAGGTATTTTGGTTTCCATTTACTTTAAATTTGGTTTCCTTTTATATTTATATTGGTTACTGTATTTTTTTTTGTACTGTTTTGCTTATGTTTTATATTTACTGTTTTTGACATGGTATATTTGTTGTTATTATTATTTTTCAGTTGATCGTTCAGAATATTGTTCCTACGGTTGATGAAAAGGTTCGGTTGGGGTTAGGGGATTTCCATTTTTTTAATGGAAATGATATTGCAGGCAAAATTTCTTATGTTAAAGTTGACTCATCAAGGAAGTTTAATGATATTGGGTTTTCTATTTCTGATGTGGAAGAATTTATTGATAAACGGGTAAAACCTTTAGAAGGTAAGATGATGGAGATGAAAAAAGATATTGAGAATTTGGGTGTTGAGTTAAAAGACCAACTGCAAGTGTTTCAAATGCAGATTTGCATGGATATAAAGAAGATGATCAGAAAATATTTATATGGTCAGTCTGGTTATAGCAAACATAGAAATGTTACTGTTGATGATGATGATGATGATGTTGATGATGGTGATGATTATGATGATGATGATGATGATGATGATGATGATGATGGTCCTGATGGTGATGATGATGATGATGATGATGGTGATGGTGTTGATGATGCTGATAATGATGATGATGATGGTTCTGCTGCTGATGATAACGATGATGAGTTGGGTGAGAACGTTGATGGTGGTAATGTTAAAGGGAGTGTTGATCCTCCTATTAGTGGTGTAGTTGGAAATCAGTTTGAGGAAGAAGATGCAAAGGTTTACATTTATTTTACTTTTTCATTTTATTTTTCGTGGTTATTAAGTAAATGCTTACTTTTTTCTGTTTTTTATTAACAGATTGAGAGCAAGAATGTCGGTTTAAATTCTTCTGGGAAGGAGATTATTGTTTATACGCCTAGAAGAGGGGTTCAAATTCATTTTAGGGATGAAAAGGTTAAACATTTTTTTAAAAAATCTTATTTTTTTTAAAGTGTTATATTTATAAATTGTATTTTTTTTAACAGACTGAGAAGATGAATGATGTTCCTAGCTTTGATATTTTAAGTCAATCTAGTGGAAAAAAAATTGTTGTTTTTACCCCAATTGAGGTTTGTTATTTTTTTTATCAGCAGTTTCCTTCGTTTGTTGTATTAGTTAGTTTGCCATAGTGTTTATGTTTATATTGATCAAAAGTTTTGTATTTTTAATTTGCTATTGACCTTGTTTTTTGTGTCATGTATTGTAAAACATTATAGGGTAATAAATTTGAAGGATCAGACATGTCTATACTTGATGAGTTGGTGTTTACAACTCGATTTAATTGATGTTTTGAAGTTGAAAAATCTGCTGCAAAGACCAATTAGCGAGAACTGTTACTTGCAGTTTGCGAAGAGTCTTTTTTTGAAGAGTCCTTTCACTTCAAAGTTTGGTTCAATTTGGTTCTACCTCTTGAGATGTGGATGTTAAATCGATTCTGCATGATTGTCGACACTTCCGGATATATCGTATGGGTATTCCTTTGAAAGCTGAAGATGTTCTTTTTGAGCAGTGGTTTAAGATTGGATTAAATAACAGAAAAAGGTATGTATATTGATGTTTAATATATTTGCATTATGTTTTTTTTTAGGATATAAATTCATCACTTTTAAAATTCCAATATGTTACTGTTTTGAAGGATTGACAAATTTCCGGTTAAGAATGAAAAAATTGAGCCTTCATTCATATTTGGGTCTATGTCAATAGACTCAAAAATGTGGTTTTACAAGCTTAAGACCCCAGGGCAGTGGCTTGATGATGATGTGAGTTTTCTTATTACCTTTGAATATATGTTTGTTAGTTTCGGCTACCTTATATAATGATATTGGTTACTATATGTGTATGTATTGGTTACTATTATGTTATAATATTTTTTATTTTCCTTTGTTTATCTCTGATTGTTATTTTTTTTTTAATTTTTGTTCAACACATCAACATCTGCATGTATTACATTCGTAAAATGGCTAGGCATTCGAACACAATCCAAATAAGGGTTACAACAACAGATTGTTGTTTCCATATCAAGTTGACCAATTTAAATGGGAAATATTGTAATAGAAATTGTGATAAGAATCTATTGTTGGGCTCTGGTGATATAGCTGAGTACATTCATGGGTTTCGATGGAAATCGAACACAGTGGGTTAATGTCGATTTTGTCATATTTCCCGTTCATATGTCAGCTCTTGGTCATTGGTTTCTGTTGGTGTTTGATGTGCATCGCAGAGTATTAGTGGTTTATAATTCTCTACAACAGGATAGGAATGTAATGCGTACAAATATTATGGATGTGTGCGAGCCGTACATCTTTATTCTTCCCATAATTTTGTCTAGTTGCGGATTTTGGAAGAATAGAAGTGATATTAATTTCAATAGTGTTCCATACCGCAACAAAGGAGAACATGATATCATTGATCTCGAATTTACCGAGGGTCTTCCGGAACAAATTGAAGGGTAAGTTTCCAATTACTTTTATTTGTTCAGTTTTGTATATATAATGAAGTCTGTTTTGATTTGTGTTATATATTTATTGTTTTTTCAGTGATTGCGGAATGTTTACAATCTGTTTTGCGGCACATTTCATTCATCAGATGATTTCTGAAATGCCAAAACCATTTCCGATCCTTCAATACCGTAGGAAGCTATGTGTCAACTTGTTTATTCATGCGAGAAACAAACATTTAGGTGGATATGAATCTGACTCAGAATATCCAGGAAGATTGGCTACTGAAGACTAGTATGCTTATGCATCTTGTTATTTTTTTTTTTGTCTATTTGATACTAATTGATATGGTTATTGTTTGTGGAAATTCGTTGTAATTATTCTGAATTGATGTGGTTATTGGTTGTGGAATGTTTTGTAATTATTATGATGGTGAATGATGTATTAATATTTACTAGTGGAAGTATGAGTATGTTTTGTTGGCTCTCATTGTTGTTATTTGTTTTGTATTTAATTTTCATAATTATTACTGTTAACATTTTTATTTATGGTACTGTTGGTTTCTAAATTTTAATATTACGGTATATATTTGAATTGGTATTGGTATCCAATTAGTATTAATAATATATTGTAAAAAAACATGTAAAAATTAATAATGTTGTTTCCTGTTTTAATCATCAGTTTTGTTGGGTAATCAAATAGTTGTACTTATGTACAAATTTAAAATTCAATTTGTTAGATTTTTTTGCCAGATTTGTGGGTGTGTTAATAGTTGTATCTATGTACAAATTTAAATTTCAAATAGATATAATTTGTTGCCAAATATGTTTACACCTTTTATTATTTTTTGTTAGTTATAGTTGTGTTGGTTCATAAACAATGAAACCATGTTAAAAACAACTATCTGATTATAAAATTAATTAATAGATTATTTTTAAATTAATATAAGCTGTTTGATAAACCTCAAATCATTTTATTATAAACAATATATGTTGTTTGTGAACCATCACAAACATAACAAAAAAAAACATAATATCATGTGTAAAATGTGATATATTTTCCTGTTATGGCTGATTCCCTGTTTTGAAATATTTTTATTCTAATTAATATCTTTTAAAAAACAAGTAGTTCTAACTACAAATAAAATAATATGTAACAGACATATTTATGAATATTTTGGTTACTACCAAAAACCAAACTAGTTACCTGTAAATGAAATTTTGGCTACCAAGTGAACCACGAAAAAAATATGCAATTACAAAAATTTTAATTAACAGATTAATCTTTAATTAATATAACAATTTGGTAGAATTATTTGTTTTTTAAAAAAAAATTAATGAAATTAAACACATTTCAAAACAGCGAATCAGCCATAACAGGAAAGTATATCACATTTTACACATTATATTATGTTTTTTTTGTTATGGTTGTGTTGGTTCACAAACAACATATAGTGTTTATAATAAACAGTATTTGTGGTTTACCAAATAGTTATAAAATTTGATTTATTTAATATATAAAATGATTACAATATGAATGTATATTGAAAGTAACCTCGATGTAAGCATCGAGGAGCACATTACAAATTCTTTTTTTAAGAATGAAATATATTACAACGTTTTTGGCTTCAAAATTGGTGGATTATTGCATGTTTTTTGTTGTGTCCTTTTTGTTGGCATCGTGCGCATTTATTACGAGCGGTATTTTCGGACACGTCTTTGTACCTCCGATCTTTGGTCGTCCAAATGGTCTTCTTGTACTTGGTGGTTTGACACATATGTTTTTAATCTCGTCTGGAACATCCCAATTCTCTTTGTCGTCCAATGGCATGATGGAAGCTGAATATGTGTCCACCAAAGTTTTTTTGAATAGTATTTTGAGCAAAAATCATAACGACTCATATTAGTTTTGCTATAATAACAAGATGACGTGTGAACAAGGCATTTCATGGTATTGAAATTTACTGGCGTGTGCGTGTCTTTTTTCCCATATCCACGATAAATTGTTTGGTGACATCATAAACAGTAAAAATCACTAGATTCGATGTCTCAACCTACAACACAAATTAATAGTTTAGTTAGTATGTATAATAATTACTTTTTTTTTAAAAAAATATATATAATAATTTAATTCATATGTATTGTCGGTAACTTCTACAGTTTATATTGGTAACCAAAAATTCATATTGTGGTTTCATATAAATGTTAATGCTATTTTTTCAAAAATGTGCAGTAACAGTATATGGGTTTTATGATTGACCTTAAGTTTCTTTGAATCGTTGATATTATCTTGCAATCTTCTCTCAGCTGTTGTGGATAGATTTGTGAACGTTGATATTGCTGACTGTTTGTTTGTGAAATACCACCTTTGAACCATACTGGCGTAGGCATTCAATCATCGGCCTTATTTGGAAGGTCTCTAATTCCCTTGATTGCATGGTTAATAGATTCAGCGGTGTTTGAAGTCATTGTTGAATACCTGCTTATAGTTCCATGGAGCCTCGTGCACTTTTCTAGCTTAACTTCTTCCTCCAGATATGTTCTTATTCTAGTATCAATTGCATCAAGTTCAGCCATATGTATGTTGAATTCTTCTATAGTGTAAGCCCTACAAACTGCGTTGTATGCTTTTTTTATCTCTTCTCCTTTCTTTTTGAATCTGTTTTTAATATTTTTCAGAATATGGTATGTACATGAACCGTGCATGACATCAGGGAACACACAGTTAAGTCCCTTAATAATTGTTTCATGTGCATGCGAAGCGATGCATTGTCCTTCTCTAACACCACAAGCATTTCTCAAATTGATGAAAAACCATCTCCATGATGATTCGTTTTCACTGTCAACAACTGCAAAAGCAATCGGTATGATGTTCCTGTTTGCATCTTGCGTGCTTCTTATGAAGCGATGTACCCCCCGTAATTTGGTTTGTATGAATGTGCCATCAACTACAATGATTGGGAAACAATGTTGTCATGCTTCGATGGATGCTCCTATTGCGAAGAAGAGATATTTGAAGCGACCATTTTTTCCAACTCCAATGATGTGATGGATCTGAAAATGAATTTTAAAGTAAGGTTAATATAATTATATGTAATAAATATTGTCCAGTTGTAGTTAGGATTTCTATGTATATTACGTTTGCTATATAGTAACTTATATTTTAATGTCTTTCACGGTGTTTAGATAGTATCTAAAATGCTCTTTTAATAGTTTCATTTCACGTATATATTTGTCTACTTACAAAAATCGATTTAGTTATATTTAAGTAAAATAAGTAGTAGCTATACATGTATTTGTAAGTAACTAAATTACTTAATTTAGTAACCAAAATAATTTAAACATTTATTAAATAATTTCAAATTGTTACCTGGATTTGTTTTTTGCAACATGTGCAACCAAGAAGGGATCATAGTGTAGTTGTGTGGATTTCCTCTTACTTTTTGCATTGCTTTTTCCTTTGATCTCCATGCTTTTTGGTAGGAGATGGACACATTATACTTCGTCATCATGTCTTCCACAATGTCGGTTGGTGTGTAAATTTTCTTGAAGTTAGTTAGTTTATGCTTAATGCACTCACTTTCACCATCTCTTATTTGTGTTGTGTGATCTCCAAGCAAGTATGTTTGACGAACAAGTGTGTATATCATTAAATTCTCTTACCTTGAACATAGTTGTTTTTCGAAACTTTGATGCTCTTAGTTTCCATTGTCTATGCATACCAGAACAAAATCTCGACCACTTGTTCTTTCAACCTTGTGTTGTCTGTTTTGCCTTATGGAATGTAGCCTTATTGCTTGTGAAAGAATTTTCTTGTTTATGTATGTTTGATGTAGTTTGACTTCAAACTTATTTGGATCTGAAATTACCTCATCACATTGTACTGCAGTGTTTGCTATGTTCTGCTTTCTGACTGTTTCTTTGTCAATTACTTCAATTGCCAGCTGCTCAACATATTGTGATTCATTTTGGTCTTCTTGTGTTGCCAACGAACCAAATTCATAATTCCACTGTGTCAATCTCATTGGCGTTTCTGCTTGCACTATATATTCTTCTTCATTTATCACGTTATGTAAGCTTGTAGTCCCTCCAATGATTTGTTCATAATCTATAATTAGTGGAAACTTTCCATTTTCATCTGATCTTCTACTGACTTCCATATAGAATCTTAAGGTTGCTTCATTTGTCACCTTGATTGGAGGAATGTTGCTTTTAATCTGAAATTTGATTGCCAATTTCGTTGTGTTGTAGTCCAGTTTAATCAATACATATCATGTTTGTGCATTTCTCTGAATGAAACAGTTTGAAGAAGTCTTAAGTAGTAGGTAACTTGAAATTTGTATATTAGCTCTTTTATCGGTCCACGTTAGTTGAAGTAAATTACAATTGGAAGCATATCCATGGTCCAATCTTTGAAAGCTGTAACATTCACACAATAATGTAATTAGTATCCAAATCTTTACATGAATGTTTTCAAATCTTTATGCAGCGTAAGAAAATATGATTGTTCTTGTTTCACAAACTAATTTATAATCGATATAATTTAAATATCTTGTTTAGATACTAAAGCAACTTTATTAAGTAACTAAAGTAGACGTATTTAGTATCAATTATTATGCATCAAAGTGCTTTTAGTTTGTTTATATACAAATCATAAATTAAAATGACCTGAAGATGAAATACTATATATTAAACACTAAAAACAAGGAATCCAAATATAATTATATGAATTTTGCCAAATTTTGATATAAATGCTGTAAAAATATGCATTTGTAACAAATAGTAGTTGGTTACTGAAATTACAAAATCAATTTAATTGGTTACCAAATTAAAACAATTTAGTAACCAAAATATACGTTATTGGTGTCTCTGTCACTGGAAAGTGATGTTTTCATTCATTCCATATCCAAAACATATATTATAATGTACCTGAAAATGAAATACTAAATATTAAACACTTAAAACAAGGAATCCAAATATTATTATATGAATGTTGCCTAATTTTTATATAAATGCTTTCAAAATTGGCATTAGTAACCAATAGTATTTGATTCTTTGATTTCAAAAAGTTATTTAGATTTCAAAAACTATTTATAACCAAAATATCGTTATTGGTTACCAAATTAACAAAGTAATTTAGTAAACAAAAAAATATAATGTCGTTATTACTAATATTAAAAACTAAAAACAAGAATCCAATATTTTATATGAATGTTGCCAACTTTTTATATAAATGCTCCAAAATTTGGCATTAGTAACCAATAGTATTTGGTTGATGAAATTACAAAAACTATTTAATTGGTTACCAAAAATATTATCTGATAACCAAAATATCGTTATTGGTACCTTTATTCTTTGTGAAGTAATGTTTTTATTGTTTCCATATGCAAAACAAAAATTATAATGTCGTAAAGGTGATTTTCCATAATGTTGAACACTTAAAACAAGGTAAACAAATCTTTATCGCATTTCCCCAAAACATTAAACACTTAAATAAATTATAATGTACTTGAAAATGAAATACTAAATATTAAACACTTAAAACAAGGAATACAAATATTATTATATGAATGTTGCCTAATTTTTATATAAATGCTTCCAAAATTGGCATTAGTAACCAATAGTATTTGATTCTTGAGATTTCAAAAAGCTATTTATTTGGTTACCAAATTAACATTATTCAATAACCAAAATATACGTTATTGGTATATCTGTTTATATAAAGTAATATTTTCATTCTTGCCATAAACAAAACACAAATTATAATGTTCACGAAAATGAAATACTAAATATTAAAAACTAAAACAAGAAATCCAAATATTTTTATATGAATGTTGCCAACTTTTTATATAAATGCTCCAAAATTTGGCATTAGTAACCAATAGTATTTGGTTGATGAAATTACAAAACTATTTAATTGGTTACCAAAATAACATTATCTGATAACCAAAATATTAGTTATTGGTACCTCTCATTCTTTGTGAATTAATGTTTTATTGTTTCCATATGCAAAACAAAATTATAATGTCGTAAAGGTGATTTTTCAAATGTTGAACACTTAAAACAAGGTAAACAAATCTTTATACGCATTTGCCCAAAATATTGTATGCGTATCAAAATTGTTTTGAACAACAAATATTTACTGTTACAAATATCTCAACTGCAGTTGAATTCGTAGGTAACAAAAAATTATTTCAACACATATATTAACTGATTCGTACCTTTGTATTCACTTTCCAGATTCGGTTTGCAATCTCTGTTTATATCTTTTCTTTTAGTTTCGGAAACCTGTGATCGGCTTGTGCATGTCGATTTCTGATACTCTGTTTTAGATTTTATGTGCTTTTGAATTAGGCCTCTCTAGTATGAATGCTTCTGCTTCTTCTCGATTGATGCTTTCTTGAAGATGATCAATTACTTGAAGATGATCAATATCTGTTGCTTTGATTTGTTCTCATATGGATCATTCGGTTTTTTTTTGATTTTGGAATGTTTTTCTATTTGGTAATCGGCGTATATAGTGGAGTAGTTTTCTCCTAGATTTAAGGTGGTTGTATTTGATTGTTTTGGTTTTACGTGATGTGGATTTGCACTACTATTGATATTATTATATATTATTGCACTATTACTATAATTTTTTAAATGGTGCACTATTCTTGTAATATCTTTCTAATACTTGTATACTTATGTAAAGGACCCATTATATTAAAGTTCTTTTCAGCAACATACAACATGCAAACTTAAATATAAAAGGAAGATACTAATGGGCCATAATTCCAATCTTAGGCCGACAAGAAAAAAACATATAATGAATTTAAATTAGCCCAAACAATTTAAATCAAATTCATAAACTCAATAATATTACCATCATTAAAATCATAAAATATAACAATTTTAAGGGTTAGATTAGTTAAATGACAATTGCCGACATCAGGCGTTTGTGACACCTGAGTTTCTTGTGCAATCCTCCCATTCTCTCTACTCATCAGATCGTTGACATGCCTGGTTTTTATTTATTGAGAAAATAAATACTACTACTGTATTAGAAAGCCCACCTGACCTGAATATAATAAGTCTGGCGGCATGATGTATCCCTGCCTCCCTAATTATCGATTGGAGAGAGGGAATTATAGCGACGAAATGCATATATATCAATGCGGTGAGGGATATGGAACACACTCCATGTGTTTCTTGGCACATTTATATGCAAGAATTAAGGTATTTGGGTCTATTTCGAGTACGGGCCCACTGCTATAACTGAGCCATCCCTAATTTCAGGGACGGATCTAGTCACAAAGTTCAGTAAAATTAAATTAAGAAAAAAAATATGTTAAAAATAAAAATTATAGCTACATATACATACTTTGTCGGATATATATATATATATATATATACACACACATACATACATACATATATAGCTTAGCATGGGCAGTGAGAAAAATGATTGCGAAACATTTAATTAGCTCATTCATACCAAATAAGTACATTTATTATGGTAATTATTTTAGCAAATTGATATGTGAGCGTTCACATGTTCATTATATATTAATATTAATGAAAGACGTTTTATCCGATCCGTTCCTTCACGATTTTCTCTTTAGTGTCAATTCAATTAGTTCTACACTCCTACTAGTATAGTATTATTCAAGTTTCAGCTCAAATTTCTGTCTCCAACCCAAACCCACTTTATTTTACAAGTTCCATCAAATCTCTTGAACAACTCTGCCCGAATCTCAGCTGCATGGTGTTTCCTTTCTTCATAGAGGTATACGTGTATATACACACATATAAAAGACTTGAAAAACAAAATAGTAAGATATACAATTGATATCTAATCTAGCACTGTTTTCTTCCATTCAAGTTCATTCCCGAACCTAGCTCCTAAACTATCAACCTTAACTACAAATATAACAAATATTTTTTTGCAAGAATGAGCATAAGAATGCTTAGCAAGTCTAATAGATATGAATAAAGGTATACACTCACTGTGTTTGATTTGAAGGAATAACGGTTCAATAATTTTTCAATCAATAACTGAGGGTTTATAACTTAAACCAAGTATTTCAACTATTTCTATCAGTCACAAATGATATAAAAACGTTTTGTTTGGATATCTTATTGGGGGTCAGTCTCCTTAATATCCTTGTAGTATGCATATCATCCTAATTATACCCACTGCTTTGGAAATCTTATAGGAGATTAACCTCCTTAATATACTATGAGTATGCATATCATCCTAATCATACCTACTACATTTAAGATTAGATTTATTGACACAATAAAATCCCTCCAAGGGGTGCTTCAACTCAGTATTAGATGTCGTCGTACCAAAATAATTTGGTTTGACACAACAATTTATGCTCAATAAAAAATAACAATTCAATATTACACGAAGAACAATTCATTTATTGAATTATGCAGAATCAAATAACAATAATTCCAAAACAATTGATAAAACTTTGGTTTGGCATAATTAACTTTCACAAATAAAGAATTATAACAATTCAATATTTTAACAATAAACATTCTGACCGAAAAAACTCACAAATCGAGTTAAGCCGAATCAAATGACAAATAACTCCTTTTTATAAATCATTTTCACACAATACAATGAATTTCATATAGCAAATAAATTCAACAATTTAAAAGAGCGTTCATGTTGCGCGAAGTGTAAATAAGAGTAAGACGACTTGCATAAGTACGTAAATCGAATGAGAGTTAGAAACTTGCTACAAGATTAGAAGCTTGACTGTTCGGTGCGTGTTAAGGTTTACGTTGTACAACTTCTTGAAGTGCAAGCTCTATACTTTGATCTCTTGGAGCTTAAAAGAGTTTCCAATGACTGATATTTTAGCAGGGTTTAGGAGTGTTTATATGTTTGAAATGGTAATTTTAACAATGGGGAAGGGGTGCTATTAATAGGCAATGTTAGGGTTTAAAGGTCATTTTTACATAATTACCTCTTAAAATATCTAACTTACGTGCATGTTTAACACGCCGACGCGTCTTAGTAAACCCGGACAAAAGAGCCAAAGATCAGTGAAATTTAAATTTTTACTTTATGTCAAAAAAAAATAGGTTATGACTTTTTATTATCATAAATATCACGAAATTTAAATCATTTATTTTACCGGCCATGATAAATTTCTACCTGCCCATGAGTTATTTTTTTAAAAAAACAAAAACAATGCATTTATATTTATGGTGGGCTTGAGTGATATACATGGGACAATTTCTCCTGGGCTTCTACGAATGTGGTCCACTTACAGAAACGGTGACAGGTTCCTGGAAAAATTTGTGCAACAGCTGACCTTATGATCCTATCCTAATCTGTTGTTATACTGATGGGATGATGACCGAATATAGCAGCAAGCCAAGTCTGAAATAGCCAAACAAACGAGGGTTCTGACTCATTGAGGAGTAATGCACATCCAAACAATACAGGTTGTCCGTGATGGTTCATGCCTGTAAATGGGCAAATGGGACCCTATAGCGGTTAGTCCTATATGTTGTATCAAACTTAACCGTGTCTCCAAAGAAGTTATAATTTAATCTAGAGTTTGCATCAGCCCAGAAAACATTGCGTGATGTGTTTTCACAATCACCTTGAACAGCATAAAAGAAACTTTGTATGTCTATTAATCTCAAAATTTTATATTATTTAGAGTTAAATAAACACATTTTTTAATATAATTTTTAAAGTTAAATGGAGAATCTTTTTATAAATGATATTGATGTTTGAGAAACTTATGTATTGGATAAAATTAAATTTTAAATAATTTAATTTGAATATTTTTAATTATAATTCAAATTTAACTCATTTAAAAAGACAAACAAATTAAAACTAGAGATTGTACATTTTGTTTAAACGGTTGTCTTTTTATTTTTTTTACTTTTATTTAGACATATTAAAACAAGTAATTGTTGTAGTTCAATTGGATTGAACTCTTATTTAATAACTTGGAGGTTTTGTGTTCAACCCTCACAAGTAGCTATATAGTCTTTATTCTTTTACTTTGAGTTAAATTGACAAATTGTGTAGCATAAAAAAAGAAAGAAAGGAAGGTTTTCGCGCATGATTTATTCTAATCTTAAGATCGACGAAGCTTCACAATTCTAGCCCACAAAAAGTTGGGCGATTTTATCCTGGCCCAAATATGGTTCGGCCCGCTTCTAGCTCGGCCCGTTTGTCAGGTCTAGTGCTTGAGTTGGTTTTCTTCACTTGGATCATGATTGGTGTTTTTTTTTTGTCTTGGATTTTGATTGGTTCATTATTGTTCACTTGGATTGTTATCTTGGCGATTGATTTCTATTGGTTGATTTAATAATCCTTAGCTTCCTGGTCTATTACACTTCACAAGGATTGGTTTATTAAACTAGTTTAACTTAACCCTAATTAGGGTTTAATTAGATTTTTCTTAACTTGCTTACAAGTAGGTTAATTAATATTAATTCTAAGTAGCTTACAAGTACGTTAACTTGGAAGCACAAACAAAGCATTATATTAGTTTAAGTACGACAAAACAACTTTTTGTAAATATATCGAGAAATTCGTTTGTGAATTTTTTTTAAGCTCAACGTTTTTATTTTTAAGCTTGACGTTTTCACGAAAATATTTTTATTTCATGAATTCATAACTTAAGGTTTTAAACTTCTCGAAACCTAATTTTTAGGTTATAAGTTTTAATCTTAATCTTATACGATCACAGTGTCAAGTCATTTTAGGTTTTTAAAGAATTCCCGAACTGTCGTTCGCTAGGTATTTCTAATTTTTTAATTCTTAACCAAGTTAATACAGTTTTTATAATTCTAATAATATTTCGGGGTATTACACCAAAAAAAAAAAATCATGACACAAGAACTTGTCATGGCTAGGACAATTAAACAAGGACATGTTCCATTTTAATTGTCCTAACCGCTACAAGCTGTAACAGCATGTTACTATTCATATTAATATTTTTGTAATATTAGTATTTATAATATTTATATTAATAATAATATTTTGTAATATTATTAATACTAATAATAATATTTTGTAATATTAGTATTAATAATATTTATATTAATAATAGTAATAACTAATATGAATATTAATGCTAGTATTACTATTATTCTTAATAATATAAATATTAATAATATTAATATATATTATTAATATTACTAACTAATACTTCATTGTAACTTAAGCTTTTAATTTTTATCCAGCTCAATTTGAAACTTGACCAAGATTCATATGAATAGATCGACTATGAAAACAAGCAAGCAGAGCAGAATTGAATCCAAGAATTTCTAAGAATAATATAAAATAGTTATTAATATTAATAATATTAATATTTATATTAATAAGAATAATAGTAATATTATTATTAATATTCATATTAGTTATTACAATTATTAATACTAATATTACAAAATATTATTATTAATAATAATATTATAAACATTATAAATACTAATATGGGACATACCTCTCTTAAATAGCATATTACAAAATATTATTACAACTTGTAGCGGTTTGAACAATTAAAATGGGACATACCTCTCTTAAATAGCATATATTTATTAAAACTACGTCTTAGAAGATTTTTTTTTAAAACAAAATAATATTAAAAGAGAGTGCTCCCACTTGCTTTCTTTTTATTTACAAAAATGCCACCCACGACCCTACTTGTTTTTTAAAAGAATCTCCAAAATGACATAGTTTTAATAAGAGTAATACTACAAACACAAATTATTTTTCAAATATTTTATTAAGCTATCGATGTGGCATAATTAACTTCAAAGATATCGATCAACAAATTGTTTTCAATGTAGTCTCCTACTTATTATAATATGTTGATGTGGAATATGTCACATCAATAGTTTGTAAAATATTTATAGAATAGTTTGTGTCTCCAACATTATTCTTTTAATAAAGGTATGCTTTTTAAGAAGGTATGCTCTTTAAGAGATATGCTTTAGATCCGTCCCCTCTCTCTCCCTCTCCCTCTCCCTCTCCCTCTCCCTCTCCCTCTCTCTCTCTCTATATATATATATATGTGTCTTCTTCTTCTTTTAAAATTAATTTGTTCTAGCTAGCTATTAAAATATTTAATTAATTTGATGATTTTTTTTATAAATAAATATTAATTGCATTATATATATCAGGCCAGTGACCGGTAAGAAGAGAAAAAAATATGGGAGTAGAAAAAGCTTTGAATCAAAAGGGCATAAATGCATGCTAGCCGCCAGTCCTACGTACTGGCGACATGGTATTATTTTATTTATTATTTAAGTGAGAGTAATTATGTAACTACAACAGTCGCTAAAAAGATTTTGTTTACCACTAGTTGGATTAGTGTATGAAAATTATTCTCATCTATTTTGACCGTTAGATAAACGCGTGGACGATCACATATCAGTTTGATATATAGAATAATAACTATAACAAATATTTATTATGGATGGACTCCCAAACATAGATACATATAACTTAAAAGATGTTATATGAGGTGCAATAATACCAAAGACCTAGGGTCTAGTGCGGGCCAGGTACGTTCCAAATAGTAACAACCATGTGATTGGCCGCATTACCTTAATTAATTCTTCACGCCCGAAAAGAAACAATTAGTCTATATTTGGTACTCTCTCCATCACTACAAAAAAAATCTAACAGCGACCAATAATATCAGCGATCACATATTTGATCGTTGATATTCATAATATCGACCGACATCTGCGACCATTCTTTAATCCAGTCGCTATGTTATATCAGCGACCGCATGCGATCGCAGATTGGTCACCAGAACAAATTTTCCTCCCAAAATTTGATAGGAAATATTGGTGCGTAGGTTTTTTATGATTATTATAATCAAAGAATCAGCAGCGTCATTGATATAAGTCCATGTCATTAAAATTCAAATGATCGCACGCGGTTCTTTGTAAGACCTCGAAATTTTTTAAATAAAAAGGAATTTCCTTTATTTATTATTTTGAAATAGTAAGGGTGGATTTGATTAATGTGGTTAGTTATGGGTAAAATGCTAAATATTTCAAAAATAAGCAAGTGGTTATAAAATATTCATTGTTGTCGGAATATTCGTTTGGTCGTGGAATATTCTTGTCGGGGAATATTAATATTCGCATTTACCAAGCAATGACCATGTGTGGGCCCCATAACTGAAAGCGATTGGATGAAAAAAAACGACAAATATAAGTTGGTTAAAAATAACGGTAGAAGTTATTACCGTTAAGATCTGTTGGAATACACGGTGGTTAAAATACGATGAATATGCGTGGTTGCACGATGAAATTACACTTCGGTATTACCGCAATATTGTTGAATTATTGATCCTTACGTAAAAGCCTTTACTCAATAATTTTCACGGATGAATTCTTTATTCAATATTTTATTTTATTGATTCAATAATTCATTGCGTTGATATTTTATATTATTGTTGTTCAATAATTGTCATCGCACAAGATTTCTCATTATCGGATCAATAATTCATATTATTTGAATAATATTATTAGATAACATTATTGGCAATGTCTAGAAAGTTACGTCCAAGGAGAGGTTTGGTCACCTAATTGCGCCAAAGAAGAAGAAATTCTTATTGAAAGCCCCTCTTCCTGAGGAATGACTGGTTGTCATAAATGTGATTCTCAGAATATTATTTGTGAATAATTAATTATTGATTCATATGATAAAAATATTTATTTTATATGAATATAAATGATGGATTTATTTATGTGGTTATTAATGAAGGAATTAATGTTGAGGTGTTTTATCGAGATTTTATCGGATTGGAGGTGTTAAAATCAAATCGAGGGTTTTGAGATATATTATGGGGGTATAATTTTTAATCCGACCGCTTGGATTGTGGTAATTTTTGGGTATGTTATATATACATAAGTTGAGTATATGTCCACAAATTTTGAACCGTTAAAATGCACGAATGATTTGTTGTGAATTTTAAGAGGTGTCTCGATTCGAAAATTAGGGTTATAATTGATTTTGGTGGAAAATTCTAGAATTGAGTGGGCCCCACTTGTGGTTGGTGAAGAAAAATGTGCTGAATTTTATTTCAAATGTGGTGGGTGGGAATAGTAGCGAGTAAAGCCATCGGGTTGCGAGGTTAAGTCTCGCTTTTGCCAAGTCTAACATTTTCCTATAAATAGAGGGCTGTTAGAATTGAAAATCACACCGAAACAAAGTTTTCTCTCTTTTCTCTCTATATTATTGAGCGTATTTTGTGAGTATTTAGATACTTTGAGTGTTCTTTGTTCAAGATAAGTTTCATTCAAAGATCACTTCCGACCTTTCCTTCCGGCAATCTTGACTCTTTGAGGTAAGGGATATTTTTTTTTTTTCGTAATGATATTATTTCTTCAATATCATTATCTTTGAAATGTTGATCCAAGTTTTATCAAATTTGGAACTTTTTCATGTCGGGGTTACTATTCATGAGTTACTATTCACGAGTTACTATTCATGAGTTACTATTCACGAGTTACTATTCACGAGTACTATTCACGTAAGCGTGAAAATGTTTTTTGTGGAATTTCTATCTTTTGGTGTCGAGTTACTATTCACGATACGGCACTATTCACGTGATACTGACACTATTCATCAAAAATAAAATTTCTTCTTTTCGTCTAAATATCTATTCGGATACTAGCTTTGATCAGATCCATGTTTTGATCATTCTTAAATTTTACACCACTATGATTATTTTTGAGGTATTTTTTTGGCGTGGATAAAACCAAGTATGAATCCTTAATCCTTAATCCTTATCATTTTGTTTCACCGGATTCGTTCTTTAAAAATATTTTCATCATCCTCGGTCTTAAATGATGATATTATTGAATATCTTTGGCCCGTAGTGCAAAAGATGAAGCAGTGTTTAAATGAATACGACCGATCGATGAATATCTTTGGCTCAGTAGTGCAAAGATGAAGCGGTGTTTAAATGAACACGACCGATCGATGAATATCTTTGGCCTTTAGTGCAAAGATGAACAGTGTGTGAGATGAACATGACCGATTGATGAATATCTTTGGCTGGCAGTGCAAAGATGAATATTTGATTTGAGATGAAAATTGATTGATGTTACGAGGATAAAATATTGATGATGGATCCGTTAATTCATAGATTATAGTAGATTTCATTCTCTCACGTAACTCTTCTATGAATTATTATTTCATTGCGAATATTGATCCGAAACTTGTTGTCATTGTATTCTATCGATTTTTTCCTGTTGGAGACTAACGATAATTTGTTGTATATTATCTTAGTCATAGTATTCTTTTATCGGGCTAGTTGAGCTCACCCTTTTCCTTGTTGTTCCATTTTTCTTCTCGTGAGGCGAGAATGTAATGAGTCTTAGTCGGGGTATGGAATGAAGGTTCTAAAGAGAGTTGTTTAGTAGTCCTCACCATTTTGTAAAATGATGTATCAATAAATATGATGAGGGATTTATTTATGCGTGTGGATATTGTCTAGAAGACAATATTATATTTAAACTCAAGATATATATCGTCAGATTTCACACGACATTTGTATTATTGAAGTTGTAGTTTGCTTCTTGTACCATGTATTTGGCGACTCGAATGGGTGTTGTGTATACCTATTTTGGGGGCGTCCACAGTTAATATCGAGCTTAGGGATATGATCTCTGGCGGAGATCGGGGAATAGAACTAGGAGGGAGAGACGAGTAAATCCTTCGCTAGTGTGTCCTACTAAGCTTATTTGTTAGTTGGTCAATATAGGGATATTATGTGATATATTGATTTCCTTAATTAACCCTTGTTTTATGACGATGTTTGAGAATGTCGAATGAGAATATTAACAATGGAGTAAATGAGACCGTGGAGATGCTGTCTTTTTACTAACGAGGAGAACGTCTGACAGTGGCAATGTTCCTCTCGTGAACAATACCAATCGAGCGATGATGAACGAGGATGTTTAGAAGCTTTTTGCGCTTCATGCAAAATCGATTTGAGGAGACTCGTGTTCAAAATACAGGAGAAATGATAGCAATTCACGAGTGGTCACAACCAAGCGATTCAAAGAGTTGGGACCACCGTGCAGGGAAAGCGGATCCGATTAAAGGCGGAGGCGTGGGTTAAACAAATTACCAAGATATTCGATGTCTTGGGATGCACGGAGAACAGAAAGTTCCATTCGCCACCTTTATGTTCCGTGGCGAGGCGAGACATCTTGGTGGAATCAGTGAAGCGTACCCATCCAAATTGCACTCAAAGATGTCATGGGAGACGTTTGAAGCAGTTCAATGACAAGTACTTCCACGAAAGTATTCGTCTATATGAAGGAAGTGGAGTTTATTAGACTAGAAAGCGTAATAACATGACGGTGTCCCAAAGACGAGGCGAAGTTCATGAGTTATCCAGTTTCACCTCATTTGGTGGAGAATGAGGAACGATGACGCGGATGTTTCTTAGAGGTTTGAAACCCAAGATACGTCCAAGATCTCATTTCTCATAAATTTTCTCTATTCGGATGTTGTCAGCGGGGCTCGGTTGTTAGAAGCGAGATAACGAAAGTACGTTCAACCGAGGGACCATAACCGAGGATCATACCAAGATAGTAGTCAACAAAATAACGATAACCAAATGGAGAAAGAAGAATACGGACAAAGGCGGTTACAACTCCGGTGTAATCGTGGCCATGAAAATAGAAGAAGCGCGAGTCGGAGGAGATTTTAAAAGAGGAGATTCAACAACGACCATGTGAAGACGTCGCCGCCCGATGTAACCGGGTTCCAAGGAGGAGAAAACCATCGGTCGGATGTTACAAATGCGGAAAGAGGGACATATCACCCCAAACCGCCTGGCCAACAGTTTAAGGTATGCTATAATTGTGGAAAAGAAGGACATATCGCTCGAGATCAGACGCAGTGGCGAAACCTAGTTCAATGAGGATTTGTGACTCAAAAGATCGTCCCGAAAAAGTCAAAGTCAACGGTTCTTGGAAGAGCGTTTATCGTGGCCGGAATCAAAATCGAGAACCCGAACGGTTAGCACGGGTTAGTTAATTATAAATTCTTGCGAAGTTTATACCTTACTAGATATCTGGGCCTCTACCCATTCTTTTATCTCTCTTTGCTTTGCGCTCAACGTTTGAACTTGACTACGGAGAAATTAGACTTTGACCTATTTATGGAGAATCCGTTAGAGAAACTTTCATTACATCTGTTGTTTAGAAATCTTGTTTGATTCAGTTGGCACTATCACATTACACATTAAACCTTATTTCTATAGAGATATTTGCTTTTGATGTGATTTTAAGGTTAACTACTCATCACGCCAAATTGATTGCTTTTGTAAGGTTGTTAGTTTTCATATTCCTAAGCAACCTATTATTCAATTCAAGCAATCAAACCATTATAATCAAACATTTTCATATCAAGCCATGAAGTCATTCGTTTATTACGGATGTCAAGTTTTCTTAGTCCATGTTATGGATTTGAATAAAGACACGCCGATTTGAATAATATTCTTGTTGTTATTGATTTTTCCCGACGTATTTCTGAAGAATTTCTTGGCTTACTCCCAAAGCGATATTAAATTTTGTATCGAATTTGAACCCTAGACAAAACTCATTTCTAAAATCTCATATCGAATGGCTCTATTGAACTTCGTGAGTTAAAATTCAACTATAGAATTTGATACCGAGCCTTTATCTTGTGACTTCCTTTGTGGAATTCACCTGCCCGACTCTCTATAGGGGGACGTCATATTCGATGCGATAGTAAACCGATAGGTGTCATTATGACGTCTTATCCAAGATTGGGATATGAGTCACGATTGAGAACAACCTAAGTCGGTAAATCGAAATGCGTAGTTTTCAGAAGCTTAGTTGGTTATTATTGGAGATTCGTTGAAGGATATTCTCGAATCGCTATTCCATTAACGTAGCTAACTTCGTAGAGATACAAAATTCGAATGGAGCAAGGAATGTGGGAAGAGCTTGAAGAACTCGAGAGAGACTCATTTCAAAGACATGTTCGACCATGCCATCCTGGAAAAGCGAACGTGGTAGGCGACGTGTTGAGTAGAAGATCGATATATAGCAATCGAGTACGATATTGTCAAAGACTAATTTCGTATAATTTACAAATAATAGAGATGGAGATGAAAACTCTAGGTACCCACGTGATGATATACGAGTATAATTGACTTTAATCAATAAAGTTAAAGCTGCTCAAGCCACCGACCCGGAGCTGATGCGTATGAAGAAGAAAGTACAAGAAGGAGCTATTCCGAAAGTGAGAATTGATGAAGAAGGAATACTTCGAGTCCACTCTAGACTTTGTGTTCCTAACGACTCTAATTTGAAGTACAAGATTATGATGGAGGCACACAATACACCATTTACAATCCATCCTGGAAGTACTAAAATGTATCGTGATCTTCGACATACATTTTGGTGGAACAATATGAAGAGAGAGATTGCAAAGTTTATCTCAATGTGTTTAACTTGCCAACGTGTAAAGGCGGAGCATCTAGTACCTAAGGGACCGTTGCAACCACTTGAGATTCCGGAATGGAAGTGGGAACACATTACCATGGATTTCGTTATGGGTCTTCCTACGGTTTCTCAAGGCATCAATGCTATTTGGGTTATTGTTGATAGATTAACCAAGTCCGCTTTCATTTCTTACCGATCGAGAGACTTATTCCTTGAACGTCTTTCTCGTATATGACGTAAATGCGATTGTGAGATTGCATGGCATGCCAAGATCCATAGTTTTAGATCGTGACCCAAGATTCACTTCATGATTTTGGGTTAGAAAGCTATGGGCACGCAATTTATTCTGGTTTGACATACCATCCTCAAACGGATGGGCAATCAGAAAGGACTACTCAAACTCTTGAAGATATATTAAGACTCTGTGTCCTAGATTTCAAAGGAAGTTGGGATAAGTACTTGCCATTGGTGGAATTCTCATACAACAATAGTTATTAAACAAGTATAGGTGTGGCTCCATTTGAAGCATTATATGGACGAAAATATCGTTCTCCAATATGTTGGAATGAGGTGGGTGAAGCAACATTGTTGGGACCCGAGTTAGTACGTATGACTACCGAAAAGATCCAAATGATTCGACAACGTATACAAACGGCACAAGATCGACAAAAGAGTTATGCGGATCTTCATCGAAAGGACGTGGAATTTAATGTAGGGGATCATGTATTATTACGAGTTGTTCCATGGAAGGGAGTTACAAGATTTGGGAAGAGAGGAAAGCTCAAATCCACGATTTATTGGTCCATTTCAAATTCTTGACCGAGTAGGAAATGTAGCTTATAGACTTGCGTTACCTCCAAGTATGTCTCGTGTTCATAATGTGTTTCACATATCTGTACTTCGTAAATATGTGAAAGACCCGAACCACGTTATAGAGTTAGAACCGGACGAGATAGCTGAAGACCTAACGTATGAGGAGGTACCTGTCAAGATTTTGGATAGGAAGGAGCATGTCCCACGCCAGAAAGGTCATACCACAAGTTAAAGTTTTGTGGAGGAATCATGCTATAGAGGAAATGACACGGGAATTGAAAGCGGAAATGAAAGCGAGGTATCCTCACCTTTTCAAAACACACAGTACGTCGTCGTCGATTCGAGGACGAAATTTCATAAGGAGGGAGGTTGTAAGACCCCAATTTTTTAAATAAAAGGAATTTCCTTTATTTATTATTTTGAAATAGTAAGGGTGGATTTGATTAATGTGGTTAGTTATGGGTAAAATGCTAAAATATTTCAAAATAAGCAAGTGGTTATAAAATATTCATTGTTGTTTGGGAATATTCGTTTGGTCGTGGAATATTCAATCTTGTCGGGAATATTAAATGCATATGACGGCCAGCAGACCATGTGTGGGCCCCATAACGAAAAGCGATTGGATGAAGAAAACGACAAATATAAGTTGGTTAAAAATAACTAGGCGTAGTTGTTACCAATTAAGATCATTGGAATACCCGGTGGTTAAAATACGCGATGTCTGGCGTGGTTGCACAGATAGCACACGGTATTGCAGCGATTTGTTGAATTATTGATCCTTACGTGAAGAAGGCACTACTCAATAATTTTCACAATGAGTTACCGTTCAAAGATTTTATTTTATTGATTCAATAATTCTTTGCGTTGATATTTTATATTATTGTTGTTCAATAATTGTCACCGCACAATATTTCTCATTATCGATCAATAATTCATATTATTTGAATAATATTATTAGATAACATTATTGGCAATGTCTAGAAAATTACATCAGGAGAGGTTTGGTCACCTAATTGCGGCGCCAAGAAGAAGAAATTCTTATTGAAAGCCCCTCTTCTCTGGGAACGACTGGTTGTCATAAATGTGATTCTCGTAATATTATTTGTGAATAATTAATTATTGATTCATATGATAAGGAAATATTTATTTTATATGAATATAAATGATGGATTTATTTATGTGGTTATTAATGAAGGAATTAATATTGAGGTGTTTTATCGGTATTTTATCTGGATTGAGGTGTTAAAAATCAAATCGGGGTTTTGAGATATATTATGGGGGTTATAATTTTTAATCCGACCGTTGGATTGTGGTAATTTTTGGGTATGTTATACATACATAAGTTGAGTATATGTCCACAAATTTTGAACCGTTAAAAATGCACGAATGATTTGTTGTGAATTTTAAGAGGTGTCTCGATTGAAATTAGGGTTATAATTGATTTTGGTGGAAAATTCTAGAATTGAGTGGGCCCCACTTGTGGTTGGTGAAGAAATGTGCTGAATTTTATTTCAAATGTGGTGGGTGGGAATAGTAGCGAGTAAAGCCATCGAGGTTGCGGTGTTAAGTGCTTCTTGGCGTCTTAACATTTTCCTATAAATAGAGGGCTAAGTTAGAATTGAAAATCACAAATGTCAAAAGTCTTTTTCCAAGTGATCAATTGCCTTCTATTTAATCCAGATTAATCTTGCTATATTCCTATGCAAAACAATTGAATTAAACTCTTTTCAATCCCAATTCCTTATGTGTTACATGTGGTGAATAGATATTTCTATTCTATTTACAAACCTAATTATTCACTGTGCAAATAACTAATTCACATGTCACCATGCCTAGTTCTAACCCTAGAATTCCTCTTTCAATTCCTTCTAGAGTAACAAGGTAATTATTGGCCAGATAATTAATCAATTAGCATAAAGCAAGATGAACAATTCACTTCAACATAAATAATTAGAATAAATCAAATAATTAATTCATAACCATAAAAGGTTCAATTGGAATCTTAATTAAAGAAATTAGTTCATAACGGAAATTAAAACCAATAATTTTTTGCAAATCATCCTTAAAGAATTACAAATTAAAGAATGAAGAAGAAGAGAAAAACTCCAAGTAAAAATCCTTCAACTCTTCCTTAGCTTCTTGATCAGCCTCCAATTGTGTAGATTAGATCCCCTTTTCAATTAAACTAGCCTTTATATACTCCTCTTGTCCAACTCATTCCCTTTTCAAATCAACTTCTTAATAACCAACCCATTAATGCAAGTCAACGCTTTGATCCACGCTACCGCTTCTATTAATCGAGTTCGCCCAAATACCTTGCCGGTCTTTGGGATTTATCTTGATAATAAGCGCCCACACGGCGATGGGCGAAAAATGACCATTATGCCCTTATTAGCTCAAATGCCACCAAGTGTTCCTACAGCTCCCAAATCTGCAAATCAAAACTTAAACACAGTAAAAATACTACTAAAGGACTCGAGAATACATAAATTTAAGCCCAAGTATATCCGATTCATGGGTATATTACCCAATCATCAGCTGTTCAGTACAAGTTTCATTCAGCATCACTTTCGACCTTTCATTCCGAAGTACTATTTCTTTGAGGTAAGGGATGTTATTTTCTTCTTTAATGATATTATTTTCTTCAATATCATTATGCCGAAATATTGGTTTGAACTTTTTAATCAATTTGGAATTTTTTGTGTCGGGATTACTATTCACGTATACGGCATTATTCACCGAAAAATAAAATTTTTCTGTTTTGTCCAAGATGTCAATTATGGTTACTATCTTTGATTGTATCCATGTTTTGATCTTTATTTTTGAATCCTCCTTCAAAATTTGTTATTATGGAGTATTATTGACCTTGGATAAACTGTTAAACGAATCCCTAATATTTGTCCTTCTGTCTCACTGGATTCGTTTTCTTTAAAATATTTTTCATCATCCTTAGTCTTAAATGATGATATTACTGAATATCTTTGGCCTGTAGTGCAAAGATGAATGATTAACTGATGAATATCTTTGGCCAGTAGTGCAAAGATGAACAGTGTTGAGATGAATACTGACTTAACCTGGTGATATGAAATGAATATCTTTGGCTGTGGTGCAAAGATGAATATTTGATTAAAGATGTATATTGATTGTTGTTACATGGATAAAATATTGATGATGAACTTTTAAATCTTAGAAGATAGTAGAATTCATTCTCTACGTGACTCTTCTAATGGATTGTTGTTTCCGCTGCATTTGTTGATCTAAAACTTGTTGTCTATTATATTTTATCAGATTTTGCCCTGTTGAAGACTAATGATAATTTTTTGTATATTATCTAAGTCATAATATTCTTTACTGGGCTAGTTGAGCTCACCCTTTTCCTTTTTGTTCCATTTTTCTTCTCAGGAGGTGAGAACATAGCAGGATCGAGTCGGGGTATGGAGTGATGGTTCTAGAAAGATGTTTTAGCAGTCTTCACTATTTCTGTAAAATAGTGTATGAATAATTGTAATGAGTACTTATTTGAGTGTTGATATTGTCTAGAAGACAATATTTGTATTTAAACTCACAGTATGTGTTGTTGTATTTTGCACGACAATTGTATTATTGAAGTTGTAGTTTGCTTTCTGTACCATGTATTTGACGACTCAGAATGAGTGTTGTATACCTATTTTGGAAGCGTCACATACTCCATATTAACTATGACTTTATTTAATAAGATGGAGTTTTTGTAGGTTTTGACTGAGGGATCAACGATTCCGGTTAATGTACAAGTCCTAGCTATGGGACCAGACGAGGGACCAAGTCACCGTATGATGGTTACAAAAATAAATGGTTGTGAATTTCATATAAAGGCATATAGGCGCAGGTAAAACAACAACGAACTCGGGTGTGTGTCCAGGAGATTATTACAATGAACTTGGTCGTGCCTTTTATGGGGAGTTGGAGGAAATCGTAGAGTTGTTGTAAATGCAAGGACGCGTCGGGGTCATATTCACTTGTTCAAGTTCCGCATTGGTTTGATTCGGAAAAGGGATACGTCATGTATATATGGAATCGCCGACATCGACCTCCATAGATCTGCGTACTCCAACGAACCGTTTGTTTTACCAACTCAAATAGTACAAGTATACTACACTCCTAGTCCTGTTAGGAAAAGGGATAGACCGCCTGCAGATTGGTAAGTTATAATTCATACTCCTGCGCGTAGTCGTGTAGAAGTAGTTGATGGGGAGATTTACCAAGAGTAGATGCTTCATAGTCAAACTATAATAAATGTGGAGGACGACAATAAAGTAATCCAGTTAGATGGTGGAGATGAACCACATGAATTAGATTCTGAGTCAATACTTGTGTCAGATGACATTGATACTGAGGAGGAAGAGTTATTGACTGAATCTGACACTGAATCTGAAGTAGATGATGGTTATGAATCTGCAACATGTATACAAGATAATTCTGAATCAAACTTTGACACTTAAAACAAATGAAATGTATGTTTAACATTACATGTTTTTTATATCATTGTCATGTTTATGTACTTTGTAAGACCCCGAAATTTTTAAATAAAAAGAAATTTCCTTTATTTATTATTTTGAAATAGTAAGGGTTGATTTGATTAATGTGGATAGTTAAGGGTTAAATACGCAAATATTTCAAAATAAGCAAGTGGTTATAAAATATTCATTGTTGTCGGGGAATATTCGTTTGGTCGTGGAATATTCGTACGGTCGGGAATATTCGTACTACGGCGCAGCCATGTTTGGGCCCCATAACGGAAAGCGATTGGATGAAGAAAATGACAAATATAAGTTGTTTTTAAATAACTAGGCGTAGTTATTACTGATTATCTTGTTGGAATACCCTATTGGTTAAAACACACTAATACTGGCGTTGTTGAGCAAGAAGACACCAGTATTGCACCAATTATTGATTCTTACGTAAGAAGGCACTACTCAATAATGGTTACAGATAATTCTTTATTCGATTTTATTGAGTTAATAATTGTTGCGTTGATATTTTATATTCTTTGTTGTTTCAATAATTGTCATTACACGTATTTTCATTATCGAAGCAATAATTCATATTATCTGAATAATATTATTAGATAACATTATTGGCAATGTCTAGAAAGTTCATCTAAGGAGAGGTTTGGTCACCTAATTGCAAGGCCAGGAAGAAGAAATTCTTATTGAAAGCCCCTCTTTCCCAGGACCTGCACGGTTGTCAATATTGTGATTACGTAATATTATTTGTGAATAATTAATTATTGATTTATATGATGAGGAAAATATTGATTTTATGTGGATATAGATGGAGAAAATTTTTAAAATGACAATTGTTGAAAATTAATATTTTATCTTTTTCTGATAAAATAATTCATTTAAATATATTATTTTAATAATATATTAACGGTGATATTTTTACAACGAATGTGGGATATATGAGTATACGAGGAGGAAGAGTATTTTTGTTGCAATAAATGTTTAAAACATGTTAAACATGTCGGTGGACCCCATTTATTGACTGAAATTTGATTATAGCCTTTAAAATTGCCCGTTTGTGGATTTCGGTCAATTTCTATTTGGAATTTGGAAAAACTTTCTTCTGCAAAGTTGTAGAGAATTGAATTTCCTATAAAAACTCGCGAGATTCGAATTTTCTGATGAAAGGGCTATTTATTATGAATTATTGAAGTTCAAGCTCAAAATAATTAATTTTGGAAGTTTAAAATAATTTAAATTACAAAAACGTTTTTCTTACTTTTTGAGAGGTGGGTTACATGTGTGGCTGATGGTTGAGTGTGCGTATGAGGATTTTGAAAAAATATAATAATATTTAATAAATTTTCTGCTTTGGTGTTCTAAGCAATTTCCTATAAATAGGGTCTTGGGTTAGAATTGAAAATCACACCGTAAATCTGAAGTTTTCTCTCTATATATTATCGGTATATTCTTGTGAGTATTTTGAGTATACTTTGAGTATTGCTAGACGGTGCAAGTTCCTTCAAAGACTATACATCTAGATTCTACTGTAAAATCGATCTTTTCGGTAAGGGATATTATTTTTTTTTAATGAATGATATTATTTCTTCAATATCATTATCTTTGAAATGTTGATCCAAAGTTTTTATCAAATTTGGAACTTTTTCATGTCGGGGTTACTATTCATGGGTTACTATTCATGAGTTACTTATTCACGAGTTACTATTCATGAGTTACTATTCACGAGTTACTATTCACGAGTACTATTCATGAAGCGTGAAGATGTTTTTGTGAAATTTCTATCTTTTGGTGTTGGAGTTACTATTCACGATATCTGCCTTATTCACGATACTAAGACTATTCACGATATCTGATCTTTATTCAATCAAAAATAAAATTTCTTCTTTTCGTCTAAACATCTATTCGGATACTAACTCGATTGTATCCATGTTTTGATCATTCTTGAATTTTACACCACTATGATTATTTTTGAGGTATTTTTGGATGTGGATAAAACCAAGTACGAATCCTTAATCCTTAATCCTTGTCATTTTGTTTCAATTTGGATTCGCTTTCTTTAAAAAAAAATATTTTTCATCATCCTCGGGTCTTAAATGATGATATTATGGAATATCTTTGGCTTTGTAGTGCAAAGATGAATGATTTCTTAAGAATATCTTTGGCCCGTAGTGCAAAGATGAGCAGTGTTTAAATGAACATGACCAATCGATGAATATCTTTGGCACAGTAGTGCAAAGATGAATATTTGATTCGAGATGTATATTGATTGATGTTACAAGGATAAAAGATAGACGATGAACTTTTAAATTCATACATGTAAGATAGTAGTTTGCATTCTCTACTTAACTCTTCTAATGAATTATTATTTCATTGCGAATATTGATTTAAAATTTGTTGTCTATTGTATTCTATTATATTTTTCCTGTTGAAGACTAACGATAATTTGTTGTATATTATCTTAGTCATAATATTCTTTTGAGCTAGTTGAGCTCACCCTTTTCCTTTTTGTTCCATTTTTCTCGGGAGGCGAGAATATAAGCGATGCAGCTCGGGGTATGGAATGAAGGTTTTAGAAAGGATTGTTTAGTAGTCCTCACCATTTTGTAAAATAATGTATCAATAAATGTGATGAGGATTTATTTGAGTATAGATATTATCTGTAAGATAATATTTGTATTCAAACTCACAGCTTTCTTGTTATAATAATAAAGTTGTAGTTGTTTCTGTACCATGTATTGACAACTCAGAATAGGTGATGTATACCTATTTTGGGGGCGTCACATACTTAACTATTTAAATGCAATTTTTCTTTATTGTCATTTTATTGTCATTTTTTATATCATTGTCATGTTTATGTACTCAGTCGCTTCTTCTACCCAAATCTTCACGGGCATCGAGTCATCCAAATTGCTCATATCCTACCGACCGTTGTGTGAGAGCTATATGTCGAGATCGAGATCTTCAAGAAGATCTTGGCGAGGCATCCGGGGCTTTGAGTCCCGAGGAGTTAAATGAAGTCGTAGAAAGCGGCAGCAGGACAAGCACGGGGGGATGACGATTTGGTATAAAATCAATTTGTTATATATATTGTCGTAATATATACCAGTATCAACATAGTTACTATATTTGTAACTTGTTTTATTATTTTGTTAATTATAGGGTGATCAAGGAGGCGATGATGCTTGACGTACCTGCTTTAGATCAGTTTTGTAGTTATTTGATAAACTTGTACTTGTATATTCATTCTTTGGATGTCTGTATATTACTTAAATAATATTAGATTTTTTTATATTTATTCAATTCATATTGGTTTTTAAAGGTTTATATAGTTTATATACTAGTTTGGTGTATGTGTCGGTGCACGATGAATGTTTATATTGTTGTGCATGCTGTTTATCTTGTTGTGTATGTGTATTGGGATAAAGCATGTACAAAACAGGTACAGGTTTTTGAGAATTCTGCAAAAAAGCAAAAATTTGGTTTTCATTTTTTCCAAATCAGCGACCGCATGCGGTCGCTAATAGTTATTAGTGACGGCTAAACATTTGAGGGTATTAGCGACCGCATGCGATCGCTGATAGCAATCGTTGCCACGTGGACCACGTCAACTTTGGTCGTGGACTATCTTGACTAAACTAGCGGCCAATTTGTTATTTGATTACCGCTCATTTCTTGGCAGATATATATTCGTCATAATAGTGGTCATTGATGATGTATCCCAAATGACCGATTTTATGTGACGATTATCAACGATCGCAATCGATCATTGATAGTTATCTGCGGACCGAAGAGTCTGATCATTGATAAAGCGATCATTGCTAAACCTTTTTCTTGTAGTGCATCCCTTTATATGTGACGTTTTATAGTGTTTTTTCTTCTCAAAATATTTGACGTTCTACAAAATCAAGAATATTTTTTCTATTTGTTTTCCTTCTTTACCTTTCCTTTTCTACCATCATTAATGGGTATTTTCTCTGTTTTCAAAAGACGGTTCAAATTCTGTTTTTTGATTTCCAAGAATACATTTATGAGAAGCCTTCAAAACTTTACTGTAATGATAAAGTTATCAGGTGAGAATTTCTTTTACGGTAAAAACTATAGTTTCAATAGTTGAGAGCAAACCCTAGGTTTCATTGAAGATGGAGGATAAAGATTTTGTGGAGTCTGAATCTGAAAATAAGAAATTACCGTTGAAGATAAAGAATGATGGAGATTTTATGAAGTTTGAGTTCGAAGCTTTGCTCATTGATTTGAACAAATTTCCAGATGAAGGGGAAGAAGCTTTGCTCGTTGATTTAAATGAACTTGGAGGATTTGATTTGAACAAATTACAAGATGAAGGGGAAGAAACTTTTGAAGAAGAAAAATTGCAAGAAATAGTAAGGATTATGTTGAAATTAAGTGTATCTTCCAAAATTTATTAACCACGTCAGTTGTTATGTTAAATTTTTGAATGAACTCTTCGTTTCCATTCATGACTTTCTTTATCTCCAAATGTGATATTGGTTTAATTAAAAGTCAATGGCGTATTCTGTAGTTTTTTTGTTTCTTAACCGATTTTTGTATTATCATATGGTATGAATGAGAGGATATTGCAGGAGGTTTTTTTGAATTTTTCCTCTAAGAAACACAAGTATAATAGACCATTAAATTAACTATTAAACACAAGTATTTTTGGCTTGGTGGCAAGATGTGGATATTATGCCCTTTTGCTTTTAAGAAAATTTTGATGATGTGCAGTTTGTTTTGAAGCATCAAATAATGCTCAATTACTTTTTTTAATCTTTTACAAGCACAATTTTATATTAGTTTCCTCACAAAATGCTTCTGCCTCTTGGAGTATTTGTTAATGGGTTGCTCATAAAATGATTCTGTCTATTGAAGTAATTGATATCAAGAGCCAAGAGAAAAAGGAAGTTTCAATTGTTGTTACAAAGAAAGTACTAACAGATTCAGAATTTCAATTTTAGCAGATTTTTCATGCAAAAATTTAACACTAGCAGATTTTTCTACAGAATCTTAACACTACCAGTTTTTTTCTGCATAAACTCCAACAGATTTTTCCTTCATAAGTTTAACACTAGTATAATTTTCTACAGAATCTTAACATTACCATATTTTTATGCATAAACTTTAGCATATTTTTGCTACAAAATTTTAACACTAGCAGATTTTTCTGCATAAATTTACTTCAGGAATTTTTTAACTGCAACAGAATTTATAACTCCAACAAATTTTCTACTGCCGTCCATTTATTTTAACTCCAACAGATTTTCTACTACCTCTGAACATCCCATCGTTCATCATTTGATTAGTGTTGTTGTTCACATGAGGATTGTTGCCTTCCTACACATTATCCTGGTTATTGATCTGTGGGGACTCAACGGTCTCCTGCGCACCGTTGTTTATGTCAACATTCTCGGATGTCATTTTTAAACACTGCCACAAAACAAGGGTTAATTGACATGCCACACATTATCCCTATATTATGACCGACCAATTAAATAACAAATAAGCTTAGTTAGGTCATACTAGCGAAGGAATTACCCGTCTCTCCCCTCCTAGTACTAGTCTCACATCTCAGCCGGGGATCATATCCCTAAGCTTTCATACCAACTGTGACGCCCCCAAAATAGGTATACATAACCCATTCTGAGTCGCCAAATACATGGTACAGAATTCAAATACAAACTTCTTTTTTACAATACAACAAAAACGTAGCTGGGAGTTTTTACATGAATATTGTCTTCTAGACAATATCCAAACTCAAATGGAGTCCTCATTACATTTATTATCATACTATTTTATAGAATAGTGAGGACTACTATAACACCATCTCGGACCATCACTCCATTCTCCGACTAGTCCCAACTATGTTCTCATTTCCTGAAGAGAACAATGAAAGTAAAAGGGTGAGCTCAACTAGCATAGTAAGAAATATTATGACTAAGATAATGCAAAATAAATTATCGTTAGCCTTCAACAGTGTTAAACTGATAAAATATAATAAATATCAAGTTTAACTGCAGCGGAACAAGCAATCCATTAGAAGAGTCCAGTAGAGCATGAAATCTACTATCTTTTATGATTTAAAAAGTTTATCATCAATTTTATCGTTGAGACTCAACTTAATAAATAATCCACATCATCGAATCATCCCTGCACTACGGTCAAGGATATTCATTAGTATCACGGTGATGAATTATACATGCACTACGAGCCAAGAATATTCGTGTTTTCATCAATGATCATGATCATGCCAACAACTGTCCATCAATGCACTACGGGCCAATTAAGACTTTTACCACATCATTTGTAACATTACAGTCATGATTATATTGAATAATTTCTGGTCATAATCATACCAATCAACAGTCCATCTATGCACGTAAGCCACATATGACTTTCATCACAATATAAGCATGAGAATGATGACAATGATATAAGAATTCAATTAAAAGAAAGCAAATGATAAAATTTTAAAGATTTATAATTTAATTTATCCAGAATTCAAAAACGTCCAAATTGTCAACATGATACTGCTTTGTGGAGTAAAATTCAAGAATAATATTGTACTAAAAATGATTTAGAATGAAAAGAAATCAATTTTTATCATGAATAGTATCCCGGGTGAATAGTAATTGAGTGAATAGTACTTCGGGAATAGTACCCCATGAATAGTACTGTGGCATGAAAAAGTTAAAACTTATCAAGAATGCTCATAATAATATTTTCATGAATAGATACTGGATGAAGCGCAAATATCAAGGATATTCTACTAATTTCATGGAGTATAGAAGTCATAACTTAACAAAATGAGTGTAGAATTAAAAATCTGAAACGAAATAATATTACTCACATACTACAGAGTATGTAAGAAAATATTATTTCTTACGAGTATTGAACAAAAATAACATCCCTTACCATAAAAAGAAGAGTATTTCGACTGGTATAGCGGGTATATTCTTGAAGAAAACTTGAACTGTTTTCTACGCTCAAAGCTTCCTTAAACTCTAAAGAAATACGCTCAATATTATAGAAGAAGAATTCTCTTATTCTGGTGTAATTTTTAATTCTATCTAAGCATCCTATTTATAAGAGAATAGAGATAATACTATTTGAATTTAGAAATCACGGACTGCACATGAATCGTTCACGGGCGCTCAACCGATCGACTAAAAATTTATGACTTTACTATGCAAACACTATGCATAATAAAATATAATATATTCTATTTTTCATAAAAAACAAAACTTATAATATATATATATATATATATATATATATATATATATATATATATATATACATTCCCTCCTTTCCCAGTAAACTTCCCGCCCCCCATTTCCATTTATTTCATCACACATGGGCTCCACCTCTTATAATAAATAACTTTCTACCGATTATTTTAAAAAATGAGTAAGCGGGGGTCCAAATAATACACCAAAATTTACAACAAATACTTCATAAAAAATCCCTCAATATTTTTAACAATATTTATTCATCATTATTATAACTCGCAATATTAACAACTGAGATCGCTCCTGTGAGAGAGGGGCTTTTCGATAAGGATTTCTCCTATTAAGCGCCTAAATTAGGTGACCAAACCCCTTTCCTCGATGTAACTTTCTAGACATTGTTAATTATGCAAATAATAATATGAATAACTTGTCATCTCAATTATTGATTTAATAATATAAAATATTGTAACAATAATTGAATCAAATAACGCGAGATACTTATCAAAGTGATTCTCGTAGCAATAATTGAATAAAACCGGTGATTTCTCACATAAGCATCAATAATCAATACCGTGTGCTACTATGCAACCACGCGTATTACTATACTTTTACCATCGGGTATTTCAACAGTTTAACGGTAAAATTTTTGCCGTTATTTTTATAAAAAGATATTTCTGTTGTTTTCTAACTCCGACAATAATTTCATTGTGGAGTCCACCAATGATTGTGCCGTCGTACGAATATTCCCCGACTAATCGAATATTTTATAACAACTTGCATATTTTGCAAAATTTATAAATATTACCCACAACTATAACATTATATCAAATCCACACCATAATATTCAAAAATATATTTCGAAAAAATTCATCTTTATTTATAAAAGTTGGGGTCTTACACATCTTGTGCAGCGGCTCGACAAAAATCAATATTGGTAAAATTAATATGTGTTCTTGCATTGTCTTGCTGAATATATATCGGATATCCAAAATCCTCTCTTGGCCATTTCTCTTTAATTGCATTTGGAACCTTCTCTATCATGCAAGACCTTATAATTTCTCTTGTTACTGAAGTTATATGTGTTGTTTCAATTGTCCTGACAACTCTGTTAATGCTACTTCTTCTAGTCGGTTCTTGGGTAACAAAGGGGAAAAGACCAATTTCTCTGAATTAATTCGTTTCCTTGATTATCAAACCTTGGAAGCGTTATATAGTAACTAATTAAAAACATGACTTTCCCAATGAAGTTTTTGCTTTTACACGGTCGCATCGAATCTTCTTCATTTGCTATCAAGTAGAAATTTTTAGTTTTCTTGGTCATGTTGAACCATTTCTCATTAATATGAATAATATTAAACATTCTATTGAATATAGGATCATGTGGTATGCTACTTTGCTCAAGCATTGATAATGTAGAATCGCAACCTCGATATTTTATGTTCTTCCTTCAGAAAAGGCTTTAGAGCATTTGTATGACGCTATATTTCTCTTTCTTGTATACGCCTAAACATAGTGCTATTTTTAATATTAATGACATAAGCTAAAGAGCAAATAGTTGTTCGTTGATGCAAAGGAAAATCACGAAATCGATCCAAGTTAATCTGAATTCTCTTACGACCACAATTTTTTGTTCTTTTATGAGAAACATCAACATATGCATCATTAGCTTTTGATTTTTTCCAAATCCGCTGAATGGTACGAATACCAATTGAAAATAATGATGCCACCAATTTAGTCGTCTCTTTTTTTAATTTTCCATCAACAATTTTCTATAGTAGCATATCATATATAGCTCGGCATTTCTCAGCTTCGTATGGTGACTTGATGTATGTGACGATTCAACATCTGCAGTAAATTTAAGTATGTTAGAAACAATAAATTGCAGTTAGGGATCAGAAAACATAAAACATCTAAATCTTTAAAATTATTCAATGATGGCTTCTAAATCTCATTTTTTTCACTATCAAATTGCAGTTTCACTTATGCTAAATGTACATATCCACACTCCATTTGCTGCTGGTATAATATTTTTATTAAGATTTACTCCTGGAACGTTTTTTTATTAGGAGTACTATGGAACATTTTTTTTCCTGGAAAAGCACCCACACTCCACTTTGCTGGTGGTCTAAAATGATGCAAGTAATTCTCATTCTTTAGTTAAGAAAAGCACCACTCCTTGTACCCCTAACAGCCTAAAAAAATGTTAGACTCTATTTAGATTGAAAGAAGAAAATACAATACTCGAATTGAAGTTTGTTTGTTACAATTGCGATCCTACTTCTATGTGTTCATCATCTTCCATTGGCAGTTCATCATCTTCCACAGCTACTTCATCATCAAAAACAGATTCCTCTGCTTCATTGTTAAGATCAAACGAATGAAAAATTGATTCCTCTGCTTTATTGTTAAAATCAAATGATTGAATTTCTTTTTCATCTTCTTTATCTCTATGATCAACAAAATTGACATTGAGATCGATTTCAGATAAAGGAACTCGATTTCTCTGTCGTGGAGCCATGTCAAAGTAACGATCAAAATAATTTTTAAAAGTTCAAAATTGCTGTCTCGTTTGAAGTCTATTGATAATAAAACCCATTATGCTGCATATACCTCTTTTCGTTGTGTTTAGCAGAAGAACAAATTTGGCAGGAAAAAATTTGACGGAAACAAACGTTTTGGCAAAGAGATAATATTTTTTTATCAGAATGTGAAACGTCCTTAATTAGGGGAGAAAGCGTGAAATCAAGTCTGCTGTCAATAGAAAATTAAATGAGATTAAAATATTAATTAAGGATAAAATAGTAAGACTGCATCTATTCTTAATTTATGTAAAAATTTTTAGAACGTCACATAGTAAAAGATGGAGGGAGTCACAATTATAAAATAGTTTATATTTATATTGAGGTTTGATTTGGTTTGCACAAACAAGGTGTTGGTGTTGGACTTGGGCTGGTCTAGGCCTTTATAATTCGTTACAAGTTTAAAGTAACTAAAAAATAGGAAACATATTTTTCAGAAAACGTTAAAAAACATGGGTTGTCTCGTCTTACAAAAATGACTTGTCATGTAATTAATTTACCAAAAACTAATAATTGTATTATTGAAACATAATCGACTTCCATTCACCACATTTTCATTTTATAATTAGCACACAAAGATGAAAGAGAAAGACCCTCCCTTATTATTCTAAAGAACTTGTAGTAGATACTCTCCAAAATTTCTAACGACCGACCTACTGCATGCTGCGTGTCAAATAATCCCTCCGTCCCTAATTATTTGACGTTTTAGAGGTGGACATAAAAATTAAGATAATGATTGAAAAATATTAAATATAATATTCAATTATCTATAATATCCTTAAATATTTTGTTGGGATAAGAGAGAGAAAGAGTTTAAAGTATCAAATATCAAATATCAAAAAAATAGGCCGATTAATAAGGGGTAATTTTGAAAAAATTATCATTAATTCTTCTAGATTTGAACAAACGTCAAATAATTAGAGACAAATGAAAAACTCTAAAATGTTAAATAATTAAGGACGAAGGGAGTAGTAGAATAATTAATTAATGTGGCCCGCCCATTGGGTCATTACAGAATAGTTAGTAAATGCCCGATAATACTCCATTCTTAATGGTAATAGTAATAGTAGTAATAGATTTACATGTAATTAATTTTAGTATTTGCCAATCATCCTTTTTATTTAAATAGTCAGACATCAAATTCCATTAAATTCAGTGAATGCTTAACCAATATGAGATCTCTTCAATTCTAACATTTGGGATTGTTTTAGCTCGATCGATCTTGTAAGAAAATAATTAAATGCATCAGACATTGACAACACTGACCTTATTATAGAAATAAATAAAAATATGAACTCGGAATATAATAAGTTCATGTTACAATAAAATCAAAATAGATTAAAAATTCAAAAAATTAATAATTATATATGAAGTATTTATATAATCTCAATAGAATCCACTGCAAGCTTTTAAATTTTAGGATACTTTGGACAATCCTCCAAATTCCCCCATCTTCTTATGCGGATCGAAAGGCTCAATATTAATTTCCATATTACAATTAATAAAAGAAAAATAGAATTGCTTCCAGCAATCGGTTGTTATAGTTGTAACCCATATATATATATATATATATATATATATATATATATATATATATATATATACACCACGGATCGGTCCCCGACTTCCTGACCGATCAAATCCGATTCTATTTTTTTTTTTGCTTTTTTTTAAAACAACTAAAAAAATAATTTAATATTTTATGGAACTGAAATTTTTCCATAATACAATGTTTTGGGCGTGATTTGGATACCTATACCAAAAAATGTATGTACAGTCTGCATAGAACTGTTTTATTATACGTATCCAAATCACATCCAAAACACTGTATTATATAAAAATTCCAGTTTCATAAAATATTAAATTTTTTTTAATTGTTTTAAAAAAAAAACAAAAAAAAAACCGTATTTTAAGAAAGTTCGGGAGTCCGGATAGGAACCGGACTCTCTCTCTCTCTATATATGTTGATTAAGTTTAAACCCTACTAGCTAGATGCTAACACACCCCCATCTTTTGGAGTTAAGATAATTCATGTACTCCATATATAAGGAGATATATTAAAATTTCTTAGAAATGATTAGACAAAAACTCGAGCATTTTTTTTAATTTCCTTTTGGTTCGATATTCCCAAGCTGGCATGGCGTTGGTATTCATTTGGCTTCTATATGTTTTGGTCAAGTGAGACTTATTTAATCAAATAATGGTGAGATACAATTAGTTTGCTTATTATTATTACATATATAATTAATTAAAACTTAATATTAATGCCAGTAGGTATCTAAAGCACATGGTTACAATGTTCCTTACTTTCACGCATGCCATGTTCTATATATTTATATATATGTGCTAGCTGTTTTCTCAATAAGCAAAACCCAAAGTGCATGGATTAGAGAGAGAATTCCCTTTGTGAGAAATTCCAAAAATAGCTTGTAGTACTGTTACACTTTTATATTCTGTACAGTAGTACACAGGCGTTATGTCCTCTAGTCCTTGTACCTCAAGTTAAGGAATCCTCCTACAAATTATGAAAACCCTAATATTGAATTCCACAGCTTTAACTTGCTTCATTCTTGACTGTGCTTCTCATATATATTCTTAATTTGGTTGCATTGCATGCTGTTTTACTATCTGCTTAATTACCATATTTTAAAAGTTTTAACATATAGTTTAATTGACAACCGACAAATTAAGAGGGACCAAAAAAGTGAGTCACCTTTTTCATTCAAATCTTATGTATCTGGTTTAAACAGAAATTAAATTTGATTGAGATCGATCATATTTTATATATGAATTAATGAAAGTTAATTTGTACCTTTCTGGAACTTAATCGACTTAATTGGCATCATTAAAGTAACGAGTAGCCTCCTTCAAATAATTCATATAAACTAATTAAGCTGCTTTCATATTTACATTATATTTTTGTCCAGAAAGATATATATATATATATATATATATATATATATATATATATATATATATATACACACAGTTGAGTTGTCTATTTAAGGTGGGGCTGAGGTAATTGGGGGAAGAAACACTACACACTTATTGAGTTATTGTTCTTTAATTATTAATTGGGGGTACGCAAGGGAATAACTGAACCTAGCTTGCTAGAGAGAGAATGAATGTATCACGAGTGCTGTGGGTGTGCCGGAATTAAGGTCCAAGCTTAGGAGGAATCCCCCCAAAAGATATATGGACCTCTCGTTGTCTTCCCTTCCAAACTACATGCCATAATATATAATGTTTTACATAATTTTATTTTTTTTAAATTATTTATCATTTTATATAATTTAGGAAAATTAATTATAATTTTTCTAAAATTATTTTTCATAAAAAAAATATTACAGATAAAAGAGAGTAAGATAAGTATGATAATTATGGGAATTTAAAGTTATTATAGGCAATTGATATTATATTTAATGTTATACAATTATTTTTTTAATTAACGTATAACTCTAAAATATCATATATTATAAGACAAAATGAGTATTATATAGTAGAATGTGATATATATATATATATATATATATATATATATATATATATATATATATGTGTGTGTGTGTGTGTGTATGTGTACGCGCGCGCTTGTCTCCCCCATTTTAAATCTCATACGTACATGCTAGAATTCATATATCTGGCTAGTGGATGTCAAATACTTGTACCCGGATAATTAAGATTGCCATTTATTTTTTGTGTTGCTTTAATTTTTCTGATATATAAAGTCACAGAGATTAGGGTTAGTGAATTATTGTTATTGTGTGAGCTTAATTTGAAGGGTAACGATATATTGTTATTTTGTTTATCAATTTTTTTATTTAAAAAATAGAGTCACACTCAATTTTAAGAAACAAAAAGTATATCTTTAATATTCATTTTTTTACAAAATAAGACTTTTAATTTTTGTGAACCTGAGAGAATATTGCTTGATATATACTACTTCCATTTCAAAATATAAATTTTGATTTATTAAAATCAATTAAAAATCTTAAAACTCAAAATTGATATAATTTTGTTCAAGTTTTAGAAATAACAAAGATGATAATTAGTAATATTTTATAGTTAGTTTATAATTATTATATTTATTTGTATTAAAATAAAATAATCTTATATCAATTTTAAATTTGAAAATTTCACGAATTGATTTTAAAAAATCAAAATGCATGTCTAATTTTTAAAACGGAGGAAGTATTAAGTTGTTAAAACATCGACTCTCCTCTGCGTTCAAAAGATTTAATTGGCCCAACCTCTATATATATGGTGTTTAAACCAAAAGTCTGAAAAGGAAAAATACATCTGATATGATGTATTAATCATAGAAAATCTGAGGGAAATGATATGACCATGATGATATAGCTAAGAGTAGTACTAGTAGCATGTAGGATGCATGGCCCGTGAGTTAGTGAACCAAAGCTATAAACTTAAGTACTGCCTTCCTTTTAATCCCTTCAATCTCCTTTCCCTTTTCCCATCACCAATTAATAAATAAAATGACAAAATTTCCAACTTCCACATAAAGACAACTCACTGGCCGGCCACCTCACATGCCACCAAAATCCAACACAAAGCGCCCCCCACCCCCCACCCCCACCCCCCACCCCTCCCCCCTCCCCCAATCTTTATATTACTCCCTGCTTCTCCTCACTTTTCTATCTCTCTTGACAGAAATGAAAATCTAAAGTTCGTTTTTCCACCCCTCAAATATACATCAACTGAAAAAGTAAAAGCTATACTAATTCTCTTCTCCCCAAATTCTCTCTTTGGGATGAGAGATATTTTTCTTACTAGTCCCTTTTTGCTCTATATGTGGAAAGAACAACAAAATCACCAGAAAAAATGCTGAACAGTCTTTTTCCTTGGATTCATTTACAGAATTCTACCATAAATCTCCAACAATCTTATCGTATATATTCCCATGTCCCAATGCCCAGGTACTACTACCAGTCTGGTCACTTTCTTCCTTTCTGTCCCTCTTTTGATTCTTGATTTCCTTCTCACATTCCCTGTCTTACTTTAATTTATCCCTATAATTCTCTCTCTCTCTCTCTCCATGATCCAATTTACCGAAACTCAACCACCAGAATTATTCTTTCACCAAATCCCCCCTTTTCCAAATCTCAACACCATGAACAACAACCAAATCCATCGAACCCGGCCATGGCCCGGATTCCCAACATCAAAATCCCTCGGAACATTTGGCGATGCCAATTGCATGGAACAGTTGCTAGTCCACTGCGCCAATGCAATCGAAAGCAACGACTCTACATTAGCCCAACAAATCTTATGGGTTCTCAACAACATTGCAGCATCAGATGGCGACTCTAATCAGCGCCTCACTTGTGCCTTCCTTCGAGCCCTTATAGCCCGTGCCGCCAAAAATGGAACCTGCAAAATCCTCACCGCCTTACCAAATGTCCACATAACCACCCATAAGTTCTCAATCATCGAGCTAACCAGTTTCGTCGACTTAACCCCGTGGCACCGATTCGGGTTCACTGCAGCTAATGCAGCTATATTAGAAGCTGTGGAAGGTTACTCGATCATTCACATCATTGACTTAAGCTTGACACATTGTATGCAAATTCCAACACTCATTGATGCTATAGCTAACCGCCTCGAGGGCCCGCCACTAGTCAAGCTCACGGTAGCCGGTGCCACGGAGGACGTGCCGCCTATGCTTGATATATCATATGAAGAGTTAGGTACAAAATTAGTAAACTTTGCTAGGTCTCGTAACATAATATTGGAATTTAGGGTAATTCCTTCGAGTTCTTCAGATGGGTTCGCTTCGTTAATTGAACAATTAAAGCTCCAAAACTTAGTTCATTCCAACGACGGTGAGGCACTAGTGATAAATTGTCATATGATGCTACATTACATTCCGGAAGAAACCCCAACTCCATTTTCTTTCGAAAACAGTTCCACAACATCCCTACGAACGATGTTTCTTAAGGCGATTCGGAGTTTAGAGCCTACGGTTGTTGTGTTGGTAGACGAGGATGCTGATTTTACTTCAAATAATTTGGTGTGTAGATTGAGGTCGGCTTTTAATTATCTATGGATACCTTATGACACGGTTGATACATTTCTTCCGCGGGGGAGCAAACAAAGGCAGTGGTATGAAGCGGATATATATTGGAAGATTGAGAATGTGATAGCACAAGAAGGTGGTCAGAGGGTGGAGAGGGTGGAGCCGAGGAGCCGGTGGGTGCAACGGATGAGAAATGCGGGTTATAGGGGTGTTTTGTTCGGGGAAGAAGCGGTGGCGGAAGTGAAAAGCATGTTAGATGAGCATGCGGCTGGGTGGGGATTAAAGAGGGAAGAAGAAGATCTTGTACTAACATGGAAAGGACATAATGTTGTGTTTGCAACTGCTTGGGTACCTACTTTATTAATTGATGATATATGTTCTTGTTAATTCATTATTAGTCCACTAGTCATCTACTTAATTTATCTCTCTAATCTTGGTATTATTCTAGTATTAGTTCACGTTAATTATTCTTCTTGTAAAGGGATTTGGTTAATTAACATTTAATTATATAAATCTCATTGCTCTTTGTCAAGAACCTCTCATATATGATTCTTTCCTTCCATTTGTGGTCTGTACAAGAAAAAACAGGAACCAGGAATACTCTCTTTTTTCCTCTCTCCACAGATAAAACAAGGTATTCATGTAGGAGTGTGTTTACTAGTTTTATTTAAGATGCCCTAGATATTTTCTTGTTTACCAAGTGAGCCCTGAACATATTGTCTCCACAGGATTCATAACTTTTAATTGCTGTGCCACTAAAAAAACTACAGCGCATTGTTGATATACTGCAAATACTGTGACCCCATGTTGCTCTAAATTACTATTCTAAAATGTTATGGAACCAAAATCAGGAAGCGAAAAAACAAAAGAATAAGGGAAATAATCTCAATAATAATCCGTCAGAAAAACAAAAATTAGGAGAAGTGAAGATCTCAGTGGTGGAAGAACAGCTACAGCTACTACTATTATATGCGTTTCAGGAATGCCAGTGAACAAGTTAATTAGCGTCTCGCAACCACTTTGTTTGCCAAATTCTCATAGAAATTAAAGCTACCAATTCCTTTAGATCATCCGATATTGCTGTGCCTCCTTGCTCCATTTTTCTCCAAATATGATCAGTGTCCTTTTCCTCTTGTGCTACTGCCATACCAGTTTGAATAGGGACCAAGCAATGCAGGTAAGAAACGATTTTACATGACGTGTGGAATCTTCTGAAATATTGCGAACCGCCTACAAAATTTAACTCCCTTTCTGTTACTTGGTATGAATAAACTGAATCTGGGATGAACAAAAAGATTGTTTTGGATTCAGGTCTATACCCTATTATCTTGAATCGATCTCGTGCTATTACTTTCCATCCTGTTATCCACGTTTCTCTACACATTCTGCTGATATCTTCAGTTAAGATTTCAAATTCTTTACAGCCATCGATCTTCCATTTCAGTTCTTTCTTATCATCAGTGCATATTAATGACCAAGCTGGGAATTCAGCAGGGAATCCGTGGCAGTAGCAATGAAGCTCGTCTTCAGACTTCCACAAACACCTTCTGAGGGGAGCTCACGGGGCCTCAATTAGCTCCCAAGAACGTTGGTATTTCTTCGCATTGAGATGGTACATGAGAATTTGACCCTCGAGACAATCCCAAAAGAGACTTCCATTAACAAACACCTTTGAACCCATCATAGTGTTGTGACATAAAGCTGGAAATCTTTCTCCAAACTCCTCCCACTCCCCTGTTTCCGATGATAAAACCGACAATTCAGACCAGGGATCGCCATGTTTTGGTCTGAAAAAACACAGAACTTTATATTTAAGGTAGCCATTGCTAGTCAAGTTTGCAAGTAAATCATAATAAACCCGATCCGATCTTTTACGTGGGTGAGGAAGATTAACCTTTTCCATTGTCAACGGATTGCAAACAAAACATGTATTATAAACAACAGCCAAAGTCATGTTGATGTATAGAACAAGAGCGTTACACGAATCAATTAGTTCAACAATGTCTTCTTTTCCTTTTTGATTCAAAAACTTAAGTGAAGAATCAGGAAGACAACACGCTTCGGGTTCAGTTGGTTAGTATATAATATTATAAACAATTTTATCCCCAACATGATCACTAGAATATTTCTCTTGGAAGAATAACCCTGTAAAGGAACATCTTGTAATTGCTCTGCATATGATAGAATGCACACTACTAAAAATTTAACCTATAGCGACGAGCTATAGCGACGGTCGGGACGGAACCGTCGGTATAGGGTGTCTATAGAAACGGTCACGGATTGGCCGTCGGTATAGAGAGAAAACAGAGCTCTATTGCGAGGGTCGCCGCTTGACCAACGCCATAGACATAAAAAAGATATCAGTATACTAAATCTCGATCCCTCTCAAGTCTCTAAATCTCAGCCATCCCTAAATCTCTCATACCCAACCGTAAATGTCATATGACAAAATCATTTTACCCAACCCCTAAATGGCCAGCAACGATTCAGAGCAAAAAGAAGAGGAAGAAACTGCTATTTACAAAGATGAAGATACTTAGAGCACAAGTCGCTCGATAGTAAGGCCGAAGCACAAGTCGATCTAATCGATCATTAGAGCAAAATTTAGGGTTTGTTTTTTTGTTTAGTTATTTCAATTTTTTGTGCAATAAATCAAACCATTTGCGAATAGATTTGTTAAAGATAGAAATCGATTGGAAGGAGAGAGGTCGGTCTTCGTGAAGAAGTGCTCTTTCTGGAGAATAGAGGCCATCCATTCGCAGAATCCTTTACCTCTTCCTCCTCTCAACGATATCACTTGCATCATCACCGAATCCAAATTGGTATCGTATCGCGAAATCGCCAGTTTTCAATTTATTTCGTTGAAAATTTCACTATCGTAATTGACCGAATAAACAAAGTAATAATTTCGTATTGTTGATCGTAATATACTTGTTTGTGTTTTAATTTTTATTATACAACCGAAAACAAGAACCCCAATTTCTCTCTTGGTTATGATAAAAGGAAAACCCCAATTTGGTGATGGTGAGGTTCGTATACGGTTCTAGGAGTATTAATTGTTTTGAGTTGAAGAAAATTTGTGAACAAGTTGGTTGTATGGAAGGAACACTTGTGCGAAGCTCAACAAGTATAAGCTCCTTCAAATTGTCAATATAGACTTTCCATGTACTTGTATATTAATTCGTTATCTGCAGTGTAAATATCAAATAATGTTACGCTTTCTGGCGACTCTTCGGTCTTCACCGCTGAAAATTGTATATAAATTTGTTGTTGATGACGATATCTCACGCTATTCTCCATTCGAAAGTTGTTATCTTTGAAGTCATATTCAAAGGTTTGATCAAATCCTAGCCTCAAGATTTTACCAAGCGACAATTCATTCAATGGAAGTCGGTATAATTGAATTTGAATAGAATTGAGTAAACTTAGAATTTCTCTTAAAAACAGAGTCGAATCCTGGGAGAAGAAAGCAAAGCAATGTTTGAATCTGGAAAGACAAGAAGCACACGTGGCGTTTGTTATATGAAATTGCAAATTCAAGTTAAAACACATCATCTTGAAGTCAGGGTGAATAATGAGAGAGGAAGGAGGAGCCGCCACTTTTCCCTTAAGTTTTGTAGCAGACAACTTGATCAACAAAATGATAGCTAACTTAATGATGGATTTAGTGCATTCCTTGTGCAGTACTTAATAATTTCTTCCGCCACGATACCTCCATCAATTTGCTTTTGTTCTTGTAGAGATTCAATTACCATTTAATCATTATGTTATTTTGTTTATATATTCACACCATTAATATGTTATTAAATGTAATTTATTGTAGGTACAATAAAAGCCTTAGAGAAAAAGAATGAGATATATGTAGTAATATGATCTCAAAATAATAATATAAACAAGGAAACAGATATACATACGTAAGTTTAGCTTAGGATTTAGTGCATTCCTTACCAATAATAACTTTTTTTCTAAGTTTAAGGTAATTGATTTTTTTTCTACCTTACCAATATAATTTATTTGATTTTTAATCCTAAGATTATATTCAATTTTTATGTTGATTATCACGTGTTTACATTTTTACCTTTTCTTTTTCCATTATAAATTTGATATTACTCCTCTTTTCCAAAACTAGATATACTTCTAAATCAACGACTTTTAAGGATTGTACCTGTAGTATTAGCTAAAGAATATAGTAGTGGTGGTGTAATGCTAAAATTATAATAATAAAATAATGTCAAATTAAGAGACTTTATAGTTCTAAATTGTATTTTTTTTTCCTAGAGCTGACTAAAATTGAAAATATATATCTTATTTTGAAACAAAAGGAGTAGCATGAAAACTGTGTTTTTTAACCGTGCACTCTAATTTTGATATGTTTTTTTTATGTATCTTAGGAATTAATGCACCAACTTCGCAGTCTTTTCTGAATTATGTGCTCTTGGCGGTAGTCTTTGGAGGCATTATGATATACAGGAGGGAAGCACTTAAGGTTAGTTGTCATACACTCTAGCTAACCTTTTTCCTTTTAATTGATTAATGGTTGCTTCTCTGATTGTGAAACCAACAATTTTGTTTTACTTATAAAATTGAAAACTTTGTTGAGCTAAATAGAGTTGTTTTGAAAAAGTCTTACCCTCTTGTCTTGAATTTGAGCAAGAATATATTTGAGATTATCTAGAGACGGGAAAAGAAGTAATAAAAGTTATTCTTTTAGGTATGCTTTAAAGTTGTTGACCAAGACCAATATTTCTGCCACAACTCCTCAGATGGTGATTTGGGGAAAAAAAAATCGGAGAAGGATAAGTATCTTAAACACAATTACGTGATGGAAAACTTCGGTTGTTATTATGTTCTGCTTTCTCCTTTATCCTTGTTTTAACCATCAAAATGCAACTTTGTGTTTGTTTATGCCTCTGCCTCTTGCCTCCGAACTTGGTGCATATGTGATTTATTTATGTCTTTGCAAATGCGTTATGTGTTCAAGAATGCATCATATAAAACAAGAGGGTCAATTGACTTTTAGGAATAAGCCTATCTTATGCCCTTGCGTTTTTTGTGGTCTTTTGTGTGCGCGACCAATGAGTTATAGAGACAATTTCTTTTTTTATTCAAAATTAAAATGAATTGTAAAGAGAAAGCTATTGACAATAATGTTTATTAAGCGATTTCAAACAATTTAGGCAACTTTTTTGTTGGAAGTGTTGCTTCATTTAGCATAAGAATGGTTTGTGAGGAATGCGCGTAGATACCCTTCGTTATATTTAGCTTTCATTTTCCAACAAGATCATTAGGCAATTCTAATGAAAAAGCTATAATGTGTAACTTAGAAGCGAGAGTGCGGCACCAATTTCTAGGTATATCTGCTTTCCTTGTTGCATATATCTATAAACAAAACTTACATGTATACAATAATTCACACCATTAATTCCTTGTTGCAGATAAAGAGAAAAGATAAGAAGGCGTTGGAGGATCGAGATCCAAAGAATCTCACAAGCAAAGCTTTGTCAGCAGATATATGTAGTAATATGATATGTATTCCGCTTCTGCAGTAATAGAATCTTGGTCATTCTCATTGTTATTGTAACTTAATGCTTGATCTGATGAGTTAGCCTTCTCTCAAGAAGATTGTAATTATTGTAATTGTAATGTGAATGATTTTAAATCATGTATACAATAATTTTTATGTTTTATTTTATATTGTATTTGTATTTATTGGATAAATGTACACAATTTTTGTTTTTTTAAATATGAAAAGGCTATATAGCGATGACGACCATCGACCGTAGTTATAGTGTTCTATATAACACATCCCTATAAGCGACGGTCATCGAAAGTCCGCTATAGCTCTCAAATGAATTAGTTAGTAAAGAGCAAACACACGATTTTGACATGACCTATAGCTAGGGTCGCCATGATCAGTCACTATAGGCCAAAAGACCGTCACTATAGGCTTTACCGACGGGTTCTATGGCGACGGTCGTGACGATCGCTAAAAAACTTTTAGACGGTCTTTTTTATAAGCGTGACGACCATTTGTGATCGTCGCTTATAAATCGATTTTCTAGTAGTGGCATTAGTGCAAAGCTAGGCTGCTGGGGCAACTTGGATAAGCTTTTGGAGATACACTTGAGTTTGAAAAGAGTTTGTGGTGGCAAGCGCGAAAAGATTCCCCATAAGATTTCAGTTCTTGCAGGCAGATTTAAGAATATATTACTAATAAACTTGGTAATTGAAGACTGCCCCGCTTCTTCTACTCCTTGAATGGGTACTATCAGCTCATCTGTTTCGTCAACAATTTCTAAACCCATCTTTACTGCATAAAATTTGCACAAGAAAAAAAAAAGAAACGAAAAGAACAGATAGTTTTGCTCAAATAATCTGAATAAACGTTAGCTCATTCAGGTTAAGATCCAATCTTCTCCGATTTTCGGGCAAGAATCGTGATTTGACAAAACAAAATGGTCTGATTTTGTTTGGAGTATTTAGGTATGTATATAGTATAGGTATTGTTATATTTTGTAACTTATTTTATATTTTTGTGATTTATTATTTATCATATTTGAGTTTAATAAAATTTATTTGTGGTCATAATTTAAGTAAATATAATTTAAGAGTAATGGTATAACTTAATGTCCTCTATGTGGAGAATAACAGTAATTCATTTGGTTCAAGTTAAAATCATGTGACTTGTGTTTATCAATGACTTAAGTGAAATATTTAATAAAGTGCAAAGTTATTTGAATAAATTAATTTTTTCTTGTGTTTATCATTTAAGTACAAATGATAAAATCTTATTTTATTTTTGAAACAAAAGAAAAATAGTGATAACTATTCAAATTCTATTTAACTACTAACTATTACTAATATGTAACTTACATAATTAATACTAATAAGTGAAGTTAAATATATAATTGAATAGTTATTGTGAGACCCCAGATTTTATGAATAAATATTTAATTTTCTCGAAATAATTTTTTTGAATATTATGGTGTGGATTTGATATAATGTTATAGTTGTAGGTAGTAGTTATAAATTTTGTAATGTATGCAAGTTGTTATATAATATTCGATTGGTCGGGGAATATTTTTTTTGTTGAGGAATATCCATGACGGTATTTAATCATTAATTGGACCCTATTAACGAAATTATTGCCGGATTGAAAAACGACAAAAATATTTTTATTAGAATAACGACTGAAGTTTTACCGTTAAAACTGTTGAACTACTCGGTAGTAAAAATACAGTAATACGCGTGGTTGCATAGTAGCACACAATATTGATTATTAATGCTTGCATGAGAAGTCACTTAGTTTTATTTTATTAGTATTATTAATCTAATAAAATGCGATTTTTTTTATATATAAAATGTAATACTTTTATAAAGTTATTCGTTTTATTAGACTATAAATAGAATATATAATATTCTATTTTGCATAGTGTTTTTGCGATAGTAAAATCTTTTTATATAAAAAAATGAATACTTTTATAAAGTTATTTGTTTTATTAGATAATAATTAGAATATATTATATTTTATTATGCGTAGTGTTGCATAGTTTCACTGATATAGTATTTTGTATAGTAAAATCTTTTTATATAAAATGAATACTTTTATAAAATTATTCGTTTTATTAGATTATAAATAGAATATATTATATTTATTTAAAAGATTTTGTTTTATTAGAATATTTTATTAAATCAATCTGGATCGCCTCGCTTTAAAAAGTAAATTAATCTGACCGCTTCATGAATTAGTTACTATGTAGTCCATTCTCCTATAAATAGAAGCTCATTCCTTCATTATTTCTTACGAATTCACTTTGAAACTCTAGAGAGAAAACTATAGAGAAATTCTTCTTCTATAATCTTGGCGTATTTCTTTAGAGTTTAAGAAAGCTTTGAGCGTAGTCTGAAGTTTTCTTCGAGTATATCATCGCCTACTACCATTGGAATACTCTTCTTTCAAAGGTAAGGGTATTATTTTTTTCATATTCATGAAGAGAACTTCATTATTCCATTTTTATTATTCTGTTGAAATAACTTTTGTGATATGCTTGTCTACCCTATACTTGGTGAAATTATTACATTATTCCATTATTTATTATTACATTTGGAATAAAATGTATCGCTGCTACCCTATACTTGGTGAAATTCTTTTGTTATTCCATTATTTATTATTCTCATTGGAATAACTCAGATCTGTGAAAGTACCTATACTTGGTGAAATTCTTCATTATTCCATTCTTTATTATTACATTGGAATATCACAGTATGTGCTTCTACATGGGACTGTTCCGTTATTTATTATTCTGTTAGAATAACCTATCTATCTGCAAATCTGTATGCATGGTAATTTACATTGTTATTACATTCTTTATTATTACATTAGAATATCTTGTTCTGCATGCGCTTTTACGTTTGGTCTTGGTTCCGTTATTTATTATTACATTGGAATAACTTTGTACATCTGAAGCATCTGCATGTGCATGGTGATTTCTGTTGTTATTCCATTCTTTATTATTACATTTGGAACATCCACGGTGGTTGATTTTGATTCGTCTAACTTTGGTTCCGTTATTTATTATTCGTGGAATAACTTTTGTCATGCAAAGTACCACATGCGTGGTGATTTCTTTTGTTATTCCATTCTTTATTATGCTCAGTTGGTTAAAGTTTTGACTTCTATACTCCATGAAATTAGTGGAATATCCTTGATATTTGCACTTCATCCAATATCTTTTCATGAAAATATTCTTCTGAGCATTCTTGAATTTTACTCTACAAAGAAGTATCATGTTGATAATTTGGACGTTATTAGTTCCTGAATAATTTAATTCTTGAACTTATTTTATTGAATTCTTATATCATTGTCATCATCTTCATGTTTATATTTTGTTGAAAGTCATCATACATGGCATTGTGCATAGATGGACTTGGTATGATTATAACTAGGATTATTCTAGATAATAATCATGGTAGTAATGTTACAAATGATGTGAAAAAAAGTCCTCATTAGCCCGTAGTGCATTGATGGACGCTTTTTGGTATGATTATGGCTATGAATTCTCTTGACCAAGGGAGCAAAGATGAATTGTTTTATGGCATGATCATGATGGTTGATGAAAACACAATTATCTTTGGCCCGTAGTGCATGGATAATTAAGTGGTCGTGATACTTAAATAATATCCTTGGACTGTAGTGCAGGGATGAATTGATAATGTGGATTATTTATTAAGATGAGTCCCAGCGATAAAAGTGATGAAAAACTTTTTAAATCATAGAAGATAGTAGACTTTATTCTCTACTTGACTCTTCTAATGGATTGTTTGTTCATTGCAGATTAAACTTGATGTTTGTTATATTTTATCGGTTTAACATTGTTGAAGACTAATGATAATTTATTCTACATTATCTTAGTCATAATATTTCTTCTTTTGAAACATTGAGCTCACCTTTTCTTTCACCGCTTCTCTTGAAATGAGAATATATATTTGGGATGAGTCGGGAGCGGAGTGGCAGGTCAGGATAATAGCATTAGTAGTCTTCACTATTACATTAAATAGTGTGACAATAAATGTAATGAGGACTCCTTTGAGTGTGGATATTGTCTAGATGATAATATTCTTATTAAAACTCTCGATTTATGTTTTGTCGTATTGTTTACATACGATAAATTGTATTATTAAGTTGTATTTGAATTTTTGTACTTATGTATTTGACGCACTCAAGAGATGGGTGATGTATACATATTTTGGGAGCGCCACAGTTATACTTAATTATATGTAACTTACAATATATATACATGTAATGTATATATGTGTATGTGTTATATATATATATATATATATATATATATATATATATATATATATATATATGATAACTTTCTTGTGAATCTATGAGGAGCAAAACCAATATATCAACGGTTTTTTCCGTCATTATAGCATAAAAAAATCGATTTTTATACTATAAAATTCTTATTATAACTTAGATTCTTGGTTAGTTTTTGAACAAACGAACTTATATATATATATATATATATATATATATATATATATATATATATATATAAAAAAGTATATACATAAAAAAGAAAACTTGCATTTGAAATTCTCTCCTCTCACTTAGTTTTTCTCTATAAACGTATAATTACTATCACAAAAATTATTTAACAGGAACATTTTATAAATTACTATCATAAAATTATTCAACTTTGAAACTTGACATATATTGCATGTAACTCATAACAAATCATTGGTAGTGGGGACATAAAAATTTTAAGAACAGAGTTGTGTCGTGTTTTTGGACTAATTTTCGATTATGACAACAAAACTACAGTTCTAACAAATTAAAAGATATGTAAATATATACTACCTCTATCCCAAATTAATTGCTCAGTTTTGATTTTTTTTAAGTCAAATTGACTATTTTTAGAATTAATAATTAAGCATATATAAATATATTTCTAAAATTATAAAAATTGGGATTAGTAATAAATTGTATATACCTTCTTTTGGTTATAATTTCTTTACCTATATTTTAGAAAAAATAGTAAAAAGATTAATTTTAAAAATGGTCAATTTAATTTTAAAAAATCAAAACTGAACAATTAATTTGAGACGGAGAGAGTACTACACAAAATCATACTAGAGTATCGATTAGTACAGTACAGGCGGAACGGACTTTTATAGGAAAAAGGAAAAGAACCTCGTCTGAAAAAAAAAATCTTTGAAGTAATCTAATACTCTAATTCTTTGTATTGCAACTTCCGATGATTTCTGTACTACTGTCTACTAGGATATACAAGTTCGCTCTACTTTTTTTTTCTTTCATATGAACCTTATTTTACTGTGACATCATATTGGGACAAAATTAGGACAAATGACATAAATGAAACTTTTAGGAAATTGATTTTTTCGCAGTATTTTTTAATATTTTTATATGTGGGTTCCATCATTTAATATTAAAAAATGAATCCCACATGCAAAAAAAAAAGTGTTATTGAAATATCAATTTTAATATAAATTAATATTTTTACGTTGTTTTTTTTTTGTTATAATTTTCGCATGTAAAATTTATTTTTTAACCAAAATGATAGAATCCACATGCGGAAATATAAAAAAAAAGGTTACGGTAGTTCCCAACTTTTAGTGTCGACTCCTGCAACAATAACTACTTTTAACAATGCTCTCGAGGTTCCAGCACAAGTCTTTAGAGCCTTCAACAATTTCGTCATGATCATAAAATTGTCTTTAATCATCAATGTGCCTCTAGCTTTTGGCTTTTGGGTTTTGGCTTTTGGCTTTTGGCTTTTAACTTTTTGCTTATAGCTTTGTATCCAGGATTTTACTTTAGTGGAGTTAAAATAATTTAAGAAAATATATTAATTGAAAAAACTATAAAAGTAATATATATATATACGTATAAAATAGGGAAATAATTAATATAATAATTACAAAATACTGTATAAATTTTTATATATTGGATTGTAAATCAATTTATTTTATTTTGAGTAGCTGAATTTTAACAACTTGTTTGCGCCTAAAAATTCTTCCTCTATGTAGAATCAACTGTTTTTGTGCATTTGAACCTTAAAATAATATAAAATTTGTTATAAAATTATAGTGGATGTCTAGATTCATAGGATGTCTAGATTCATTCTTATCTTATAACTCCCATGTTAATTGAGTTATAAAACTCATGACCTTTGAGTTTTATAACCTCCTAGTATTGATGTTAGTATATATATAAATAATATCATTTGTAAAAGGAGTTAGTGATATACAAAATATTATGCAAATACTCTCTTTGTTCTTGTCATCTTTGTTCTCTTGATTTTAGTAATACTTTATAATACGTTATCAGCACGATTGCTTCTCAATTTCGTTTTGAAGATAATCATATTTGAAGGAGAAGGTATATATATATACACATATACATATATGCTCATTTTTATTTTAGTATATATGTACATCACTTATATACAACATATTGCATAATATATTGCATGTCATATAATGATTACATGTGACTTACTTACTTTGTATGATATTATAGCAGACTTGTTTTGTTGTCAACAGTATTACTTTAGTCACGTTATATGCTAATTAGCAGTATATTACTACAACATACAAATCGTTGTAATTTCATGAATGTAATAAAATATATGATTTTCCTCTTGCTTGCTTGATGTAATTACTGAATTTACAGTTCAAACTTACAATTAAATGAATTTAATCCCTCCTCTAGGCTGCACCTTGCCCCCAGATCATTTCAATTTCAGTTCCCTATTTCATTAACTGTTGAGGCTTGTCGAATTTGAAGAAATCTAGTAAGCCTTTGGGTGTGTTATGAAGTTTAACAGTTAGAGAGAAAAGGGAGTGACACACGGAATGAAGAAGGAACCGAGAATATTTTCTTTCATTTGCTTAACTTTTTCTGTAACTATCAATATAGTATAAGGTTTAGTGTACTGCTTATGTTTTATTAGCTGACAGCTCATGCTTATACTTGATGTAGTATATAGTTAGTTACATAACCTTTTGCCACCTCCTACCTTATCTCTCTTATGCCTCGGCCTCTTTATTCCAAGCATTGTTCACACACATATATGCCTTTGCTAAAGTAAATATGCTTTTGGAATCGAAGTGAATGCGATGATTAAATTCTTCCGAACAAAACTTATAGAGAACACTTGTAAATGAAAACATTAAGAACTAATTAACATAGATAAACTTTGTGACTTCAATTTGTAATTTCTCAACACATCAAGCTTCACGTGAAGCTATTATCCTAGCTATTATATTATATGCTTATATAATACTATATTATATGCTTATATAATATTTATAGTCAAATATTTATGTATATGTATAGATGTTTATTATGATACGTTATAATAAACTAAATTTCTAATGTTTTTTTTTTATATTTTTTGTATGAAATTCTGATGACAAACCTTGCCAAACTTGAATTCGTGGAACTTGATATTACGGGTAAGAATTATTTATCATGGATCCTTGATGCCAAATTCATCTTGATGCCATGGGTCTTGGAGACACAATAAAGATGGTAATGAAACATCTAATCAAAATAAGGCAAAGGCCATGATTTTCTTACGCCATCATCTCCATGAGGAGTTAAAATTAGAGTATCTCACAGTAAAAGATCCTCTTATTCTTTGGAAAAATTTGAAAGAAAGATATGACCATCAAAAGACAGTTATTCTTCCAAAAGCTCGTTATGATTGGATGCATTTATGATTGCAGGATTTTAAATCAGTAAGTGAATATAATTCTACAATATTTAAAATCAGTTCTAAATTGAAATTATGTGGAGATAATATCACTGATGAAGATATGTTAGAAAAAACATTCTCTACTTTTCATGCCTCGAATGTGCTCCTGCAGCAGCAATATAGGGAACGAGGTTTTAAGAAATATTCTGAACTGATTTCATGTCTTCTTGTGGCTGAACAAAATAATGAGCTTTTAATGAAAAATCATGAATCGCGACCAACTGGTTCAGCTCCATTCCCTGAAGTGAATGTTACGAGATATAATAATAATTATGGTCGTGGTCGTGGTCGTGGCCACGGGCGAGGAAGTTTTAATTACAGCAACCATGATACCAAATCTTCAAAGAATGAGGAGAAACAAGAAAAGGGGAAGAATATAAATAACAGAGATACCAAGAAGGAAGAAAATATTTGTTATCGGTGTGGAATGAAAGGACATTGGTCTCGTACCTGTCGTACAACCAAACATCTTGTTGATTTATATCAGTCCTCATTGAAAGGAAAGGAGAATAACATAAAAATAAAATTTTCTCATCCACATCAAGATAACGATGACATCTATTTTGATCCTATAGATATGACACACCTTGACGTTGCAGATTTCTTTACTAATGAGCAAGTTAATATTCATTGTAATGAAAATAATTAGTTAAGAATTATGTTAGTCCTTTAAGTGTGTTTATTTTATGCTGATGTATTTCCTTTCATGTTGGTTTATTTAATGTATTTTGTTTTCTTTGAATTGTGTTATTAAATATATATAATATTATGTCTTATTATAAACTTATTATATATTTATTCCTTTTATGAAGAAAATATGGATATACGTCATGCTATACATGAGCCTAATATCAATGGTGGAGATATATGCTTAGCAGATAGTGCAACGACACATACCATTCTCAGACATAAGCATTATTTTTCAAATCTAAGAATGATGAAAGCAAAAGTGAATACAATATCAGGTTCAGCAGACTTGATTGAAGGCTCTGGAAGAGCCAATATAATGCTTCCTAGTGGAACAAAATTTATCATTGATAATGCTTTATTTTCCACTAAATCAAGGAGGAATCTGTTAAGTTTTAAAGATATACGACTTAACGGGTACCATATTGAGACAGCCAATGAAAATGGTATCGAATATCTATACATTATATCAAATGTCTCTACTGGAAAACAAATATTGGAAAAATTACCCGTTTTATCTTCAGGTTTGTGTTAGGTTATGTGAAAATCAAAGTAGTAATCAAATTTCAAAAATAGTGGAAGCGTAATAAAATTAGATTTTAAAATTTTTTCACAAACCAATTACACGAATCATTCTTTATGCATATTATTAATTAAGCGAAGAATAAGAAATTATGAAATCATACCCTTGTAGAAACAAGCTTTCTCAGGTACGAGTTCACCTCCAACTTCTCCGCGATCTCCTTGAATCTCCGGGTAGATTCCTTCCTTTGATCAATGTAAGCCACCCAAGTGTATGACCTCTAGAGGTGATCCACCAAGGAAGAAAAATTTTCAAGAAGAAGGGGTATTGGCTCAAACCCTAGTTTTTCCTATCTATATAGAAAAGGAGGCGTACTCTCCAACTCTTGGAATTACGTATGTTTAATATCTGATATAAGACTCCTCTTATAAAGATATCATGTAACCCTATTTTAATTAAAATAAGGTATTATATATTTAATTAAACTCTTTTAATTAAATAGGCTCCCTAATCCTATTAGGGATAATTAATTAAACTCCTTTAACTAATTTTCCCTCCTAATCCAATTAGGAATAAATGAGAGTACTTATATGAAATTAATTCCTAAACCCTTTTAGAAATTAAAATAATAATAATTGTAATAATATTAATAAGACTCCTCTTATTAATTTATATTTAATATTTCTAAAATATTAAATAATAAATATTAAGCTATTTAATTTATTCTATCACCATAGATTAAATTAAATATACTTAACATATTATTACAATTATGCCATTAACTTCTTAAATAATTATTCTTCCTTTTATGGTGTGACCCTTTAGGTTCTCCATATTAAACCTAGGTTGTGAATAAATCAATTAGAAACAATTCTAATCTTATTTAAATAAATAAATTAAACGAATAATTTATTTAAATAAATAATATTTATTCTACAATAGGGATAAGCATCCCTAGCGATCAATGACTTTCCGGATAATATCGATTTCAACATTAATCATAAAAGAACCTTTGAGTAAATAGTTACTTGTACAATTCAATCCTTCCACCTACAATGTCCCAATTAAATATAAGACATGGAATTCTTCATCAAGTCTTATTTTATTTAATTATATGTATTTCGATTCCTAAATGTACAACTCCTAATGAATGCAAATTAGAAACTACTTTCTAATTTTATTCCACCTTGGCCAAGGATTCCTGGGTTGTCATTTATCGAATCACATAGAACATTTCTCTTCTTTTACTAGAAGTGGTAGATTCTTTATTGATCATTCATTATCTTCATATATAACTTATTACACCCAAGCATACCCTTTGATATACTCTAAGAGTCTTAAGGAATAATTCAAAGTGTAATTCATTATATATAAGATACTATGATGATCTCAAGTCTAAGGATCATTTGTCTACTATCACTATAGAATTCCTATTAACGAGCAAGTAAAACTCTATTAGGTATTCCTTAATGAGTCACGTTCGATGAACTTATTCTCTAATAAGCACCTACATAATTGCTTTAGTGTCTCCACACAAATGATCATGAGATCAATCATCCTCATCCAATGAGCAAGAAACGTCACGTACTAATCTATCTAGATTCACTAATCCCTTTTTAGTAATCCATTGATTGGAAACATTTTAGTTTTAAGCTATCTAAGAATTTAGATCTCATTAGCATGATCTCATCATGATTCTAAAAGCATTATTAAAAACTATGGGTTTATCACATATTATTAAAACAAAGACCATGTAGATAATAAATGCCTTTAATAAATAATTCTTTTATTAATAAATAAATAAGATTGATTACACAAGATATGCTTTATCATCATACATGATTGGCTTGTATGCATAATACTTTCAATCTCCCACTTGCACTAAAGCCAATCGTCGTGGTATCTCATACCCATCTTCTCTAAGTGGCGATCAAACCGCTGTGTTGTGTTAGCGCTTTAGTAAATGGATCTGCAATATTGTCTTCGAGAGTCCACACGCCTGTGGGCGACGCTCTCTCTTTCAATGATCTTTTGATCAAATGAAATCGCCATGAACACGTGTTTGGATTTCGATGAGACCGGGTTCCTTAGCTGCATGTAATGACTCTAGTGTTGTCACAGAATAAAGGCACCGGTCCCCTGTAATGCTAGGAACCACACAAAGTTCGATAATGAACTTCTTCATCCAAACGACTTCGCAGCAACTTCACTTGTAGCTATGTCTTTCTCGCCTCATCACCTTGAATCAACAAGCTGTTGTTGTTTGAAACTCTTCCAACTCATCGCTCCCATTGCTTAAGGTAAACACATTTCCCAAAATGGATTTACTGTCATCTTGGTCCGTTTGAAAACTTGAGTCTGTGAAGCCCTCTAGTTTCAATTCAGACCCACCGTAGACAAGAAATACATCCTTAGTTCTTCTTAAGTACTTTAGGATATTTTTCATTGCCTTCCAGTGTTCTTCTCCTGGATTCGACTGATATCTGCTTGTTACACTAAGTGCGTGAGCGACATCTGGTCTAGTACATATCATACCAGACATGATAGATCCTATTGCTGAAGCATAAGGAATCTTACTTATACTGGTCTCTCTCCTCGTGTCATTGGGGCTGTTTCTTGGAGAGATGTATTCCATAGCTCATCCAAGATGAGACCTCTTTTGGAATCTTCCATGTTAAACCTCTTTAGCATCGAAGTCAATGTACGCCTTGGGACAAGCCAAGCATCCTTTTAGATCTATCTCTATAGATTTTTATCCCCAAAATATGGATGCTTCTCCCAAGTCCTTCATGGAGAAGTGTTTAGATAACCAGATTTTAATTGATTGCAAAGATAGAATATCATTCCCTATCAGTAATATATCATCAACATATAATACAAGGAATGAAACAACGCTCCCACTAACCTTCTTGTACACACATGGTTCATCCTCATTTTTCATAAAATCAAACTCTTTGATTGTCTCATCAAAACGGATGTTCCACCTACGAGAAGCTTTCTTCAATCCATAAATTGATTGTTGTAGCTTACAGACTTAATTTGTTCAAACCTTTGAAACAAATCCCTCTGGCTGTGTCATATACACATCCTCCTCAAGTTTCCCATTGAGGAAGGCCGTTTTCACGTCCATTTGCCAGATTTCGTAGTCATGGTAAGCTACAATCGCAAGCAAAATCTGAATGGACTTGAGCATTGCTACTGGTGAGAAGGTTTCATCATAGTCAACTCATTGTCTTTGTTTGAAACCTTTTATGACCGATCCGGGCCTTATAGGTCTCTACCTTGCCGTCTGCTTCCATCTTTCTTTTAAAACCCATTTACACCCAATAGGCTTAATGCCTTCAGGTGGTGAAACCAAAGTCCATACTTGGTTCTCATACATGGAGTCTATCTCGGATTTCATGGATTCTTGCCACTTCTCTGAGTCTTTACTACTCATAGCCTGTTCATAATTCAATGGATCATCATCATCTATGATGCGTACCTCATTGTCATCTTCTATGACAAGTCCATACCTCTCAGGTATCTTTGATACTCTTCCAGATTTACAAATAGGGTGTGGTACAGATGGAATCTCTACTTGGTTAGGTACCTCACTTTGATCTCAGATTGTTTTGTGGTTCTTGAACCTCTTCAAGATATATCTTACTCCTAATCGACCCCTTCAAGGATAAACTCCTTTTCCAAGAAGGCGATATTTTCATAACAAACACCTTTTGATCACTTGGATGATAGAAATAATACCCTCGATGTTTCTTTAAGGTATCCCACAAATCTGCATTTGTCGATCTAGTCCGTAGCTTATCGCTTTTCAAATTTTTGACATAAATCGGACAACCCCAAGTCTTAACATACTTAAGATTTGGTTTCCTCCCCGTCCATAACTCATACGGGGTCTTGGGGACGGATTTTGTAGGTACCTTGTTAAGTAGGTATGCAAATTGATTCTAGGGCATATCCCCGTAAAGGAAACCGGAAGGTCAGTAAAGCTCATCATGGATCGAACCATGTCCAACAATGTTCGATTTCTCCTTTCAGATACACCATTCATCTGTGGCGTCCTCGGTGGAGTCCACGTGAGATTATACCATTTTCTTTGAGACAATTGAGAAACTCACCACTTAAGTATTCTCCTCCTCGATCGATCAAAGAATCTTAATACTCTTACCAGCTTTTTTCTCTTCTTCACTTCAACTCTTTTGACTTTTCAAATGATTCAGATTTGTATTTCATTAAATACACATCCAAATCTTGAGTAGTAAATCGCTGAATGTAATAAAATAAGAATACCCTCCTCGTATTATTGCATTGTCATAGGTCCACATACATCTGTGTATACCAACGCTAACAACTCAGAACTCTTTCTCCTTTTCCACTAAAAGGAGATTTAGTCATTTTACCCATGAGACAAGATTCACAAGTTGATATGATTCATAATCTGATAGCTCTGAGGAGCCCATCTTTATCTGCAACTTGGATAATCTTGTTTCATTAATACGACCGAGTCTACAAAGTGCCACATGAAGGTATAATTAACATCATCTCTTTTCCTTTTCCTAGTTTGTTCAATTTGAAGTATATTTTCATGCAAGTCAAGTATATAAAGTCCATTTCAAAATTACAAACACCATATAAAACATTATCATTATAAATAGAACAACCGTTGTTCTTTATTATAATATTAAAACCATCCATATCCAATACGTAGATAGAAATAATGTTTCTAATGATATTTGGAACATAATAACAATTATTTAAATTAATGAACTTGCCCTCAGCGGTCTTTAAACAATAAGTCCCCTACAATTTAATGCAAAGAACCTTTGCTCCATTTCCCACTCAGAGACGACCTTATCCTTTTCTCACTTTCTTCTCGACCACCCTCAGATATTATTACATATGTGAGAACCACATCCCAGATCCAATACCTAAGTAGAAGATCGACTTTCGTAAAAATTAATTTCAATCATAAACAAACTTGATTAGGATTCAAGCTTCTCCAAGCTTCTTCGCTTTTGTTCTCGCAAGTTAATCCTTGCGCCCTCTTCCAAAGGACCCGACCTATTACAATGAAAGCAAATTCCTTTGCTAGTTGGATCAGTTTCTTTTGATCCTTCACTTTCGCTTTCCTTAGCCTTCTTGATTTCTTCTTTTTCAAGATACCTCGGGCCTCTTCCTTTTCTTGAAGAATCATCCACCAAGAAGACATGGTTCTTCTTGGATGGGAAGTGACCTTCAAAGATTTCAACATGTTAAGTAATTCGTGCAAGTCGACATCCAACTTATTCATGTGAAAATTCACAACAAATCAGTGAGAAGGTGTCCTGGAGTGATCGCAAGACTAAATCTCGACTCAACTCCCCATCCACGATGAACCCAAGTCATTCAAGACGCTTCAATCGATTGATCATCTTTAGGACATGAGTCTCAAAGGTAGTGCCCTCGGTCATCCGAGATCTAAGAGCTCCTTAGATATCTCATATCTAGCGATCCTACTTTCGCTTCACCATACAACTCTCAAGGTGCGATTATCATAGTAGGAGCATCTATGTTTTCATCCGACGTCAAGCTCACACTTCATGGATGCGAGCATGATGCATCGAGCCACCGATGCATCACTTTGCCACTATTTAAAAGTAGCAATCTCTTCCTCGAGGTCAAGCTTTCTTCGCAACTTTTTGCAGTAATAAAGCGAATTTAGGACATAAGAAATCTTTTCAAAGAAGGAGAACAATTCTCAGATTCCTTAACCAAATCCGTAATTCGGCTTCGGTTCGCTTTGTTTAGATCAAGTATGCTACGCAGTTGAAATAAGTGAATGTGACATTTTCAAAATTTCGCATGTAAAAAGACAATATTTTAGCAAACATTCATTTAATTAATTATCAAAATAAATTAGGTCTTATTTTATATTGGTATCTCCCACTATTTTCTTCAAACTATATTACCCTCATTTATATAGTTCTAAGAAAATCTAATTAAAGTTTTTGCTAGTGAGAATAAGGATCCCATTTCAAATATATATAGCCTTGTGGTGACACAACAAACTATATATAAATAAATAGGTAGACAACTCTCACAATTACATCATCATGTAACTCCTTATGTTTTGCCTCTTAGATTATTTTGATCAAGTGGTGGCACATCCGAATCAAAATTATCTAAGTTAAGTCCAACCTAGCAGACTTCCATATATTCAAAAAAAAAAATATCGCCTTGTGGTGACACAACAAAACAATATTGTTCAATTTTCTTTATAAGCATCAAATGTAATAAATTAACATCTTAAATACTTAATACTTGCCTTGTGGTGACATAACAAACTCATATTAAATATTTAATACTCTATTAATTTTATCATGCTGAAAATGACGCTCGATATTTTAAATATCTTCAACGCTTAAGACTTAATATATAAAAACTTTGAGGGATTTGTTATTATTTGTCTCATTTTATTTAGCGCATGCAAATATATATATAAAAAATACGCCGTATTATTATTAAACATGCCAAGCATGTTTGCATAATATATAATATATATAATACTAGCATGCACATATAGAATACTATATTCTACCCAGATTGATTATGGACTTTTTATTCTAGTTTGGTTCACTGTAGCCACCAAGTGAACCAAAAGGTCAAACCCTAGGGTGCAAGAACAAACATTTAAATATAACTATTACATTTAAACCCTACTCCATTACAAACGGGTCTTCGAAGCTCCTTGCTCCTTAATCTCCTGGTTCTTCAAAAATTCTAACTAATCCTATTACATAAACTATTTAATTTAAATAGAAACCTCGATCGTGATCGAGGGAAATACATAGAGAAAGATAGAATTTACATCAAGAAAAAAAACTTAAAAAGACGAGGTACGCAGAATTCCCATTTAATAAAAACCCATTCATTCAAACATCCAACTAAAATAAATGTAATCACATTGGTCAATAAATAATTCATAATCAATCCCATTTATTATCATACATATCACCATATGTATCAATAAATAAAATCATTCCATATATATATAAGCATCATTTAATGGGCAATATTATGTTACATGAAATTCAATTTCAAGATTAAAATAAACTCTTTATTTTAATTATAAAATTATTAAGATTAATATATATATATATATATATATATATAATAATCACGTGGGACAATCAACCGGGAAAAAAAATACAGCCTGTTAAGCATGATTTTTGGTCAACGTGATGCCATAAAAAATCCTGGACAAGCAAGGCTATGGTTATATATATATATATATATATATATATATATATATATATATTATATAATAATAACTACCATGTGGGAAGAGTTTACAGGAAACAAGATTTCATTTGCTAATTATCAAATATATATAATATATAATTAACCTTCAATAAGCATTAAGTCATCACGCGGATCAAGAATCAAGCGGAAAAGACTCAGTGCAGTAAGGAGAAAAAAAAAAGACAAATTAATCTCGAAACCCTAAATGCCCGAAAAAAAAAATGTTTTTCTGAAAAACTTTTCGGCAATAAATTTAATTTTTTTTTCATAAAATAATAATTTTATACAACAAATTATGCCCAATAAATTATTCTAAATACATACCCATACATATATAGAATCAAAATAATCAATAATTCACATAAAGTTTGGCTCTGATACCACTGTTAGGTTTTGTGAAAATCAAAGTAGTAATCAAATTGCAAAAATAGCGGAAGCGTAATAAAATTAGATTTTAAAATTTTTTCACAAACCAATTACCCGGATCATTCTTTATGCATATTATTAATTAAGCGGAGAATAAGAAATTATGAAATCATACCCTTGTAGAAACGAAGCTTCCTCGTGTGCGAAGTTCACCTCCTATTCTCCGCATGATCTCCTTAAATCTCCTGTAGATTCATTCCTTTGATCAATGTAAGCCACCCAAGTGTATGGCCTCTAGAGGTGATCCACCAAGGAAGAAAAATTTTCAAGAAGAAGGGGTATTGGCTCAAACCCTAGTTTTTCCTATCTGTATAGAAAAGGAGGTGTACTCTCCAACTCTTGAAATTACGTATGTTTAATATCTGATATAAGACTCCTCTTATAAAGATATCATGTAACCCTATTTTAATTAAAATAAGGTATTATATATTTAATTAAACTCTTTTAATTAAATGGGCTCCCTAATCCTATTAGGGATAATTAATTAAACTCCTTTAACTAATTTTCCTTCCTAATCCAATTAGAAATAAATGAGAGTACTTATATTAGATTAATTCCTAAACCCTTTTAGAAATTAAAATAATAATAATTGTAATAATATTAATAAGACTTCTCTTATTAATTTATATTTAATATTTCTAAAATATTAAATAATAAATATTAAGCTATTTAATTTATTCTATCACCATAGATTAAATTAAATATACTTAACATATTATTACAATTATGCCATTAACTTCTTAAATAATTATTCTTCCTTTTATGGTGTGACCCTTTAGTGTTCTCCATATTAAATTCCATTGTGAATAAATCAATTAGAACAATTTAATCTTATTTAAATAAATAAATTAAACGAATAATTTATTTAAATAAATAATATTTATTCTACAATAGGATAAGCATCCCTAATGATCAACGACTTTCCGTATAATATAGATTTCAACATTAATCTTAAAAGAACCTTTGAGTAAATAGTTACCGTATAATTCAATCCTTCCACCATACAATGTCCCAAATTAAATATAAGACATGAAATTATTGTCAAGTCTTATTTTATTTAATTATATGTATTTCGATTCCTAAATGCATTAACTCTAATGAATGCAAATTAGAAACTACTTTCTAATTTCATTCCACCTCGCCAATGATTCCCGGTTGTCATTTATCGAATCACATAGACATTTCTTCTTTTACTAGAAGTGGTAGATTCTTTATCGATCATTCATTATCTTCATATATAACTTATTACACCCAAGCATACCCTTTGATATAATCTAAGAGTCTTAAGGAATAAGTCAAAGTGTAATTCATTATATATAAGATACTACGATGATCTCAAGTCTAAGGATCATTTGACTACTATCACTACAGAATTCCTATCGACAGTAAGTAAAACTCCATTAGGCATTCCTAGCGAAGTCACGCTCAAAGAACTTATTCTCTAATAAGCACCTACATAATCGCTTTAGTGTCTCCACACAAATGATCACGAGATCAATCATCCTCATCCAACGAAAGAAGAACGACGTACTTTCAATCTATCCGGATTCACTAATCCCTTTTTAGTAATCCATTGATTGGGAACATTTTAGTTTTAAGCTATCTAAGAATTTAGATCTCATTAGCATGATCTCATCATGATTCTAAAAGCATTGCTTAAAACTATGGGTTTATCACATATTATTAAAACAACAACATGTAGATAATAAATGCCTTTAATAAATAATTCTTTTATTAATAAATAAATAAGATTGATTACACAGTATATGCTTTATCATCATACATGATTGGCTTGTATGCATAATACTTTCAGTTTGTACTATACAAGTATTAGTACAATTGAAGTCAATGCAATAATGAACCAGAAGTTCAATGAACTAAATAATTTTATTATTTGGCATGACCGGTTGGGTCATCCTGGATCAATAATGATGCAAAGAATTATTGAGAATTCACATGGACATTCATTAAAGAACCAGAAGATTCTTCAATTTAAGGAATTCTCTTGTGTTACTTGTTCTCAAGGTAAATTGATCATTAGACCATCACCAGCTAAAATTGGGACTGAATTCCCAAAGTTTCTAGAACTTATTCAAGGAGATATTTGTGGGCCTATTCACCCACCAAGTGAACCATTTAGATATTTTATGGTTTTAATAGATGCATCTACAAGATGGTCACATGTGTGATTATTATCAACTCGCAACCTGGCGTTTGCGAGATTACTTGCTCAAATTATTAGATTACGAGCACAATTTTCGGATCATACAATCAAGACTATTCGTCTTGATAATGCTGGTGAATTCACATCCCAAACATTTAATGATTATTGTATGTCACTTGGGATAAATAATGAACATCCTGTTGCCTATGTTCATACTCAGAATGGTCTTGCTGAATCATTTATTAAACGCCTCCAGTTAATTGCAAGACCATTGCTCATGAGAATAAAACTTCCTGTCTCTATTTTGGGACACGCTATTTTACATGCAGCAGCACTTATTCGCATTAGGACAACATCATATCATAAATTCTCCCAATTACAATTGGTTTTTGGTCATGAGCCAGATATTTCCCATCTAAGAATATTTGGTTGTGCGGTATATGTTCCAATTTATCCTCCACAACGCACAAAGATGGGTCCTCAAAGGAGGCTGGGAATATATATTGGGTTTGAGTCCCCATCAATAATTAAATATCTTGAACCCTTAACAGGTGATTTATTTACGGCACGATTTGCCGACTGTCATTTTGATGAGACTATGTTCCTAGCATTAGGGGGAGAAATTAAACAGCTGGATAAAGATATAACTTGGAATGCATTTTCATTATTGAATTTTGATCCTCGTATAAAATAATGTGAACAAGAATTTCAAAAGATACTTAGTTTGCAAGATATAGCAAATCAGCTACCAAATGCATTCACTGACTCAAAAGGAGTAACCAAATCTCATATACCATCTGTAAATGCTCCAGCTCGGATTGAAGTCCCAATAGGACAATCCGTAAAAATTATAACAAATGAGTCTAAGGCACGCCAGAAGCGTGGTAGACCAATCGGTTCAAAAGACAAAAATTCTCAAAAAAGAAAAGAATTAAATAGACAAGTTGACATTATTGAGGAGGAAAATATTCATGAGGATATAGACATAGCTAATCATAAAACCCCAGAAGAGGTTCAAGTACCTGAAAACAATAAAAATGACGAGATCTCGATAAGTTATGTCTCTACAAAAAAAAGATGGAACCGAAGTGAGATAGTTGTTGACAACAGTTTTTCATATAATATATCGCTGATATAATTAATGAAAACGAGGATTCGAACCTAATTTCAGTCAAGAATGTAGACGCAAAATGATTGGCCAAAATGAAAAGAAGTAATACAGGCAGAATTAAATTCACTTGTAAAACGTGAAGTTTTTGGACCTGTAGTCCAAACACCCGAAGAAGTAAAGCCAGTTGGATACAAATGGGTCTTTGTGCAAAAAAGAAATGAGAAAAATGAAATCGTAAGATATAAAGCACGACTTGTGGCACAAGGGTTTTCAAAAAGACCTGGCATTGATTATAATGAAACATATTCTCCTGTGGTAGATGCCATTACATTGCGGTATCTTATTAGTCTAACAACTCATGAAAAATTAGATATGTGCCTAATGGATGTTGTTACAGCCTATTTATATGGGTCAATTGATAATGATGTTTATATGAAAATCCCTGAAGGATTTAAAATGCCTGAAACATATAATTCAAATCCCCGGGAAGTTTACTCAATCAAGTTGCAAAGGTCCCTATATGGGTTAAAGCAATCAGGACGCATGTGGTACAATCGTCTTAGTGAATATTTATTGAAAGAAGGGTATAATAATAACCTATATGCCCATGTATTTTTATGAAGAAGTCAGAATCTTGTTTTGTTATCATTGCTGTGTATGTTGATGATTTAAATATTATTGGAACTCATGGAGAGATTCCAAAGACAATGAATTATTTAAAGAAAGAGCATTTAGAAGATGGAATTCTCATTCATCAGTTAACTTACACAAAGAAGGTCCTTAAAAGATTTTATATGGATAAAGCTCATCCATTGAGTACCCCAATGGTTGTTAGATTACTTGATATGAAAAAGGACCCTTTTAGACCTCGCGAGGATAATGAAGAATTACTTGGTCCTCAAGTACCATACCTCAAAGGTAATTGGTGTGCATTAATGTATCTTCTTAATAATAATACCTAACTCGATATAACATTTTCTGTAAATTTGTTAGCAAGATATAGCTCTTCTCCTACCCGGAGATATTGGAATGGGGTTAAACATATTTTTCGTTACCTACGAGGAACTATAGATATGGGATTATTTTATTCAAATAATGATAATCATAAATTAGTTGGATATGCTGATGCAGGATATCTATCTGATCCACATAAAGGTCGATCTCAAACAGGTTATCTTTTTATGTGTGGTGATACTGCTATATCATGGAGATCTACAAAGTAAACATTAGTTGCCACTTCATCTAATCATGCTGAAATACATGCAATCCATGAAGCAAGTCGAGAATGTGTGTGGTTGAGATCAATAACTCAACATATTCATGAAACATGCGGTTTATCCTCTAGCAGGGGAACTCCAACCATTCTGTATGAAGACAATGCTGCATGTATAGCTCAATTAAAAGGTGGATACATCAAAGGAGATAGAACAAATCATATCTCACCAAAATTCTTTTTCACGCATGACTTTGATAAGTGTGGTGACATTGATGTTCAGCAAATTCGCTCAAAAGATAATCTAGCAGATTTATTCACCAAAGCATTACCAACTTCAACGTTTGAAGGACTACGTCGCAATATTGGAATGCGACAACTGAAGCACTTAAGGATACATTCATGAGGGGGAGTCAATACGCGATGCACTCTTTTTTCCTTAACCAAGGTTTTTTCCCATTGGGTTTTTCCTGGTAAGGTTTTTAATGAGGCAGCTTTCAATGCTTATGGCTATACAATAGACATCCAAGGGGGAGTGTTATAAAATTATAGTGGATGTCTAGATTCATAGGATGTCTAGATTCATTCTTATCTTGTAACTCCCATGTTAATTGAGTTATAAAACTCATGACCTTTGAGTTTTATAACCTCTTAGTATTGATGTTAGTATATATATAAATAATATCATTTTTAAAAGGAGCTAGTGATATACAAAATATTATGCAAATACTCTATTTGTTCTTGTCATCTTTATTCTCTTGATTTTAGTAATACTTTATAATAAAACTAACAGTTTTAGAAACGTTAATTTTATCATAATCCATAAAAATAATTAGGCCTCACTTGGAGTAAAGATATCGTATTACATTAATTCTAAAAAGAGTAATACCTACTTACCCATGACAATTATTTTTAAAAAGGAGAAAAAAAAAATTAGAAGAATTGATTTTCATAATGAAGTATACCATATATATCTGACAAGTTTTTAATGTCTTGGAGTAAGGTTGTAAACGAGGCAAACTGTTCGGGATCGATTTGGGCTTGACTTGAAAAAATACGAACGAGACTCGGATTTGTTAATAATATGATCTAAATTTGAGCATTAAAAATAGTTTAAATAAAAATATGAGTAGAATCTGAGCAATGTTATACTCACTCGTTTAAGATTCAAACTACTCGAATTCTTGATTGTGATTCGATACATAATAGGTTGATACAGATTCGGTTAGATGTTCGATACATTCTCTTATAATATATACAAATTTAAATCAAATTAGGATAATAAATTATTATTTTATTTTGTTTTTAATTTTAATTTTGATTTTATATTTGTAAAGTGTAATAGTAATATATTTTCTTATTTCTAAGTAAAATAACAAATTTAATTTATAATTATATTTATTATAAAACTAGTTATTATGTGAAGACTCGAACTCGAGCTTCAATTTGAAGCTCCCGAGTAGTTTGAATAAATATTCGAGTCGAGTCGGATCGAATTTGAGTAATAAATATTCGAGTCGAGTCGAATCTGAGTATAATTTTTTAAATACAATTCAAATTCGAGTTCAAATTTATCATGTCAAGTAACTCTTTGTTCGCTTTGATTGAACTCGTTTACACACTTATCTTGGAGAGAGCTAACTAAAATAAGATAGAGATTATCACTAAAATAGGCTGAATTAAGATTAGCTAGAAACTCATAATAATATTATTATTCCTACATAATACTATAAATAAAAAGTAAAAAATTCAGTGTAGGCAATTGTGCCTACACCGGCCCTACACTACGGTACATCCACCACTGTCCATTACATAATGAGAATCAAATATTAGATCTTAAAATCACAGGCACTTGGTCTTAACTACTAAATTAAGATTTTACAAACCTTTTTATCTTTTTTTATTAATTACTAGCTAGATGAATACCTCTGTTGTGACGCCCCCAAAATTAGGTATACATCACCCATTTTGGGTAGTCGCTTATATGGTATGTAATTTAAATACAACTTACTAATATAACTGTCAGGTATACAATTCGACATAAACCGTGAGTTTGAATACAAATATTGTCTACTAGATATTATACAAACTCAAAAGGAGTCCTCATTACAATTATTATCACACTATTTCACGTATCATAGTGAGGACTACTAATGCTATCCTCCGACCATTACTCCGCTCCCCGACTGTCTCCCAATATATTCTCATTTCACAAGAGAATAAAGAAAGAAAGGGTGAGCTCAACTAGCTCAAGAAGAAATATTATGACTAAGATAATGCGTAATAAATTATCATTAGCCTACAACAATGTTAAACCGATAAAATATAATGAACATCAAGTTTAACTACAAAAGGAACCAAAGAATCCATTAAAAGAGTCAAGTAGAAAATAAAATCTACTATCTTTTATGATTTAAAAGGTTTTTCATCATCAAGTATAGTTGAGACTCAATTTTTAATAAATATTCCACATCATCGAATCACCCCTCGCACTACTACCAAGGATATTCTTTAGTATCACGATCACAATTATTCATGCACTACGCGCCAAGAATAGTTGTGTATTCATTAATGGTCATGATCATGCCAACAATCGGCCCATCAATGCACTACTACTACATCGAGGATTTTTATCACATCATTTGTAACATTACTACCCATGATTACACCGAATAGTCTCTCGGTCATAATCATACCAAGTCCATCTATGCACTACAAAAGCCACGTATTTGACTTTCAACATAAACATGAGGATGATGACAATGATATAAGAATTCAATAAAACAAGTTCAAGAATTATTTTATCCAGAATTATTAACGCCCAAATTGTCAACATGATATCGCTTTTGAGAGTAAAATTCAAGAATGATCGTAAGAATATTTGCATGAAAAGATATCGGATGAAACGCAAATATCAAGGATATTCTACTAATTTCATGGAGTATAGAAGTCAAAGTTTTAACCAACCGGGTATAATAAAGAATGGACTAACAAAAGAAATCACCATGCTTTGATAGATAATCAGACAGCAAAGTTATTCCAATGTATAATAAATAATCTTAATTCAGTCCCATGAAAAAACGCATGCATGTGATGTTCCAATGTAATAATAATAAAGATTTTAACCAGTCCTGTAAAACACACGCATGTGATGTTCCAATGTAATAATAATAAAAAGCGGAACCAGTCCCGGTAAAACACATGCATGTGATGTTCCAATGTAATAATAATAAAGATTTTAACCAGTCCTGTAAAACACACGTATACGATGTTCCAATGTAATAATAGAAGAATGTCACCAAGTATAGGGTAAACCACGATACAAAAGTTATTCCAATGTAATAATAAGCAATGGAATAACAACAGCCTCTTTCATGAATAAGAAAGAATAACACCCCTTACGAGTACAACAAATAATATTCCCTACCTTAAGAACTCAATATTGAAAAAGTGAAGTAAAGAATACTTTTCTTTTCTTTCTCTCTATAGTTTCTCTTTCTAGAGTTTCAATGAATTCGTAAGAAATAATGAAAGAATGAGCTTTCTATTTATAGAAAACCGAGGGTGGCTCTTGGTCTTAACGGCGGTCAAAAATGACTTTGTAATATCAAGAGACAACTACTATTCATGAAGGGGTAATTAACCTTTGAACACCAAGAGGCGCTTAACTCTTGGTAATATTGAAGGACAACTACTATTTCATGCGAAGGGGTAATTACTATCGACGGAAGGTAATTACTATCGACGAAGGTAAATACTATCAAGAAGGTAATTACTATCGACGAAGGTAATTACTATTCACAAAGGTAAATACTATCAAGAAGGTAATTACTATCGACGAAGAGACTCTTAGATGATGACATATGGGCCCCCATAAAATAATCAAACTTACCACAAACGCCTCATAATGAGACTTTTATATACATCAAGGATCGAATAAATATTACCACAAATCATTTTATTTTTAATCAACACATTTTTAATCTTTCAACAATTATTAATCATTTATAACTTGTCGCCTCAATTAATAATATAACATATATTATGTATGATACCGTGACAATAATTGAATCAATAATATAAGAGATATGATGCAAAGAATTATCGTAGTTAATAATTGAGTATAGCTAAGTTGAATTCTCACGTAAAGATCAATAATAATACCGCAGTGCTACTACGCAACCAATGCCAGACATCGTACTTTTTACCAATCGTAGTTCAACAGCTTTTTTATTCAGAACACCTCCATACTGTTATTTTTATAGAAAGATAATTTTGTCGCTTTTCTAACTACGATAATACTTCCGCTAGGGTCCACCAATGATTGAAATGATTGCATTTAATATTCCCCGATAAAAGAATATTCCCACCAAACGTAATATTTTATAACAACTTGCTTACTTTGCAAAAATTTATAAATATTACCCACAACTATAACATTATATCAAATTTATTCCATAATATTCAAAAATAATATTTATAGAAAATTCATCTTTATTTATAAAAGCTGGGGTCTTACATCTGTGAATATTGTTTAATTTGAACTAGTTAAACTAGTGAGACCTAAAGTCATGCATGTTGCTCATTTGTATATTATCATGACATAGCTGGACCAAAAAGCCTACTTTTACATGTGGTTTTGGTTTTGCTATGTGTTGGGTCATGATATTTTATATATTGGGCCGAACAGATTAGGCCTATTCATTTGATTAAATCTCTTGGGTCATCTCTATTGGCCTTGGCCAACAATCGGGTCACAGATCGTCTCCGATCGATCTTGAAAGACTTGAATGAAATGAGTGGGCTGAACCCATTAGATATTTAAATATCTCCATCTTTGACTTATAATGATGAAAAAGGATAGCTGTTGACCAACTTGTCTGCAGATCATTAATGTGGATGGGATTATAGTCACCGACCAGGTAGAAACAAAGCAAAAGGTGGCGGTCAAGCATGCAATTTGAGATCCGAGATCACGTAGAAGTGGGTAATGCGGTGATGAGTGGGTGGCACGAAACCCAGTCGTAGAAGAGTATATCATAGCAAGAAAGTCTTCTAAGTAAAGGCAACTGATAAATTTATCTCTGTCAATACACTAGATATTTTATCCTCCATTGTTAACCTTGTGATCGCCTGTACTGACTCTCACGCCTGAGCTATCCTATGACACCCCCAAAATTAGGTATTCATCACCCATCTTGAGTCGCCAAATACATGGTACAAAATTCTAATACAACTGTCGTGTAAAATACGACAAAACATAATCTAAGAGTTTTAATACGTATATTGTGACGCCCCCAAAATAGGTATACAACACCCATTCCGAGTCGCCAAATTCATGGTACAAAAAAACAACTACAACTTTATTATTACAATTGTCGTGCAAAATTCGATAACACATACTGTGAGTTTAAATACAAATATTGTCTTCTAGACAATATCCACACCCAAATAAAGTCCTCCTTACAATTATTAATGTACTATTTTACAAAAATAGTGAGGACTGCTAAAACAACTGACTAGGACCATCACTCTATACCCCGACTGGTTCTAACTATGTTCTCGCTTCCTGAGAAGAAAAATTGAAAAAAAAAAGAAAAGGGTGAGCTCAACTAGCCTAGTAAAGAATATTATGACTAAGATAATATACAACAAATTAACAACTACAGCGAAAACAACAATTCATTTGAAGAGTTAAGTAGAGAATCAAATCTACTATCATCTATGAATTTAAAAGTCCATCAATAATATTTTATCCCTGTAACATCAATCAATATACATCTTGCATCAAATATTCTTCTTTGCACTACGGGCCAAAGATATTCATTTGTATCACCAAATTGGTCATGTTCATCTCAACACTGCTCATCTTCTTCACACTACGGCCAAAGATATTCATCGTAATCATACATCTTTGCACTACAGGCCAAAGATATTTATTAAGTATCACCATTAAGGACTGAGGATGATGAAAAACATTTTAGAGAACGAATCCAGTGAAACTGAAAGGCAAATATTAGGGATTCGTATTTCGGTTTATCCAAAATCAATAATACTCCATAATAACCAAGTGTGAAGTAGAATAAAGATCAAAACATGGATACAATCAAAGATAGTAACCATAAAAGACATCTGGGACGAAAAAGAGAAAATTTTATTTTTTGGTGAATAGTGTCGTATTTGTGAATCCGTATACGTGAATAGTAACCTTGACACAAAAAGGTAAAAATTTCATAATAAAATTCATAACAATATCTCAGCATAATGATATTGAAGAAAATAATATCATTTAAGAAGAAAATAACATCCCTTACCTCAAAGAATCAAGATTTCCGAATGAAAGGCTCAAGTGATGTCGAATGAAACTTGTAGATCGAATAAAGAACTCTCAAAGTATCTAAATACTCACAAAATACGCCGATAATATAGAGAGAAAAGAGAGAAAGCTTATGTTTCGGTGTGATTTTCAATTCTAACTTAGCCTCTCTATTTATAGAAAAATGTTAGCCCGCCAAACTGGATTTGACTTCTTTACTTGATGGCTTTACCTCGCTACTATTGTCACCCACCACATTTAAAATAAAATTCAAAGATATTTTTTCACCAACCACAAGTGGGGCCCACTCAATTCTAGAATTTTCCACCAAAATCAATTATAACCCTAATTTTTGAATCGACACCTCTTAAAATTCATAACAAATTATTCGCTCATTTTTAATTCGCTCAAAATTTATGGACATATACTCAACTTATATATGTATAACATATCCAAAAAATCACAACGATCCAACTACGATTTAAAATTATAACTCACGCAATATATCCCAAGCGGTTGATTTAATTTTTTAATACCTCTATTCCACAAAAACACCTCAACATTAATTCCTTCAATTATAACCGCATAAATATATCCATCAATTATATCCATATAAATAAATATTTTCTTATCATATAATCAATAATTAATTATTCATAAATAATATTACGTAATCACAATTATGACAATCAGTCATTCCTGTGAAAGAGGGGCTTTCCGATAAGGATTTCTCCTTATCAAGCAATTAGGTGACCAAACCTCTCCTTAGACGTAACTTTCTAGACATTGCTAATAATACTATTTAATAATATTATTCAAATAATATGAATTATCGATCCGATAATGGAAAATATCAATGCAAGGACAATTATCAAACAACAATAATATAAAATATCAACGCAAAGAATTATTGAATCAATAAAATAAAATATTGAAAAGTAATTACAAAGAATAATTATCGAGTAGTGCCTTACTTACGTAAGAATCAATAATTCAAAAATACTGCAGGTAATACCGCAAGCTACACTGCAACCACGCCAGACATCGTATTTTAACCACCGTATTCCAACAAAGTTAATCTGAAATAACTACGCCGTTATTTATAAAAACTCAAACTTGTCGCTTTCTTCATCCGACAGCTTATTCATTATGAGGCCCACGAATGGTCATGCTATGGCCGCATTTAATATTCCCCGACAACAAGAATATTCCACGACCAAACGAATATTCCCAAACAAAAAATTAATATTTTATAACCACTTGCTTTATTTTGTAAAATTTGCACATTTCACCCATAACCAAAGTATTATATCAAATTAACTCCTTATTATTTCAAGATAATAAATAGAAAAAATTTAATTTTATTCATAATAAGTTGGGGTCTTACAACCTCCCCTCCTTATGAAATTTCGTCCTCGAAATTGACGTACGTACCTGGTATTTCGAAAAGATGAAGGTACCTTGCTTTCATTTCCGATTCCAACTCCCAAGTTATTTTCTCAATAGCATGGTTCCTCCACAGAACCTTGACTTGTGGTATAACCTTTGTTCGTAGGATATGCTCTTTCCTATCCAATATCTTGACAGGTACCTCCTCGTACATTAAATCTTCGGCTATCTCGTTTGTTCTAGTGCAATAATGTGGTTTGGGTCTTTCACATATTTACGAAGCATAAATATATGAAAAACAATATAAACACGAGACATACTCGGACGTAATGCGAGTCTATAGGCCACATTTCCTATTCGGTCAAGAATCTCAAATGGACCAACAAATCGTGGATCGAGCTTTCTCTCTTCCCCCAAATCTTGTAACTCCCTTTTATGGAGCAATACGTAATAATACATGATCTCCAATATTAAACTCTACGTCCTTTCAATGAAGATCAAGATAACTCTTTTTGTCATCTTGTGAGGCCTTTATACGTCACGCCGATTTGAATCTTTTCTCAGTCATCATGTATACTAATTCTCGTCCCAACAACGTTGCTTTCTCCCACCTCATCCCAAAGATACCGGGAATGACACTTTCCTCCATATAACGCCCTCGAATGGAGCCATGCCTATACTTGCTTGATAATCGCTGTTGTAGAGAATTCCACCAATGGCAAGTACTTATCCCAACTTCCTTTAAAATCTAGAACACAGAGTCTTAATAGATCTTCAAGGGTTTGAATAGTCCTTTCTGTTTGTCCGTTCGTTTGAGGATGGTATGCCGAACTGAATCGTAAATCCGTGCCCATAGCTTTCTGCAAGCTAACCCAAAATTGTGAAGTGAATCTTGGGTCACGATCTGAAACTATGGATACTGGCATACCATGCAATCTCACAATCTCATTCACATACATACTAGCAAGACGTTCAAGGGAATAAGTCTCACGTATAGGTAAAAAATGAGCCGACTTGGTTAATCTATCAACAATAACCCAAATCGCATCTATACCTTGAGAAACCTTGGGAAGACCAGAACGAAATCCATAGTAATGTGTTCCCACTTCTATTTCGTAATCTCAAGTGGTTGCAATGGACCCTTTGGCACTTGATGCTCTTGCCTTTACACGCCGACAAGTTAAAACCTCGAGATAAACTCTGCGATCTCTTTCTTCATATTGCTCCACCAAATGTATGTCAAGATCGTGATACATTTTGGTACTCCTGTGATGGATTGCAAATGGTGTGTTGTGTGCCTCCATCATGATTCTGCGCTTTAAGTCAAAATCGCGTTAGAATGCAAAGTCCGAGTCGACTCAAGTATTCCTTCTTCATCGATTCTTCTTCCTAATAAAGACCTTCTTGCACTTTCTTTTTCATACGCATCATCTTTGGGTCTGTGGTTTGAGAAGCTTTAACTTTATCGATTAAAGTCAGTTCTACTCGTATATTTTCCATCATCATGTGGGTCCCTGGAGTCTTTAACTCTATCTTTATCGTTTGTAAGTCGTACAAAATGGATCTTTCTGTTAACAACATTGCACTAGTACCCGCATATGATCTTCTACTTAATGCGTCAGTTACAACGTTTGCTTTTCCAAGATGATATTGAATGCTATGGTCATAATCTTTCAACAACTCGAGCCAACGTCATTGCCGCATGTTGAGTTCCTTTTGGGTGAAGAAATATTTGAGGCTTTTATGATCCGTATAAATCTCTACTTTCTCCTCATACAGGTAGTGTCTCCAGATTTTTAACCTAAAAACGACTGCTGCCAACTCCAGATCATGAGTAGGATAATTCCTCTCATATTCTTTGAGTTGTCGTGAGGCATAGGCTATGACTTTCCCATGTTGCATGAGAACACATCCTAACCCTTTGCCTGAAGCATCGCTATAGATAACAAATCCATCCGAACCAGATGGTATTGTCATAATAGGTGCCGAAATGAGTCTCCTCTTGAGCTCTTGGAAACTCTTCTCGCATTCCTCGCTCCATACAAATTTTGCATCTTTCTGAGTCAGCTGAGTTAACGGAGTAGCGATTCGAGAAAATCCTTCCACGAATCTCCCGATAATAACCAAATAAGCCCGTAAAAGCTACGCACTTCGGTCAACGACTTTCAGTCGCTCCCAACTTTGATTGCTTCAATCTTTCACGTCAACAGATACTCCATGTTTTGACACCACGCGCCTCAAGGAATGCTACTTCCTTAAGCCGTAACTCGCATTTCTTCACCGCATATAGCTTGTTGTCACGAAGTCTTTAAAGTACCAGCTTTAAATGGTGCTCGTGATCTTCACGGCTTTTGAAATAGATGAGGATGTCATCAATAAAGACAACAACAAACTAATCCAAATATTCTTTGAATATATGGTTCATCATATCCATGAAAGCAGCAGGAGCATTAGTCAATCCAAAAGACATGACTAAGAATTCGTAATGCCCGCATCGAAGTTCAAGGCGCCTTTTGGAATATCCTCGCTTTAATCTTCAAATTGATGATATCCATAACGAAGATCGATCTCCTAAAAGAATCAGGCTCCTTGAATCGGTCAAATAGTCATCAATGCGAGTAGTGGATACCTATTCTCGATGGTGACATGGTTTTATTCTCTCAGAAGTCAATACAAAGTCGCATACTCCCATCTTTCTTCTTTACAAATAAAACAGAGCACCCCAAGGAGATGTACTCGGGACGAATGAAACCGATGTCTAACAATTCTTGTAGTTGGACTTTAACTCCTAAAGTTCAATAGAGCCATTCGATATGGGGTTTTAGAAATGGGCTTTGTACCGGCTCAAGATCAATAAAGAATTCAACTTCACGCCTGGGGTAGACCAGAAGTTCTTCAGAAATACATCAGAAATTCATTAACAATGTGAATATTATTCAAATCTGACGTGTTTTTGTTCAAGTCCATAATATGGGCTAAGAAAGCTTGACATCCGTTTTTCAATAAACGAATAGCTTTATTGTTTGATATGACATTGACTGATTTTAGTGGTTTAGTGGCTTGAATTCGTATAACAGGTTGGTTAGGAATATGAAAACTAACAACCCTACGAAAATAATCAATTTTGGCATGATGAGTAGTTAACCAATCAATCCCTAAAATCACATCAAATGAAAGTATCTTTAAAGAAATAAGATCAACAGGTAATGTGATTCTGCCAACTTGGATTAAGCAAGATTTATAAACTATAGATGTAACAAAGGTTTCACCCAACGGAGTTTCAATAGATAAGTTAAAGTCCAATTTCTCTGGAGTCAAGTTTAAACGTTGAGCACAAGCAGAAGAAATAAAAGAATGGGTAGAACCCAGATTCAGTAAGGTATAAATTTCGCAAGAGTTCAAGATTAGCTTACCCGATCACCTCATTCGGGTTTCATATTTTTGGCTGACCACGATAAACGCCTCTTCCTTGAACCATCAACTTTATTTTGTCCGTAGTCACCTTTGGTGTCGCCATTCCCAGCTTGGACTTGACTTTTACTATCGACAAAATCGGCCATATGATCGTTTCTTTTCCTCAATTAAAACACACCTTGGAAGGTTGTGAACAGCTTTGGACTTATGTGTCCCTCCTCTCCGCATCTCAGTAGATCTAATCGCGGCCGTTCTCCTCCTTAGAATTTGTTGTTGGTTGGCCGGTGTTTGATGTCTTTCCGTCATTAATGAATCTCCTCTTTTGAAATTTCCACTGACTCACCTCTCCTATTGTCATGGCCACGGCGACCACCCGAGTGGTTACCGCTTTTGTCCGTATTTTTCCTCCTCGCCGATTATCATCGCCCGATGATCGCTTGCCACCTGTATGACCTCAAGTCAGGGTCCCTCGGTTGAACATACTCAAGTATCACGCTCTAATAATTGAGTCCTTTTACAACATCTAAATATAAAGAAAATTTATGAGATAAGATATTGCTCAATCTCTAAGGTTTTAGACCTCTCGAAACATCTCATTATAATCGCCCTCATTTTTCTACCAAATGAGGTGCAAACCTCGATAACTCGTGAACTTCGCCAGATTGGGACACCGCCATGTTATTCTGCTCCAAATAAATAAACTCTACCTCCTTCATACGATGATATACATCTTGATTGGGACACCGTCATGTTGTTCGCTCTACATTCAATCAATATACATCTTGCATCAAATATTCTTCTTTGCACTACTAGCCAAAGATATTCATTTGATCACCAGCTGGTCATGTTCATCTCAACACTGCTCATCTTTTCGCACTACGCCCAAAGATATTCATCGTAATCATACATCTTCACCACTGTGCCAAAGATATTTATTAAGTATCACCATTAAGGATCGAGGATGATGAAAAATATTTTAGAGAGAATCTAATCCAAAGGAAAAAAGGCAAATATTAGGGATCCGTATTTCGGTTTATCCAAAATCAATAATACTCCATAATAACCAAGTGTGAAGTAGAATAAAGATCAAAACATGGATACAATCAAAGATAGTAACCATAAAAGACATCTGGGACGAAAAAGAGAAAATTTTATTTTTCTATGAATAGATCGTATTTGTGAATAAAGGTCAGATATCGTGAATAAAGGTCGATACGTGAATAGTAACCCCGACACAAAAAGGTAGAAATTCAACAATAAAATTCATAACAATATCTCAGCATAATGATATTGAAGAAAATAATATCATTTAAGAAGAAAATAACATCCCTTACCTTAAAGAATTAGTACTTCGGAATGAAAGGTCGGAAGTGATGCTGAATGAAACTTGTACTTAACAGCAACTCTCAAAGTATCTAAATACTCACAAAATACTCTCGATAATATAGAGAGAGAAGAGAGAAAGCTTATGTTTCGTGTGTGATTTTCAATTCTAACTTAGCTCTCTATTTATAGAAAAATGTTAGCCCGTACCAAGGCAGACTTGACCGCTACCGATGGCTTTTACTCCGCTACTATTGCCACCCACCACATTTGAAATAAAATTCAGCATATTTTTTTCACCAACCACAAGTGGGGCCCACTCAATTCTAGAATTTTCCACCAAAATCAATTATAACCCTAATTTTCGAATCAGACACCTCTTAAAATTCATAACAAATTATTCGTTCATTTTTAACGGTTCAAAATTTATGGACATATACTCAACTTATATATGTATAACATATCCAAAAATCACAACGATCCAACGGTCAGATTAAAAATTATAACTCACGCAATATATCCCAAGAACAGTGATTTAATTTTTAATACCTCTATTCTGACAAAAACACCTCAACATTAATTCCTTCAATTATAACCGCATAAATATATCCATCAATTATATCCACATAAAATAAATATTTTATTATCATATAATCAATAATTAATTATTCATAAATAATATTACAGAATCACAATTATGACAACCAGGCCGTTCCCAGGAAATAGGGGGCTTTCTGATAAGGATTTCTCCTTACTGGCGTGCAATTAGGTGACCAAACCTCTCCTTAGATAGAACTTTCTAGATATTGCCAATAATACTATCTAATAATATTATTCAAATAATATGAATTATTGATCCGATAATAGAAAATATCGCGTGCAAAGGACAATTATCAAAACAACAATAATATAAAATATCAACGCAAAGAATTATTGAATCAATAAAATAAAATATTAAAAAGTAATTACAAAGAATAATTATTGAGTAAAGCCTTCTTACGTAAGAATCAATAATTCAAAATACTTGGTAATACCGGTGATAAGCCTTCGCGAACCACGCCAGACATCGTATTTTAACCACCGGTATTCCAACAAAGGTTAATTCGTAATAACTACGCCAGTTATTTATAAAAACTCAAACTTGTCATTTTCTTCATCCGACATTATTCTATTATGAGGCCCACGAATGGTCACAACTACCAGTCGCATTTAATATTCCCCGACAACAAGAATACTCCATGAACAAACGAATATTCCCGGACAAAAAAATTAATATTTTATAACCATTTGCTTATTTTGTAAAATTTGCACATTTCACCCATAACCAATGTATTATATCAAATTAACTCCTTATTATTTCAAGATAATAAATAGAGAAAATTTAATTTTATTCATAATAAGTTGGGGTCTTACATATATTGTCATCTAGACAGTATACAAACTCAAAGGAGTCCTCATTACATTTATTGTCACGCTATTTAATCAGAATAGTGAGGACTACTAATGCTATCATCTGGACCATCACTCCTTTCCCCGACTCGTCCCAGCTATATTCTTATTTCCTGAAGAGAACAGTGAAAGAAAGGGTGAGCTCAACTATCCCAGTAAGAAATATTATGACTAAGATAATGCAGAATAAATTATCATTAGTCTTCAACAATGTTAAACCGATAAAATACAATAAACATCAAGTTTAATCACAATGAATAAGCAATCCATTAGAAGAGTCAAGTAAAGAATAAAATCTACTATCTTCTATGATTTAAAATGTTTTCACTAATTCTTATCATTGAGACTCACTTTTAATAAATAAATCACATTATCGAATCATCCCCGCATTTACGGCCAAAGATATTCATTAAATCATCAATGGTCACGACTATACCGAATAATCCTCGGTCATAATCATACCAAGTCCATCTCCTCGCACGTAAGCCAAAAAGATATACAACAAGAAAAAAACAATAATCAACAATCCATCTTTGCACGTAAGCCAAAGATATATAATTCAATAATCAACAGTCCATCTTCGCACGTAAGCCAAAGATATCTTTCATCACCATATAAGCATGAGGATGATAAGAATGATATAAGCATTAATCAAACTATAACAAGGATATATATTAAAGACTTTAACTTTATCCAAATATTATCAATCACATAATAAATTCATAATCTAATATTGTTAATATCATAACAATATTTTAATCACTTCTTAAACTTATAAATAATTTATTTCAATTATTTACACTTTACCAAATAATGCATTTAATAATTCAAAAATGCCATACTCATAAGATTTCATCACCAATGGTCAAATCTCTCATCAAAAATCTACATATACCTTATATAGGATTTCTCAAGCCATAAAATCCTATTTTCCAACTTTGTTACTTCACATAATATATTTAACTCATATGTTCGTAACTAAACTATTTTCATAAAAATACCAAATCAGTCCCAAAAATATTTTTTTCTGGGATTTAACATAATATAGTCCCATAATGAACATATATTTTTCTCGAAATTTTTAAAATTCATTTACTATTTTTCAAAAATCAATTTCCAATTAATTCCTTAAGAAATTAACTACCTCAAGTTTAACTCCAAAAATTCCCAAATCTTGGCATGATCTTACACATGTTAACGTGAGCCTACAGTCTAAAATTTCATGGTCATCGGAGTTATAGAACTCCGGTTATAGCGTTTTTCATCGAAAAAACCTAAATATTGAAATGGTCATAACTTGCTCATTTTAAGTCGGAATGAGCTCATTTTTGGACAGGAGGTTATTTATACCATATACTTTCATGTCCCAAAAGGCCAAAATTTTTCTCATAAATTAAGTGGCCGAAAATGCCCTTTTAAAATTCTAGACAGTAGCATTTTCCTCTTTTGCAGCTTTTGACTCCTTTGCTAAAATCAGTCCACACGAAAATCTACAACAACTTTTTAAGTGATTCCACTTAGATAAGTTATAAGACTCATAGATCTAACTCTAGGACTTGACCACACTCAAAAATTTGAAATATAATAGGAAATATGGTCAATTGAATTTTATGTTACGTTTTTACCAAAATCTAATTTTTCAACCCTTTGTGATTTCTAAGAAACTTTCATGTTTTCACATAATAACTAACATAACTCATCATAACACTTACTAATACCACATATACCCATGATTTTCATCACTCCAATGCTTTTATTATGACTCTCATCATAATCAACGTAATGCATCTTTTTTCACAATTTAATAAGGAATGAATACAAAGGATCATTCACCACGCACGTGGTAATTCACATGTATGAAAGTTATTCCAATGTAATAATAAAGAATGGAATAATAGAAGGATTCACCATGCATGCGATAGAGACCGCATGCATAAAGTTATTCCCAAATGTAATAATAAATAAAACGTATGCATATGATATTCCGGCTAATAATAAAGAATGAAATAATATAAGGATTTCACCATGTATGCGGTATTTCAGATGTATGCAGTTATTCCAACATAATAATAAGGAATGGAATAATAAAAGAAGATCACCATGTATAGGGTAGTCCATGATACAAAGTTATTCCAACAGAATAATAAAGAATGGAATAATGTAAGAATTTCACCAAGTATAGGTAGTCCTCAGATATGATTATTCCAATGTAATAATAAAGAATGGAATAACGTAAGTTCTCTTCATGAATACAAAAGGAATAATACCCTTACAGTGTACAACAAATAATATCCCTTACCTTTGAAAGAAGAGTATTCCACCGGTAGAGGCGAGGATATACTCGAAGAAAACTTAGACTACGCCAAAGCTTTCTTAAACTCTAAAGAAATACGCCAAGATTATAGAAGAAGAATTCTCTCTAGTAGTTTCAAAGTGAATTAAGTAAGAAATAATGAAGGAATGAGATTCTATTTATGTAAGAATGGACCGTATAGTAACTAATTCATGAACTGGCCTAGATTGATTTACTTTTAATCTGACTATCCATATTTAAAGCAAAATCTTTTAAATAAAATATAATATATTCTATTTATAATCTAATAAAATGAATAACTTTATAAAAGTATTTTGTTTTATATAAAAGATTTTACTATGTAAAACACTACGCAGTACTATGTAACACTATGCATAATAAAATATAATATATTATATTTATAGAATAAATTTATAAAAGTATTCTGCTTTATATAAAATCTTTTCTCGCTTTTATTACATTAATAATACTAATAAAACAAAACTTCATCATCACTTACTTTGAAAAAATTTCAAATGTCACCCTTAACTTTAAACTTTTATCAATTTAACTATTCACCAAAATAAAAAATTGAATACTTTTATTTCATAAAAAATTCGGTCTCACATATCCCCTCGACTAAAAGCCGCCGCTTTTTTGGTGTTGATCGTGTTTATTAAGTGCGATCGTGGCGCCTTTCGTGATCGGGACGTGGCGTAAGATCTTGGCGCTTAACATCGACGCTGTAAGGAGGGTCAGTGTTCTAGTGTCCTCGAGTTTTCAATCACAAACTTTTATTTTTTCTACGCTTGACACGATGGTGGTGAGAGAATCATTATTATTAGCAAGGATGTACCGATGGTCAGTGAGTTCGTCGTTACCACGTGTTTCTGTCAGGGATTTGTGAAGCCCGAAGAAGGTTGGTGTTCACTGCAGATAAAGGTCGTGACCAGGACCGAAGACGGATAGAGAGCTCACAACCTAGAACTCATCACTGAAGAGGTCGGGATGATAAAGCTACCAAGTTGGCGAAGATGGCAGACGAAGCAGATAAGGCTTTAGAGGTTCTGCTGAAGCAAAGGGAGGATATAGCTATGAAGATGCTTCGGATGACCGATTTGAAGGATGAGGCGTCCACTTATGTTCAGTCCGAGAGGCGTAGTAGGCCTAAGGATGTACAACAGTGAGAAGGGAAGGAGCCGGAGCATTCTGTTCATGTATCTCGGGGTCGACCTCAGGAGCGAAGGAGATCAAGATGTAGAACTCCTGAGGTATCAAAGAAAGCACTTCTCGTTATTGGTTCTCAAGGTCAAGATGGTGGCAGACAAAGAAGCAGGTTAAGGGAGTATGTGCCAGAGAGTAGAAGAATGGAGCATCATCGTGAATACTCTCATCGTGATGACGGGGCCACACGCCGAAGTAGATCCAGAAGTCCATCAAAGGCAGTGGGTTCCGATAGAGGAGGTCGGTCCACTCAGAAGAAGAAGGTATCTCCAGAGAAAGAAATCTCCTCAAAACCAGAAGGTGTAGACCTCTTGGTTAAGGAGTTGAAGGAGCTTCGAAAGCAGCTAGCTGAAGTTCAACAGGTGAAAGATACTCCGGGAAAGAAGGCATCTCCTTTTTCCTCGGATATTCTTAAGGAGAAAGTAGATACAACCAAGAAGTTACCCAACATGGAGAGTTACGATGGATCTGGAGATCGTTATGACCACAGCAAAGCGTTTGATAGGCTGATGGACTATTATGACTTTACCGATGCGGCTAAGTGTCATACGTTTGTCACAACATTGAGGAAAGATGCAAGGCAGTGGATGGGGACTTTGTCTACAGATTCAGTATCTTCATGGTCCGATCTGTGTGATAAATTTTATGTTCATTTCGGGAGCAACCGAAGGAGGGTAAAACCTACGGGTTCTTTGGCACAAGTACGACAGTTTTTGAACGAGTCCCTGGGTCAGTATATGAAGCGATTCAGGGAAACAGTTGGCTAGGTGTCAGACCTTAATGATCTTCAGGCTGTCGGTTTATTTTAGAATGGTTTCGATCTGGTGAAGTCTGAGAAGTTGGTGAAGAAGCTGATGTTTCACCATCCGAAGAGTTTAGCCGAAGATTTTGATAAAACGGAAGGCTATATTGTGGTGGAGGAGGCTATGAATAGCTTGAAGCGTCCTTCTTTAGATAGGATGAAGGAGGCAGATACTTCTAAGGCTGAGGGCGATCAGAAGAAGGGAGGAGGGAATAATGATCGGCTAGAGGGCAACTCAAAAAAATACAACAACAACTGGCGATAAGGCAACAATCGCCCACCTGCTCCTACCCAGAACATGAATAAGGTTTACACCACACTGAACACGGATAGGTCGGTGATATTAGATCAGATCAGGAATCAACCGTACTATGAACCACCCAGTGACAACATTAAACCTGGGCAGGGTAATACTTGGAAATTTTGTGGCTATCATCAAGCCACGGGTCATGATACCAATGAGTGTTGTAGTCTGAAGGACTTTGTAGAGGGGAAGGTTCAGAGTAGCGTGTTGGTTCAGTATGTGGGCCTAAGGACCATCGCGAAGAACAAAGAAAACAATGACCGTCTCGCTCAAGTGGTTCAACTGGTTCTACCCGTGCAACCTGCTCCAAATCAACCACAAAGGCACGTTGTTGATGTAATAACCGGTGGGACAACAGGAAAATTGATAGGGAAGAAGAGACAGGGGTATCTAGATTCGGTCATATCTGTGGCTAGTGTTCTCCCGAAGGTTGATAGACCGTTCCCAGGGACAGTTATATCCTTCACTAATGCAGATTATCCTTCGGAGCCCATCGAACCCCATGAAAGAGCACTAGTGATAACTGCACAGGTGGGTTCGGTGGACATGAAATGGATGATGATCGACAGCGGGTCTTCTTTTGACATTCTATATGCCCATGCTTATCAGAGGATGCATCTTGATGGGTGAAAGATGGAGGTTGGGCAGGAGGCTCCCTTATATGGCTTCAGTAATGATCCGGTTAAAGTGGCAGGAACCATTGAGCTACCAGTCATCTAAGGTACTTCTCCGTAACAGGTAAAAATAACGTGTAAATTCTATGTTGTGCATGTGAATTCGGCCTACAACGCTATATTGGGACGACCTACTTTGACAACTTCCGCAAGTCGTGACGCTATTCCTCACTTCAAGATCAAGTTCCCAACCAACACATGGAGTCGGAGAGGTAGCGGGACTTAGATCCGCCGCACGGCTTATCGAAATGTCAGTGATTGCCTCGGGAGTAGGTGTAAGACCCCAACTTATTATTAATGAAATTGAATTTTCTCTATTTATTATTTTAAAATAGTAAGGGTTGATTTGATTAATGTGGTAAGTTATGAGTAAAATGCTAAATATTTTAAATAAGCAAAGTGGTTATAAAATATTTATTGTTTGTTTGGGAATATTCGTTTGGTCGTGGAATATTCTTACCGCTTGTGAATATTCGTATTTACGGCGCCAGCAAATTTTATGTGGGCCCTATAACGAAAAGTGATTGGATGAAGGAACACGATAAATATAAGTTATTTATAAATAACGGCATAGTTGTTACCGTTAATACTGTTGGAATACCGGTGGTTAAAACACGGAAGATTACCAGATTGCACCAATTATTGATTCTTACGTAAGAAGGCATTACTCAATAATGGTTACAGTAATTACTGTTCAATATTTTATTTTGTTAATTTAATAATTGATACGTTGATATTTTATATTATTGTTATTTCAATAATTGTCACTACACAGTATTTTCCATTATTGGAGCAATAATTCATATTATTTGAATAATATTATTAGATAGCATTATTGGCAATGTCTAGAAAGTTCTCGCTCAAGGAGAGGTTTGGTCACCTAATCAAGTGTCGATAGGAGAAATCATTATTGAAAAGCCCCTCTTTCTTTCTTGGAACTACCGTCATAGATTGTGATTCCGTAATATTATTTGTGAATAATTAATTATTAATTTATATGATAAGAAAAATATTCATTTTATGTGGATATAGATGGAGAAAATTTTAAAGTGACAATTGTTGAAAAATTGATATTTTATCTTTTCCGATAAATAATTATATAAATATATTATTATATTATAATAATATAATAATGGTAATATTTTTACAATGAATGTGGGATATATGAATAAATGAGGAGGAAGAATATTTTGTTACTAAAAATATTTAAAACATGTTTTTCATGTTTGTGGACCCCATTTCTTGACTGAAATTTGATTATAAATTTCCGTAAAATCGCCTGCTTTGGGATTTCGGTCAATTTCTGTTTGGAATTTGGAAACACTTAAACTTACAAAGTTGTAGAGAATGGAATTTCCTATGAAAAAGACATAAGGGTCAATTTTTTTTGATAAAAGGGCTATTTATTATGAATTATTGAAGTTCTGAAGTTCTGGAATAATTGATTTTTGGAAGTTTTAATTATGTTTATTAAGAAAAATGTTTTTTTTTTGTTTTGTGGGCTACACTAACATGAGCAAAATAAGCTAAGATCAGTTGTCTAAGGTGGGTGTAAAATTATATATATATATATATATATATATATATTAATATTTTATTAAATTTTCTGCTTTGGTGTTCTAAGCAATTTTCTATAAATAGGGTGCTTAGGTTAGAATTGAAAATCACACCAGAAACTGAAGTTTTCTCTCTCTATATTATCGAGCGTATTCTTGTGAGTACTTTGATACTTTGAGTGTTGCTATACGATTCAAGTTCCTTCAGTGTTATATCTGATATTCTAGCCAGAAGTACTATTCTTTTCGAGGTAAGGGATATTTTTTTTTATAAATGATATTATTTCCTTCAATATCATTATGATGGAATATTGGAAAGATTTTTCTTGTAAAATTCTTGTCTTTCAATGTCGGGGTTACTATTCACATATACGGCACTATTCACGTATACGACACTATTCACGAATATGACACTATTCACAGAAAAATTAAATTTTTGGTTTTTGTCCAAGATATCTATTATGGATACTAACTTTGATTTTATTCATGTTTTGATCATTCTTGAATTTTACTTCACTATAATTATTTATGAAGTATTTTTGAACTCTGATTGTTTAAAGTACGAATCCTTAATATTTGTTCTTTTGTTTCACTGGATTCGTTTTCTTTAAAATATTTTTCATCATCCTCAGTCCTAAATGATGATATTACTGAATATCTTTGGCCTGTAGTGAAAAGATTAATGATTTTCTTATGAATATCTTTGGCCGTAGTGCAAAGATGAACAGGTGTTGAGATGAACATGACCAACTGATGAATATATTTGGCCTGTAGTGCAAAGATGAATATTTGATTCAAGATGAATATTGATTGATGTTACAGGGATAAAATATTGATGATGGACTTTTAAATTAATAGATTATAGTAGATTTCATTCTCTGCGTAACTCATCTATGAATTATTATTTCCTCTGTAAATATTGATCTGAAACTTGTTGTCTATTGTATTTTATCAGATATTTTTTTCTGTTAAAGACTAACGATAATTTGTTCTATATTATCTTAGTCATAATATTCTTTACTGGGCTAGTTGAGCTCACCCTTTTCCTTTTTGTTCCATTTTTCTTCTCAAAAGGCGAGAATGTAGCGAGTTCTAGTCAGGGTGTGGAATGATGGTTCTAGAGAGTTGTTTTACTAGTCTTCACCATTTTTGTAAAATAATATATCAATAATTGTAATGAGGACTTATTTGATTGTGAATATTGTCTATATGGCAATATTTGTATTTAAACTCACAGTAGGGGTCAGCAAGCAGAAGCAGACCATGGCGATTGAGATCGAGCCTTTTACTTAAAGCAGTTTGGAGCCATTGGTCATGCCAGCAGGAGAGACGGAGGAGATCGAGCTGGTTCTTGGTAAGAAGGACAAAACGGTGAAGATAGGTTCGGGTCTGCCGGAACCTCTCCGGACAAACCTTATGGATCTTCTTCACTATTATGCGAACATCTTTGCATGGGAGCCTCAAGATATGCTTGGAGTCAGCCGAAAGATTGCCGAACACCGATTGGATGTGGATCCATCAAAGTAGCCAGTTCGACAGAAGAGGCGGATATTTGCACCAGAACGACAGAGGATTATTGATGAAGAGATTGCAAAGTTGATAGCCGCAGACTTCATCTTTGAAATCGACTATCCGGAGTGGATGGCAAACGTGGTGCTGGTCCAGAAACAGAATGGGAAGTGGCGAGTGTGCATTGACTACACGAACCTGAATAAAGCTTGCCCGAAGGACTTCTATCCTCTACCCCACATTGATCAACTTATTGATGCAACTTTGGGGTATGTACTACTAAGATTTATGGATGTTTTTTCAGGTTATCATCAGATCTCTATGTGCAAAGAGGATATTCGGCTTAATAAATGTTGGAGCCACTTATCAGAGGATGATGAACTTCGTCTTTTAGAAGCAGTTGGGGAGGAATACGGAGGTGTATGTGGATGACATGATCGTAAAGAGCACGATCGTTCAGAAGCACCTGGATGATCTAAAGGAATGCTTTCAGACGGTCCGACATCACAAGTTAAGGCTTAATCCCACTAAATGTACCTTTGGGCTCGATGCAGGGAAGTTTCTGGGCTATCTGGTCAGTCAGAGGGGCATTGAGGCAAATCCAGAGAAGATCCAGGCTATTCTAAACATGAAGACTCCTCAGTCATTCAAAGATGTTCAACGTCTGACTGAGAGGATTGCAGCTTTGAGGAGATTCATGTCCAAATCAGCAGAGAGATGTTTGTTGTTCTTTGACACGTTGAAAGGACCGAAGAATGCAAAGACGTTCCAGTGGACTTCAGAGTGTGAAGACGCCTTCCAATGCATAAAGACGTATTTGTCTTCGGCACCTTTACTAGTAAAGCCAGTTCCTGTTGAGCCATTATATTTATATCCGGCGGTAGCTTCGTTGGCGGTGGGAGAGCGCTTTTGGTTGTAGAAGTGGGGGCAAGCAACATCCGATTTACTATGTCGGGTCATGTCCCGAGGATGTCTTTGAAACCAGTAATTCGAACATTGAGAAGTTCGCCTTTGCTTTGATGATTGCTAGTCCAAATCTTAGTCAATACTTTCAAGGCTCTGGGCTCCTATTGCCATACGTATCACCCTCAAGAATGTGATGAGCAAGCCAGAAGTTTCGGGGAGATTAGCTGCATGGAAAATGTAGTTGTCCCAATTTTTTATTAAATATCATCCCCGAACAGCTATAAAAGGGCAAGCCTTAGCTGATTTTATGGTAGAGTGTTCGCTTACGTGTTGCATCTGCGAGTTGCTGAAGTCAAGTGTCCGACCGAAAGCGATAGCTTCTTCAAAGATAGTCGAGTTCATGGACGCTATATGCAAATGGGTCTTTTACTACAAACGTCAGTGGAGCTAGGGGTGCTCATCGGTAAAAAATTGAACCGGTACCAAAAAAACCAAACCTAGTGACGAATTGAAATTATCAAGAAAAATAAGAACCAAATCGAGATCGAATTATCTGCCTTAGATAAATTCTATGACCGATTTTTCTTGGCTCGATTTTCGGTTATACCACATGCATGGTGATATATGTAATTATTAATAAATAATAATAATTAAATAATTTTTTTTAATATATTAACATTTTTTTTTTAAAACTAAGAAAAAGAAATCATATACAATTCATATTGTTGTTGGATTTTTGAATAGAAGTCTATTGTCTACTGTCTATTGTTATATCAATTGAAATCATATACGTTTTGTAGTTGGCTAAGGCTTGTGTACTATTGGCTTGTTTACACATAAAAATCATGAAAAGAAAAAGAAGATGCCCAGAATTAGCAGTAGCAAAATTAATAACATTCTCTCACTTCTCACGTAGTTGATAAAGAATTATTGCTAAATAGAGAACTATTACTATTTTGGACTATTGCTAAATTATTCAAATTATTGACGTGAGAAGTGAGAGAACTATTGCTAAATTATTCAAATTATTGACGTGAGAAGTGAGACAACTATTGCTAAATTAATAACTATTAGAGAATTTCTACAAGCTTGTGTACTAGTAGTGAGAAGTGAGAGAACATCATTAGCAGTAGCAGACATCATTCGGTTTTTTTTTGGTATTTTGGTTTTTACCGAATCCAAAAAATTCATTACCGCAACCGGTACCAAAAATTATAAAAAAACCGAAAAATCCAGACCGAAAAAATCTTCCAGATCGAAAAAACCCAGATCACGGCCAGGTTTGGTACGCACTTGCCTCGGTAAAAAACTGAAAAAACCGATTTTTTTGAGCACTCCTAAGTGGAGCGGGGATTATCTTGACAAGTCCGGAGGGATTCAAAGTGCAGCAGGCCATCAGATTTGTGTTCAGAGCGACGAACAACGAGACGGAGTATGAAGCTATGTTGGCAAGAGTTCGACTGACGAAAAGTCTCGAAGTTCAGAAGTTGATCATTTATAGTGACTCTCAGCTAGTCGTCAAGCAGGTTTCATGGGAGTATGAAGCTCGAGGTTCCAGAATGATCAAGTACTTAGCAGAGTTGAAAGATTGGCTTCAGTATTTCCTCTCCTATGAGTTTTAGGGTGTAGAGCGTAATGACAATTCTATTGTCGATGCATTGACGGAGCTGGCCACTACGGATGCTAACAACTTTGATGGTTCGGTTTTATTTGAGGTTTCAGCGGTAGAGTATCCAAAGTATGAAGCGTTGATGTGCATCAACGTTCTAACTGTTGGATGACTCCATATATAAAGTATTTGGCAGATGGCGTCCTTCATTCGGATCATATGTTGGCCAAGAAGATCAAGTATAAGAGTGCCAGCTTTATTCTTATTGATGGGGATCTTTATCGAAGGGCTTTTTTGTCTCTATTGTTGAAGTGTTTGGTTCCATCAGAGGCCGAATATGCTTCTTCTGAGGTTCACGAGGCACTTGTGGCGCACTATATGGTCATTAAGTCATTAGCCCGCAAAGTACTTCTAGGGGTACTATTACCTACAATCTTCAAGGAAGCTACGAGTATGTGAAGAAGTGCGAGAAGTGCTACCAACAATCCGATCCCACATCACCACCGTAAGAAGTTATACTCGATCTTATCTCCTATACCCTTTTTCATTGCCTGGGGTAGAAATCATCGGGTCCATTGTCGTAAGCTAAAGGTCGGTCGGTTTTTATATAGTTGCCATTGATTATATGACCAAATGGGTAGAAGCGAAGCCACTTTGGTTGATAACTAACAAGAATGTTTGAAGTTCATGAAGGAGTCGAGTAGTGTTTCGCTTTGAATTCCTAAGGTGGTGATATCTGGACAACGGACGCCATCGTGGGATCAAGTTTGAAGGATTTTGAAGGAGTTGGGGTTCAAAGACAGAAGACTTTAGTTCATCCACAATGAATCGGTCGTTGAAGTAACTAATGTAACGTACTGCGGATGGGATCAAGCGTAGACTGGATGAAACTAAAGGAAGATGGCCAGATGAGCTACTCAGTGTATTATGGGCGTACCGGACTACACCGAGGACTACAACAGGGGATTCACCTTTCAGACTGGCCTATGGTACTGATGCCTTAGTCCCAGTTGAGATTGGATCTCCGAGTCTTCGGGTCAGTCAATTTAAGGAGATCTATAATGATGAAGGGCAGAAGATCAACATGGATCTGCTGGAAGAAGTCAGAGAGACAGCTTTGATCAGATTGGCAGCCTATCAGCAAAGAGTGTCTAAGCATTACAATAAGGGGGTATCTACGCCTCAGAACTTGGGAAACTGATGCCGAACTGGGAAGGACCGTATGAAGTTGTTAAGGTACCGAAGCCAGGAACTTATCGGTTGAGGGCATTGGATGGATCCGATATTAAAAATACTTGGCATGCTGGCAGGCTTTAGAAGTATTTTCAGTAAAGATCGAGTCAGTGTCCCGGAGGTCTGTAAATGTTTGGATCATCATCAATAAAAGATTTATTTTTTCATAATTGATCTTCTCTTCATTTAGTCCAACAATTCACCGGAGTAAGGAGGTTCAGGTGGACTCGCTGACCATTCGATGGTAGCCTTATTGGCAGGTGGTCCATATGAATTTGTCAGGCCCTTCGTGGTAGGCAAACTTCATCGGTGTAAGGAGGTTTGGGTGGACTCGCTGACCATTCAATGGTATCCTTTTCGGCAGGTGTGTCCTCATGGGTTTGTTATATCCTGCGTGATAAACAAATTCCATAGTCCTTTAACTATTGTTCTACCCCGTGTGGTAAAAAAATTCACCAGAGTAAGGAGGTTCGGGTGAACTCGATGACCATTCGATGGTAGCCTTATCGGTAGGTGTGCCCTTATAAATTTGTTATACCCCGTGTGGTAAACAAATGTCCTAATATACTTGTTCTACCCCGTGTGGTAAACAAGATCCCAATGGTGCAAGGATGATCGGTCGGATTCACCTTATTCATGATCCATTTCACACGTCAGTAACGATAAGTATGCATTACTCTATTTTGTCCAAGTGTTGAGTTCGGTTCATTGAGTTCGGTTTATGTCATTTCTTAACTTAACTATTATATGCCTTACTTGATTCATAATTTAAGTTAAGTTCAAATGAATTTTGTATAGTTTTCAAGTTGATTGATACTGAAATATTGACAAGAAGCGAATTAAACAGAAGTCATAAGGAATAACGAATATTTCATTAATATGTAAAAGAGTTTACATAAAGAGATGAAACTGTTTACACAAAATCCTAACACTAAAAAGCAGCAAGATCCTATTCAGACATCGTCTTCGCCTTCAGAAGAGTCTAGACGGGTTGGTTCTAGTTAGGTTGCAGTCAGTTTTTCCTTGCCTCGACCTCGACAAACTTCATAACCCTCAGAATACACCCGAAGAATTTCGAGTTCAAATTTCATCCGATGCCCTTATTTTATCCGGATCTCGCTTTACGTAACTCTTCAATCAAGGGAGGACCTAGCTCCTCCAAGGCTTGCAGCTTACTCTGAAGTTTTTAGCGTCTGACCAGATGTTTTTCTTTGTCAACCTGGGCCTTCATTTGGACTTCATCGATTTGTTTCGCCAAGCTTAAATTAGTTGTGGCTAACTCTTCGTTTTTAGTCCTCAGAACCTCGTTCTTATGAAAAAGGTCGGCATTCATACTGGTCAGAGTTTGTTGACTGGCCTTGGTTGCCTTTAGTTCTTCTTGGGAGGTTTTCAATTCTTCTTTGGCCTGAACTAAGTCCTTCCGCAGGCATTCATTGTTGAATTATGTAATGTCCCGGTCGTGTCTTTCCTTTGCCAGGGCAGACTGCAGAATGGCATTTTTTTTCCTTATAGCTTCTTCTGCAGCTTCAGATTCAAGATGTTGAGGGCGCAAACGCCCAAAAATAGCATTGGCCAGTACATGTTCAGTATTATTCAATCAATTCCAGATATCTAACCTAAGCATAAAAAGAAAAAGTATGGAGATTGGGAAAGTTCTTTACCTGCGCTATATAGCTCATGCCTTCATCGATCAGATCCCCGATTGAGCTGTTGCCGAATCGATGATCATCAGTTTCCCCGACAAAAGCATCGAAAAGTTAGAAGGGGAAATTGGCATTAAACCGGGGCCATAGGGTCGGCGACGCCATGGCATCATTCTGAAACTCATGGGATGATGGCCTTAAAGGAGATCTCATGTTTCGTTCGGGAGAAGGCACAGGTTGATCGTGAGTTGGAGAGGGGTCCATGTAAATATTTTCAGGGGATGGAGATCAGACAGGAATAGGTTCACGTGTCGGTGAGGGGGAAAATGCTGAACTTGGGTGACTATCGGATGGTTGTTTTCTTTTTCGGGATAAAGAGGGGATAGGTTCAATCTGCTCATCATCATCAGAAACTTGTATTTCAGCAAGGGTTACAAGAGGCGGATTGACTGAAGATGAAGGCACTCGGAGCTCTTCGGTGGTCAGAGGGGTGATCTTAGTTCTTAGTTTCTTCACTCGAAGGAGTCGTTTCCTATCATTTACGGGCAGATCGAGTAAACTTCCTCTAATTGGTACAGGATTGGCGGTCGGTTCAGGATCTTGGGTGGGTTCAGGGTCTGTTGGTGTAGGAATCGATCGGGGTTTTTGGATAGCTCTCTTTTTTTGGCGGGGTTGAAGGGTCTCTTCTGGTGGAGGAAGGTCATTAGCTTCTGGTTCATCTATTTGAGATTCAGCAGTGGGTGTTTCAATGGGTGGATTGTCTTCGGATGCAGCTTCTATCAGTGGAGTTACAGCAGCTTCCGAAGATTTTCCAGACAGAAAATCTTCATAATCTCTTACCTCAGAAGATGATGGCTTAATCAAAGTTACTGCAAAGGGTAAACAGTCATATATCAGAATCTACATCACATAAATTTTCAAATAATTGTATATATAAGACAGATTAATACTTACATTTGTGGTCATATAACCATGTTTGCTTGGTGAGAAGTAAGTAATTCCATTCCTTCGACGGGAAGTTTTCGAAGAGTTCTATCATTTCATTTTCTCTTTCTTCTGGGATGTCATCGAAGTCAGTAGAAACTTTATCTTGAATAGACCAATCTGGCAGAGAAGCAATTTCTGGTCCCTTGATGAATAACCATCCCTTGTTGTTGGAGGGGGTAGAGACTAGGGATCGCCTTTCAAACTTCTCTCCTGCCCTCGGTGATTGTTTACCCAGAACCTTAAACCCCTTTTCCCGGGTTTGGATGACCTTGTAGACGGTAAAGAAGAAGTCGAGAGTGGGTTCTACACCCACTTCATGGCAGAAGGCGATGAAGGCTAAGATATGAATGTAGGAGTTTGGAACTAGTTGGGCGAACCCAACACCAATAAACCCTAGGAGGGTTACCAAGAAAATATAAAGAGGGAATCAGACCCCCTTATCAAGAATAATCACTTGAACGACTGTCCATCCTTCTGGCCTTTGGTACATTCGCTCCTCGGACCTAGGTGCTCTCACTGAATGGGTGTCCGGAATATGATAGCGAGTTCAAATCTTCCTCATCTCAATCTCAGTGACCGTTGTTGGAGTGTTGGCATGGGGATATTGTTCCTTACTCTTGAAGAACGCAGGAGGAGTAGGAAGAGGTTTTGGAGGCGGGACCTTCTTACCAGGAGTTGTAGCCTTGGGGTTTGAACTCGAAGCCTCTTTATTGGGGCTTGGATTCGGTGGAACAGTACTGATCGGAGTTACCAGAATGGGTGAACCTTGCTCGGAGTCTTAGGAAGCCATTGATGGAAACTTGCAGAGAAAGAGAGAATTCGGGAGAGAAGAATAGATCTCAAAATTCAGAAATTCAAATTGGCAAGTAAAACTGTCAATTTAGGGGAAAGTTATCTTTTATACTAACGGTTACACAGTACTCGAGGGCGGCACATTAATTATCAGTAATGATGCAAAATTGGAAGGGGTAGCGTTTGGTTTAAGCCTTAGATATTAACCGGGTTGGGCCTTTTCAGTTGAATTTCCATGCAGTTCCAATTCACCTTATCATTTTAAATTCCTTACCGTTTGGACCTTAATATGTTTCAGTTTGGGCCCCTTTCAGTTTGTGGGCAAGGAAATCGTACCTTGCTAGGGTTAGGGTTTTGTGTTGGCTGAGGAGGAGAGAAATCAACAAAAAGTACGGAATTGATTGATTGATTGAAGAGGGGAGAACGACAGGTGGACGATTACTCCAACGACGTGTGGCAAAACTCCTAGAATCCAGGAACCGTGTTAGGGTAACAGGGATTCCAAGAGCCTTCTTGAGTCCTTCCAATTGAAAGAATGTCCAAACCCCTTTGGTGCTTTTAGGTGGAATCTCTGAGCCTTTAAGTCACCAAAAGGGTCCCTTTGATCTTCCAAGAGTCCAAGTCTTGAGTCTGAAGACAAGTCTAAAGTGAGGTCCCCTTCCCAATGGAGTGGAAGGGGTATTTATAGGGTTTTCTGAAGAGTGGTCATATGCTAGGCACATGACTTCGGGGAAATTCCAGATTTACCCTTAGTCATCAGAGTAATGCCCAGATCGTCCTGTCCTTCTAGCCACCAATACAATCCCTCAATCAATTCCCAAAATGAGTCGCCTCCACGTGTCTTCTGCCTCGGGACACGTGGAAGATTCTCTCAGGTCTTGTTTCTTTATTTCCAGCTCTTCCGTCTTCTCATTTGATCATAATGCGAACCCTAATTTGTGCATTCAATTTAATTAGGTCAAGAGAACCCTAATTTGCACTTGGACCCATATTTGCCCCCTGCGCGAGAGTCGCGTCTTTGGAGCGACGATTGTGCAAAATACTTTAACTTTGTGAATCCTACTTCAAAATCTTTCCCAAATCCTGCTCAATCTTTGTTTCCTTAAATTTTTATTTTTTTTTGGAAACGGATGAGCAAAATCAAAGGTTCTTCCCTTCTGTGGGCGCCAATTTCCATGAATCACAGCAGGATATATAGCCTTCTATGTTATAATAGTTCTTGGTAATATAACGCATCCCTCCTTTAGCGCCACTATCATTTTGTAATCATATAATTAGCCTCCTATTCAATTCTTTCATACCATATTCAATTTGCCTCATGTACCCATTTCAACACCCCCCTTATATATATATATATATATATATATATATATATATATATATATAGGGGAACTAAATCTAGACAAATCAAATTACAAAATAAGATCTTATTTTATTTTGAAAATAAGGATCAAATCTTATATATATATATATATATATATATATTAAATCTTATTTTATTTTGTAAATAATATCAAATCATCTTTTATTTTTGACACAAGATCAAATCTTTTTTGTTTAGAAAATAGAATATTTGTTTCCATAATATATATATATATATATAATTTTATTTTATTTTTATTTTATTTTTTTTAAATTTGTGACTTTGCATCCTCCTCAATTACAAATATTGTAACTTGCCATATATCTAGGAAAATAATTCAGTTGAAATTTGAAGATACCCTTCTTGTTTTACCTTATTCCTTTACCGGAGCAGTAGGAGAATTTATTTATGCAATAGGATATGAACCATGCATGGCAGTATTACACATTGATATCCTTCCTTCAACGCCGCTATCTCTTCAATTAGTATCATAAAATAACCATTCTTGCCTCAGTTAGCTCCCCATGAATTCTTGCAAATCCAATATACCATATTCAGTATATTCACTTGTCTTTTTGATGCTTTATGTCATGAAGCGAATTTTTATTTTTGAACCATAAAGATCATAATCAAACTCAATAACTTAATCAGTTATAGCCCACCCCAAGAACGTCAGATTTCCAAAGTCCAAATACAAAGTCAAATCCTTATGGCCTTATTTTAAAGCTTTCGAACACAACAGAAATTACTCATCGGGTCAAGGCCCGACTTGACAAGAGATTCTCTGAAGTTAATCAATGGAGCCTTAAATTTTTCAAACATGATCTGTTGACTCGTGAGTTTGGGACTGCGATTTCTGGTCTTCTTAATTTATCACGCCATCGTAGTGGATTGCTTCTCCTGCCGGCTAGCTATTCTCATAGTCTTGTTCTGTAGTTGCTGTCCAGTTGTGAGTTTCTTGTACTCTTGTAATTATTGGATGTTTCTTTGTTGACATCTACTGAATCCGTAGAAATAATTACAAATTTCTACTTTTCTGCACTTGATTTATTATGGTCCTAATCAGATCTTGGCCTTTATACGATGTTACAGTACTTCTTTTTATCAGTTGTTACTTCAGTCATCATGACAGAGAAGCTTTCAATAATGTGATAAACAAACTTTTGTTTTTTTTTTCTTCTTGATATTCTCTGAATTCCAGTAATATTAACATGGGTGTTTCAAGTGACGGACCCACGTCAAATGGAAATATATATATCATGTGATTGCCACTATTTTTTCATGTTTTGTCCCAAATTTCATGTCATGACGAGGGCACGTGGGAGAACCACCATCCTTCTCTTACATGGCTAAAATTATCAGTCTTCATTTTTTTGTTTGGCCAATTCTTCGTGAATATTTCATCTATTTTTTTTTCAGGTATTATAGTACTTCTTTTCCGGACCACAACACCGCAACGAGGAAACATCTATTCCGGGTCATTTCACCTTAACAAGGTTCTTGGCTCGGATATTTTCAAAGAAAAAAGCAATACCGCCAGGAGGAAGCATCCATTCCGAGCCATTTCACCTTAACAAGGTTCTTGGCTCGGATATTTTCAAAGAAAAGAGGCAACACCGCAACGAGGAAGAATTTATTCCGAGCCATTTCACCTTAACAAGGTCATTGGCTCGGATATTCTGAAAGAAAGGACAACACCGCAAGGAGGAAGGACTTATTCCGAGCCATTTCACCTTAACAAGGTCATTGGCTCGGATATTCTGGAAGAAAGGGAACACTGCAAGGAGGAAGGATCTATTCCGAGCCATTTCACTTTAACAAGGTCATTGGCTCGGATATTCTGGAAGAAATGAACACCGCAAGGAGGAGGAATTTATTCCGAGCCATTTCACCTTAACAAGGTCCTTGGCTCGGATATTCTGAAAGAAAGGACAACATCGCAAGGAGGAAGAATTTATTCCGAGCCATTTCACCTTAACAAGGATCTTAGTTCGGATGTTCCGGTGAAGTAGCATTCATTCCAATCAGTTGATTCGACGAGTAAGGAGAAGTTAAATGTAAGAGGGGAGAGCTCCTTAGGTGGCTAAATCCTACGGGTCAACCCTTAGGGGAATCGACCTAATGGCCTCCTTTTTCATATTTCCCCGTTCTTCTTTTACCCTTTTTATTTGAATGGCTCCTAATGCTTGTTCTCTTTTTCTTCTTTTAGGTGTTCGTGATCTTCCTTTCCCGAATCCAAGGTGTCCGTGATCTTCCTTTCCCAAATCCAATCTTCTTATTTAAGTTTCATACCTTCTCTCTTGTTATGGTAAGCACTTAATTTCAAATGCTCATTCACCTTCTTTCCTTGTTTCTAGAATTCTCATGTTATATTTTCTTGTTGCAGTTAACTCCAATGAACGCCCCACGTAATTCGAAAACTACTAAGGAGGTTCCTTTCATCGTCGACTCGAAAGGCTCCTTTTATGGGTCTTCCGCGTTTTACGGGGAGCAAGTGAAGAATTATGATCGTCTGACCTTTCCTCCTCCCGAGAAAGCGTGCTTATTTCTATATCTTTACGGCTTATGCAAGTTTAGACGACTTTTCCTCGCTCGCTCGCATTCCTCGTATGTGTATAGAAAAACAGAATACCCCTACAAATTTCCCATTCATTTCATATCTAACTCATCCAATCGCCTTGAGGGTGGTAACATTGGACCGACGAGGTTCTCGCAAATTCTGATTATGTGGATATACTTGAAGAGGGTCGACATTTTGCGTTGCATTCAATTATGCAGGATCTTCGTGATCCCATGTGACCAAGATGCTCTTCTTACCGTCTTGATTTCACACCGTGTTCTTCCACATGTACATTTGTCACTTTGCTTGGGGGGAGTTCACCCCAACTCTAGAGGACGTTTATGCCATTTACCAGTAATCTTTTTTTTTTCGTTCATTTTTTATTTATTTATTATTTATTTATTTATTTATTTATTTTTATTTTTATTTTTTTTTTTTTTAGAGTATGAACTCATTCTAGATTATATATTGTAGCCTTCCTATTGTTTGTGCAGACGGCGGCTTCAGAGCATATCTAGCTTGTCTCCTGAGATGTTGAGTGCATCATTATTTAACGAAGCTTCCAAGCGAGCTCCCAATTATATCTCGCGATTTCGGTGGTGACATGCTCCTCCCAAACTTTGAGACTTCTAACCCAAGAAAAGAATTCCCGTTATCTTGGGTGGGCTACTTCTTCGTGATTACCAATTTAGGACGTAAATAGTTCTGACTATAACAAATCTGTCCTCACTTTCCATGAAGAGCCTTACTCTTTTCCCTTAGCTGCTTATTTGGCTATGTGGTTATCCCGCTTCATTTTTCCCGGGTCTCCTGTAGATGGTCCTTCGACTCGCATGTTTGGTTTAGCTTCTATGTTATCTCGAGGTCTAAATGTTCCTCTCGCTCCTCTCTTCTTAGGAACATTGTATCATTGTTTGGACGAAACTATTCTCGCTATGAAGGAATCTGTTGGGAGGTATCCATTTTTTGTATTTTTATTAACTGTCTTTCACACTGCATTTTTTCTTATCAATCTTTTTGTTTCTTTACTCAGGTATGACGTAAATTGCTTCGCTCCCCGCTCCATTCTTCAAATCTTTCTCTTGAGCACTTTTTGAGATATTCTACTCCACATTTTCTAAGAAGAAAAGCAAAGATTCGAGATCCTTCTTCATTCACAAGAACATTGTCCCTCGCATTATTTACCGGATCGATTGATCACCGATCTAATTCAGATTCTGACATTTTATCGATGATTCTTCATGCTTTATAGCTCGTCCATACACTATTGTTTCGCATACGATTGGCGGTTAATGCCCCCACTTCTATAGGCATCACTTTCGCTCCTACTCGATATCAACGAATTGAGTGGTTCTTCGTTGTCTTGGTTCGCCTTTCTTCTTCATGCGAGCTTCTTTTCTTCGTCAAGATAATGGTTTTGCACTTTGTGCTTTATTCTCCTCACGGTGGTCACGAGGCGCTTGATTTGACCAGAGCGTCCTTTTGGCCACACTTGTCGGAGACTTATGAGATCGCCTTCTCAACTTTGTCTCTACCTCTCCTCTTTTTTACGTGGGCATTTCCAAGGCCTCCAAATGCTCCTCATAAATCCTTCTTTTTTCATATACCGAATGATTCTCGGATTGGGCGATATACTACCAACAGCGTAATTATTGGCGGTCAATCTTAAAAGATGGGGATGATACTTCGATTTGTTCTCTACCAGTTTCTATTCCCGAACGTCTCCAATGGGCCAGGTTGCTATGTTCTCCTAAGACCACTATCCGTTCAGAACGTTGGTCAACCAGTAGTCGGCTCATTGAGCGTGAGGCTCTGATGCTTAAGTCTTCTCATCCCCACAAGAGTGGCATTCATCCTCGGTGACCTAACTATTCTTCAGGCACATGTCCCTACTACCTCCAAGAGTCTTCCACCACGGGCTTCGTCTCATGCATCTCTATCACAGATACCTCCTTCAGTTCCTCCCCAAGGATCCTCTGGTGCCGAGGAAATGAGAATCACCCGTTCTAAAGCGAAAGCATCTACCACTACTGATTCTGAGATGGATCCTCCTATTACTTCTATCGTAGTTCCGGTTAGTCGTCCCGTTATTAGGCTTCGCTTAAAGCCATCATCGAAACGTCCTCTTGATGATGCTGGTTCTAATATGCCGGCAGCCGAGGGTCCGGTCAAGAAGCAACGTAGAAATTTGGTAAATTTTTTTGTGACATTTCCATATTTTTTTTTCTCATATAGTTGCTTTCGTGTTTCCTTATGTATTTATTTTCTTGATTTTCAGATTGCAGAGGTCAATGAAGAGGATTATGATGTTCCTCTTGGGTTTATTTCTGGTACTACACATGAGGTAGTCTGCAATGGTTTACGCCAATCATGAGCCTTCTCAACCTATCCTTATTGGTGTCGAGTCGCCTTCTTCGCATAATGATTGTGTTAGCCTTGATGCTAAAGACACTTTATCCGATGTAAGCCCAAGTCCCGCTTTGTGGGTGATACACCGATTTCTTCAATCCTTCCTACGACTTCTCCATATGATGGGCATAAAGATGCTAATAAGGCTCCTACCTCCTCGAGGGGAATCCTTCGAGACTATTGGCGATGTCCATCAGAAGACCCCAGCTTTTATAAATAAAGATGAATTTTTCTATAAATATTATTTTTGAATATTATGGAATAAATTTGATATAATGTTATAGTTGTGGGTAATATTTATAAATTTTGCAAAGTATGCAAGTTGTTATAAAATATTCGTTTGGTCGGGAATATTCTTTTGTTAGGGAATATTCGTACAATGGCTCAATCATTGGTGGACCCCACAACATTATTATTATCGGATTGAGAAAACGACAAAAATATTTTTATAAAAATAACTACGGAGGTGTTACCGTTAAAAACTGTTGAACTACCCGTGGTAAAGTAAAACGATACGTCTGGCGTTGATTGCGACAGTAGCTCAGTATTGATTATCGATGCTTACGTGAAAGTCACTCATCGCCTATGCTCAATTATTACTCAAGAATTGTTTGCATCATATCTCTTATATTATTGATTCAATTATTGTCACAATATCATCCGTATAATATGTTATAGTATTAAATCAATAATTGAGACGACAAGTTATAAATGATTAATAATTATTGAAAGATTAAATATGTATTATGATTTGTGGTAAGTTTGATTATTTTATGGGGGCTCATATGTCATCATCTAAGAGTCTCTTCATCAATAGTAATTACCCTTGTGAATAGTATTTACCTTCGTCCAATAGTAATTACCCTTGTGAATAGTATTTACCTTCACAATAGTAATTATCCTTGTGAATAGTATTTACCTTCGCTAATAATAATTACCCTTGTGAATAGTATTTACCTTCATCATAGTATTTACCTTCCGTTAATAGTAATTACCTTTACCGTACGTCGAACCACTTGTCGCTTCACATTACAAAGGTCCAAACGATTCGTCAGCCACTTGCGCTTTTCACACTAAGAAAAGCTAGAAATCTTCTATAAATAGAGGCCTGAGGGCTTCATTATTTTTCACGAATTCATTCAAGCTATAGAGAGAAAGTATAGAGAGAATAAGAGAGAGAAGAAGAGTATTTTTTTACTTACTACTAATCGTCATAGAGATTCAATCTCCTACCAAATGTAAGGGGTGTTATTCTTTCTTATTCATGAAGAGAATCGTTGTTATTCCATTGCTTATTATTCTCATTGGAATAACTTTTGTATAAGTGGTTTACCCTATACTTGGTGACATTCTTCTATTATTCTTGGAACATCCTGCATGTGTTTTACACCGGACCGGTTCCGTCTTTATCATTCTGCTGGAACATCCTGCTCATGCATGTTTTACACAGGACTGGTTCCGCTCTTTATTATTCTCATTGAAACATCCTGCATCGTGTGTTTTACACCTTGACCGGTTCCGCTCTTTATTATTCTGGAATATCCTATCATGTGTGTTTTACACCGGATCGGGTTCCATCTTTATTATTCTCGTTGGAACATCCTCGCTTGGTGTGAATTTCATCCGACTGGTTCCGTTATTTATTATTCTCATTGAATAACTCGTCTGCATGCGGCCTATCGCATGCATGGTGATTTCTTTTGTTATTCCATTCTTTATTATACCCAAATTGGTTAAAACTTTGACTTATATACTCCATGAAATTAGTAGAATATCCTTGATATTTGCGTTTCATCCAATAGATCTTTCATGGAAATATTCTTCGATCATTCTTGAATTTTACTCTACAAAACAAGATTATCATGTTGACAATTTGGATGTTAATAATTCCCGGATAAAATAATTCTTGAACTTGTTTTATTGAATTCTTATATCATTGTCATCATCCTCATATTTATATTTTTTGAAAGTCATCTGTGGCTCAGAGTGCATAGATGGACTTGGTATGATTATGACCGCAGACTATTCGATGTAATCATGGATTTAATGTTACAAATGATGTGATAAAAAATCCTCGATGGCCGTAGTGCATCGATGGACATGTTGTTGGCATGATCATGACCATTAATGAATACACAAATATTCTTGGCCCAGAGTGCATGAATAATTGTGGTCGCGATACTAAAGAATATCCTCGGCCGTAGTGCGGGGTGATTCGATGATGTGGAATATTTATTAAAGTCGAGTCTCAAATTTATAATAAATGATGAAAACCTTTTAAAACCTAAAAGATAGTAGACTTTATTTTCTACTTGACTCTTTTAATGGATCAGATATTCCACTGCAGCTTAAACCGTGGTTGTCTATCAGTATTTTATCGGTTTAACATTATCAAGACTATTGATAATTTATTCTGCATTATCTTAGTCATAATATTTCTTCTTGGGCTAGTTGAGCTCACCCTTTCTTTCACTTTACCGTCTCTTCTTGAAATGATAATATAAATTTGGGACGAGTCGGGAAACGAGTGATGGTCCCGAAGATAGCATTAGTAGTCCTCACTATTCGTAAAATAGTGTGATAATAATCTGTAATGAGGACTTTTTGTTTGAGTTTGTATAATATCTAGTAGTAGCGATATTTGTATTTAAACTCACGCTTTTGTCGTATTGTACACGCCACGCTATGTTAATAAGTTGTATTTAAATTACATACCATATAAGTGGCGACTCAAGATGGGTGATGTATACCTAATTTTGGGGCGTCACGGTTGAATATCGTAGCTTAGGGATGTGATCCTCGGCTAAGATGTGAGAATAGTACTAGGAGGGAGAGAGGGAATACCTTCGCTAGTATGACCTACCTAAGTTTATGTGCTATTTTATTGGTTGGTCGTAAGATAAGGATAATTTGTTACACGTCAATTAACCTTTTGTTTTGTGGCGATGTCTGAAAATGACATCCGAGAATGTTGAGAATAAGAATGGAGCATGAGCGATCGTTGATTCACCACATATCAATAATCAAGATAATATGCATCGTGAAGGCGACAATCCTCATGCAAACAACAACACTAACCAAATGACAAATGATCAAATGTTCGTGAGGCTTTATGCAATTTATGCAACAAAGAAAGTAGAGAGCGATTCCCGTCCAAAAACGGGTGGAAACACGGAAAACTCTCGGGCGGTCACCGCTAAACAATTTAAGGAGCCGACCACCGGAAGTTTAAGGGAGAGCCAAAACCACTTCAGGCGAAAGCATGGATAAAGCAGATTACCAAGATATTTGATGTCTTGGGATGCTCCGAGGAGCAAAAGGTTCCCTTCACGCTTTTATGTTGCGCGAGAGGCGGATTCTTGGTGGAATCGGTAAAAACGTACTCAACCAAATTGTCATCAAGATATCTTGGGAGAAGTTCCAGAGTCGCTCAACGACAAATACTTTTCTCGAAAGTATTCGCCACATGAAGGAGGTGGAGTTTATCAAGTTGGAACAAAACAATATGACCGTGTCGTCAATACGAGGCAAAATTTGCGGAGTTATCACGGTTCATGTCCCCACTTGGTGGATAATGAAGAGAGAATGGCGCGAATGTTTTAAGAGGTTTGAAGTCGGAGATACGTCAACATCTTATTTCTCATAAACCGTGTTTGTATTCGGATGTTGTAAATAGGGCTCGATTAGTGGAGCGCGATAATGAGTCAACGAACTAAAAAGAGAGCGGTACGCAAAATTATAATACCGGTGAGAATAGTCATCGAGGGTGACAACAAGCGTGGAGGGAATCAACAGGCCGAGATATGGTAACCACTTCCGGTGGTAATCGGGCAAAACAATAAGAATGGACATTTCAAGAAAAGGAGATTCAACAATGATGGAAAGACGCGTCATCAAAGACCCATTGTTAAGGTAGGAGAAAGACCACCTATCATATGCTTCAAATGCGGAGGAGAGGGACACATCGATCAAATCTGCGTCGCCATGCCATTCAAAGCATGTTATAATTGTGGAAGAGAAGGTCACTTAGCTCGATTTTGTCGTTTCAAGACAAATTCAGCTAGGATGGAGGCACCAAAGGCCATCCCGTAAAATTCAAACCCAGAAAATTGGTGGAGGAGAGCATTTGTTGTGACCTCCCAAAGAGCAAGGAATCCGAATGAGGTCATCACGGGTAAGCTTATCATAAACTCTAATGAAGTCTATACTTTATTTGATACTGGGTTCTACCCATTCTTTTATTTCTCCTACTTGCGCCATCGATTAAATTTGACTCGGAGAAATTAGACTTTGACTTATCTGTGGAAACTCCGTTGGGAGAAACCTTCATTACATCCACTGCTTTATAAGTCTTGTTTGGTTCAAATCGGTACCCTCACATTACACATGTCGATCTTATTTCATTAAAAATACTTGCATTTGACGTGATTCTAGGGATTGATTGGTTAACTACTTATCATGCAAAAATTGATTGTTTTCGTAAGGTTGTTAGCTTTCATATTCCTAATCAACCTATTATGCGAATTCAAACGACCAAAACCATTAAAATCAATCACGGTCATCTCAAGCCATAAAGCTATTCGTTTATTGAAAAAAACGGATGTCAAGCTTTCTTAGCTCATGTCATGATTTAAATAAAAATACGCCGGTTTTAAACGATATTCCTATTGTTAATAAATTTCCGACGTATTCCCCAAGAACTTCCCCGCCTACCCCGGGCGTGAAATTGAATTTTGTATCGACCTTGAACCCCTGTACAAAACCTATTTCCAAAGCCCCATATCGAATGGCTCTTATTGAACTTCGTGGAGTTAAAGACCCAACTGCAGGAATTGTTAGACATTGGCTTTATTCGTCCTAGTACTTCTCCTTGGGGTGCTCCTGTTACTATTCGTGAAGAAGAAAGATGGGAGTATGCGACTTTGTATTGATTATCGGGAGTTGAATCACGTCACCATCAAAAATAGGTATCCATTGCCACGTATTGATGACTGTTTTGACCGATTGCAAGGAGCTAAATTCTTTTCAAAGATTGATCTTCGTTCCTGATATCACCAATTGAAGATTAGAATCACGACATTCCAAAGACGGCTTTCGAGCTCGGGTATGGGCATTATGAATTCTAGTCATGTCCTTTGGATTGACTAATGCTCCCGCCGCCTTCATGGATATGATGAACCGAGTATTCAAGGAATATTTAGATCACTTTGTGGTCGCCTTTTATTGATGACATCCTTATTTATTCCAAAAGCCGTGAAAAGATCATGAAAGCAACACTTGAGGTGACACTCCAAAAGCTTCGTGAATATAAGCTTTATGCCAAGTTGAAGAAATGCGAGTTCGGCTTGAAGAAGTAGCATTCCTTGGGCACGTGGTATCAAGTCATGGAATATCTGTTGACCCAAAGAAAGATTGAAGCTATTCAAAGTCGGGAACAACCTAAATCGATGATCAAATCGTAGCTTTCTCGGTTTAAATTGGTTATTATCGGAGATTCGTGGAAGGATTTTCTCGAATCGCTATTCCATCGACTCAAATGACTCGGAAAGATACAAAGTTCGGTTGGAGCGAAGAATGTGAGAAGAGTTTTCAAGAACTCAAGAGGAGACTTATTTCAAAGACTGCTACGACAATACCATCCGCCTCGGAGGGATTTGTCATCTACATGATGCTTCTGCAAAAGGGTTGGGATGTGTTCTTATGCAACATGGAAAAGTTATAGCCTATGCCTCGCGACAACTCAAAGAATATGAGAGGAATTATCCTACTCATGATCTAGAGTTGGCGGTATTATCTTCAGCACTTAAAATGTGGAGGCATTACTTGTATGGGGAGAAAGTGGAGATCTTTACGGATCATAAAAGCCTCAAATATTTCTTCACTCAAAAGGAACTCAATACGCGACAACGACGTTGGCTTTGAACTGTTGAAAGATTATGATCATACCATCCAATACCATCCTCGAAAAGCAAAACGTGGTAGACGACGCATTGAGTAGAAATCATATGCAATCTGAAGTGCGATATTGTCAACGCAAAGGCCCATTTTGTGTGACTTGCAAAGGATGGAGATAGAATTAAAGACTCGAGGGACGCGTGTGATGACAAATGAGTATCTGAGTAGAACCGACTTTAATTGATAAAGTTAAAGTTTGCTCAAGCTACGGACACTGGAGCGATGCGTATGAGGAAGAAAGTGCAAGAAGGTGCTATCTTGGGAAGCAAGAATCGATGAAGAAGGAATACTTGAGTCATAACCGGACTTTGTGTTCCTAACGACCACGATTTAAAGTATAATATCATGATGGAGGCGCACAACACACCATTTGCAATCCATCTCGGGAGTACCAAATGTATCATGATATTCGTCATACATTTTGGTGGAGCAATATGAAGAGAGAGATAAATATGCTTATCTCAAGGTGTCTAACTTGTCAACGAGTTAAAGAGAGCATCAAGTACCAAAAGGTCCATTGCAACCACTTGAAATTCCAGAATGGAAGTGGGAGCACATTACCATGGATTTCGTTCTGGGTCTTCCTAAGGTTTCTCAAGGCATTGATGCGATTTGGGTCATTATTGATAGATTGACCAAGTCCGCTCATTTTCTTCACCGATACGAGAAACTTATACACTTGAACGTCTTGCTCAGATGTGACATAAACGAGATTGTAAGATCTGCATGGTATCTATGCCGTATCCATAGTTTCGATCGAGACCCAAGATTCACTTCACGATTTTGGGTTAGTTTGCAAAAAGCTATGGGCACAGACTTACGATTTAGCTTTCAGATATCATCCTCGAGACGGACGGACGATGGGAGAGGACTATTCAAACTCTTGAAGATCTATTAAGACTCGTGTCCTTGATTTCAAGGGAGTTGGGACAAGTTCTTACCATTGGTGGAGTTTTCCTACAACAACAGCTTATCAAGCAAGTATTGGCATGGCTCCATTCAAGCATTGTATGGAAGCATTGTATGAGGTGGGTGAAGCAACGTTGTTGGGACCGAGTCAGTTAGTGCGTATGACTACGGAAAAAGATTCAAATGATCCGACAACGTATAAAAACCTCACAAAATCGATAAAAGAGTTATCTTGATCTTCATCGAAAGGACGTGGAATTCGATATAGGAGATCATGTGTTTGTTAAGAGTCGCTCCATGGAAAGGAGTTACAAGATTTGGAAGGAGAGGAAAACTTAATCCTCGATTCATTGGTCCATTTTAATCCTCGATCGAGTAGGAACGGTGGCCTATAGACTCGCTTTTTCTCGCCAAATATGTCTCGTGTTCATAACGTTTTCACATATCTATATTACGTAAATATGTGAAAGACCCGAACCATATTATCGAGTTAGAACCCCACCGAAATAGCGGAAGATTTGACGTATGAAGAGGTTCCCTGTTCAAATTTTGATAAGAAAGAACATATTCTACGCTCCAAGGTTATACCTCAAGTCAAAGTTTTATGGAGGAACCACGATGTTGAGGAAATGACTTGGGAGTTAGAATCAAATGAAATCAAGGTATCCTTACCTCTTCAACATACCAGTACGTACCCTAATTTCGAGGGCTGAATTTCATAAGAAGGGGAGGTTGTAAGACCCGACTTTTATAAATAAAGATGAATTTTTCTATAAATATTATTTTTGAATATTATGGAATAAATTTGATATAATGTTATAGTTGTGGGTAATATTTATAAATTTTGCAAAGTATGCAAGTTGTTATAAAATATTCGTTTGGCTCTGGGAATATTCTTTTGTTAGTTAGGAATATTCGCATACAATGGCTCAATCATTGGTGGACCCCACAACATTATTGTTTGATCGAGAAAACGACAAAAATATTTTTATAAAAATAATCTACGGAGGTGTTACCGTTAAAACCGCGTTGAACTACCCGTGGTAAAGTACAATAATACGCGTGGTTGCAAGAAGACACGGTATTGATTATTGATCTTACGTGAGAAGTCACTTTCACCTATGCTCAATTATTGCTACGATGAATTGCTTTGCATCATATCTCTTATATTATTGATTCAATTATTGTCACAAAGATCATCACGTATAATATGTTATAGATTAAATCAATAATTGAGACGACAAGTTATAAATGATTAATAATTATTGAAAGATTAAATATGTGTTATGATTTGTGGTAAGTTTGATTATTTTATGGGGGGCTCATATGTCATCATCTAAGAGTCTCTTCATCAATAGTAATTACCCTTGTGAATAGTATTTACCTTCGTCAATAGTAATTACCCTTGTGAATAGTATTTACCTTCGTCAATAGTAATTATCCTTGTGAATAGTATTTACCTTCGTCAATAATAATTACCCTTGTGAATAGTATTTACCTTCGTCAATAGTATTTACCTTCGTTAATAGTAATTACCTTTACCAGACGTCGAACCACTTGTCGTTTCACATTACAAAGGCCAAACCAAATCAAGCCAAGCCACTCCTTTTCACTAAGGCAGTGCTAAGCTAGAAATCTTCTATAAATAGAGGCCTAGGGCTTCATTATTTTTCACTTAATTCATTCAAGCTATAGAGAGAGAAAGTATAGAGAATAAGAAGAGAAAGAAGAAGAGTATTTTATTACTACACTTTGCGTTATTCAATCTCCTACCAAATGTAAGGGGTGTTATTCTTTCTTATTCATGAAGAGAATTTGTTATTCCATTGCTTATTATTCTCATTGGAATAACTCAGTATAAGTGGTTTACCCTATACTTGGTGACATTCTTCTATTATTCTCATTGGAACATCCTCATGCGTGTGTTTTACACCCACCGGTTCCGCCTCTTTATCATTCTGTTGGAACATCCGTCGTGTGTTTTACAATCGGACTGGTTCCGCTCTTTATTATTCTCGTTGGAACATCCTCATGCATGTGTTTTACACCGGACTGGTTCCGCTCTTTTATTATTCTCGTTGGAATATCCTATCATCGTGTTTTTACACCGATCCGGTTCCATCTTTATTATTCTGGCTGAACATCCTCGCTTGTGTGTAATTTCACTCCGACACGTTCCGTTATTTATTATTCATTGAATAACTCCGTCTGCAAGGCGATCTATCGCATGCATGGTGATTTCTTTTGTTATTCCATTCTTTATTATACCCAAATTGGTTAAAACTTTGACTTCTATACTCCATGAAATTAGTAGAATATCCTTGATATTTGCGTTTCATCCATATCTTTTCATGGAAATATTCTTCCCGATCATTCTTGAATTTTACTCTACAAAAACGATGATCATGTTGACAATTTGGACGTTAATAATTCTGGATAAAATAATTCTTGAAGTTGTTTTATTGAATTCTTATATCATTGTCATCATCCTCATATTTATATTTTTTGAAAGTCATCTACGTGGCACAGAGTGCATAGATGGACTTGGTATGATTATGACCAGAGACTATTCTGTGTAATCATGAATCGTAATGTTACAAATGATGTGATAAAAAATCCTCGATTAGTCAGTAGTGCATTGATGGACAAGTTGTTGGCATGATCATGACCATTAATGAATACACAAATATTCTTGGCCCGTAGTGCATGAATAATTGTGGTCGTGATACTAAAGAATATCCTTGGCCAGTAGTGCGGGGGTGATTCGATGATGTGGAATATTTATTAAAGTGAGTCTCAAATATAACAATGATGAAAACCTTTTAAAACCTAAAAGATAGTAGACTTTTATTTTCTACTTGACTCTTTTAATGGATTGCGATATTCCGCTGCGCTTAAACCGGTTGTCTATTGTATTTTATCGGTTTAACATTATCAAGACTATTGATAATTTATTCTCGCATTATCTTAGTCATAATATTTCTTCTTGGGCTAGTTGAGCTCACCCTTTCTTTCACCATTTTATTCTCTTCGTGAAATGATAATATAGCTAGACGAAGCCTGGGAAACGAGTGATGGTCCTGAAGATAGCATTAGTAGTCCTCACTATTCTACGTAAAATAGTGTGATAATAATCTGTAATGAGGACTTTTTGTTTGAGTTTGTATAATATCTAGTAGAAGCGATATTTGTATTTAAACTCACGATTTTTTGTCGTATTGTACCTACGACGCTTATGTTAATAAGTTGTATTTAAATTACGTACCATGTAAGTGGCGACTCAAGATGGGTGATGTATACCTAATTTTGGGGGCGTCACATCCATCCTCCCCAGAAGGAGTCTGTCGAGTTAGTGATCGATCAGGAGGGCATTATTGATAGTACTTTGGGTGGGTTAAATGACATTCCCGTTTCTGTGGCATCTCCTAACTCCTTTTCCATTAGCTATATTGTGAGCATCTTTCTTTCAATATATTTTGAGTATTTTTTTTTCATAATATATTATGCTTTGACATTTTTTGTTTTCAGAGTGAGAGGATGAAAGATTTGTCTTTGCCTGTTGAGGCCCTGGCTTTGTTTGATGTTCTCCATCTGGATGTCGCCCACTCACCTTATAGTGACCTTGGTTATCCTCCAGGTGGCCAAGGCTTCGAGGAATCATCAGCCATAAAACATCTTTCTGATCTTCCATCTCTTGTCTTGTCAAATTCTATGGTGGCGTCTAAAGTGGCTTCTACCAGAACTTCCTTCAATCCAAGTGGGGATCTTATTCCATGGAGGGGTTTTCAGATATCATCTCCTAGTCAGGAAAATCTGGAGCGTCTCCTAGCTCGGTTTCCGCAGATACTTAACGGATTGATTATTAAGACAGCTTCCACCCAAATCTTCTTCCTAGACCAGCTTGCAAGCCTTGTTCTTGGGTTGCACACTCTGTCTTTATATTCCTTGCGAGCTGAGGACTTGAAGAGGTTTAGTGATGATGTGAACGACCTTGAAGCTGTGGGTGTTGACATGTCTCCTTTTCATGTTAGGCTGGATCTTCTCAAATCAAGTTTTAATCTTGTTTCACTACGTTCGGAGGTTGCTGTACGTAAGTGTGAAGATGATTCCTTTTCAGTGCAGCTTTCTGAGCTTGATGAAGTCACAAACAAACTGAAGATCCAGTCTCAAGATTTAGAGGACCAGCTTCGGGATCTAAATGCTAAATTTCAGGATGTGGAGTGCCAGCGACGGGACTTAGAAGTAACTACCCAACAAGTTAGGGAGCTGAAAGCTACAAATTTTAAGGTTCGAGATGCGGCCATTGCTGACTTGGAAGCTTTAGCTATGCCTCCTCTTCAGTTTGATATGTCTTGGCCTTTAGATCATAACTTGTTGTAGTAGTTTTTTTTTTCGATTTCCCGTTTCAAAAACTCATTTACACATGTTTCATTTATCCAAATGTAGTTTCTTCAACGTTGTTGATTGCTTTTAATTTGAATGATTCCTTAAAATTCAATATTTATCATTGAATCTCAAGTTATTCAAATTAATATTACAAGACAACCACAAGTAAATATGAATTTTATCAAAAACATGTATATATAGTTTTCACAAACCAAAACTTGACTTTATACTCTTTTTTCTTAAGAAATTTAAAAATAACATTCAAGTATAAGTGAAAGTTTATAAATTTATTGATAATAAAATTTCTTTTAACGAAAAGCATAACGTTCCATTAGTAAATCTTGCTTTTGTCGAAGAAAGCATAACGATTGCCACTTTTAGAGGTAAAGTGTAACTTTCTTGCTTTTGTCGAATAAAGCATAAAGTTTGTCACTTTTAAAGATAAAGTGTAACTTTCGGGGTCGAGGGCTTAAACTCGTGTGTCTCTTTACTTTTGAAGTTGAAAGTGTAATCGCTGAGGGTCGTTAATCGTGTTCCTCGATCACTTTTGAAGTTTGAAAGTGTAACTTCTAAGGGTCAGACTTAGTCAAAAAGCTCGATTACTTTTGAAGTTGAAAGTATAACTTTTTGTGATGCTCTTCTTAGTGTAATATTTCTTTACCCACTTCAAGTTCAATGGGCCCGAGACAAAGATCTCGATCCCACACACGAGATATCTTGCAATACCCTTTTAGAGATCTCTCGTACCTTATATGGGCCTTCCCATTTGGGGTAAAATTTGGTGGTCGGGGTCCCCTCACGACTTGAGTTGCTTTTGAGTACCGTGTCTCCCACCGTAATTCGGCTCGTGGTACTCATCTTTAGATTGTATTGTCGTCATGCCTTTTCATGGTAATTGCTCAGCTTTTCTTTAGCCTTATCTCGAAAGTCAACTAAGGCCTCTGTGGTCATTGGTCGGGCTTTTCTTCCTCGACCAAGCTTCAAGTCTCATTCGAAAGGGTAAGGTATTTCTATTTCAATGGCAAATCGGTTTCTTCACCATAAACCAAAGCATATGGGTCTCACCAGAAGCTTCCTTTTTGAAGTTCGATATGCCCATAACGCTTATTGGTAATTGTTCTACCCATGTCTTCTGATGATCGCTCAGGGTTTTTGATAAAATTTTTATCAAGGTTTTGTTTGTAGCCTCTGCTTGTCCGTTCAAGTTTTGGGTAATATGGTGATGACTTGTAATGTTTCACCTCAGATCTTTCCATCGATTTTTGACATCCCTATTAATGAAGGGAGTTCCATTATCCGATAAAATTATCTTCGGGATTAAAACGGCAAATGATGTGCTCCTTTATAAAATTGCCCACCTTGGTCCCGTGGCCTTCTTCAAGGGTATTGCCCCACCCACTTTGTGTACATCTCAAAGGCGCTTAAAATCCATATGTTACCCTTGGAATTAGGGTGAACAGGACCTATAAGATCCATTCCCCATGTATGAAAGTGGCCATGGTGTTGCAGTTCATAAATCCACAAATGGAGCATGGATCAAGTTTCCATGTATTTGAAAAATGTGGCACTTTTTAACAAATTCTAGACTATCTCCCTCCATCTTTGGCCAAGAAGAACCATGATCGATAAGTTGTTTGTACAAACTTGTCGCCTCGGTGTTCATCCTCAGGCATTTGGTAAACCAAATCTTTGGCTTCACCTAGTTCCGCATAATCGTAGGGCTTGCCAATGAATCCCTTCTAAACAATTCTCGATTCTGTAAGAAGAAACGTTGTGACTTCCTCTTGATTATAATTAAGTCCTTTTTTTCTTGGCCGAAGAGTCCCGCTTTGCAAGAACTCCACATAAGGGATTAGCCAATCCACTATATCTTCAATGAAGGCGCATTCATCCTCCCTGTGGTATTCTTGGCATGAAACACATTGGCGCCAGAGGGCATCCGCTTCCTTCTTCATTTCAGCCAATAATACCCTCGACGTCATGCGACCCTACGATACAAGCTTCTATGTTCGCTTAATCCGCAGCTTCTCGCCATGCACCTGTTGCAAGACTCTATCTCGCTTCTCGCCTCCCTAAGCATCGTGGTCAACACACCATCTCGCTTTTTGTGATACAAGACACCTTTGATGATGTTGTCAGATTTCAGAACTTTTACGGTGGGTATTGTTCCCTCCTTTGTTTGCAATTGATGGGAGATGTCGTATCCCCAATCATCTATCATGTCTTTGGGGAACAATTTTAGCACTGTGGTTGGAAGGGTTCTCTTCATTACCTTTACATACAAATCCTCACCTTGGACATAGACTCGAGATGCTATCGTTGCTAGTGCATCAGGTTATTTATTCTGTCCTCTTGGCACATATTCAATCACCACCTTCTTGAAAGCCTCCATCACCTTTTGTGCTACAGTTCGATATGGCGCCAAGATAGGTTCCTTCACTCCAAATTGGCCTCTTATTTGTTGCACTATGAGGTTTGAATCTCCCTTTACTTTAAGATATTTAGCTCCCAATTCTTGAGCTGCCAACAATCCTAGTATGAACGCCTCATATTCTGCTTCATTGTTTGTGTAAGGGAAATCCAATTTGTATGACAAGGCCACTTCATTTCCTTCTTTAGTGGTCAACACCACTCCTGCTCCGCCTTTACCTTCTGCGGATGATCCATCAAAAGCCAAACTCCACCATTCTGGGTCCTCATTTCTCAACTCGTTTGATTCTACTTCTTCACCCGGAAGATCCTCAGAAGGGGGTTCATATTCTCTATTTGGAAATTGAGCCAGCAGGTCTGCCAAGGCTTGACATCGGATTGCCTTGTTACACACACTTGATGTCGTACTCAAAGAATCATCATCCATCCGCGGTGTCTTCCTACTAATGTCATTAGTTAATAGGTATCCGATTGGATCGCTTTTTGTTACAAGCTTTATTTCGTGTGCTAAAAATAATGCCGCATTTTCTCACAAGAATGAATACCAATGCTAGGCAATGCCTCTCCACTTGTGAATACCGGTTTCCTATTCCCCTGATTATCCGGCTAATGTAATATATGTGTTTTCTTCTCCATCCACCTCCTCGTGATCAATCCACCTATGGACTTCTTGGTAGATGTGATGTACAATCGCAATCAGATTCCTCTTTGTGGCACTACCATTGTTTCAGGCTTTGAAGCCAAAATTCTTTTCACCTTCTCAAACGCTTTGTTGTTGGTCTTGCCCCAGTCCCATTGTGCCTTTCCTTTTAGCAATTTGCCAAAAGGTTCTCGACTTTGGCTAATCTTGGCATGAATCTTCTCATGTATGAAACTTTCCTGTAAAGCTCTTCAACTGCTTTACTGCGTTTTTGGTGGGGGCATCTCTCATGATTGCTTTCGCCTTGCTTGGGTCCACCTCTAAGCCTCTATTATGCACCAAGAAGCCCAAGAATTTTCCAAATAGTCATCCCAAAGGCGCACTTCTTCTGTTCATCCTCAACTTATACCTTCTACATCATTTCGAACACTTTCCTCGTGTCCTCCATACGAAGTTATCGCCTTCTTGGATTTCACTACTATGTCATCTACGTAGTCCTCCACTATATCATGAATCATGTCATGAAATATGGCGTGCATTGCCTTTTGATAAGTTGTCCTCAAGATTCTTCAACCCGAATGGCATTACTACATAGTAGAAATTCCCAAACGGGTACGAAAGGTCATTAACTCTACATCTTCTATGGACATCTTTATCCGATCAGAACCCACAAACCCATCCATGAATGACATCATCTCATGATTAGCCGTCAGATCTACCAAAGTGTCTATGTTGGGTAATGGGTACATGTCCTTTGGGCATGCCTTGTTCAAATCTCTCGAAATCCACACATATTTGTAGTCATCCATTCGACTTCTTTACCTGCATACAATGTCGATAGCCATATCGATGTGAAATCGCTTGATGAACCCTACTTCCAAAGAACTTCTTGATTTCTTCCTTTATTTGAGTTTCTACTTGGTAGTGCATAGTTGCGAGGTGCTTGCTTTCTCGGGCTTCATTCCCTATTATATGTTTAGATTGTGGCTCCACAAGATCCTTTGTCAATTCCGGCATCTCGTCGTAATTCCAAGCAAAGACATCCCTATATTCTTGCAATAATTGTACAAGCTTCTCCTTCATTAGCATCCAACTCCTTGTTGACATAAGCCTGGCCTTGGCGCTCCTTCCTCTCATTGCCAAATTAACTTCCTCTAATTCATTTTGTTGAGGTTTTGGCCTATCCTCGAAGCATTCTAGAGCTGGTTCTACCTTCTGTTGTACAGCTTCTTCTTCTTCATTATTACTGGAGTGGGGGACACCTCTTGAGCCGTTGGGTTCACACGCTTCCAAGGGCTCTTCCCCCTTGCATCGTCAAAATCGAAACACCACCTTTCCACCGGGTTTAATAACCCTCTCCCATTTTGTCTTCTGGCCCTCCTCAGATTGTGCCATCATCTTGACATTTATTATATTTCTGGCATCTTCGTGGATCTCACCGGCCTTTTCTTTCTCTTCTTCCTTCTTCCAATCGGGCTTTTTGTTTTTAGAACATTCTCCGCGTTCCGAGGTCTTCTTCTTTTCTTTTTCTGCAGGCCCAAACTTATCTTCCTGCACTTCCTCCCAAATTTTGCTAGTCTTAGGAATCGTGTCTTGTAATCTGGTTCTCTCCTCTTCAAATGACATCATCAAAGAAAGTTGCTTGATGATGTGTGCCTCCTCCGTCCAAAGGGATTCCGAGTTCACGGGTACCTTCACTTCTCTCCCTTCCAAATAGCTTTAAGGCATTGATGAAAGACCGAGGGTACCACCCCAGTAGTCGTTTTGCCAAACCCTTCCCAAAGAAGACATGATATGATGCATCCACCTCGGCAACATAGAACATTACAGTGCCCCTCGAATCTTCCCAACTTGCATGTCCACCTTAACGTGTCCTAGGGGTTCTCGTGTTTTGATTGGTGAATCCGTGAATGTTCATTTGTTCCTTCACAATCTTCTTCTCCTGGCAGCTCTAACCGTTTGAACACGGTGTAGGGCATAATATTTACAGATCGCCCATTGTCAATGAATGCCCTCCTCACCTCAATGTCATTGATTACATCACATTACATACAACTACTCATATGCTGCGGTATCTTATCTCTATCGCCTTTAGAGAAGATATCTTATTTTCTTCTTCCTCCATCGCCTTCATAAATCCTTTGCTTATGGCCATGTAAGTCTCCTGCGTTTGGCACCTTTTGATAATTTCCACTGGTTGCCTCAATCTTCGCTTCCTCGCCAATCCTATCCGATCAAAAAAAAATTCAACTTGGCTCCGCTCATCATCAATGCCGCCACCGCAGGGCCCGGATCACACTCCTCCTTTTCTTCCATCATCATCTCCACTTCGGGCTGTGTTGTGAATAATAATGTTGTCAGACGCTTCTTCCTTTGTGGTTTTAGCGCATGGGCTTGTCATGAACACTACTTTCTTTTCCAAGTTCAATCTCCCATTTTCCAATTTTCTCGTGGAATATCCTCCGCAGTTATAACAATCCATCGCTGAGTGTCCCGCGATTGATTGGAATACATGTAAGTCCGGTCTTCTTTTATTTCTTCCACATCGCAAATCTAGGCCTCGGGGTTTCACCACCCATGTTCAACCCATTATTCATACAAACCTCAATGCTTTCTCACTACACGTGATAGCCTCCGGACTTGCTTTCGCATATTTGTCTCCGTGCTTTCCTCCGCTTTGGCCAAAATTTTTCTCGTGTTTCTCCTTCGCCCCTTGTGGTTTTGGTCGAGAGTCACCAAAAGCCACAGCTTGTTGTCCTCTTGCCCTTCCATGTAATCGCCGCATGGTTAGTGGGAAATGTCACGATTCCTCCCAAGTCTTGTGCAAAAAGATGAGAGGGTCGCGAAGGAATCACAAGCCTTGGTGATGAGGTGGGCTTGAAAAGAATCCAAGGCACCATTGTTGCAAATGTTGATAAGTTCTTTTCTTCAATCGGCTCACATGTGACTTCGCGTTCGGGCCCCTCAAACTCACAACATAATCTGATAACTCTCATTTGGTTTCGCTTGAACCGCATAAGCTCCACAATGGTTACCTGCTTCGCATTATAGAAAAATTTCTTAAAAATTGTAATTTTAAGTCATCCCAATCATGGATCGAATTCTTCTTCAAATTATAGTACCAATTAAAGGCACTATCCGTCAAAGTCTTGTTGAATTCCCGCATCAACAAGTTGTGGTTGTTCACTTCATCATATCCGAGCCAGGAGACATCGACTTACAAACTCGGCGATATATTCCCTAACATTTCCTTTCTCCCCGTTGATTTTGAAATTGCGAGGGTGCTCAATATACCCGTTGGGTAAGGTTACCTCCGAATGTGTGCGGTGGTAAGGAGGAGTAAAGTCCAACTCCGAGGGTCGAGATGTCCGTTCACGAAGTTGATTGATCACGCCAATCATATCATCCTTCGTCACATACGGGGCTTATAAAGATGAACTTTCCGGGGTGTTGTGATATACCGCCGACGGCGGTGGTATGTATGTAGAAAATTGGTTGATGAACACTTGCATCATGAACATACCGGCATCGTGGAAGTTCTTGCCACATTCACCGGACATTGCTTGGAATGGTTGGCATTTGCACTGTGAAAATGATGGAATAAGTAGAATGAGATGATGTTTGCTCGAGGTCGGCTTGCTTCCATCCTAGGTTGTGGCACGCCACCACCGCTCGGGCTTCCAAGTTGATTATCGGAACCAATTGACTTTCCGCTAATGGAGGTACAATCTAGTTCTCTTTGTTGTTGCTACCATTATTGTTGTCTTCCACACCGCTTGTTCCCCATGCAAACTTCCGGGAACACGGCCTTGAAAGTGGGAATCGCATCAATCACGCGAAAATTCCCCATCTCCTCTTGCTTCCTCTCAGATTTCAAAGATCATGGCCATCATCATTCCTTTCCTTCTCGTGCTTCCTTCAATGCCTTGAGCATCTCCAGCTTGCACATCATTCGTCGGGTCTCCACCGCATCCTCGCCTTTCCTTCTGCGTTGGTTTGTTGTTGATTGCCATATGTGGTGATGTCGAACTTCTTTCTCAAGCGCCTTCAATAAGTGGTTGGTCAAAATCTAGGTTTCGCCTTTGGAAAGCTTGAGTGGCTTGCCTTGGAACTGGATCCGGGTGAGGTAATGTTGTTTGTTGGTGAAGCACTTCTTCCTCGTAGTTCTCCCACTTCGAAGTTATGGGCATACCTTCACGAATTCTACACGTCCCCAGCAGAGTCGCTTAAAGAAATGTGGGCAAGAATTGTACCTTGCTAGGGTTAGGGTTTTGTGTCACGGTGGAGGAGAGAAATCCACAAAAAGCACTAATCGATTGATTGATCAAGAGAGGAAGAACGACAGTGGGACGACATCTCCAACGACGCTGCGGGCGTAACTCCTAGAATCCGGAACCGTGTTAGGTAATGGATTCCAAGAGCCTTCTTGAGTCCTTCCAAATGAAAGAATGTCCAAACCCCTTTGGTGCTTTTTGGTGGAATCTCCAGAGCCTTTAAGTCACCAAAAGGGTCCCTTTAATCTTCCAAGAGTCCAAGTCTTGAGTCTGAAGACAAGTCTAAAGTGAGGTCCCCTTCCCAATGGAGTGGAAGGGGTATTTATAGGGTTTTCTGAAGAGTGGTCATGTGCTAGGCACATGACTTCAGGGAAATTCCAGATTTACCCTTAGTCATCAGAGTAATGCCCAGATCGTCCTGTCCTTCTAGCCACCAATCCAATCCCTCAATCAATTCCCAAAATGAGTCGCCTCCACGTGTCTTCTGCCTCGGGACACGTGGAAGATTCTCTCAGGTCTTGCTTCTTTATTTCCAACTCTTCCGTCTTCCCATTTGATCATAATGCGAACCCTAATTTGTGCATTCAATTTAATTAGATCAAGAGAACCCTAATTTGCACTTGGACCCATACAGTTTTATCAGGAATCGACATATCATGGACCATTTATAGTTTCTTATTAAATATCTTGTTTAATAAAAAAACTAGGGGGCAATATTGGGTCATGATATTTCATATATTGGGCCGAACGGATTGAGCCTATTCATTTGATTAAATCTCTTGGGTCATCTCTATTGGCTCGCCGGCGGGTACATCGTCATTGATCCTCCTGATCAGATCTTGAAAGACTTGGGCTGAATTGAGTGGGCTGACCCATTAGATATTTAAATATCTCCATCTTTGACTTATAATGATGAAAAATGATAGTTGTTGACCAACTTGTCTGCAGATCATTAATGTGGATGGGATTATAGTCGGTCGGCGGTAGAAATAGTGCAAAAGGTGGCGATGCATGCGCATCAATGGTGAGATCACTAAGGAGTGGGGGCGTATTCGACAAGAGTGGGTGGCTGATGTAAACCCATTGGTCGAGAGTATATCATAGCAAGAAAGTCTTCTAATAAAGGTAACTGATAATTTTATCTATGTCAATACACTAGATATTTTATCCTCCATTGTTAACCTCATGATCATCAGATCGACTCTCACGCTCGAAGCTCTCCCCGACTACACAAGCCGTTCGAGCTTTTAAGGTTGATCGTGTTTATCATGCGAGGATCGGAGACGTCTTTTAATGATTGGAACGATAGTAAATCTTGGCGTTAACACTATGTGTATGTAGGTGAATTATATTTTATATATTATAGGATACAAGAATGATATTACTTTGTTAGTATACTCAAATTGACTAACAAAATATATATATATATATATATATATATATATATATATATATATATATAGCAGAATTGTATGTTATTAAAAAAATCATTCTAGTAGACGAAAATAAAATCACATATATCTATCTCATCATGAATATTTGCTCGCTCTCATCATTTTATTGCTTGAAGTGATTCTTAAAAGTTAGGTACAGTGAGCATATGGTACAATAGTATCCATTAATATAATAGGGTTTTGGAGTTTTCTGTTCAGTTGAATACAGAACAATCACGACGTATATTTCCATTTGGGTTTCCTCCGGTATTGACTCCGGTTCGCCCAAGTTTGGTAATGGCAATAATGAAGGCTTGTTGAAAAGCTGCGGGGTTACTAGCCAAGATATTAACTGCGGGCCTGGATCTGAAATCTGTGTAGAGGACCTGATCCGAACTGAATAGGCCCTTGCCCTGCTGGAGATTCTTAAAGTAAAGGTTATCAAATTTTTTGGGGGTTGTTGGGTCCAGGTCGATCGCTACTCTTGGGTCAACGTCTATCGGGCACATTGCCCGCAACTCAATCGCATACGTCTTATTTATCGTGGGGTCTATCGAACTTATTTTGCTGTAATTGTAAATCCGATTTGCTAACTGATCACAATGAGAGAATCCAACGGTATGGCCGGCTACAGAGAAAAAAAAATGGAATCCAGATATGCATGTATTATTGCTGTGACTCAAGATACAAAGTGAGTTAATAAAAATGAATGTAATTGTCAATGAATCCCCAAGTATAGCAGCACTTCAATTGGCCGAGCATAGTACGTGGTGCATGCATGGTAATTAAGTAGGTAGGTAGGAGTATTGACGGACGGACGGACGGACGGACGTACCTGAGAGAGCAATCAGGTCAAGTTGGTTTAAACCATTCAAACCAAAAAGGCGAGTGAGCTGATTCAAGTCGAAGGTGGGTTTGGGGATCTTCCCGTTCACATTTGAAGATTTTGATATCAGCCCATCTAATCTTCCCAACTCCACTTGATAGGAAGGTCCACCCGACTGCATGCGCACGTAACAAATTAAATATATACTGAGTAGTAGCTACTCCATTAATTTAATTAGCCATGAATACAAACGCACGCACGCAAGCAAACAAATTACAATGATTCTCCAATTCACCTTGGCAAATTTCATTGCCACATTAATAGTTATATATTCTAGCTGCACCAGATCAATTTATTTTCATGTTTCAACTAAGGGAGCAGCATAGACAAGATCAAAGATATTTTCTGTATATATCATTCAAATGTGAGTTACAAGAACAATTCGAATATCCTTATATAGACGTTCAAGATCTTAATAAAGTTTTGACTCTTTGCTAATAATGATATATGATTGTAAAAGCTGAAATTCTTATTATTTTAACTTGTTTACTAAGACGGAATATGTGTGCACAGTAGTACGTACTTGAGTGAAAAGCTAAGACAAGATGGTTTTGGGAGAGTAGTAGTAGGTGCAAAATTACCAGAGCAATGACATCTCTAGTGGCCAATGCAAGAATATCAGCACAGGAGACCTTGTTTTTGCAACTTGGGATTTCATCAACTGCAGCTCTAGCTTTGATCACCGTGTCGAATCCGTCTCCGGCTAATGAAAGATTTTCTGGGTGATCCTTCTCCGCTTTGTTATTTTCCGTTGATGCAATCAAAACTGAAGCATCACAACCCTATACGTACACATGTCCCCAAAAACAAGTTTAGGATCATGCAAGGGGAATTAAAATTATACTACTATAACTATTTTCATATAAAATAGAAAAAAAAATAATTTTTTGTTTTTGGATACCTGGACAATACAATCATGGAAGAAGAGCCGGAGAGTTGCAGGGATTGTAACAAAGGTTTGTTCGATTTTTGTTTTAACGACGTTTCGAACAATTGTTTCGAGATTTGGACACACTCCAGCGTAGTAGTTGGGTACAAGTTGCGCCGATGCCAAGTTTGGGAGGAGGAGGATGAGACACAAACTAAGCGAGATTGGCCGCACGCCCGATAGTTGACCCATTTTCCAGATATGATATGATGGGTCTACGTAAATATAAGAGAATTTAAATGGACGAGTTGTGAATTTTATGGAATATCATTGAGGTACAAGGATACTCCTATATAAGAGAAAAGAGGAGAGTAATAAGCCAGCGGGCTTCAGGCTGTAGATTGAATTCCAAATATTTCATATTTGCTTTGAATTCGTATCAAAATAAATTTTTTTATATTCATGTAAAAACAAATATTATGCTTATTCATATCCTTAATATCAATATATATATACACACACATATATACATACATATAAATTTCTCATTTAATATTGGTATATATACAATCTAATAAAATATTAACATTAATTATTATAGGCAAAACAACTCATTTGGTTCTTGTACTCATGACTTCATTTCATTTTAGCATTAATTCTCTTGTACTCATTTATAGAGATAAATTTATGGTCTTAATAAATTTTTGATTGATATTAAAGGATTTTTTTTTTTTTTTTGAGTGGGGCTAACGTTTGTATTTCAATGAATATATTTATGCTGATAGAGTTTTGTTTTTTTTTTTTTAAATTCCCAATAAACATTTTCTAGAGTTACATAAATGTTTGTATAATATATATTTGGAGGTCTTCTAGATGTTAATTTTTTATTAGTTGTTGTTGCAAACTTGCAATAATAGCATAATAAAATGGCATATAGTACTTTAGATTATCTAAGGACACATTAGTAGAGATTCTTTAGTTTAATTTGAGTAGACAGATTATGGTCATGCGATCATGCGCTTAAGTTCGAAAATGGCAAGCAACTGATGTATAAGAAACTAGTTTAAGCAATGTTAACTTATAATTAAATACAAATCAACAAAAATAAGAAGACAACATATATAATTAGTCTGTTGTTTCTTCTATATATATGTGCAGAATTATCGCTAGTAGACAAGTAATTATATCGGAGTAATACTAATATCCACCTACTACCACTATAGATTATTATAAATAATTGATCTAAAGGTGCATGGTTTATTTAGAGTTGCATGATTGGATCATCATATCTTTCTATGCTAATCTATATTAAATAGGAGTAGTTGTTTAATTAACTTAATCTTCATCTAAGTGAATCTTCTCATATTACTACGGCCTTTTCACACATTTGATAAAAGTTTGCGCTACGTGAAAGAAATCATATCAGATACCAACCAATAGGAGGAGGGAATTAATATATGATGTAGAAGAGGTGAAAAGAAGAGACAAGACTTTCATACATATTTTATACTGCATCTTGTTAAGAATGTCATAATCCACCATATCGGACCAAAGAAGTTAATTTTTCAAAAAAAAATATTATTTTATTTATGAAACAATATACCATTTTTTTAATTCACCGTTATATACTCCAACAAAAACATATACTCCTCATGTGATTGCTTAAAATCAATTCGAATCGAAAATTTTGAAAATTAAAAAAAAAATCGAATGAGATTTTTTTTCTTATGAAACAAGTGATCGAGTATATGTTGTGTCTCAAATGATGTACGCTACGCTTGTCTATAAAAAGAATAATCTGAGAGATTACAAATTATTTTATAAACGTTTCTAACTGTTGATACCCATCTCAACATATCATGTATTGTGTCAAATTTGAATCACATCAAAACAATTTATTCATCAATATGTTGGTAGATGAAGATAACACATCAACAAATTTAGAAAATGTTTGTAGAAATAGATTTGATTCTGTAGATTCTTTCTATAAAAATATAATATTTTTCCATTAGTCAAAAATGTATTCAGTTGACAATCTACAAAAATGACCATATATCAATGATAAACACAAATAAAAGTCTGGTGTGACATTCTTTAAATGTGGTGAAGGAGATATATATGTGGCTAAAATTTGAATCAACTGGGGCCAAAAGTTTATTCTTGGTCAAGTTGTTTCTTTTTGAAGAAAGCGAGCAGCATATCATAACAAATTAAAGAAGCTCCAAAACGAATTTCTCTAGCTCGATCGATCACTACAGATTCTCGATCTGTCTGCTGATCATAATGGAACTTTTTTTTCCACATAATCAAGCTTAAGCTTTCTAACTAGCTAGATAGGCACGTGATAAAAGTTTTCCCCTTGCTCAATTCATTTTAGTACTGAAAAACAAGCAAGCATGCATGCATCTCTTCTCCTTCATTTGTTAATTCGGTAATTAGGCACAAGGCCTACGACCTCATTTATATATAGCTAGTTTTACAAGTACTGGTCATTCTAATTAAGTAATTACTTCATTTTGAGGTTGCCAATTAATTATCCCTAGTACTGTTTTGTTTTTACCACCCTACTCCATTGTACAAATTAAACATCTCGAATTAATACTGCATGTCGTGCATAACATCTATGTCAGTCTTTTAGATAGATAGATAGATAGATAGAAGATAGTGTTTCTAATTAAGATAAAATAACATGCAGCTGTAACTTAATCGCTCTAAACTTTTAACCAAATATTATTTAAATTAAGGGAGCCCACAAAGTTTACAAATTATTTAATTAAAGAAATATAGTAGTAGTGTCTTTTTTCTACTCTCATTGTCGTCGTTAACATGCATGAAAACCGTGGCGATCCTTCCACAGAAGAGAAAACGTGGATTAGAAAAAAAATGATGACAAAAAAAAAAAAGAGATCTAACCAATTTAATGAGAATATTTTGAGAACAAATATATGAAAAGTGAAGAAAGAAAGGAAATCAAGCTCTTACCAAAAAAAAAAAAAAGAAGAAGAAAGAAATTAAACTAAAAGAAGAAGAAGTAATTAATGAAAGAAAGTAACCGCGTATAGATATATGGTTTCGTGAGTGGTCAATTTTGAAATTGATCTGTCTGAGATTGATTCCAATTAAGCTTGAGCTCGATCAGCTTGAATGAATCCTGTGATGATTATATATGCTCAAATTCAGGTTAAACGTACCTAAGTACAAGTTTCAGGCCTAGCTATTTTTGCACCAGTACTTAAATATCAAATTTAAATTGCAACGAGTACGGAGTACTACTAAAAATATTTATATACAAATATGACCACATATATATATATATATATATGTTAAAACCTTCATTGAAATAGTATGTTATGGATTCTCCAAAGATCTTTGGGATGAAAAGGGTGAAACAACGTTGTTGGGACCAAGAAGTTAGTACGTATGATTACTTTAAAAGATACAAACGACCCGGCAACGTATAAAAACCTCCCAAGATCGACAAAAGAGTTATGCTGATCTTCATCGAAAGGACGTAGAATTCGATATTGGAGATCATGTGTTGTTACGTGTTGCTCCATGAAAAGGAGTTACGAGATTTGGAAAGAGAGGAAAGCTCAATCCTCGATTCATTGGCCCATTTTTAATCCTCGATCGAGTAGGATCGTAGCCTATATAGACTTCGCTTTCTACCGTCAAGTATGTCTCGTGTTCATAACGCTTTTCATATATCCATGTTACGTAAATATGTGAAAGACCTGAACCACATTATTGAGTTAGAACCGGATGAAATAGCGGAAGATTTAACGTATAAAGAGGTTCCTATTCAAATCTTGGATAAGAAGGAACATATTCTACGCTCCAAGGTTATACCTCAAGTCAAAGTTTTATGGAGAAACCACGATGTTGAGGAAATGACCTGGGAGTTAGAATCTAAAATGAAATCAAAGTATCTTTACCTCTTCGACATACCGTGACGACGTCTTCTAATTTCGAGGGAAAATTTCATGTTAGAAGGGAGATTGTAAGACCCCAACTTTTATGAATAAATATGAATTTTCTATAATTATCATTTTTAAATATTATGGAATGAATTTGATATAATGTTATAGTTGTGGGTAATATTTAGAAATTTTGCAAAAATCACGTGAGTTGTTTATAATATTCGATTGATCGAGGGAATATTCGTGACGACACAATCAATCATTGGTGGACCCCTAATAACTAATTATCATTTGATTGAGAAAACGACAAAAATATTTTTATGAAAATAACGGCGGAAGTTTTACTGCTTAACTATTGAAACACCGGTGTTAAAAGTACGGGAATATGCGTGGTTGCATAGTAGCACACTAGTGATTGATTATTGATGCTTACGTGAGAAGTCACTTCAGCTTTTGTTCAATTATTGCTTCAGTAATTGTTACATAGTATCTCACGTTAATTGATTCAATTATTGTTGATATTTTATATTGAGATGACGAAGTTATTAATATTATTATTTAATATTAACAATGTCTGTAAGTTACGCCATGACGAGAGTTTGGTCATCTAATTGCGGCCAATATGAAGAAATCCTTATTGAAAGCCCCCATCTTTCCTTTTTAACGACGCAGTCGATTAATTGTGTGAATAATAATAATGATGATGATGTTTTGTTTTATTAGTATTATTAATGTAATAAAATGCAAAAAGTTTTTTATATAAAATGTAATACTTTTATAAAGTTATTCGCTTTTATTAAAGCTAATTGTAAAATCTTTTTATATAAAATGTAATACTTTTATAAAGTTATTTGTTTTATTAGATAATAATTATAATATATTATATTTTATTATGCATAGTGCCTGCATAGTGTTTGCATAGTAAAATCTTTTTAAAAGTTATTCATTTTATTAGATTATAAATAGAATATATTATATTTTATTGTAAACCAATTTGGACCGTCCATTTAAAGTAAATCGATCTGGAACGTTCATGGATTGGTTACTATTCAGTCCATTCTTCTATAAATAGAAGCTCATTCCTTCATTATTTCTTACGAATTCACTAAAACTCTAGAGATAGAAACTGTAGAGAGAATTATTCTTCTATCATGAGCGTATTTCTTTAGCGTTTAAGAAAGCTTTGAGCGTAGTGCAAGTTTCTTCAAGTATATCCCCGCCTCTACCGCTTTGAGTACTCTTCTTTATAAGGTAAGGGGTATTATTATTTTCATATTCATGAAGAGAACTTCATTATTCCTTACTTTATTATTCATTGGAATAACTTTATAATGCTAGATCTACCTTATACTTGGTGAAATTCTTCTGTTATTCCATTATTTATTATTCTCACCGAATAACTTTTCTATTCAATCTACCGCATACATGGTAAAATTTTGTTATTATTCCATTCTTTATTATTACATTGAATATCACCGTTTGGGCGATATACGCGCTGACGACGGTTCCGTTATTTATTATTTTGTTGAATAACTCCGTCCCATGCAATCTGCATGTGCAAGTGATTTCTTTTGTTATTCCATTTTATTATACTTAGTTGGTTAAAGTTTTGACTTTTATACTCCATGAAATTAGTGGAATATCCTTGATATTTGCGCTTCATCCAGTATCTTTTCATGAAAATATTCTTCTGAGCATTCTTGAATTTTACTCTACAAAGAAGTATCATGTTGACAATTTGGACGTTATTGTTAGGTTTGTAATATTCTAGAACGCAATCAAATTGCATAAAAGTGCGAAAGCGTGTAAAAAATCAGAGTTTAAAATTTTACAAACCATATACCCGGATCATCCTTTATGCATAATTATTAATTAAACGAAAAGATAAAGAATAAAATCATACCTTGAGATCGAAGCTCCTCGTGTACAAGTTCACCTCCAAATCCTTTCGCGTTCATCTTGAATCCACCGGGTTTGGTTCCTTCCTTTGATCAACGTTAGCCACCCATGTGTTTGGCCTCTAGAGGTGATCCACCAAGGAAGAAGAAAATTCAAGAAGAAGGGTGGTTGGCTAAACCCTAGTTTTTCTATCTCTATAGAAAAGGGTATACTCTCCCAACAATTGGAATTATGTCGTATATTGAAAAAGTCAACAACTCCCACCCACCCATAATAAGACTCCTCTTATTTATTGATGTGGGCAACCCACCTTAACAATTAAGGAATTTGGTTTTATTTAATTAATTAAATTCTTTTAATTAATTAAGCTCCCTAATCTTATTAGGGATAATTAATTAAACTCCTTTAACTAATTTTCCTTCCTAATCCAATTAGGAATAAATGAGAGTACTTATATTAAATTAATTCCTAAACTCTTTTAGAAATTAAAATAATAATAATTGTAATAATATTAATAAGACTCCTCTTATTAATTTATATTTAATATTTCTAAAATATTAAATAATAAATATTAAGCTATTTAATTTATTCTATCACCATAGATTAAATTAAATATACTTAACATATTATTACGATTATGCCATTAACTTCTTAAATAATTATTCTTCCTTTTACGGTGTGACCCTTTAGGTTCTCCATATTAAACCTATTGTGAATAAATCAATTAGAACAATTCTAATCTTATTTAAATAAATAAATTAAACAATTAATTTATTTAAATAATATTTATTCTACAATAGTGATAAGCCTCCCCTAATGATCAACGACTTTCCGGATAATATAGATTTCAACATTAATCATTAAAGAACCTTTGAGTAAATAGTTACTGACAATTCAATCCTTCCACCATACAATGTCCCAATTAAATATAAGACATGGAATTATCACAAGTCTTATTTTATTTAATTATATGTATTTCGACTCTTAAATGCACAACTCAAATAATGCAAATTAGAAACTCCTTTCTAATTTCATTCTCGCCGCCAAGGACTCACTGGGTTGTCATTTATCGAATCACATAGGACATTTCTCTTCTTTATTAGAAGTGGTAGATTCTTTATCGATCATACATTATCTCCAATGCACAACTTATTATACCCAAGTATACCCTTTGATATACCCTAAGGGTCTTAAGGAATAAGTCAAAGTATAACTCATCATACACAAGATATTATGATGATCTCAAGTCCAAGGATTACTTGTACTACTATCACTACAGAATTCCTATCGACAGCAAATAAAACTCCATTAGGTATTCCTTAGCGAGCCACGTTCAAAGGTACTTATTCTCTAATAAGCACCTACATACTTGCTTTAGTGTCTCCACACAAATGATCATGAGATCAATCATCCTCATCCAATGAAAGCAAGAACGTATGTACCCAATCTATCCTGGATTCACTAATCTCCAATTTAGTAATCCAACGATTGGGAACTATTTTAGTTTTAAGCTTTCTAAGAATTTAGATCTCATTAGAATGATCATCATCATTATTCTAAAAGCATTGCTTAAAACTATGGGTTTATCACATATTATAAAACAGCATCATGTAGATAATTAAAAGCCTTTAATAAATTAATACTTTTTATTAATAAATGAATAAGATTGTTACAAAGTATATGCTTTATCATCAAACATGATTGGCTTGTGTGCATACTACTTTCAATCTCCCACTTGCACTAAAGTCAATCGTCATGGTATCTTATACTCTTCTTCTCTAAGTGACGATTATCCTGCTGTTGGATAAGCTTTAGTTAATGGATATGTAATGTTGTTTTATGAGAGTCCACTATCTCTATAGTGATTTCCATCTTTCAATGATTCTAATAATCAAATGAAAGTGCCACAACACATGTTTAGATCCAAGATGAGACTTAGGAACTATTCCTAGTTCTGTAATGAACTTTTAATCCAAACAATCAACTTGCAGCTTCATTTATAGCTATATACTTTGTCTTTATCACTAAACCAAAGAACTCTTTCTTTGTTTGGAACCTTTTTCGATTCATCGCACTAATCGCGACGCCCCCAAAATAGGTATACATCACCTATTCCGAGTCACAATACATGGCATGTAAACAACTACAACTTTATTATTACAACAAGAAATCGTGAGTTTGAATACAAATATTATCTTCTGATAATATCTATACTCAAATAAATCCTCATCACATTTATCGATACATTATTTTACAAAAATGGTGAGGACTACTAAACAATCCTTTCTAAAACCTTCATTCCATACCTCCGACTCTTACTCGCTATATTCTCGCCTCCCGAGAAAAAAAATGGAACAAAAAGGAAAAGGGTGAGATCAACTAGCTTTCAAGAAAAGAATATTATGACTAAGATAATATACAACAAATTATCGTTAGTCTTCAACAGGAAAAAATATAATAGAATACAATAGACAACAAATTTTAAATCAATATTCGCAGCATGAAATAATAATTCATTAGAAGAGTTAAGTAGAGAATGCAAACTACTATCTTCTATGTATGAATTTAAAAGTTCATCGCTCATCTTTTATCCCCGTAACATCAATCAATATACATCTCGAATCAAATATTCATCTTTGCACTACAGCCAAAGATATTCATCAATTAATCATGTTCATTTAAACACTGCTCATCTTTGCACTACTAAGCCAAAGATATTCTTCAAATCATTCATCTTTGCACTACAGTGCCAAAGATATTCTTAAGAAATCATTCATCTTCACTACAAAAGCAAAGATATTCCATAATATCATCATTTAAGACCGAGGATGATGAAAATATTTTTTTTTAAAGAAACGAATCCAAAGTGAAACAAAATGACAAGGATTAAGGATTAAGGATTCGTACTTGGTTTTATCCACATCCAAAATACCTCAAAAATAATCATAGTGGTGTAAAATTCAAGAATGATCAAAACATGGATACAATCAAAGCTAGTATCCGTATAGATGTTTTGACGAAAAGAAAAAATTTTATTTTTCGGAATAAGATCGATATCGTGAATAGTGGCAGATACGTGAATAAAGGCCAGATAATGTGAATAAGAACTCACACCAAAAGATAGAAATTCTACAAAAACATCTTCACGCTTCACTTAATAGTACTTTTAATAGTAACTTGAATAAGAATCGTGAATAAGAATAATAACTCGTGAATAAGAAGAACCCATGAATATTAACCCTATACATGAAAAAGTTCCAAATTTGATAAAAACTTCAGATCAATATTTCAAAGATAATGATATTGAAGAAATAATATCATTACGAAAAAAATAATATCCCTTACCTCGAAAGATCAAGATTTCTAAAACACCTGAATAACTGATAATATAGTCTTTGAAACTTGCACCGCCTCAACAATACTCAAAGTATACTCAAAATACTCACAAGAATACGCCGATAATATAGAGAGAAAAACTTCAGCTTTAAAAGTGTGATTTTCAATTCTAACCTAAGACCCTATTTATAGAAATTGCTTGTAATTACCAAAGCGTAAAATTTAATAAATTAATATATATATATATATAAATTCATCACGCCAACCTTAGAATTCAGATCCTAGCATTTCCCACATGCCACCTTCTAGAAAAGTAAGAAAAAAAAACGTTTTTCATAAAATAAATAATTAAAACTTACAAAAATCAATTATTTTGAGCTTTCAACTTCAATAATTCATAATAAATAGCCCTTTCATCAGAAAATTCAATCTCATGAGTTTTTTATAGGAAATTCAATTCTCTACAACTTTGCAGAAGAAAGTTTTTCCAAATTCCAAATAGAAATTGACCAAATCCACAAACCAAGCGATTTTACAAGTTATAAATCAAATTTCAAATAATAAATGGGGTCCACCGACATGTTTAACATGTTTTAAACATTTATTGCAACAAAAATACTCTTCCTCCTCGTGATACTCATATATCCCACATTCGTTGTAAAAATATCACCATTATTATATTATTAAAATATAATAATATATTTAAATGAATTATTTTATCGTAAAAGATAAAATTTCAATTTTCAATAATTGTCACATTAAAATTTTCTCCATCTTTATCCACATAAAATCAATATTTTCCTCATCATATGAATCAATAATTAATTATTCACAAATAATATTACGTAATCACAATATCGACAACCGTGCGCTCCTGTGAGCAGAGGGGCTTCCAATAAGAATTTCTTCATCATGCCAAGCAATTAGGTGACCAAACCTCTCCTTAGATGTAACTTTCTAGACATTGCCAATAATGTTATCTAATAATATTATTCAGATAATATGAATTATTGCTTCGATAATGAAAAATACCGTGTAATGACAATTATCAAAACAACAAAGAATATAAAATATCAACGCAAAGAATTATTAACTCAATAAAATATCGAATAAGAATTATCGTAACCATTATTGAGTAAAGCCTTCTTCACGTAAGAATCAATAATTGGTGCAATACCGCAATAACGCTCAACAACGCGATTAGTGTTTTTAACCACCGGTATTCCAACAAAGATAATCTAGTGAATAACTACGCCTGCTATTTAAAAACAACTTATATTTGTCGCTTTTCTTCATCCAATCGCTTTTCACATGGGCCCACACATGGTCGCTAAGCTGGTCGCATTTAATATTCTATTCCCCGACAATTTATTTAATATTCCACGACCAAACGAATATTCCCTACAATAATGAATATTTTATAACCACTCATTATTTTGAAATATTTATGATTTAACCCTTAACTATCCACATTAATCAAATCAACCCTTACTATTTCAAAATAATAAATAAAGGAAATTCCTTTTATTTAAAAAATTTTCGGGTCTTACAACCTCCTCCTTATGAAATTTCATCCTCGAAATCGACGTATGACGTACTGTGTGTTTCAAAAGGTGAGGATACCTCTCTTTCATTTCCGCTTCCAATTCCTGTGTCATTTCCTCTATAAGATGATTCCTCCACAAAACTTTAACTTGTGGTATGACCTTTCATGCAGTAGGACATGCTCCTTCCTATCCAAGATCTTGACAGTACCTCCTCATACGTTAAGTCTTCTACTATCTCGTCCTGGCTTCTAACTCAATAACGTGGTTCGGTCTTTCACATATTTACGAAGTACATGATATGTGAAACACATTATGAACACGAGACATACTTTGAGGTAACGCAAGTCTATAGCTACATTTCCTACTCGGTCAAGAATTTGAAATGGACCAATAAATCGTGGATCGAGCTTTCCTCTCTTCCCAAATCTTGTAACTCCTTCCATGGAGCAACTCGCAACAATACATGATCCCCTACACTAAATTCCACCTCCTTTCGATGAAGATCCGTGATAACTCTTTTGTCGATCTTGTGCCGCTTTGTATACGCTTGTCGAATCATTTGGATCTTTTCTTGTAGTCATACGTATTAACTCGGGTCCCAACAATGTTGCTTCACCCACCTCATCCCAACATATCGAGAACGACACTTTCGTCCATATAATGCTTCAAATGGAGCCACACCTATACTTGTCCGATAACTCGTTGTTGTAGGAGAATTCCACCAATGGTAAATACTTATCCCAACCGCCTTGAAGTCTAGGACACGTAGTCTTAATAAATCTTCAAGAGTTTGAATAGTCCTTCTCGATTGTCCGTCTGCTTGAGGATGGTATGCCAACTAAATCGCAAAACTGCGCCTATAGCTTTTTGCAAGCTAACCCAAAATCTTGAAGTGAATCTTGGGTCACGATCCAAAACTATGGATACAGTATGCCATGCAACCTCACAATCTCATTCACGTATATACTAGCAAGACGCTCAAGGAATAAGTCTCCGTGATCAAAGAAATGAGCAGACTTGGTTAATCTATCAACAATAACCCAAATAGCATTGATGCCTTGAGAAACCGTAGAAGACCCGTAACGAAATCCATAGTAATGTGTTCCCACTTCCATTCCTAATCTCAAGTGGTTGCAATGACCCTTAGGTACAAGATGCTCCGCCTTTACACGCTAGACAAGTTAAACACATCGAGATAAACTTTGCAATCTCTCTCTTCATATTGTTCCACCAAAATGTATGTCAAGATCACGATACATTTTAGTACTTCCAGATGGATTGCAAATGGTGTATTGTGGTGCCTCCATCATAATCTTGTACTTCAAATCGTAGTCGTTAGAAACACAAAGTCTAGAGTGGACTCAAGTATTCCTTCTTCATCAATTCTCGCTCCTAATAGCTCCTTCTTGTACTTTCTTCTTCATACGCGATCACCCCGGCCTGGTGGCTCGAAAGAACCTTAACTTTTTCTATTAAAGTCGGCTCTACGCGTATACTTGACATCATCGCACTCGCTCCTCGCATATACGATCTTCTACTCAATGCGTCCGCCTACCACGCTCGCTTTACCGTGATGGTATCAATAGTGTGGTCGTAGTCTTTCAATAGCTCGAGCCAACGTCACGCCATTGCATGTTGAGTTTTTTTGAGTGAAGAAATATTTAAGGCTTTTATGGTCCGAATATATCTCCACTTTCTCCCCATATAGATAGTGCCTCCATATTTTTAAGCGCTGAACGATCGCCGCTAACTCTAGATCATGAGTAGGATAATTCCTCTCATACTTTTTAAGTTGTCGCGAGGCATAGGCTATGATTCCCACGCTGCATGAGAACACATCCTAACCCTTTGCCTCAAGCATCATTGAGATAACAAATCCATCCGAACCAGATGGTATTGTTGTAAACAAAAGTCAAATAAGTCTCCTCTTAAGCTCTTGAAACTTTTCTCGCATTCTTCGCTCCAAACGAATTTTGTATCCTTCCGAAGTTAATGAGTTAATGGAGTAGCGATTCGAGAAAACCCTTCCACGAATCTCCGATAATAACCAAATAAGCCCAAAAAGCTACGATTTCAACCACCGACTTCGGTTGCTTCCAACTTTGTATTGTTTCAATCTTCACGGATCAACAGATACTCCATGTTTCGACACCACGTGCCCAAGGAATGCTACTTCTCAAGCCGTAACTCGCATTTCTTCAATTTGGCATATAGTTGGTTTTCACGAAGCCTTTGAGTACCAAATTAAATGGTGCTCATGATCTTCACGACTTTTGAATATATAAGATGTCATCAATAAAGACAACAACGAATCGATCCAAATATTCCTTGAATACTCTGGCTCATCATATCCATGAAAGTCATAGGAGCATTAGTTAGTCCGAAAGACATGACTAAGAATTCATAATGCCCATACCGAGTTCAAAGGCGCCTTTGAATATCCTCGCCTAATCTTCACCGATGATATCCGTAATCTAAGATCGATTTTTGAAAGAATTGTGCCCTTGCAAATCGGGTCAAACAAGTCATCAATACGAGGTAGAGGATACCTATTCTTGATGGTGACATGGTTCAATTCCCGATAGTCAATACAAAAGTCGCATACTCCCGCTCTTTCTTCTTTACAAATAAAACAGAGCACCCCAAGGAGATGTACTAGATCGAATGAAACCGATGTCCAACAATTCCTCGTAGTTGGACCTTTAACTCCTCAAGTTCAATAGAGAGCCATTCGATATGGGGTTTTAGAAATGGGCTTTGTACTGTGTTCAAGATCAATAAAGAATTCAACTTCACGCTCGGGGTAGACCGGAAGTTCTTCTAGAAATACGCCAGAAAGTCAATAACAACAGAATATTATTCAAATTTGACGTGTCTTTATTCAAATCCATAACATGGGCTAAGAAAGCTTGACATCCGCTTTTTAATAAACGAATAGCTTTATGATTAGATATGACAAAGATTGATTTTAATGGTTTAGTTGTTGAATTGCATAACAGTCAAGGTTAGAATATGAAAACTAACAACCTTACGAAAAAATCAATTTTGGTATGATGAGTAGTTAACCAATCAATCCCTAAAATCACATCAAAAGCAAGTATCTTTAAAGAGATAAGGTCAATGTAAGGTAATGGTGCCAACTTGAATCAAACAAGATTTATAAACAAAGGGATGTGATGAAAGTTTCTCCTAACGAGTTTCCACAGATAGGTCAAAGTCTAATTTCTCCTGAGTCAAGTTTAAACGCTGAGCACAAGCAGAGAGATAAATGAATGGGTAAAGACCCAGATCAAGTAAGGTATAAACTTCGCAAGAATTTATAAATAGCTTACCCGTGATCACCTCGTTTGGGTTCCTCGATTATAACCAAATACAACAAACGCCTTCCCGAATCGCTGACTTTGACTTTTCTGGATGTTTTTTGAGTCACCGCCCTCATTGAACTAGGTTTCGCCATCGCATAATCTCGAGCGATATGTCCTTCCTTTCCACAATTATAGCATACCTAGAACTGTTGTGGGCAGCTTGACCGATATGTCCTCTTTTTTCGCATTTGTAGCATACGACCGGTGGTCGTTCTCCTCCCTTAGAACCAGCTTGTCGCCAAGACTGCGCTGCCTTCATACGGTCGCATTAAATCTCCTCTTTTAAAATCTCCTCCCGACTCGCTTTTCTATTTTCACGGCTATGATTACCACCAGAGTGGTTACCATTTTTGTCCGTTCGCTTTTCTCCGCAGTTATCATTATTCTGCTGATCGCTATCTCCGATACGATCCTCGTTTGTTGGTCCTCAACCGACCAGTACTTGTTATCTCGCTTCTAATAATTGAGCCTCGCTTTACAACATCTCGAATAAAGAGAAAATTTATGAGAAATGAGATATCGACGACGATGCCGGGTTTCAAACCTCTAAGAAACATCCGCCATACGCTCCTCATTCTCCACCAAATGAGGTGCAAACTCGATAACTCGCAAACTTTGCCTCGCATCGAGACACCGCCATGTTGTTTTGTTCCAATCTGATGAACTCCACTTCCTTCATATGACGAACACTTTCGTGAAAGTATTTGTCATTAAATAGCTTCAAAAACGCTTTCTCAAGACATATGCCGAAAAGTACCGATGGGTACGCTTCACGCATCCCACCACCAGTAGTCCGCCTCGCCACGGAACATAAAGGTGGCGAATGGAACCTTCGTTCTCTCCGCGTGCATCCCAAGACATCGAATATCTTGGTAATTTGTTTGACCCATGTTTCCGCCATGATCGGATCTCGCTTTCCTTAAATTCGTGGTCCCAACTTCTTTGAACTGCTTGCAGCGTGACAACCGTGAATCGCTATCATTTCTCCTCAGATTTTGAACACGAAGTCTCCTCGCCGATTTTGCATGAACTGCAAAAAACTTCTAAACATCCCCGCTCATCATCTCGCTTCAATGGTGTTGTTCAGGAGGAACATTGTCACTGTTACTGCATCGCTCTCCTCGTTGGTGAGTACAGCATCTCCACTGGGCCTCATTTCCATTGTTAATATTCTCAATGACATTCTCAAATACCGCCATAAAACAAGGGTTAATTAAGGAAATCAATATATCACATAATATCCCTATATAATCGACTAACTAACAAATAAGCTTAGGTAGACACACTAGCTAAGGATTTACTCGCCTCTCCTCCTAGTTCTATTCCCCGATCTCCGCCAGAGATCATATCCCTAAGCTCGATACCAACCGCGACGCCCCCAAAATAGGTATACATCACCCATTCTCGAAATGTCAATACATGGTATGTAAACAACTACAACTTTATTATTACAACAAGAAATCGTGAGTTTGAATACAAATATTATCTTCTGATAATATCTATACTCAAATAAATCCTCATCACATTTATCGATACATTATTTTACAAAAATGGTGAGGACTACTAAACAATCCTTTCTAAAACCTTCATTCCATACCCCGACTGCACTCGCTATATTCTCGCCTCCCCGAGAAAAAATGGAACAAAAGGAAAAGGGTGAGCTCAACTAGCTCAAGAAAGAATATTACGACTAAGATAATATACAACAAATTATCGTTAGTCTTCAACAGGAAAAATATAATAGAATACAATAGACAACAAATTTTAAATCAATATTCATAGCTGGAAATAATAATTCATTAGAAGAGTTAAGTAGAGAATGCAAACTACTATCTTCTATGTATGAATTTAAAAGTTCATCGCCTCATCTTTTATCCCTCAGAACATCAATCAATATACATCTGAATCAAATATTCATCTTTGCACTCTACAGCCAAAGATATTCATCACCGGGTCATGTTCATTTAAACACTGCTCATCTTTGCACTACGGCCAAAGATATTCTTCAGAAATCATTCATCTTTGCACTACAGCCAAAGATATTCTTAAGAAATCATTCATCTTTGCACTACAGCCCAAAGATATTCCATAATATCATCTTTTAATCATCGAGGATGATGAAAATATATTTTTTTTTTTTAAAGAAACGAATCCAAAGGAAACAAAATGACAAGGATTAAGGATTAAGGATTCGTACTTTTGTTTTATCCACATCCAAAAATACCTCAAAAATAATCATAGTGGTGTAAAATTCAAGAATGATCAAAACATGGATACAATCGAAAGTTAGTATCCGTAATAGATGTTTTGACGAAAAGAAGAAATTTTATTTTTCTATGAATAGTAGAGATTAGATATCGTGAATAGTGTCAGATACGTATCGAATAGGCCGATATCGTGAATAAGAACTCCACACCAAAAGATAGAAATTCCACAAAAACATCTTTCACGCTTCATTAATAGTACTCGTGAATAAGAATCGTGAATAAGAACTCGCTTAATAAGAATCGTGAATAAGAACTCATGAATAAGAACCCATGAATAGTAACCCCATACATGAAAAAGTTCCAAATTTGATAAAAACTTCAGATCAATATTTCAAAGATAATGATATTGAAGAAATAATATCATTACGAAAAAATAATATCCCTTACCTCGAAAGATCAATACTTAAATTAGAATAAACACCTGATATAAGGTCAAGGAACTTGCACCGCCTAGCAATACTCAAAGTATACTCAAAATACTCACAAGAATACGCCGATAATATAGAGAGAGAAAACTTCAGCTTCGTGTGATTTTCAATTCTAACCTAAGACCCTATTTATAGAAATCGCTAGAACACCAAAAGCGTAAAATTTAATAAATTAATATATATATATATATAAAATTCATACGCCAACCTTAGAATTCAGATCCTAGCATTTCCCACATGCCACCTTCTAGAAAAGTAAGAAAAAAACGTTTTCATAAAATAAGTAATTAAAACTTACAAAATCAATTATTTTGAGCTTCGAACTTCAATAATTCATAATAAATAGTCCTTTCATCAGAAAAAATTCGAATCTTGCGTTTTTTATAGGAAATTCAATTCTCTACAACTTTGCGTAAGAAAGTTTTTCCAAATTCTAAATAAAATTGACCAAATCCACAAACCAAGCGATTTTACAAAAGCTATAATCAAATTTCAAATAATAAATGGGGTCCAATTTACATGTTTAACATGTTTTAAACATTTATTGCAACAAAAATACTCTTCCTCCTCAGATACTCATATATCCCACATTCGTTGTAAAATATCACCATTATTATATTATTAAAATATAATAATATATTTAAATGAATTATTTTATCGAAAAAGATAAAATTTCAATTTTCAACAATTGTCACATTAAAAATTTTCTCCATCTATATCCACATAAAATCAATATTTTCCTCATCATATGAATCAATAATTAATTATTCACAAATAATATTACGTAATCACAATATCGACAACCGTGCAGCTTCCTGAAAGAGGGGGCTTTCCAATAAGAATTTCTTCATCGGGCGCCAATTAATTAGTGACCAAACCTCTCCTTAGATGTAACTTTCTAGACATTGCCAATAATGTTATCTAATAATATTATTCAGATAATATGAATTATTGCTTCGATAATGAAAAAATACCGTAAAATGACAATTATCAAAACAACAAAGAATATAAAATATCAACGCAAAGAATTATTAACTCAATAAAATAAAATCGAATAAAGAATTACCGTGAACCATTATCGAGTAAAGTGCCTTCTTCACGTAAGAATCAATAATTGGTGCAATACTGCAGCTAATCGCTCAACAACGCCAGACATTAGTGTGTTTTAACCACCGGTATTCCAACAAGATAATCTGTAAATAACTACGCCAAGTATTTAAAAACAACTTATATTTGCTGCTTTCTTCATCCAATCGCTTTCACATGGGGCCCACACATGGTCACAAGCTACCGTCATATTTAATATTCCCCGACAATTTGAATATTCCACGACCAAACGAATATTCCCCAACGATAATGAATATTTTATAACCACTTGCTTATTTTGAAATATTTATGATTTAACCCTTAACTATCCACATTAATCAAATCAACCCTTACTATTTCAAAATAATAAATAAAAGAAATTCCTTTTTTATTTAAAAATTTTGGTCTTACAAACCACCGCCCAAGATAACGCTTTACCTTAAAGTGGATTTTCGTCATCTTAGTGCATCTGAAAAAACTTGAGTCATTAAGCCCTCTAGTTTTAATTTAGAGCCACCATAAATATGATCACATCCTTAGTGCCTAAGTAAGCACTTTAAGATGTTTTTCACCGACTACGTTGAACTTCTCCTCTAGTATTACCGATCGATCAACATCGTGTCTCGTACATTTCATTGCATGCATGATTGTCACTTTCATGCGACCTCTCTCTCTTTAGAGTCTGTGGGGACTATTAAGAGATACACTCCATCTCATCGACACGAGACATCTCTTGAGTTTGCCATGCTAAACGACTTTAGCATCAAATGAATATATCGCTCCTTGGGTTAAGTCGAGCATCCTCTTAAATCTATCTATATAGATTTATATCCCCAATTAAGATACTCTTCCCAAATCATTTATGGAGGAATGTTTAGACAACTTTATCTTTATTGATTGTAGCATTGGTATGTCATTCCTTATCCGTAGTATATCAACATATAATATTAGGAATGTCACGTACGCTCCCACGATCCCCTTTTGTACACACTAGAACTCTTACCTCTCATCAGATGTAATCGGATCATCATCTTCTATGATGAGTACTCTCATCATCATCATCTATGATGAATCCATACCTCCTAGGTATCTTTAGTACTATTCCAGATTTACGATTCGGTTGTGGTTCAAATAGGTCTATCTACAGTTCCTCTTATTTGACTTATAGTGTTTTGTGGATCATGAACTCTTCAAGATCTATAATCCTCCCACTAGCCCCTTCAATGATAAACACCTTTATCTTAGAAGGCAGCGTGTTTCGTAACAAACACCTTTTGCTAAGTAAAATTATAGAACATATACCCTAAACTTACTTTAGGATGTCCCACAAATCAGACATGTCAAATCTTGTCCCAAGCTTATTCTTTGAAACCTTTTTCACATAAGTTGACAACCCCTTATCTTAACATACTTAAGATTAGAATCCTCCCCGTCCCATAACTTTTATGGAGTCTTGGGGCTGGATTTTGAGGTTACCATTTTCGTAGATATGCAACCATTTCTAGGACATTATCCCGTAAGGATACTTTGGAATGTCGGTAAAATCATTATGGACCGCACTAAGTCCAATAAGGTATGATTTTTCATTCGTATACATCAATCAATTATTACAGATCGATGTGTCCATTATGAGAAAACCATTTGAGATGATCTAGAAACTTATTGCACAAGTATTTATTCCTCGATCTAATCAAAGAATCTTAATACTTTGCCAATTTGTTTCACTTTTGAATTTTTTGAACCTTTCAAATAATTCACACTTGTATTTCAAAGAAATACACACATTCAACTCTTTGAATGACCATCTCCTTTTCTTATACTAGTTTGTTCAATTTGCAAAATTATTTTCACAGTAAGTCAAGTATATAAAATTTATTAAGTAATATTCCGCTTCTATACAAAACATTATTATTATAAATAAAACAACAATTGTTCTTAATTATAATACCAAAGATTTCATTGTCCAACAATAAAATAGAAATAATTTTTAACAAGAACTAGAATACAATAACAACTTATCGACTTAATATATTTGCCCGTAGCGAGTGTTAAACTATAAGTTTCTATGGCTAATGTTGCAACCTTTGCTTCATTTCCCACATATAGGATTACTTATATTTGTTTAGCTTTCTACTGCTTGGTCCTTTCATAAATCTATATTTATGATAACCAAAGTTGGTATCCAATACCCAAGTAGAACCTCGACTTAAAGAAAAATTTATTTTAAATCATGAACAAATTTGTATTTGCAAACCAAAACTTCACTAAGCTTCTTTGGTTATCCTCTGCAAGATGCTTCTCGCAGCTTTTTTCCAAAGGTCCGTGCTTATTGCAGTGGAAGCAAGCTCCTTTGCTATCCGTATCAGTTTTGTTCTTATTATCCCTTGTTTTTGCCTTTCTATTTACCTTCTTAGAATCGCTCTTCTTTCGTAAGATCCTTTGGCCCCTACCAAGAAGACTCGCTCTTTCTTGGTTGAAAGTGACTCTCAACATTTTTCAACATGATAAGCAAATCAGCGAGGCTGATATCTAGCTTGCTCATATGAAAAATTCACAACAATTATGAAAGGAGTTCGAGAGTGAGTGCAAGATCAAATCTTGGCTCAACTCTCCATCCATGACAAAACCCATTGTCCTAATTGATCAATCAAATTGATTATGTTAAGGACTTTTATCCATCATCAGAGTGTCATTAGTCATTCTAGATCTAAGAGCTCCTTAGATATCTCGATATCTATCGGTCCCCATTTTCCTCACCATCAACTACTTGATGTGCGGAATATAGTAGGAGCATCCATAGTTTCATCTTGTCCGACAAAGCTCAAGTTACTCATGGATGCGAGCATGATGCATCGAGCCAATCATCATCATCTCGCCACTTTCTAAAAGTAGCAATCTCTCTCCTCAGAGGCATTGTCTCTGCAACCATTGCAGGATAGGCGATATTAAGGACATAAGATAGCTTTTCAAAATATGAGAACTATTCTCAAATTCCTTAACCAATCCGCTTAATTCGGCCCCGTTAATTTAGCATCTAATATGCTTCAGAAGTGATAGTAATTTAGACATTGTAAAATTACAGTAAATGAATTTGTAATTAACAACATTTTAACATACATTCTTTTATTAATTACCAAAATAAATTAGGTCTTGTTTTAAATTGGTATCTCCCACTATTTTCTTCAAACTATATTACCCTCACTTATATAGTTCGCAAAAATCTAATTAAAGATTTGCTTGGTGAGAATAAGGATCCCATTTCAAATGTATATAGCCTTGTGGTGACACAACAAACTATATATAAATAAATAGGTAGACAACTTTTGTCAATTACATCAACTATGCAACTCCTTTTCTTTTGCCTCTTAGATTATTTTGATCAAGTGGTGGCACATCCGAATCAAAATTATCCAAGTTAAGTCCGACCTAGCACTCCATATATTCAAAAAGAAAAATATCATCCTTGTGGTGACACAACAAAACAATATTGTTCAATTTTCTTTATAAGCATCAAATGTGATAAATTAACATCTTAAATACTTAATACTTGCCTTGTGGTGACACAACAAACTCATATTAAATATTTAATACTCTATTAATTTTATCATGCTAGAAGGCGCACGCTCGATATTCCAAATATCTTTGAACGCTTAGGACTTAATATAAAAAAATCGAGGGGTTTGTTATTAATTTGTCTCATCTTGTTTAAGCTGCATTTATATATATATATATATAAAATACGCTATTATATTAATGAACATGCGAAGCATGTTCGCATAATATATAATATATATATATAGTATAAGCATGCACATATAGAATACTATATTCTACCGTGATTGATTATGGACTTTTATTCTAGTTTGGTTCACTAGAGCCACCAAGTGAACCAAAAGGTCAAACCCTAGGGGGTGCAAGAAATAATATTTAAATATAACCATTACATTTAAACCCGAAGCTTCATTACAAACGGGTCTTCAAGCGCCTTTCTTTCCTTGATCTCTAATTTTTCAAATTAATTCTAAATATTCCTATTACAAAACTATTTAAAATAAATAGAAACCTCGATCAAAGTGATCAAGGGAAGTACATAGGAGGAATAGAATTTACATTAAGAAAAATTAGAGAAGACGAGGTACGCAGACCCCATTTATTAAAACCCATACATTCACGCATCCAACTAAAATAAAATCCAATCGCATCGGTCAATAAATCCATAATCAATCCCATTTATTATCATACACATCACCATATATGCATCAATAAATAACATTCATCTCATGAATAATAAACATTTAATATATATATTGATATCATTTAATGGGCCAATTTAGTTAGTATAAAATCTACTTTTGAATCAAAATAAACTCCTTTATTTTAATCCTAATTTAAATCAAAATAAAACTATTTTATTTTAATTTATCCTATTTTGAATAAAATAAACTATTTTATTTTAATCAAAATCTTAATCAAAATAAACTCCTTTATTTTAATTAATTATGGAATCCAATTCCATGTAAAAAAATCTTTAATTAAAATAAACTCTTTTATTTTAATTAATTATGAATCCAATTCCATGTAAAAAAATCTTTTATTAAGGAAACACGGATATTCTTTCCTATTCACAAATAAACTCCTTTATTTTGAATAATATGAAATCTTATTTCATATCTAAATAAACTCCTTTATTTAAGGAAATATGGATTCTTTTCCTATTCACAAATAAACTCTTTTATTTTGAATAATATGAAATCTTATTTCATATCTAAATAAACTCCTTTATTTAAGGAAAGATGGAATACAATTTCAACTCCAATTAGTTATCATGGAATCCAATTCCAACTCTAATTAGTTAAAGATGAAATTCTAATTTTAAAATTAAAATAAACCTTTTTATTTTAAGATTAAAATAAACCTTTTATTTTAAAATTAAAATAAACTTTTATTTTAAGATTAAAATAATTATATATATATAATATTCAATTTTAAAATTAAAATAAACTCTTTTATTTTAATATTAAAATAAACTTTTTATTTTAAAATTAAAATAAATATTTTATTTTAATTATAAAATAATTAAGAATAATATATATATATAGTATATATATATATAACTATTATATATATATAATATAATAACCGTTATTTTTTTCTTTTTTCTTTTTTTCGAAAAACCGTGCATGCTAAATCAAATAACATGGAATCCTGCCATAATTCTTTGAAATCCGTGCAACCTCCTTTTTTTTTTTTGAATTGAAAACATGTTGCACATTATTTGTTCCTGCCGAAATTCTTGTTACACTAGATTTCCGTGAATCAAGCTGTGGAAAAAAAAATGATTCATGCTCCTGCCGATTTGTACCATATATATATATATATATATATATTTATTAGTACCGATTTTCAAAACAGTTTAGGTTTTTTTTTTTTTTTTTTTAAATTTTATACAATAAAATTATGCCCAATTAAATTGTTCTAAACACATATCAATATATAAATTAAAACAATTAATAATTCGCATAAAGGTTTGGCTCGATGCCACTTGTTAGGTTTGTAATATTCTAGAACGAATCAAATTGCATAAAAGTGCTAAGCGTGTAAAAAAAATCGAGTTTAAAATTTTACAAACCATATACCCGGATCATCCTTTATGCATAATTATTAATTAAACGAAAAGATAAAGAATAAAATCATACCCTTGAAGATCGAGCTTCCTCGTGTACAAGTTCACCTCCAAATCCTTTCGCTCATCTTGAATCCACCGAGTTTGGTTCTTCCTTTGATCAACGTTAGCCACCCATGTGTTTGGCCTCTGAGGTGATCCACCAAGGAAGAAGAAAAATTCAAGAAGAGGGTGGTTTGGCTAAACCCTAGTTTTTCTATCTCTATAGAAAAGGGTATACTCTCCAACAATTGGAATTATGTCGATATTGAAAAAGTCAACAACTCCCACCCACCCATAATAAGACTCTCTTATTTATTGATGTGGGCAACCCACCTTAACAATTAAGGAATTTGGTTTTATTTAATTAATTAAATTCTTTTAATTAATTAAGCTCCTAATCTTATTAGGGATATTTAATTAAACTCCTTTAACTAATTTTCCTTCCTAATCCAATTAGGAATAAATGAGAGTACTTATATTAAATTAATTCCTAAACTCTTTTAGAAATTAAAATAATAATAATTGTAATAATATTAATAAGACTCTCTTATTAATTTATATTTAATATTTCTAAAATATTAAATAATAATATTAAGCTATTTAATTTATTCTATCACCATAGATTAAATTAAATATACTTAACATATTATTACGATTATGCCATTAACTTCTTAAATAATTATTCTTCCTTTTATGGTGTGACCCTTTAGGTTCTCCATATTAAACCTATTGTGAATAAATCAATTAGAAACAATTCTAATCTTATTTAAATAAATAAATTAAACAATTAATTTATTTAAATAATATTTATTCTACAATAGGGATAAGCCTCCCTAAATGATCAACGACTTTCCGTATAATATAGATTTCAACATTAATCATTAAAGAATCTTTGAGTAAATAGTTACTCGTACAATTCAATCCTTCCACCATACAATGTCCCAATTAAATATAAGATATGGAATTACCGTCAAGTCTTATTTTATTTAATTATATGTATTTCGACTCTTAAATGCACAACTCCAAATAATGCAAATTAGAAACTCATTTCTAATTTCATTCTCTTGCCAAGGACTACTCAAGGTTGTCATTTATCGAATCACATAGACATTTCTCTTCTTTTATTAGAAGTGGTAGATTCTTTATCGATCATACATTATCTCCATGTATAACTTATTATACCCAAGCATACCCTTTGATATACCCTAAGGGTCTTAAGGAATAAGTCAAAGTATAACTCATCATACACAAGATACTATGATGATCTCAAGTCCAAGGATTACTTGTACTACTATCACTACAGAATTCCTATCGACAGTGCAAATAAAACTCCATTAGGTATTCCTTAGCGAGCCATGCTCAAAGGTACTTATTCTCTAATAAGCACCTACATACTTGCTTTTAGTGTCTCCACACAAATGATCATGAGATCAATCATCCTCATCCAATGAGCAAAGCAACGATGTACCAATCTATCCTCCGGATTCACTAATCCCCAATTTAGTAATCCAACGATTGGGAACTATTTTAGTTTTAAGCTTTCTAAGAATTTAGATCTCATTAGAATGATCATCATCATTATTCTAAAAGCATTGCTTAAAACTATGGGTTTATCACATATTATAAAACAAAGATCATGTAGATAATTAAAAGCCTTTAATAAATTAATACTTTTATTAATAAATGAATAAGATTGTTACAAAGTATATGCTTTATCATCAAACATGATCGACTTGTGTGCATACTACTTTCAATCTCCCACTTGCACTAAAGTCAATCGTCATGGTATCTTATACTCTTCTTCTCTAAGTGACGATTATCCCGGCCATTGGATAAGCTTTAGTTAATGGATATGTAATGTTGTTTTATGAGAGTCCACTATCTCTATAGTGATTTCCATCTTTCAATGATTCTAATAATCAAATGAAAGTGCCACAACACATGTTTAGATCCAAGATGAGACTTAGGAACTATTCCTAGTTCTGTAATGAACTTTTTAATCCAAACAATCAACTTGCAGCTTCATTTATAGCTATATACTTTGTCTTTATCACTAAACCAAAGAACTCTTTGTCAAGCATTTGGAACCTTTCCAATTCAACGCACTAATTTGTCCAAGATAACGCTTTACCTTAAAGTGGATTTTCATCATCTTGGTCTCGTCTGAAAAAACTTGAGTCTCATTAAGCCCTCTAGTTTTAATTTAGACCCACCATAAATATGATCACATCCTTAGTGCCGGTTAAGCACTTTAAGATGTTTTTCACCGACTCACAAAGAAACTTCTCCGATATTATGACCGATCAACATCGTGTCTCGTACATTTCATTGCACGCATGATTGTCACTCATGCGACCTCTCTTTTAGGAGTCTGTGGGGACTATTAAGAGAGATACACTCCATTGCTCATCGACATGAGACATCTCTTGAGTTTGCCATGCTAAACGACTTTAGCATCAAATGAATATACGCTCTTTTGGGTTAAGTCGAGCATCCTCTTAAATCTATCTATATAGATTTATATCCCCAATTAAGATACTCTTCCCAAATCATTCATGGAGGAATGTTTAGACAACTTTATCTTTACCGATTGTAGCATTGGTATGTCATTCCTTATCCGTAGTATATCAACATATAATATTAGGAATGTCACTACGCTCCCCTATCGTCCCTTTTGTACACACTAGAACTCTTACCTCATCAGTATGTAATCGATCATCATCTTCATGATGAGTACCTCATCATCATCATCTATGATGAATCCATACCTCCTAGGTATCTTTAGTACTATTCCGATTTATTTATCTTGCCAGGTACAATAGTTCATCTACGTGTTCCTCTTATTTGACTTATAAAGTGTTTTGTGGATCATGAACTCTTCAAGATCTATAATCCTCCCACTAGCCCCTTCAATGATAAACACCTTTATCTTTTGTAAGGCGCTGCGTTTTCAGAACAAACACCTTTTTTGCTAAGTAAAATTATAGAACATATACCCTAAATTTACTTTAGGATGTCCCACAAATCAGACATGTCAAATCTTGTCCCAAGCTTATTCTTTGAAACCTTTTTCACATAAGTTGGACAACCCCTTATCTTAACATACTTAAGATTAGGAATCCTCCCATCCATAACTTTTATGGAGTCTTGGGGCGGGATTTTGAGGTTACCATTTTCGAGAGATGTCGCCCATTTCTAGGACATTATCCCGTAAGGATACTTTGGAATGTCGGTAAAATCATTATGGACCACACCAAGTCCAATAAGGTACGATTTTTCATTCGAGATACATCAATCAATTATCACAGTATCGATGTGTCCATTATGAGAAAACCATTTGAGATGATCTAGAAACTTATTGCACAAGTATTTATTCCTCGATCTAATCAAAGAATCTTAATACTTTGCCAATTTGTTTCACTTTTGAATTTTTGAACCTTTCAAATAATTCACACTTGTATTTCAAAGAAATACACACATTCAACTCTTTGAATGACCATCTCCTTTTCTTATACTAGTTTGTTCAATTTGCAAAATTATTTTCACGTAAGTCAAGTATATAAAATTTATTAAGTAATATTCCAGCTTCTATACAAAACATTATTATTATAAATAGAACAACAATTGTTCTTAATTATAATACCAAAGATTTCATTGTCCAACAATAAAATAGAAATAATATTTTAACAAGAACTAGAATACAATAACAACTTATCGACTTAATATATTTGCCCGTAGCGATGTTAAACTATAAGTTTCTATGGCTAATGTTGCAACCTTTGCTTCATTTCCCACATAGGATTACTTATATTTGTTTAGCTTTCTACTTCGCTTGGTCCTTTCATAAATCTATATTTATGATAACCAAAGTTGGTATCCAATACCCAAGTAGAACCTCGACTTAAAGAAAATTTATTTTAAATCATGAACAAATTTGTATTTGCAAACCAAACTTCACTAAGCTTCTTTGGTTATCCTCTCGAAGATGCTTCTCAGCTTTCTTTCCAAAGGTCTGTGCTTATTGCGGTGGAAGCAAGCTCCTTTGCTATCCGTGACGCTTTTGTTCTTATTATCCTTGTTTTGCCTTTCTATTTACCTTCTTAGAATCGTTCTTCTTTTCGTAAGATCCTTTGGCCCCTACCAAGAAGACTCTGTCTTTCTTGGTTGGAAAGTGACTCTCAACATTTTTCAACATGATAAGCAAATCAAATGAGGTCATATCTAGCTTGCTTTCATATGAAAAATTCACAACAATCAGGAAAGGAGTTCGAGAGTGAGTGCAAGATCAAATCTTGGCTCAACTCTCCATCCATGACAAAACCCAAAGGTGTCTAATCGATCAATCAAATTGATTATGTTAAGGACTTTTGTCCATCTTCAGAGTGTCATTAGTCATTCTAGATCGGAAGAGCTCCTTAGATATCTGATATCTATCAGTCCTATTTTCCTCACCATCAACTACTTGATGTGCAGGAATATAGTAGAAGCATCCATAGTTTCATGCTGACGCTGAAGCTCGTTACTCATGGATGCGAGCATGATGCATTGAGCCAACTGTGCATCATCTTGCCACTTTCTAAAAGTAGCAATCTCTTCCTCAGAGGCATTATCTGCAACCATTGCAGGGATAGGCGTATTAAGGACATAAGATAGCTTTTCAGCCATGAGAACTATTCTCAAATTCCTTAACCAATCCGTTTAATTCAGTCTGGTTAATTTAGCATCTAATATGCTTCGCAGTGATAGTAATTTAGACATTGTAAAATTCTGTAAATGAATTTGTAATTAACAACATTTTAACATACATTCTTCATTATTCTGAATAGTGTGTTAATAAATGTAATGAGGACTTATTCTGAGAGTGAATATTGTCTAGAAGACAATGTTTGTATTAAAACTCACAGCTCTCTTGTTGTATATTTAAGATTGTATTTGTATTCTGTACCATGTATGTGGCGACTCAGAATAGGTTATGTATATCTATTTTGGGGGCGTCACAACGTCGTTTCATTAAAAAAATAATAATAATAATTTTTTTATTAGGTCTTCACTCCCTAGCTCGTTGCTCTCCACCTCTCCCTCTTTTCATTTGCTATTTTGCTCTCAGCCTCTTCCTCTTTTCAGTTGCTCTCTGCCTCTCCCTTCTTTCCCTCTACCGCCACTACTTCACCCGCCGCCGTCGTCTGCTCCAGCCTCCACGCCTCTACTGCTTTGGACTTTGATAGGTAATTTGACTAATTTCGAATTTTAATTTCAAATTTGTCTAGGTAGAATTTGAGAAATTATAAATTGGTATTGGGGAGGACAAAAAAGAAGAACAAAATTAGATGGGAGTAAATAAATTGATTTGGTTGCTATATTTAATTTACTTAAACCTCTCAACAAACAATCAGTGGACCTAAATTAGCTTGGTTAAGTAACGAACGTCCTTGTTTTTTGAGTCTCGCTAATTACAAAATATTGCTTTCATTTTTATATGTAGAAATTAATTAATAGAGCTGTATGTTATATATGAGACTCAGATCGAAAAAAAAAAAAAAAGATAATCGAAAATTAACCTGTGCTAGCTATATATCACTGTTGAAGTCATTGCTTAGGCAACCAACTCATCAATTATTTTTGAACTGATCTCTTTTTTTTTGGATGGGGTAAGTCTCTCTCATTTTTGTCAAGACTGACTTGCGTAACAAAATGAGAGACGAGTGAATGAATGACAGTCTGGTAGTTTATATTGAGAATGATATTAATAAATTTTGAGACGTTTTCAAACTATGCAGACTCGCAGGATACAGTTGTCTGTTCTCACTCGTACAATCGAAAGAAGCTCTTTAAGCGTCAATAAATAAATTTTTTTATTGATGTATTTTACCCCCTTAAAATATATTCTGATTCCGCCACTGAATGGGTCGAATACAGAATTACCCTAGATTTCCCCAATACAAAATGGGCCCATGGAAAGAAGAAAACGTAATCGAAAATATAAAAGCTGATAATGTCTAAATGGATCATGAATTCAGCAGGCCTGCGAAAAAAAAAAAACCTCGGTCATCTTAATCAACCATAAGTCCACCCAAAATTAATAATCAATTATTGGTGGCTTCCACCATCTAGATTCCTGCTGTCCCTGTGTTCTACACTTCTACTCTACCATCTAAACTTATTACATATTTTTCATAATAAGCCTAAATATGGATTAATAGCATAAACTTTTAATTTTTTTTTATTTTGGATATGATCTTTTTAATTTTTTTAATTAGGAAATTAAAATTTAAAAAAAAATAATTTGAGAATTGTTTTCTCAATTTTTTTAATTAGGAGATTAAATTTTTAACTTTTTCTGATTATACGTCATATTAGAAATTGATGACATGGCAACGACAATTGACTAAAAAATATACTTATGTGTAATATTGAGTTTTATTTTAACATTCATTCAATTAATTTTTTTTTTTACCAAAAGGGTAAATATAATAGCATTATTAATTTTTAAAGTAAATTTAATGACAACTTTACCCTCTTTGCTATAAAATTTTAATTATATTGAATATTAACGATTATGAAATTAACTTAAAGTTCGGGGTAATAATCTATATTTAGGCCTTAATTTTTTTATATCAAAAGGGTAAAATTGTAAGACCCCAACTTATTATTAATGAAATTTAATTTTCTATTTATTATTTTAAAATAGTAAGGGTTGATTTGATTAATGTGAATAGTTATGGGTAAAATACGCAAATATTTTAAAATAAGCAAGTGGTTATAAAATATTCATTGTTGTCGTGGGAATATTCGTTTGGTCGTGGAATATTCTTGTTTGTTGGGAATATTATTTACGACGCCATAAAGATTTTATGGGCCCCATAACTAAAAAGCGATTGGATGAAGAAAAACGACAAATATAAGTGGTTTAAAAAATAACTGCGTAGTTGTTATTCACTTAATCTTCGTTAAAATACTCTTTGGTTAAAACACGAAAGATACCACGGTATTGCACCAATTATTGATTCTTACGTAAAAGGCACTACTTAATAATGGTTACGATAATTCTCGCTTCAAAGATTTTATCGATTTAATAATTCTGCGTAGATATTTTATATTGATGTTGTTTCAATAATTGTCATTACACAAAGATTTTTCATTATCGATGCAATAATTCATATTATCCGAATAATATTATTTGATAACATTATTGGCAATGTCTAGAAAGTTCTCGTCTAAGGAGAGGTTTGAATCACCTAATCAAGCTACAGCAAGAAGAGAAATTCTTATTGGAAAGTCCCTCTTTCCTGAACCGCCTGATTGTCAATATTGTAATTTCAGAATATTATTTGTGAATAATTAATTATTGATTCATATGATGAGAAAAATATTGATTTTATGTGGATATAGATGGAGAAAAATTTTAAGGTGACAATTGTTGAAAATTGAAATTTTATCTTTTTCTGATAAGATAATTCATTTAAATGTATTATTATATTTTAATAATATAATAATGGTGATATTTTTACAACGAATGTGGGATATATGAGTATACGAGGATGAAGAGTATTTTTGTTGCAATAAATATTTAAAACATGTTAAACATGTTGGTGGACCCCATTTATTGACTGAAATTTGATTATAGCCTGTAAAATCGTCCGTTTGTGGATTTCGGTCAATTTCTATTTGGAATTTGGAAAAACTTCCTTCTACAAAGTTATAGATAATGGAATTTCCTATGAAAATTCGCGAGTTTCAAATTTTTCTGATAAAAGAGCTATTTATTATGAATTATTGAAGTTCCGAAGCTCCGAAATAATTGATTTTTGGAAGTTTTAATTATTTTTATTAAGAAAAACGTTTTTATTGTTTTTGGCACATGTGTGGCTGAAGTTTAGACCAGATTTGTGTGCGTAAAAAATTTGATTATATATATTATTATTATATTAAATTTTTTGCTTTGGTGTTCTAAGCATTTTCCTATAAATAGGGTGCTTAGGTTAGAATTGAAAATCACACCAGAAACTAAAGTTTTCTCTCTCTATATTATTGAGCGTATTCTTGTGAGTATAATTTGAGTATTGCTATACGGTGCAAGTTCAAGTCATAGCCTTTATATCCTGTTGTTTTAATTTAGAAATCTTGATCTTTCGAGGTAAGGGATATTATTTTTTTTTTCGTAATGATATTATTTCTTCAATATCATTATGTTGAAATATTGATCCAAGTTTTTATCAAATTTGGAACTTTTGGTGTCTGAGTTACTATTCACGATATCGGACTATTCACGTATACGACACTTATTCACGAATACGGCACTATTCATCTAAAAATGAAAATTTTCTTTTCGTCCAAAATATCTATTCGGATACTAGCTTTGATTGTATCCATGTTTTGATAATTCTTGAATTTTACACCACCGTGATTATTTTTGAGGTATTTTTGGACGTGGATAAAACAAAGTACTAATCCTTAATCCTTAATCCTTGTCATTTTGTTTCACTTTGGATTCGTTTCTTTAAAAATATTTTCATCATCTTCACCTTAAATGATGATATTATGGAATATCTTTGGCCTCAGAGTGCAAAGATGAATGATTTGAAGAATATCTTTGGCCCGTAGTGCAAAGATGAACAGTGTGTTTAGATGAACATGACCAATCGATGAATATCTTTGGCACAGTAGTGCAAAAGATGAATATTTGATTCCGAGATATATATTGATTGATGTTACGGAGATAAAAGATAGACGATGAACTTTTAAATTCATACATAGAAGATAGTAGTTTGCATTCTCTACTTAACTCTTCTAATGAATTATTATTTCCATTGCGCGAATATTGATTTAAAATTTGTTGTCTATTGTATTCTATTAGATTTTTCCCTGTTGAAGACTAACGATAATTTGTTGTATATTATCTTAGTCATAATATTCTTTATGGGCTAGTTGAGCTCACCTTTTCCTTTTTGTTCCATTTTTCTTCTCGGGAGACGAATATATAAGCGAGTACGCAGTCGGGGTATGGAATGAAAGTTCTAGAGAGTTGTTTAGTAGTCCTCACCATTTTGTAAAATAATGTATCAATAAATGTGATGAGGATTTATTTGAGTATAGATATTGTCTAGAAGATAATATTTGTATTCAAACTCACAGCTTTCTTGTTGTAATAATAAAGTTGTAGTTGTTTCGTATCTGCCGTGTATTGACAACTCGTAATGGGTGATGTATACCTATTTTGGGGCGGCGCATTTGGTATCAAAGCTTAGGATATGATCTCTGGCGGAGATCGGGGAATAGAATTAGGAGGGAGAGACGAGTAAATCCTTCGCTAGTGTGTCCTACCTAAGCTTATTTGTTAGTTGGTCAAGATATATAGGATATTATGCGATATATTGATTTCCTTAATTAACCCTTGTTTTATGACAAGATTCGAGAATGTCGACTAAGAATATTAACAATAGAAATGAGACCGTGGAGACGCTCAGTACTCACCAATGAGGAGAACGCAACAGTGTCAGGCAATGTTCCTCCCGTGAACAACACCCAATTGAAGCGAGATGATGAACGAGGGGATGTTTAGAAGCTTTTGCGTAGCTTCATGCAAAATCGATTTAGGAGACTCGTGTTCAAAATCTTGGAGGAAATGATAGCAATTCACGGGTTGTCACAACCAAGCGCTTCAAAGAGTTGGGACCACCGAATTTAAGGGAAAGCCAGATCCGATCATGGCGGAAACATGGGTCAAGCAAATTACCAAGATATTCGATGTCTTGGGATGCACGGAGGAACGAAGGTTCCATTCGCCACCTTTATGTTCCGTGGCGGCGGCGGAGACTCATCGGTGGGAGTCTGTGAAGTGTACCCATCCAACAAGATTCAAAGATGTCTTGGGAGACATTTCAAAAAATTATTTAATGACAAATACTTTCCCGAAAGTGTTCGTCATATGAAGGAAGTGGAGTTCATCGATTAGAACAAAACAACATGACGTGTCTCTCAAGACGAGGCAAAGTTTGCGAGAGTTATCCGTGTTTGCACCTCATTTGGTGGAGAATGAGGAACGATGATGCGGATGTTTCGAGAGGTTTGAAACCCGTACAATACGACAATATCTCATTTCTCATAAATTTTCTCTCTATTCGGATGTTGTTAATTGTGGCTCAATTGTTAGAGCGAGATAACGAGTATGTTCAACCGAGGGACCATAACTGGGATCGCATCTTAGAGATAGCGATCAACAAAATAATGATAACCAATGGAGAAAGAAACAGACGGACAAAATGGTAACCACTCTGGTGGTAATCATGGCCATGAAAATAGAAGAAGCGAGTCGAGGAGATTTTAAAAGAGGAGATTTAACAACGACCATGTGAAGACGATAGCGGTCTTGCGTGAAGAATCGGTTCTAAGGGAGAGAACGACCACCGGTCGTATATGCTACAAATGCGGAAAAGAGGGACATATCACCAAAACCCCACCCAGCAGTTCAAGGTATGCTATAATTATGGAAAGGAAGGACATATCGCTCGAGATTATGCAGTAGCGAAACCTAGTTCAATGAGGGATTTTGACTCAAAAGATCGTCCCGTAAAGTCAAAGTCAGCGCGGTTAGGAAGAGCGTTTGTTGTGGTCGGTCAAAATGCGAGAACCCAAATGAAGTGATCACGGGTAAGCTATTTATAAATTCTTGCGAAGTTTATACCTTACTTGATCTGCGGTCTTTACCCATTCATTTATCTCTCCTGCATGTGTCTTTGACGTTTAAACTTGACTCGGAGAAATTAGACTTTGACCTATCTGTGGAAACTCCGTTAGGAGAAACTTTCATCACATCCACTGCTTATAAATCTTGTTTGATTCAAGTTGGCACCATCACCTTACCCGTGACCTTATCTCTTTAAAGATACTTGCTTTTGATGTGATTTTTAGGGATTGATTGGTTAACTACTCATCATGCCAAAATTGATTGTTTTCGTAAGGTTGTTAGTTTTCATATTCTAACCAACCTGTTGTATGCAATTCAAGCAACTAAACCATTAAAATCGATCATCATCATATCTAATCATAAAGCTATTCGTTTATTGAAAAATGGATGTCAAGCTTTCTTAGCCCATGTTATGGATTTGAATAAAGACACGTCAAATTTGAATAATATTCTGTTGTTATTGACTTTCCCGACGTATTTCCTAAAGAACTTTTCACCACCCCGTAACGTGAAGTTGAATTCTTTATTGATCTTGAACTCGGTACAAAGCCCATTTCTAAAACCACATATCGAATGGCTCTATTGAACTTCGAGGAGTTAAAGGTCCAACTACGAAATTGTTGGACATCGGTTTCATTCGTCCCTAGTACATCTCCTTGGGGTGCTCTGTTTTATTCGTAAAAAAAGAAAGACGGGGAGTATGCGACTTTGTATTGACTATCTGAATTGAACCATGTCACCATCAAGAATAGGTATCCTCTACCTCATATTGATAACTTGTTTGACTAGTTGCAGACGGGCACAATTTTTTCAAAAATCGATCTTCGCTCGGATATCATCAAATTGAAGATTAGAATCGAGAATATTCCAAAGATCGCTTTTTAACTCTAAGATGCGGGCATTATGAATTCTTAGTCATGTCTTTCGGATTGACTAATGCTCTACGGGCGTTCATGGATATGATGAACCGAGTATTCAAGGAATATTTGGATCGGTTTGTTGTTGTCTTTATTGATGACATCCTCATATATTCCAAAAGTCGTGAAGATCATGAGAACCATTTGGAAATTTGGTACTCCAAAGGCTTCGTGAAAACAAACTATATGCCAAATTGAAGAAGTGCGAGTTCTGGCTTGAGGAAGTAGCATTTCTTGGGCACGTGGTGTCAAAACATGGAGTATCCGTGGACCCTGCGAAGATTGAAGCAATACAAAGTTGGGAGCAACCGAAGTCGGTGACCCAAGTACGTAGCTTTCTAGGTCTAGCATGTTATTATCGGAGATTCGTGGAAGGGTTTTCTCGAATCGCTACTCCATTAACCCAAACTAACTTTAAGGATACAAAATTCGTTTGGAGCGAAGAATGCGAGAAGAGTTTCCAAGAGCTTAAGAGGAGACTTATTTCTCGACTGTTTCTAACAATACCATCTGGTTCGGATGGATTTGTTATCTACAACGATGCTTCGCAAAAAGGGTTAGGATGTGTTCTCATGCAACGGGGAAAGTCATAGCCTATGCCTCGCGACAACTTAAAGAGTATGAGAGGAATTATCCTACTCATGATCTAGAGTTAGCGGCGATCGTTTTCAAGCTAAAAGATATGGAGGCACTATCTATATGGGGAGAAAGTGGAGATATATTCGCACCATAAAAAGCCTTAAATATTTCTTCACTCAAAAGAACTCAAAATCTGCGGCGTGACGTTGGCTCGAGCTATTGAAAGACTACGACCACACTATTCAATACCATCTTGGAAAAAGCGAACGTGGTAGTGACGCGTTGAGTAGAAGATCATATCATGAAATGAGTGCGATGATGTCAAGTATATGCATAGAGCCAACTTTAATAGAAAAGTTAAGGTTGCTTGAAGCCACCGAATCGGGAATCGCGTATGAAAGAAAGTACAAGAAGGAGCTATTCCTAAGCGAGAATTGATGAAGAAGGAATACTTCGAGTCCACTCCAGACTTTGTGTCCCTAACGACTCTGATTTGAAGTACAAGATTATGATGGAGGCACACAATACACCATTTGCAATCCATCCTGGAAGTACTAAAATGTATCGTGATCTTCGACATACATTTTGGTGGAACAATATGAAGAGAGAGATTGCAAAGTTTATCTCGAATGTGTTTAACTTGTCAACGTGTAAAGGCGGAGCATCTAGTACCTAAGGGTCCGTTGCAACCACTTGAGATTCCAAAATGGAAGTGGGAACACAATACCATGGATTTCACATGGGTCTTCCTACGGTTTCTCAAGGCATCAATGCTATTTGGGTTATTGTTGATAGATTAACCAAGTCTGCTCATTTCTTGCCGATACGGGAGACTTATTCCCTTGAACGTCTTGCTAGTATGTACGTGAATGAGATTGTGAGGTTGCATGGCATGCCTGTATCCATAGTTTTGGATCGTGACCCAAGATTCACTTCAAGATTTTGGGTTAGCTTGCAAAAAGCTATGAGCACGGATTTGCGATTTAGTTCGCTGCATACCATCCCCAAACAGACGGACAATCGAGAGAGGACTATTCAAACTTTTGAAGATCTATTAAGACTCGTGTCCTGACTTCAAGGCGGTTGGGATAAGTATTTACCATTGGTGGAATTCTCCTACAACAACAAGCGGTTATCGTGCAAGTATAGGTGTGGCTCCATTCGAGCATTATATGGACGAAAATATCGTTCTCAATATGTTGGGATGAGGTGGGTGAAGCAACATTGTTGGGACCCGAGTTAAGTGCGATATGACTCACCGAAAAGATTCAAATGATTCGACAACGTGTATAAAACGGCATAAGATCGACAAAAGAGTTATGCGGATCTTCATCGAAAGGACGTGGAATTTAGTGTAGGGGATCATGTATTGTTGCGAGTTGCTCCATGGAAGGGAGTTACAAGATTTGGGAAGAAGAAAGCTCAATCCACGATTTATTGGTCCATTTCAAATTCTTGACCGAGTAGGAAATGTAGCCTATGAACTCGCGTTACCTCAAAGTATGTCTCGTGTTCATAATGTGTTTCACATATCCGTACTTCAGTAAATATGTGAAAGACCCGAACCACGTTATAGAGTTAGAACCAGGACGAGATAGCCAAGACTTAACGTATGAGGAGGTACCACCAAGATCTTGGATAGGAAGGAGCATGTCCCTACGCAAGAAAGGTCATACCACAAGTTAAAGTTTTGTGGAGGAATCATGCTATAGAGGAAATGACACGGAATTGGAAACGGAAATGAAAGCGGGTATCCTCACCTTTTCAAACACCAGTACGTCGTCAATTTCGAGGACGAAATTTCATAAGGAGGGAGGTTGTAAAACCCAACTTATTATTAATTAAATTTAATTTTCTATTTATTATTTTGAAATAGTAAGGGTTGATTTGATTAATGTGAATAGTTATGGGTAAAATACGCAAATATTTCAAAATAAGCAAGTGGTTATAAAATATTCATTGTTGTCAGGGAATATTCGTTTGGTCATGGAATATTCTTTAGCATTGTCCGGGAATATTCGTATTGCACGCATAGCGATATTTTGTGGGCCCCATAACTAAAAAGCGATTGGATGAAGAAAACGACAAATATAAGTGGTTTAAAAATAACTAGGCGTAGTTGTTACTGATTATCTTGTTAAAATACTCTTGGTTAAAACACAAGAAGCACCAGATTGCACCAATTATTGATTCTTACGTAAGAAGGCACTACTTAATAATGGTTACGATAATTAATTATTCAATTATTTTATTGATTTAATAATTCTTGCGTTGATATTTTATATTCATTGTTGTTTGAATAATTGTCATTACACAATATTTTCATTATCGATGCAATAATTCATATTATCTGAATAATATTATTAGATAACATTATTGGTAATGTCTAGAAAGTTCGTCAAGGAGAGGTTTGGTCACCTAATTGCTTGCCAAGAAGAGGAGAAATTCTTATTGAAAGCCCCCCTTTCCTGAACCTGCTGTCACAATATTGTGATTCAGTAATATTATTTGTGAATAATTAATTATTGATTCATATGATAAGGAAAATATTGATTTTATGTGGATATAGATGGAGAAAAATTTTAAGGTGACAATTGTTGAAAATTGAAATTTTATCTTTTTCTGATAAGATAATTCATTTAAATGTATTATTATATTTTAATAATATAATAATGGTGATATTTTTACAACGAATGTGGGATATATGAGTATACGAGGAGGAAGAGTATTTTTGTTGCAATAAATGTTTAAAATATGTTAAACATGTTGGTGGACCCCATTTATTGACTGAAATTTGATTATAGCCTGTAAAATCGTCCGTTTGTGAATTTCGGTCAATTTCTATTTGGAATTTGGAAATACTTCCTTCTGCAAAGTTGTAGATAATGGAATTTCCTATGGAAATTCGCAAGTTTCGAATTTTTCTGATAAAAGACCTATTTATTATGAATTATTGAAGTTCCGAAGCTCCGAAATAATTGATTTTTGGAAGTTTTAATTATTTTTATTAAGAAAAACGTTTTTATTGTTTTTGGCACATGTGTGGCTGAAGTTTGGACCAGATTTGTGTGCGTGGGAAATTTGATTATATATATTATTATTATATTAAATTTTCTGCTTTGGTGTTCTAAAGCATTTTCCTATAAATAAGGTGCTTGGGTTAGAATTGAAAATCACACCGAAACCAAGTTTTCTCCCTATATTATTGAGCGTATTCTTGTGAGTATTTTGAGTATAATTTGAGTATTGCTATACTGCAAAAGTTCAAGTCATAGCCTATATCCTGTTGTTTCAATTTTAGAAGTCTTGATCTTTCGAGGTAAGGGATATTATTTTTTTAGAATGATATTATTTCTTCAATATCATTATGTTGAAATATTGATCAAGTTTTATCAAATTTGGAACTTTTGGTGTTCTGATTTACTATTCACGATATCGACACTATTCACGATATCTGACACTTATTCACGAATACTGGCACTATTCATCGAAAAAATAAAAAAAAAAATTTCGTCTAAAATATCTATTCGGATACTAGCTTTGATTGTATCCATGTTTTGATCATTCTTGAATTTTACACCACCGTGATTATTTTTGAGGTATTTTTGGACGTGGATAAAATAAAGTACGAATCCTTAATCCTTAATCCTTGTCATTTTGTTTCATTTGGATTCGCTTTTTTAAAAATATTTTTCATCATCTTCATCTTAAATGATGATATTATGGAATATCTTTGGCCTCGTAGTGCAAAGATGAATGATTTCTGAAGAATATCTTTGGCCAGTAGTGCAAAGATGAACATGTGTTTAGATGAACACGAATTAATGATGAATATCTTTGGCCAGTAGTGCAAAGATGAATATTTGATTCGGATATATATTGATTGATGTTACGGAGAGATAAAAGATAGACGATGAACTTTTAAATTCATACATAGAAGATAGTAGTTTGCATTCTCTACTTAACTCTTCTAATGAATTATTATTTCATTGCGAATATTGATTTAAAATTTGTTGTCTATTGTATTCTATTAGATTTTTCCTCATTGAAGACTAACGATAATTTGTTGTATATTATCTTAGTCATAATATTCTTTATCGGGCTAGTTGAGCTCACCCTTTTCCTTTTTGTTCCATTTTTCTTCTCGAGAGACGAGAATATAGCGAAAATGCAGCCTGGGGTATGGAATGAAAGTTCTAGAGAGAGTTGTTTAGTAGTCCTCACCATTTTGTAAAATAATGTATCAATAAATGTGATGAAGATTTATTTGAGTATAGATATTGTCTGAAGATAATATTTGTATTCAAACTCACGCTTTCTTGTTGTAATAATAAAGTTGTAGTTGTTTACATACCATGTATTGACAACTCGAGAATGGGTGATGTATACCTATTTTTGGGGCGCCACAAAAATTGTCATTATATTGATTATTAATGATTATGAAATAATAAGATTTTAATTAGTAGTATATTTATACATTTTAAAATATTTATTATTGATGATTTTTTTAAAGCTAAGTTTGTAATATATTAAATTTACTTTAAAATTTTAATAATGGTTTTATATTTTACCTTTTTGGTATAAAAAATTAATAGAATAAATGTTAAAATAAAACTCAATATTACACAAAATATTTTTTAGCCACATGTCGCTGCCATGTCATCAATTTCTGACGTGGCAGGTGACGTAGATCGGGTTAACTGATGTTTTGGTCATTGTACTAAGGGTCGATTTTTATTTTGGTTAATGAAACTTTCTTTTGTTATATTCTCGTTTTCGAAGTACCAAAAATATTACAAATTAGTGATTTTATTATAAAATATTACAACATGTATAAAGATAAATTACATCATAGCTAATTTAAATTCATAAATTTTCTAAAATTATTTACAATTTGAAACCTTCTAAACACCAAACCAAACTTCAAAATAAATAAAAAAATTGACCAAATAAACCTTTCGTATATGTCGACTACTGTAAAAATTGATTTAATAAAAACTATTTCTCTCTCAATTCGAAGTGAAACAAATGGCTTTGGACGTTGTCATCGTCAATTTAACGCTTTTCTTTTCTTCGTTTTTTCTTTTTCGACGAGTATACAAAGGTATAAGAGAAATTTATTTTCTAAACTAGATTTTCGATGAGAAGTTGTAGTTCCGACTTAGTCCACAATGAGAGAAAGAGTTGACGTATAGAAGGTGTAAAACATCATTATTTTTATAAGTTTGTCGTTTGTGATTAGAAGAGAAAGATGAATTTTGATTTTTAATTACTTTTATTTCTTTAAATTATGTTTCTTTGCTCTTAAAATATTAATTATCTTTTTATAATAATACAAAGTCTTAAAATAATTAGTCTGACTTTATCTTTTTCTTTTCTTCTAGGTGAGCATTTTATTTTATTTTTACAAACTGACCCACACATGCTACTACATTAGAATATTTCACATTTATATGTCAAATGTTTGCCAATTAAGCTTTTTCATTAATATTTTGGACGAAAAATTATAAAATCACTAATTTGTAATATTTTTAGTATTTCAATAACGATAATGTAACAAAAAAAGTTTTAGTAATCAAATTAAATGAAAATCGACCTCTAGTACTAAAATATCAATTAATCCGATCCACGTCAGCTGCAACATAATTAACATATGTTAATCGTTAGTCTAATCAGTACTTTTGTTTACTGTTTTGGACGGAATGTTAATCAATGACCATTTTATAAATTTTTTTAGTATAATAATATGTTTATAAAAAAAAAAATTAGTAACCATAATAAAAATCGATCCCTAATACAACGACATTGTTGATTGATTGTGTGCTGCTATTTACATGCACAAATTTTCGCCTATGTGATGCAATTCGGCCTTCTACCCTCAGGTAATCTTTATATAATCTCTATTTTATTAAAAGAATTTTATTTGAGTTTGATCTTAATTATTTTATAAAATTTTAAAATTTAATTATAATGTGAATTTATTTTAATTTATAAAATAATATATGTATACTTAATAATACTTATTAAGTAGTTTTTTTTGTATTAATTAAAATAAAATAAATTTATATTTTCATGGTTGATAAAGATGTCATACCAAACTCAACTCTATAGTATTTGGTTGGAATAGAATGAAATGGGCCGGGAATGGAATGACCATTCTTTATAAAATGACTTAAAATATGTTTGTTTAATCAATTAGAATAATTATTTTATTCTTTTAGTCATTTTCTTTCAAATTTGAAAATTATTTTCATTCCTTTCTAAAAAGGTAGGTTTATTTTATTCTTGAAGGAACGAATGAATGAATAAATTAAATATAAAAATAAGTATAACCATTCCATTCCATTCCTTGAACCATTTTCTTTCTTAAATCATTCCATTCCATACATGTCAAGGAATAAAAACCAAACATAGTACTAGATTTTATTTTATTCCCTATTAGAACCGTTTTCTGTCGACCTTTATGTACTCCTTAGTGATTTACCGACTTTTAAATGGAGTAATTTAAATTGTCCTAACTCATGAGTTCCTAAAGTTCTAACCGCACTTGTTTTACAGAAAACTACATTTATTAATTTAAGGGAATTGTTATTTTTATATGTATTTTTGATATTTTTATATAGTCTTTTATCATATGAACATACACTTTTATATAAAAAAAATTATGTAAATATATCAAAAATATGTAAATATATCAAAAATACATATAAAAAATAATGTTCTCCGTAATTTAATTGAATTCACAAGCAAAATTTCTAATGGACTTGAAAATTCCACTATCTAGTTGCCAATAGACTATATACATTACATGCATATTAATAGAAAAATATGACTAGATAAAATGAGTTATTTTGTTAGTTCCAAGTCAATTTAATACTTTAAGATTTTTATTATTATTATTTTTTTCAACGTTGTAGCTCGAGGATTTTGTGTGTGTTTTTGCATTAAACGTACAAAATCCAAGGGTTTTTTTAAATGCAAAGTCCAAGATTTTTTTATTTTTTTATTTTTTTTATGGTTTACTATTAAACATTCAATGTATCATTTACAGTAGACCTCTATATATTAATATTGTTGGACTGATTTTTTTTATTAATTTAGAGAGTTATTATTTAATCGATAAATTAATAATTTATTAATTTAAAAAAAAAATTCTATTTGGTGAACATAAATTTAATTATATTAAATGTCTATATCATACTTTTTTTTGATGCAATGTATCATCATGTGGGCCGAAGGCCTGACATTAAAAGGGCTTTGAGAGTCCACTGGGCCGAAGCCCAGGGAGGAATTGGAGGTGTTCGGGTCGGCGTCCGAGTCCTTCTGGGCTGGAGCCTCATCTCAGTGGATGTATTCGGGTTCGGCATCCGAGCCCCTGAGGCCGGAGCCTTACTTTGTTGTGGGGTGTTGAGGTCTGCCTTGAGTTCTCTGGCCAAGCCTGCACTGACGATTTAGATTGTTTGGGCTCAGACAAGGGCTCTCCTGCGTGCGAGTTCAGGATCCTAATCGTAATTGAATAAGGTAACTCCAAAGGTAGTGGCTGGATTGGATTCCACCTGCACCTTTTAAGGAGATTGTGTTGGACCCAAGTTATAGTAACTACCATGACTAGGAGTCTTAATCCGACTCGGAGAAGGATTCTAAAGGTGGTGAGCACTATAAATACAAGGCTAAGGTTACAATTAACAGGTAATACCTATTTTGAGCACTAAACACATAACCTCCATTGTTAAACCTTGTAACGGCCTGTACTTATTCTCACACTGGAGCTATCCCCGTGCACAAGCCAGTCAAGCTTCTGTGGTGATCTGTTATCGTCTTGAGTTCCAGTAGCGTGGATTTCGTGATTGGACGCTACCGTGCGAAAACTTAAGCGCGTTAACATTGGCGCTGCCAAGGAGGGGTTTTTAGTGTACTTACAATCACAACCCAACTTTTTCTTGAACAGAAGCCATGGCAAGTAAGGAGAAACAATTACCTCTAACCAGAAAGGCAAAACCCACCAAACCACACCGCGGTGAGGGGTCGGTGAAAGATAGACCGGGCTCTCGAGTCCAAAGTGATCGGGAGGAACCACCGCTTCTCTCTCGGTGAAGACTCTTCCATGTGAACCCATCATACCCCCAACCAAAGTTAGTCGTATGCGGATGAGAACCGTTCTCAAAGGCGTTGGAGGTTCACGGGGAAGGACCGAGGGAGAACAACCGAGATCGAGGAGTTCATTCTGTTAAAAAGATGCAATGAAAAAGGACGCCATCTCGGCCCTACACCTTCAAAGAAGAGGAACTCGAACAGCAGATGTCGAAGGTGGCCGGAGAGCAGGAAGCCACCTCAAAAAGACATAGGCATCAGAGCCGATCCCAGTCACCTCGACGGGGAGAGGTTGAAAACGAAAGGAACAGGCATCGCAGTCGGTCACAAGAAGGCCGAAGTAGATTGAGGAGTCGTTCGCCAGATCAAAGATCGGACCATTCGGGCAGATCGGGACATAGGAGGAGGGACGTGACCCCTGAATACGGGAGGAACAGACCCCAATCGTCCCCTCGTAAGGAGGAGTTCGACCACCTCGCCCGAAGGGTGGCTGAATTGGAGTAGTTGTTGTTTGCTAAAAATGCGTTGGGGACACCTTCGGCTTGCTTAGGGTGACCTTTCTCGCCGGAGATTAATCAGGAGACAGCCGACCCCAAAAAGAAGATGCCCCCAATGGAGACCTACGATGGGCTGGGGGATCCGTATGACCATTCGGATGGGTACAATAGGTCGATGACGACACGGCCATTCCGATCTATGACCAAGTGTCACATGTTTGCGACCACTCTGAAGAAGAGCGCCCGAGAGTGGATGGGGACCTTGGCGGCGGGATCAATTACCTCATGGAATGATCTTCGGGAAAAATTTCATGCCCGGTTCGGCAGCAACAAGAGGAGGGGAAAGATCACTGCTTCGCTTATGCAAGTTCGATAGAAATCTGACGAGAGTCTGGGACAGTATGTAAAGAGGTTCCGAGAGGCTGTGGGGTCGGTAGCAGAGTTGAATTCCCCGCAAGCCCTGGGCTTCTTCACGACCGGGTTAGATATTGGGAAGTCGAAGAAGTTAATGAAGGATCTGGTGATCAACCCCCTGACCGATTTGACAGAGGTCTTCCACCGAGCCGAAGGCCACATAGCGATTGAAGAAGCAATGGGGAATTTTAAACCGCAATCCCAGTCTTATGAGAAGTCCAGGGATCGAGATAAACAAAGTTATCAGAAGTCGGATAATCAGGGGAGGTCGGACAGTTATAATAAGAAAAGCTACAATGGGGGAGGGTCGGGCAGTGGAATACCACCTTTCCCAAGCAAAAATGTCAACAAAGTCTACACCGCTCTCAACACGGATCGGGCTAAAATACTGGAGGAGATGCGGAACAAGCCCTTTTTCGAACCATGCCAAACGATCCCAAAGCCTGGGAAGAGGGGTCGAAACAAATATTGTGCATATCATCAGAGTCGGGGGCATACGACAGAGGATTACAACAACTTGAAAGATATGATAGAAAAAAAACGTCCAGAACGGGCAGCTAGTGCAATATGTGGTTGGTCGAGAAGGCTCAGAAGCCCCTCGGGAGGAGAATAGGGAACCGACCCGAGAGGAGAAAATGAAATTGGGAGGAGAAGGTCCGTTATACGGCTTCAGCGGTGACCCAGTGCATGTGACAGGAATGATAGAGCTACCTAATTCGGGTTCGGGATGGCCCTCAAACAGTGCAGAGAGATAATGGTAAAAATTTTGTTATACTGTGGATTCTTACTTACAACGCCATATTGGGGAGACCGACGTTAAGAACATTGCAGCAAACACTTCTATACCTCACTTCAAAATCAAGTTTCGGATAATCGAACGGGATCGGGGAGGTAAAAGGAGATTTGGATATCGCCCGAAGATGTTATCGGAATACTTTGATTTCCTCAGGGGTCGGGGTCAGCAAACAAAAACAAACAATGGCCATCCAGATAGAGCCATTCAACGAGAAGCGAGATCGAACCCATGGCACTCGCCGTGCGAAGAGAGACGAAAAAATGTGGTATTGGTTCAGAAGCAAAATGGGAAGTGGATGATGTGCATCGACTACACGAATCTGAATAAGGCATGCCCAAAAGATTTCTACCCTTTACCCGACATAGACCAGCTGATTGATGCCACTTCGGGGTATGGAATGTTAAGTTCATGGACGCTTTCTCGGGATATCACCAAATTTTGATGTGCAAGGATGACATCCCGAAGACAAGCTTCATCACTCATCGGGCTATATACGCGTATCGAAAGATGACATTCGGATTACTGAACGCAGGGGCGACTTATCAACGGATGATGAATTTCGTATTCAAAAAGCAGCTGGGTCGCAGTATGGAAGTGTATGTGGACGACATGATCGTGAAAAGCATATCGATGCGGATCATTTGGAAGACACGGAAGACCTGCTTTTGAAGCAGTAAGAAGATAAAATCTGCGCTGAACCCTACCAAATGTACCTTCGGTTTGGGTTCAGGAAAATTCCTCGGATACTTAGTCAGTAAAAGGGGAATCGAGGCGAATCCAGAAAAAATTACGGCGATCTTAAACATAAAATCTCCAAAGACATACAAAGATGTGCAGAGGTTGACGGGCCGGGTAGCTGCCCTTCAGAGATTCATGTCAAGGTCAGCCGAAAGATGTCTACTCTTTTTTGACACTCTCAAGGGTCCAAAGAATGATAAGAGCTTCCAATGGACTCCAGAATGCGAAGACGCGTTCCAAGGGATCAAGAAATATCTGAGTTCGGCACCGCTATTGATGAAACCGATCCCTTCGGAACCTTTATATTTATATTTGGCTGCGAGCCCGATGGCAGTAGGAGAGGCACTGGTAAGGGATAAGGGAGGAAAGCAGTTCCCGGTATACTATGTCAGCCATGTTCTTCGGGACGTAGAGACGAGATACCCGAACTTGGAAAAATTCGCCTATGCCTTAATAATTGCTAGCAGGAAGCTCCGGCACTATTTCCAGGGCCGGTTAGTAGTGGTGTATATGGATCAGCCGTTAAAGAAGATCTTGCATAAGCTGGAGGTATTAGGTCGGTTGGCCACATGGCCAATGGAATTGACACAATTTGCCATAGAATATCATCCCCGAACGGCAATCAAAGGGCAGGCCTTAGCAGACTTCGTGGTAGGGTGTTCCTTTACCGAGTTGAACGTGAGCACAGTGGCTGAAACTCAACAAAGACCGACCGCGTGGACGCTGTATGTGGATGGATCATCGACTGCGAACATCAGTGGAGCAGGAGTCATTCTGAAAAGTCCCGAAGGGTTTAAGGTACAACAGGCTATTCGATTTGGGTTCAAAGCCACGAACAACGAAGCAGAGTATGAGACCATCCTAGCAGGAATATGGTTGGCCCGAAGCTTGGAGGTACAGAAGTTGGTCATCTACAATGATTCACAAATTGGTAGTCGAAGAAGTCGTCTTGCGAGTATGAAGCTTTGGGCAAGAATGTCAAAGTATCTGGCCGAGGTAAAGGATAAACTTACGTACTTCACATCACACAGCTGTCAAGGGGTGGACCGGACAGATAATACAATAGCAGATGCCCTAGTGAGATTGGAAACCACCAAAGTAAGCTTCTTCAATGGGTCGTTATATTTGGAAGTTCTGGAAAGGCCTAGTGTTCCGAAGACAGAAGTGCTAGCTGTGGACCGACTTGACTGCTGGCTCACCCCTTACATCTCTTATCTATCAGATGGGACTCTCCCTTCGGACAGAATCCTAGCAAGACAGGTCAAACACTGAAGCTCAAACTTCGTCCTCAAAGATGGAGACCTATATCGAAGGGCCTTTAGCTCTCCACTGCTCAAATGCTTAACTCCGTCAGAGGCAGACTATACACTTCGGGAGGTACATGAAGGGATCTGTGGAGATCACATGGGAGCAAAGTCATTGGCACACAAGATTTTGAGGCAAGGGTATTACTGGCCGACCATCTACACGAAAGCCAAAGAATTCGTCAGAAAATGTCCAAAGTGTCAGCTGAATAGCAACATTCCACATCAACCACCCGAAGAGCTTTATTCGGTCCTATCCCCGATTCCCTTTGTTGTATGAGGAATCGACATCCTGGGGCCTCTATCGAAAGCCAAGGGACAAGTCAGCTTTGTGATTGTGGCTATCGACTATATGATGAAGTGGGTCGAAGCCAAACCACTACAGAAGATCACCGAACAAGAATGTCTGAAATTCTTCAAAGAAGGAGTGGTTTATCGCTTTGGTATCCCGATGGCAGTGGTCTCGGATAATGGCAGACAGTTTGTGGGATCAAAGTTCGAGGGTTTTCTGAAAGAGTTGGGATCCAAAGATCGCAAGACTTGATCGCTCATCCTCAATCGAATGGTCAAGTAGAAGTGACCAACCGAACCTTGCTCAACGGGATCAAAATAAGGTTGGATGAATTAAAGGGTCGGTGGCCCGAAGAGCTGTTGTCTGTTTTGTGGGAATATCGGACTACTCCGAGGACGACAATCGGAGACTCTCCGTTCAGACTGGCATACGGGACCGATGCCCTCATACCAGTTGAAATCGAATCCCCCACCTTTTGAGTCAGTCAGTACAAGGAGCTGTACAATGATGAAGGTTTGAGAACAAACTTGGATTTGTTGGTAGAAGTTCGGGATTCAGCTGTGATGAGGTTGGCTATCTATTAGCAGCGAACAGCCCGACACTATAATCAGAATGTGAAGCCGAGGAGGTTTGCAGTAGGCAATTTGTTCCTCCAGGAGTCGGAGGCATCAACCCCCCAGAACACTGGCAAGTTAATGCCTAACTGGGAGGGACCTTATGAGGTGGTAGAGGTGCCGAAGCCAGGTACATACTGGCTTTGAGCAATGGATGGTTCCGAAGTAAAGAATACATGGCATGTTGAAAGACTTAGAAAATTTTACCAGTAATAGTTATGTCATTCTTTATCCATGTAACCTTTCAGTCTTAAATGAAATAAATGAAAATTTTCTTTGGAGATGCTTAACTTCATCTATATTCATATGACTCTTAATATTCGTACGGATAAACTTCGGACACAATCCGATCAGAAGGTTTGGAAAGACACCACTGATCGAGATAAGTCACGAGTATAATTGACCGAGAAAATCATAATTTTTAAATCGATAAAACTTCAAGCACAATTCGATCAAAAGGTTCGGGAAGAAATAACCGATCGAGATTAGTCACGAGTATAACTGATAACAAAAATTTAAGCAAGGATGTTCTAATCCTTTCATACTTTGATTTTTTACAAACCCGATTGCTTACGATTCGGGCGAAGTACAAATAAAAAGTAACAAAAATGTACAAGTCTTAAAAAGGCTATTCGGGAGGAGGATCATCGCCGGCTTCGAATTCTTCATCCGACGAGTCCAGAAGGGCGGCATCGAGCCCAGCAGCTGTTAACTTTGCCTTGGCCTTTTCACGATAAGTCTCGTACCCTTCTCTAAACTGGGCCATGACTTTCTCATTCAAGGCTTCGGACTTCATATTCAATGAATCGCCATTGTTGAGCCGCGACAATCTTTTTTCTGGAAAGCCGACGACACAATTGGCGATAGAGAATTGTTCTCCTTGATCACTTGCATCATCTTGTCGTGCATCTCGGAAAATTTCTGGGTGATAATGTCAACGGCATTTTTCCGATCCTTAACCTCCCCAAGTAGACTGTCCCTCTCCACCAGGAACAAGGCATACTTCTTCTCAAGCTCCTCGGAGTACCTTTCAGCTCGGGACGGCTTATTTCGGGTCTCGGCGTGGAGATCCCGTTCTTTCTTTAGGTCCAAGTTCAGGCCCCGAACTTCAACTTCGAGCAACTGCATGTCCGTCCTCAGCTGACCCTCTTTTTTTGTGGTTCGGGCAAGGGGAGGAATGGCTCGTGCAAGAATGGTGTTGGCCTACAACAAAAACATATGTCAGCAGACGAAGTAAAAGTACAAGTTATAGTAATAAGATAGAATTAAAACCCAGAGTTACCTGACACTGGGCTCGAACATAGGCAACAAGATACTCTTCAGAAGAGAAACCCTTGAACCTCTCGTCATCACCCGACAGTTTAAAGTGATTAAAGAGGGTAAAGGGGAAAACTTCTGAAGGACTCTTCGGCTAACAAGTGTTTGGCGTTTCGTGTGAACAGCTCGGTTGCGAAGTAGGAGTTGGAGTGGGGAGGGGTTCGGCTTCCACGACGGCCTGCTCAGCGTTTAGCTATTCCAGAATTTTAGTCGTGCGTTGCCTCTTTGGTCGGGGTTCAAGAGGATCCTCTTCGGTTGCTTCCGAATCCTCGATCACCTCCATTTGTGTAGGGGGAGGGGGAGTCGGCTTTGACACAACTCCCAAAGTGGTCTTGGCAGATGGTTTGACAGGCTTCTTCGTCTTCTTTAACAGTGCCGCTTTCTCGGCCCAACTCATCTTTAAAGCAGGCTTGGTGGTGGTTGGAGGATCGGGTCCCGTAGCGGAGGCTACCAAAAGTTCGGCGATCGGGATGGTCTCTTCATCCAGGAAATCGTTGGTTGCTGGGGGATGAATCGGTCCGGTGGTGGTCGGTAGTGGTACTAGGGAGGCGTCTGCTCCCTCGGGTTTGAAAATTGTCACTGCAAAAAGAAAAAAGATGGGTCAAGGCATAACATAACAGAAAGTAACAAAATAAGTTAAGAGGGGAGTTTCTTACAGCCGTGTTTGTACAACCAGGCTTCATTGATCAGAACCTCCAGACTCCATTAGATCTTATTCCACTTCTGGTAAAATGCTTTAAAGGCGTCTGCCCGATCCTTGGGGAACTTGGACACCTTCACCATGGGATCTTGGGGATGGGCCCAGCTGGGCAGGAGTTGGAGATCAGTTCCTTTCGCAAAAAACCATTATTCATGCCACCCCTTATTGCTTGAAGGGGTCTTGATTGGGACGGATCGAGTAGTAGGCGTTTGTTTAATTGTCAAGACCGGGGCTCTTTTCGACCCGCCAACGGTGAATAGGGCGAAGAACAAATCGAGCCCAGGAGTGATTCCCAATTCCTGGCATATGGCTATGAAGGAGACTAGGTGGATATACGAGTTCGGCACGAGCTGCGCGAACCCGACTCTCACGAAGAACAAAAAAGAAGAAATGAATTCATGTAAGGGAATGTAACCCCATGATTTCGAACGTCTGGAGGATTTACCACCCATTCGCCCTCGGGACGCCAGAACATCTTCTCGTCGGGCTTCGGGATCCGGAGTTTGTATTCTTTGGGAATATTAAAGATGGTTTGAATATCGATAATCTGAGACGATGTGATGGTAGATGGGGTGTGGAGATGAGAAAACTCCTCTTTGGAGTGGTAGCGTTTTGATCCCGGCCTCGCAAGGCTCACCGGAGAAGGCAGGATCGAAGGAGTGGTGTCGGTGGGGGCTGCCGATAATTCGACCTCTAGGAGGTCGCCAGTGGTGAGGGTGGCGGTAGCAGGCTCAATGGCCGGAGGAATGATGGTATCAGCCATTTAGTGTTGAAATTGAATGGAATGGGACACAAATAGAGGTTTTGGGAAGAAAACGCACGAAATGATGCTCAAAGACAAATAGAGTAGACGTAACTGGTGAGATTTGGGGGAAGCAATGAACTCGCCAGAAATCGTTATCGCCGGAAAATCTTAGCAGAGATTTTGAGATGAAGAGTTCTGGAAAAGGTGACAGTGATTGACGGGGGGGGGGGGGGGTTTATAAAGCGTGTGGCACAGAACCCAAGGGCGGCTATTAAATGCCCAAGGTGGGACCTGGTGCAAAAATGCGTGCAACGTTTTGAGAAACGAGGTAAGACCGTTTGGCTTCCCCAGACAACTCATCATTAGTTGTTGTGACCTTTCATATACCTGACCTTTCAAGTCTCCAAATATAAGTACATTATAATCGGAGACTGGGGGACAATGTTCGGGAGTATTTTCCCGACCTTCATGTGGGCCGAAGGCCTGACATTAGAAGGGCTTTGGGAGTCCATCGGGCCAAGCCTGGGAGGAATTGAGTCTGCTTTCAGTCGACGTCCGAGTCCTTCTGGACCGGAGCCTCATCTCAGTGGATGTATTCGGGTTTAGCATTCGAGCCCCTTGGGCCGGAGCCTTACTTTGTTGTGGGGTGTTCGGGGCCGGGCCTTCGAGTTCTCTGGGCCGAAACCCAGACCTGATGGCGAGATTGTTTGGGCCTGCACAGTGGGCTCTCCTGCGTGAAGAGTTCAGGATCCTAATCGTAATTGAATAAGGTAACTCCAAAGGTAGTGGTTGGATTGGATTTCACCTGCACCTTTTAAGGAGATTGTGTTGGACCCAAGTTATGGTAACTACTACGACTAGGAGTCCTAATCGACTTTGAGAAAGGATTCTAAAGGTGGTGAGCACTATAAATACAAGGCCAAGGTTACAATTAATGTGTAATACCTATTTTGAAAGCACTAAACACATAGCCTCCATTGTTAAACCTTGTAATTAAGATGTACTTATTCTCACACCGAGTTATCCCCGTGCACAAGCCGCCAGTCAAGCTTCTGTGATCTATTATTGTGCGGTTCTAAAGACGTGGATTCTCGTGATTGACGCTACGTGAAACTTAACTTAGTTAACAATGCTTATTAAATTAATGTATCATACTTGTGAAGATGATACAATACCTTTGGAGCTAATAACGCGAAAGGAAGCACTCATAGCGTCAACAACTCTTCACAAGTTTTTATTACAATTCGATAATGCAACACCTGAACTTTTGTAATTCAAAAGAATTATTAATTTATGATTTTGATGGGACCATATATTTATATAAGGGTCTATTTAAAAATTATTATTTTATCAAAAATATTTTTTTAATTTATCCCATTAAACCAAGTCGGGAGTGGGGGAAAAATATTATTTTAAAGAAATTATTAATTTATCGAGTATTAATTTATAGAAATTCTACTGTACATTAGTATTATTTAGACCTGGCAATATAAGTAGTTAATCGTTGGGTCAAACCATATTAATCTGAACCAAATGGGTTTGTTAACCATTTTTATTTATTCAGTCAAGTTAAAGTTTGAACCCATATTTTTAAAATAAATATAGTTAATTAACTGGTTAACCATTTTTTAACCCATATTCTATTCAATTGCACTCCTCTCTCTCTCAGTAACCTCACCAAACACGATTATTTTTTTTGGGTGGGTGGGGGTAGAGGGTGGGCGGTGTATACATAATCGCTTAATATTAATTTATTTTAGGAGAGAGTGGTGGGGTGGGGGGGGGGGGTAGGTGGGGTAAGTGGGATACGTGGGTGGAGTGCGTGGGTGGGGTATACATAATCGCTAATATCATTTTTTCGAGAGAGTGTTGGGTGGGTGGGTAAGAAGGTAGGTGGGGTGGGGGTGGGGTGAGGTGGGTAGGTGGGTGGGGGTGTGGGGTGGGGGTGGGTGGGGTATACATAATCGATAATATCATTTTTTAGAGAGGGAGTGTTGGGTGGGTGGGTAAGTAGGTAGGTGATGTGGGGGTGGGGTGAGGTGGGTAAGTAGGTGGGGTATGGAGTGGGGGTGGGGTGGGTGGGGTATACATAATTGCTTAATATCATTTTTTGGGAGGGAGTGTTGGGTGGGTGGGTAGGTAGGTGGGTGGAATGGGGTGGGTAGGTGGGTGGGGGTGGGGGGTGGGGGTGGGGTGCATGGGTAGATGGGTGGGGGCGGGTGGGGTGGGTGGGGTACGTGAGTAAGTGGGGTGGAGGGATCGGGTAAGGGGTGGGGTGGGTAGGTAGGTGGGGTAGGGGTTTGTGGGGTATCATAATCGCTAATATCATTTTTTGGGAGGGAGTGTTGGGTGAATGGGTGGGTGGGGGTGGGGGTGGGAGTGGGGTGGATGGGTAAGTGGGGGTGGGGTGAGGGTGAGGGATTAGGGGGCTGAGAGGTGGAGGTGGGGGTGGGGGTGGGGGGTGGGGTGGGGTGGGGGGTATATGGGGTGGGGGTGGGTGGGTAAGTGGGGGTGGGGGATGCGGGTAAGGGGGTATATACATAATCATATAATATTATTATTTTTGGTTTGGTTTGGTTTGGTTGGGTTGGGTTGGGGTGGGTTGGGTTGGGTTGGGGTGGGGTGGGGTGGGGTGGGAGGTAAGGGGTATATACATAATCACATAATATTATTTTTTTTAGTGGTAGTGGGGGTGGTGGGGTGGGGTGGGGTAAGGGTTGGGTGGGGTTGGTGGGTAGGTAGGTGGGGGTGGGGGTGGGGGGGGAGTGGGAGTGGGGGGTAAGGGGTATATTCATAATCAAATAATATTATTATTTTTGGTTGGGTTGGGTTGGTTTGGGGTGGAGTGGGGGGTAAGGGGTATATACATAATCACATAATATTATTTTTTTTTGTGGTAGTGGGGTGGGGTGGAGGTAAGGGGTATATACATAATCACATAATATTAGTGTCAAATCAGGTATTCATAAAACTCATAACCCATAACAATATTAAAATGGTTAATATGGTTAATATGATTTTTAACCATAACCATATAGTTCCAACTCACATTATTCATATTAAAAATAGTTAATATAGTTTTAGTTCTTAAATGAAACCATAACCATATTTTGAAAACCAAAACCAACCCATAACCATATTTTGTCAGGCCTAGTATTATTATTTACATTGTAGTCAATTTTTTACTTTTGAACTTTATCAAGGATAAAGTTGTAAATCTCATTTACATTATAAGTAGGACTCTCACTGCACACTAAATTACTGCCAAAAATTTTACAAGTTTAATATGGATCAATGTGTTCTCATGAACCAACTATTCTCTAGTAGAAACGATGATATTCCTATGCAAAAATAATTGTCAACACCAATTGTTGGGCCATGATATTTTAGATATTGGGCCAAAGGGCTTGGGCCGAGTTACTTGGTTAATCTACCGGGTCATTTCAATTGGGCCCGATCAGTTGGGTCCTCTTTGTTGGGTCGGGTCAGTGGGCTGACCCAATAGATATTTAAATATCTACATCTTTGACTGGTAATTTTGAGTAGGATAGCAGTTGACCGATATGTCTGCAAGGCATTAATGTGGATGAGATTCAACATCAAGGTGGCAAACAGCCGATGGGATGTGGCGTGTCTTTGCATCATGCAATTTGAGATCGCCAAATGGGGGGATCGTGTTGGTTGATGTGGGTGGCACAAGAAACTGGGTCTGAGAGTATATCATAGCAAGGAGGTCTTCCAAGTATAGGTAACTGATAATTTTATCTCTCTCAATACAGTAGATATTTTATCCTCCATTCTTAACCTTGTGATCGCTCAGATCGACTCTCACGCTCGAAGCTATCCCCCTCGGCCTAAGCCGTCAAGCTTTTGGTGTTGATCGTGTTTATTGTGCAGGATCAGGACGTCTTACGTGATTGGGACATGGCGGAAGATCTTGGCGTTAACATTGGCACTAGAAGGAGGGCTGTGTTCTAGTGTACTTGAGTTTTCATTCATAATCTTTTCAGTTGTTCTACGTCGGAAGATGGTGAGGAGTAGAACTGTTACACCGGAGGGACAACTGATGCCGAAGGAAAGGTTTCCAAATATGAATCGGGGGGTTCTCGTTCGAGAGCCCATGGTGAAACCCGAAGATGGTTGGTCTTTGCTGCTGACAAGGAGCGTGATCATGGCCGAAGGCGAGTAGAAGGCACACCGCCTAGAACTCGACACCGAAGTGGTCAGGACGACAATGCTGCCAAGTTAGCGAAGATGACAGAAGAAGCAGATAAAGCTTTGGAGGTTCTCTTGAAGTAGAGCGAGGATATAGCTGAGCAGATGCTTCGGATGGCAGAGCTGAAGGACGAGGCGTACAATTATGAGCATATACTTCAGATGACAGAGCTGAGGGATGAGGCGTCCAATTATGTCCAGTCTGAAAGACGTAGTAAGCCTAAAGATGGACAACCATGAGTTCGAAAGCAGTCTATACACTTTGAAGACATGTCTCAAGGTGATCCTCATGACCGAAGAAGACCAAGGAGCCATACTCCTGAGCATCCAAAGAGGGTACCTCACCCTATCGGTTCTCGGGATTATGGTCGCAGCAGACGAAGAAGTTGATCCAGAAAGTATACACCTGAGAATACAAAGAAGGCACTCCGCCTTGATTGTTCTTGCCACAGCGAAAGGGCTCATCACCGAAGCAGATCTAGAAGCCACACACCTGAGAATTCGAAGAGGGCACACCACCCTACGGATACTCATCGTTGAAGAAGCCCGCTTAAAGCTGCAGGTTCAGATAGAAAGCAGTACCCGGTTTACTATGCAAGTCATGTCCTTAGGGATGCTGAAACTAGCTGAGGAGTCCAACAAAGTCGTTGCAGTGTTTCGGCAGAAGCAGAGTTCATGGACGCTGTGTTCAGACAGATATTCTACTCCGGACAATCGGCAAAGAAATCGCCGATTCGTGATTCAAAGACACAAAATTCAATTTGAGTTAGGAGGTTCTATTTGGACTCACCGACCATTCGATGGTAGCCTTATCGGCGTGTGGTCCTTATGAATTTGTCGTGCCCTTCGTGGTAGCAAAACTTCATCGGTGTAAGGAGGTTCTATCGGACTCGCTGACCATTCGATGGTAGCCTTATTGGCAGGTGGTCCTTATGAATTTGTCAGGCCCTTCGTGGTAGGCAAAATTCATCGGTGTAAAGAGGTTCGATCGGACTCGCTGACCATTCGATGGTAGCCTTATTGGCAGGAGTGTCCTTATGAATTTGTTCTATCCTGCGTGGTAAACAAATTTTATAGTCCTTTTAATATTGTTTTACCCCGAGTGGTAAACCAATTCACGACGATGTAAGGAGGTTCGGTCGGACTCGCTGACCATTCGATGGTAGCCTTATTGGCAGGAGTGTCCTTATGAATTTGTTTTACCCCATGTGGTAAACAAATTTCAATGTCCTTATATCTTTGTTATACCCTGCGTGGTAGACAAATGTCCTTATATTTTTGTTATACCCTGTGCGGTAAACAAATTCCAAATGGTGCAAGGAGGATCGGCTGGATTCATTTTATTTGCATGATCTGTCTCACACTTCGGTAACGATAAATATGCATTACTTTATTTTGTTCAAGTGTTGAGTTCGGATTATATTATTATTGTTCTTAACTGTTATATAATTTGCTTGATTATTGACTAACATTTTAAGATAAGAGGCACTTGTACATTTTTCACGTTGATGAATGATGAATTATTGACATGAAATTTTCACCCAGAAGTAATAAGGCAGTTGATATTTCATTAATATTAACTGTTCACAACAAGTTAGAATTTTCGCAGAAAGTTCTACAGCTAAAGGTAAAGGGGAGGTCATCTTCAGGCTTCTTCTTTGTCATCATCGTCGTCTAAAGAGTTTAGAAGAGATGGATCTACTTTGGCCGCGACAAGATTTTTCTTACCTTTACTTCGGCAAATTTCATATCCTTTGGCATACATATGGACGATCTCATTGTTCAGCTCGGCGGATTTTTTGTATGCTGCCTGGATTTCCTTACAAAGGTCTTCGGTCAGTGGCGGACCCAAATTCCTAAGGGCCCAAAGCTCTTTGAGCTTTTCTTCAAGCTTCTGACGATGTGCCAGATGCTTTGATTCTTTATCTTGGATCGACATTTATATCAATGATGACCCGACTTCAGAATGGCGTTCTCCCTTCGGGCGGCGTCCTCTTTGGCATCCTCTTCGGATTCTTTGTATTTGAGACGGAGGCACCCGAAGATAGCGTTTGCTGCAGATGACTAGTATTAGTCAATCAGTTCAAATAGATGGGCAATGATGTAAATGAATAAGTCAAAATATCAAATTCCTTTAGTCCGATATTTCATTCCCTCATCAATCAGGTCCATTATGGAACTTTTGCCGAACCGATGGTCATCGGTATCACGGACGAGGAATTGTGGAGCTGAAATGGGAATTTCTCATCGGATTCTGGCAGAGAGTGAGAGATCTCATCGATATGCGCTCTACTTATTCTTCGAGTTCTTTGTCAGAAACCACGATTTCAACCAGGGTGTCCGAAGGAAGATCGGCTTCTGTGGGAGGTACTTGTGGCTCTTCGGCTGTTGGAAGAGTTATTTGGATTTTCCTCTTTTTTGCACAAAGGACTCGAGTCCGTTCATCAAGGGGCATATCGAGGAGGCACTCGTTGTAAGTATGTGTGATGGGCTGTTCTAATTTTCGGCCAGCTTGCTTTCTTTGGCGAGGTTGGTTTGTCCTTTCAGTGGGAGTTGATTCTGTGGCTTGAGCTTCGGTAGTTGAAGGCTTCTCAGTTGGTACTTCTGTAAGTGTCGGCAAAGATGAACCCTTTATGTTGCTATTTGATGTTCACCAGATAAGCCTCGGTAAGCTATATTTTAGACCTTTATTGATCTTATTATAATTCTTTTTGCCCTAAACCGATGCCATTTATACTCTTTCATTAAACATCCTGTTTAATAAAAGACTGGGGGAAATGTTGGGCCATGATATTTTAGATATTGGGCCAAAGGGCTTGGGCCGAGTTACTTGGTTAATCTACCGGGTCATTTCAGTTGGGCCAGATCAGTTGGGTTCTCTTTATTGGGTTAGGGTCATTATGTAACCCCATCGATATTTAAATATCTACATCTTTGATCGGTAATGATGAGTAAAATAGCAAATGACCGAAATGTATGTCTCAGCAAGGCATTAATGTGGATGGGATTCATTTAATTTGAAGGTGGCAAACAAAGGATGGATGTGGCGGTCTTTCGATGCGATCACCGAGATCGCGCAAATTGTGGGGACTTTGTCGGTAGTAGTGGCACAAGAAACCGTCCGAGAGTATATCATAGCAAGGAGGTCTTCCAAGTACAGGTAACTGATAATTTTATCTCTCTCAATACACTAGATATTTTATCCTCCATTGTTAAACTTGTGATCGCTTGTCAGATCGACTCTTACGCTCGAACTATCCTCGACTGACCGAAGCGCTGCTTTTAGTGTTGATCGATTTATCATAAGAAATCGGGACGCCTTACGTGATTAGACGCGTGAAGAAGATCGTGGCTTATTACACTAATGATATACTCCATCTTATTAGATGAAGTGGTACACATTACTTTTTTTTTCAATCAATCAATCAATCAATATCTTAAATTATAAATATATTTTTCAAATGACAACATACTTTATATAAATATCGCATGTGCAATTTAGAAATAAATATGATCGTAATTATTTTTCTTCCAAATATTAAATGTAACATATATCCTTTATGTAGATTACAAGGGCATATTGTAACGACTTAATGATTTAGAATTGCAAAAATTATTATTATTAATTAATTCATTTAAAAAAACATAACTATACGTCTATACTTGTATTCAAGATTCCACCATTTGTCGTAATCATTAAGGTCGTTGTCCAAGATTAATTAAGTTAATCATGGGTACTTAGTCACTGTCATTTGTTTCAAAGTACCACCCGTTATAGATCATCCTGGGAAAAGCAAACAATTATTAGTTGTATAATACATATGGCCCTGAACCCTAAACAATAAAAGTATTGTTACCTTATCTGGACTCGATATAATATACTTAGTGGAGTAATGTGTATTTAAGCTCCTGATCCAAAGGACAATTAAAATAATTTTCTTTAAAGATTTATGAAAAATGATAGTATATATTGTAAATATTTATGTCAATTTTTAATTGTGAGCTACGTAAATATATTAATGGTATATTTTTTAATTGTGAGCTATGTAAATATATTAATGGTATATTTTTTAGAAAAACGTATAATAAATGAGCTAGATTCTCCTACAATTTGTATTAATCTCAATAAGTTTCATAATAATAATAATAATATTTCATTAAGAAGACAAACTGATAAGAATCTGCACACGATGATAGAAGCAGCCAAAATTAGGAGTAGTTTAGTAATCTATTCGTTTTAAAATAAAACTAAAGATGTTTTTAAATTTAAAGTTGCATAAATTTATTTAATTTTAATTAATAGATTGTAAAAAAAAAATTCATAATTTTTAATGAATTGTCTAAATTTTAAATTTAAAAATATATCAAATTAATTTTAAAAATTAATAATAATTTTATAATTTAAAACGAGCAGAGTACATAATAGTCATGAAATGAAAAGAAGATATCATGCTAGTTTGGCAGGACTTCTCCCACTTTTACTAATGAAGAACAAGATATAGAGAGATGGAGATCATTTGTTCAGGATATTAATTTATAGTACCTGAACCTCTTCAAGAAATATTATTGTTTAGCATATAACAAAATATAATGCATGGCTAAATGCCTAAATAAACACAGTTTACCTTAGTTCCTTTTTTCGCATCTATATAATAGTATTGCAGCAATATATTTAATACCAAGTATACTGTCTGTAGAATTTATTTTCCTTACTTTTTCTCGAGTATTACTGCACCTACAAAAAAAATTCTTACTTACAAAATTGTTCGGGAGCGTTTTGTCGACCTTCGTATGGGCAGAAGGCCTGATATTAGAAGGGGTTTATGAATCCACTGGGCCGAAGCCCATGGTGAAGTTGGAGGTGTTCAGGTCGGCGTCCGAGTCCTTCTGGGCCGGAGCCTCATCTTGGTGGATGTCTTTTGGGTTCGGCTTCCGAGTCCTTAGGGCCGGAACCGTGTCCCGTCGTGTGGAGTTCGGGGTCGGGTCTTCGAGTCCTTTGGGCCGTGACCCAAACCTGATGGTGGAATTGTTTGGACCTGCACAGTGGGCTCTCCTGCGTGCAGAGTCCGAGATCCTAACTATAATTAAACAAGGCAACTCCAAATGTAGTGATTGGATTGGATTCCACTTACACTTTTTAAGGAGATTGTGTTGGACCCAAGTTATGGTAACTACCATGACTAGGAGTCCTAATCCGACTCGGAGAAGGATTCTAAAGGTGGTGACACTATAAATACAAGGTCAAGGTTACAATTAACAGGTAATACCTACTTTTGAGCACTAAATATTCAGTCTCCATTGTTAAACCTTGTAACGGCCTGTACTTATTCTCACACCAAAGCTATCCCCTACGCAAGACAAGACGCCAAGCTTCATGTGTGATCCGTTATTGTGCGTGTTCTAGCGCTTGATTCGTGATTGGGCCTTAAGAAAACTAGGCGTTAACATCAAGCGCTAGAGGAGGGCTTTTAGTGTTCTTACAATCACAAATGATTTTTCCTAAGAGAGGCTACAAGCGAGCATGAAGTATGTAGTTTCTGACCGTGAAAAGGCTAAGACGCACCAGACCACTCAGGTGAGAGGGTCGGTGAAAGACAGACTGGAATCACTCACGGGCATTGGAGGTGCATGGGAAAGGCCGAGGCGAGAGCAGTCGGGATCAGAGAGAGTTCATCCTGCAGAAGAAGATGCAACAGAACAAAGATGTCATGATGGCCCTGCGTCTTCAGCAAGACGAACTCGAGCGGCAGATGGCTAATATGGCTGGAGAACAGGAGGCATCCTCAAAAAGGCGTAGGCATCAGAGCCGATCCCGGTCACACCGACGGGGAGAAGCCGATAAGGAAATGAGTAGGTATCGAAGCCGCTCAAGGGATGGCCGAAGCCGGAGAAGGAGTCATTCAGCAGAGCGACGATCAGAACATCCAGGCAGGTCGGGACTGAGGAGGAGGGACGGTGTAAGACCCCAACTTATTATTAATGAAATTTAATTTTCTCTATTTATTATTTTGAAATAGTAAGGGTTGATTTGATTAATGTGGATAGTTAGGGGTAAAATACACAAATATTTCAAAATAAGCAAGTGGTTATAAAATATTCATTGTTGTTTTAGAATATTCGTTTGGTCGTGGAATATTCGTACTTATCTGGAATATTCGTATGCTGGCACAAGCACCCATGTAGTGTAGCCCCATAACCCAGAAAGCGATTGGATGAAGAAAATGACAAATATAAGTTGTTTAAAAATAACTGCGTAGTTAGTTGTTACCAAGTATCACCGTTAAAATACTTTGGGGTTAAAACACAAGAAGACACTACCAGTATTGCACCAATTATTGATTCTTACGTAAGAAGACACTACTCAATAATTTGTTGTATATTATCTTAGTCATAATATTCTTTACCGGGCTAGTTGAGCTCACCCTTTTCCTTTTTGTTCCATTTTTCTTCTCGTGAGGCGAGAATATAAATAAAGTACGAAGCCTGGGGTATGGAATGAAGGTTCTAGAGAGAATTGTTTAGTAGTCCTCACCATTTTGTATAATAATGTATCAATAAATGTGATGAGGATTTATTTGAGTATAGATATTGTCTGAAGATAATATTTGTATTCAAACTCACAGCTTTCTTGTTGTAATAATAAAGTTGTAGTTGCTTTCGCATCATGTATTGACAACTCGTAATGGGTGATGTATACTTATTTTGGGGACGCCACAGACGGACTCTGAACACCAAGCGATGACAGACCCCGATCGTCCCCCCATGAGGACGAGTCCGACCCCCTCGCTCGAAGGGTGACAGAATTGGAAAAATTACTGTTGGCAAAGAACTCGATGGGGATGCCTGTAGCTTGCTTAGGGTCGCCCTTCTCGCCCAAAATCAACAACGTAACAGCCGATCCCAAAAAGAAGATGCCCCCGATGGAGACCTATGATGGGCTGGGGGATCCGTATGACCACTCGGATGGGTAACAAGAGGCGATGGAGACCTATGATGGGCTGGGGGATCCGTATGATGGGCTCGGTTCGGGAGTAACAAGAGGCAAGGAAAGATCACAGCGTCCCTCATGCAGGTCAGACAGAAATCGGATGAAAGCCTAGGACAGTATGTCAAAAGGTTCCGAGAGGCTGTGGGGTCGGTAGCAGAGTTAAACTCCCCACAAGCCCTGGGATTTTTCACTACTGGCCTGGACATCGGGAAGTCGAAGAAGCTAATGAAGAATTTGGTGATCAACCCTCCGGCTGACTTGACAGAAGCTCAAACTTCGTCCTCATTGATGGGGATCTATATCGAAGGGCTTTTAGCTCTCCACTGCTCAATTGCTTAACTCCATCAGAGGCAGATTACACTCTTCTGGAGGTACATGAAGGGATCTGTGGGGATCACATGGGAGCAAAGTCACTGACACATAAGATTTTGAGGCAAGGGTGTTACTGGCCGACTATCTACACAGAGGTCAAGGAATTCGTCAGAAAGTGTCCCAAGTGTCAGCTGAACAACACAATCCCACATCAACCTCCCGAAGAGCAGTATTTGGTCTTATCCCTGATTCCCTTTGCTGTATGGTGATCGACATCCTAGGGCCTCTGCCGAAGGCCAAGGGATAAGTTAGCTTTGTGATTGTGGCTATCGACTATATGACGAAATGCGTCGAAGCCAAACCGTTGCAGACGATCACCGAACAAGAATGCCTAAAATTTTTCAAAGAATGAGTGGTTTATCGTTTCGGCATCCCGATGGCGGTGGTCTCTGATAATGGCAGACAGTTCATAGGATCAAAGTTCGAAGGCTTTTTGAAAGAGTTGGGAATTCAGCATCGCAAGACTTCAGTCGCCCACCCTCAGTTGAATGGTCAAGTAGAAGTGACCAACCGAACCCTACTCAACGGGATCAAAAGAAGGTTGGATGAATTAAAGGGTCGGTGGCCCGAAGAGCTGCTGTCTGTTTTGTGGGCATATCGTACTACTCTGAGGACAACAACCGGGGACTCTCCATTCCGTCTGGCGTACGGGATCGATGCACTCATACCAGTTGAGATCGGATCCCCCACTCTTAGAGTCAGTCAGTACAAAGAGCTATACAACGATGACGGTCTAAAAACAAATTTGGATCTGCTAGAAGAGGTTTGGGACTCTGCTATGTTGAGGTTGGCTGTCTATCAGCATAGAACAGCCCGACACTACAACCAAAAGGTTAAGCCGAGGAGGTTTGCAGTAGGAGATTTGGTCCTCCAGGAGTCAGAGGCATCAACCCCTCAGAACACTGGCAGGCTGATGCCTAACTGGGAGGGACCTTATGAGGTGGTAGAGGTACCGAAGCCAGATACATACCGGCTTCGAGCAATGGATGGTTCGGAAGTAAAGAATACATGACATGCTGGAGGACTTAGAAAATTTTACCAGTGATAGTTATGTCATTCTTTTCTTTATCCATGTAACCTTTCAATCTTAAATGAAATAAATGCAAGTTTTCTTTGGAGATGCTTAACTTCATCTATATTCATACGTTTCTTAATACTCGAACGGATAAACTTCGGGTACTATCCGATCAGTCAGTTCGGAAAGACACCACCGATCGAGATAAGTCCCGAGTATAACTGATCGAAAATTCAATAAATTCTCAAATTAGACAAGCTTCGGGCATTATCTGATCAGAAGGTTCAGAAAGACACCGCTGATCGAGATAAGTCCCGAGTATAGCTGATCGAGAAAACTGTTATTTTTTAGATAAACTTCGGACATGGTCCGATCAGAAGGTTCGAAAAGACACCACTGGTCGAGATAAGTCAGAAGTATAATCGACATAAAATTTATAAATGTAAAACTTTTATACTTCATTCATAGTTGTGAAATTTTACGTAACCCGATCGCTCACGATTCGGGTGACTTACAAACAAGAAGAAAAATGGAAGAAGTACAAAAATTTACAAGTCTTAAAAAGGTTATTCGGGAGGAGGATCTTCACCGGCTTCAGATTCTTCATCCGACGAGTCAAGAAGGGCGGCATCGAGCCCAGCAGCCATTAACTTTGCCTTAGCCTTTTCACGATAAGTCTTGTACCCTTCGCCAAACCGGGCCACGACTTTCTGCTCAAAGCTTCGGACTCTTCATATTCAAATGATAGCTATCTGCTTGACTCGATAAGCTCTCCTCGCAAGGCTCTTCACTTCAAATGGTCCGTCAGAGCATTGTTGTCTCAGATCAAATGCATCATTTTATCATGCATCCCGGAGAGTTTTTCGGTCATGGCAATGATGGCCTTCTCCCGATCCTTGACATCCTCGATCAGATGCTCCTTTTCCCCGAGAAGCTTCTTAGCATGATTGTCCAAACCGACGAACTCTTCTTGCAAGAGGGAGTATTGTGACCTGAGTTCATTGGCCTGACGCTCGGCCTGGGTCACCTTATTTTAGGTCTCGGCGTGAGAATCTTTCTCTTTCTTCAGGTCCGAATTAAGACCTCGGATCTCAGCCTTGAGCAGCGAGACATCCAACCTCAGTTGAACTTCCTTTCGGGTCGTTCGAGCTAGGGGTGGAATGGCCCGGGATAAAACGGCGTTGGCCTGAATCAGAAGAAATGAATTAGCTATACCGAATAAAACATGAAAATAACAGGAAAAGTTATCCGATCTGTGAAATACCTGGCACTGGGCTCGGACGTAAGCTACCAGGTAGTCTTCAAAAGTGAACCCTTCGAAGCGGTCGTCATCACCAGATAGTTTAAAATGATCAAACAGCTGGAAAGGGAATACTTTGGAAGGGCTCTTCGGCCAACATGTGGTCAGGTGATCCCACAGATGAGCTCTGGTTTGGAGGAGGCGTTGAGGTGACTACGGATCGGGCCACTATGAACAAAGCGGTTTGGGGCCTTCGATGAGCCGTGGTTTTTTTGATTGGGGCTCGAGGAGATCCTCTTCGGTATCCTCCGAATCCACGATCACCTCGGCTTGAATAGGTGGTAGAGGGGGAGCCGACTTCGGCGGCACTGCAGAAGTGGTGTGGGCGGAGGCTTTTACAGCAGGCCTGGAGGATTTCTTGGCCTTCTTCAGCTGAGTCATTTTCTTGGCCCGACTCATCTTCAGGGCATTCTTGGTGGTGGTTGGAGGGTCGGGCCCCGAAGTGGAACCCAGAAAGAGCTCGGTGATTGGGATGGTGTCCTCGTCAGGAGAGTCATCGGTCACCGGAGGCCTGATTGGTACTGGGGCAGTAGGAAGAGGGGCCAAGGAGTCGTCGACACCTTCGGGCTTGAAAATCATCACTACACAGAGGAAAGTATGTTAAGATGAAAACTTTCGTATCAAGAATGCTTGAAATGAAGGGAATGGGGAATCAGTCAGAAGCGAGAGACTTACATCCATGTTTTTATAACCAAGCTTCACTTGACAAGATAGCCAGACTCCACTCTGTTTTTCTCCACTTCTTGAAAAATGCCTTGAAGGCGTCGGCCCGATCCTTTGGGAACTTCGACACTTTGGCTATTGGGTCAGTAGGATGGGCCCAATGTGGAAGAAGCTGGAGATCAGTTCCCTTGATAAAGAACCACTTGTCGTGCCACCCCTTGTTACTAGAAGGGGTTTTGATGAGGACAGGTCGGTTGGTTCGTTTGTTTAGCTGGCGAAGACCGGGTTCTTTCGACCCGGTGACTGTGAATAAGGCGAAGAAGAAGTTGAGACCGGAGTGATCCCGATCTCTTGGCATAATGCGATAAAGGAGATTAAATGAATGAAAGAGTTTGGCACGAGTTGTCCAAACCCGATCCCAACAAAGCAGAGGAATGAGGATATGAATTCGTGAAGAGGGAATCGAACCCCATACTTCAGACTGTATAAGGGAACGACCACCCACTCACCCTCGGGCCTCCAGAACATTTTCTCGTCGGGCTGAGGTACCCGAAGCTTGTATTCTTTGGGGATCTTGAATAGGGTTCAGATGTTAGAGATTTGAGAGGGTGTGATGGTAGAAGGAGTGTGGAGATGAGAAAACTCCTCGGAGGAGTGGTAGGCATTTCAGATCTTGGCCTCAGTGTAAGACCCCAACTTATTATTAATGAAATTTAATTTTCTCTATTTATTATTTTGAAATAGTAAGGGTTGATTTGATTAATGTGGATAGTTAGGGGTAAAATACACAAATATTTCAAAATAAGCAAGTGGTTATAAAATATTCATTGTTGTTTGAGAATATTCGTTTGGTCGTGGAATATTCGTACTATCGGGAATATTCGCATTTACCTAATAAGCAGACCATGTGTGGGCCCCATAACTGAAAGCGATTGGATGAAGAAGAAACGACAAATATAAGTTGTTTAAAAATAACTAGTAGTTATTACCAAGTATCTTCGTTAAAATACTCTGGTGGTTAAAACACAAGAAGATACCAGTATTGCACACCAATTATTGATTCTTACGTAAGAAGGCACTACTCAATAATGGTTACAGTAATTTACTGCTCAAAGATTTTATTGATTTAATAATTGTTATATTGATATTTTATATTCTTCATTGTTTTTCAATAATCACATTACACGATTTTTTTTTTTTATCGAAGCAATAATTCATATTATCCGAATAATGTTATTAGATAACATTATTGGCAATATCTAGAAAGTTCTCGTCTAAGGAGAGGTTTGGTCACCTAATCACACGCCAAGAAGAGAAATTCTTATCGAAAGCCCCTCTTCCCTGAACCGCCTGGTCATCAATATTGTGATTCTCGTAATATTATTTGTGAATAATTAATTATTGATTCATATGATGAGAAAAATATTGATTTTATGTGGATATAGATGGAGAAATTTTTTAAAATGACAATTGTTGAAAATTAATATTTTATTTTTTCCGATAAAATAATTCATTTAAATATATTATTTTAATAATATAATAATGGTGATATTTTTACAACGAATGTGGGATATATGAGTATACAAGGAGGAAGAGTATTTTGTGGCAATAAATGTTTAAAACATGTTAAACATGCTCGATTGGACCCCATTTATCGACCGAAATTTGATTATAAATTTATAAAATCTACTGCTTTGTGGATTTCAAGCAATTTCTGATTGGAATTTGGAAAAACTTTCTTCTGCAAAGTTGTAGAGAATTGAATTTCCTATAAAAATACGCGTGATTCGAATTTTCTGATAAAAGGGCTATTTATTATGAATTATTGAAGTTCCGAAGCTCCGAAATAATTGATTTTTGGATGTTTAAAATAATTTAATTAGAAAAACGTTTTTGATATGTTTGGTGGGTTTGGTTGGTTGTTGAAATGAGCTGATTTCAGTTTATAAGAATGTGCGTAGAAAAAATTTTATATATTAATATTATATTAAATTTTCTGCTTTGGTGTTCTAAGCAATTTCCTATAAATAGGGTGCTTAGGTTAGAATTGAAAATCACACCAGAAACTGAAGTTTTCTCTCTCTATATTATCGAGCGTATTCTTGTGAGTATTTTGAGTATAGTTTGAGTATTGCTATACGATGCAAGTTCAAGTCATAGCCTTTATATCCTGTTTCAAATTTAGAAGACCGATCTTTCGAGGTAAGGGATATTTTTTTTTTTCAGAATGATATTATTTCTTCAATATCATTATGTCAAATATTGATCTGAAGTTTTTATCAAATTTGGAACTTTTGGTGTCTGAGTTACTATTCACGATACTCTGACTTATTCACGATACTGCATACTATTTATTTACTAATACGACTATTCATCTAAAAATGAAAATTTTCCTTTTCGTCTAAAATATCTATTCGGATACTAGCTTTGATTGTATCCATGTTTTGATCATTCTTGAATTTTACACCACTATGATTATTTTTGAGGTATTTTTGGACGTGGATAAAACAAAGTACGAATCCTTAATCCTTAATCCTTGTCATTTTGTTTCACCGGATTCGCTTTTTAAAAATATTTTTCATCATCTTCATCTTAAATGATGATATTATGGAATATCTTTGGCTCAGAGTGCAAAGATGAATGATTTTTGAAGAATATCTTTGGCCCAGTAGTGCAAAGATGAACAGTGTTTAGATGAACACTTACTAATCGATGAATATCTTTGGCCCGTAGTGCAAAGATGAATATTTGATTCCGATGTATATCGATTGATGTTACAGGATAAAAGATAGACGGTGAACTTTTAAATTCATACATAGAAGATAGTAGTTTGCATTATCTACTTAACTCTTCTAATGAATTATTATTTCATTGCGAATATTGATTTAAAAACTTGTTGTCTATCAGTATTCTATTAGATTTTTCCCTGTTGAAAACTAACGATAATTTGTTGTATATTATCTTAGTCATAATATTCTTTCTTGAGCTAGTTGAGCTCACCTTTTCCTTTTGTTCCATTTTTCTTCTCGTGAGGCGAGAATATAATGAGTACGTAGCCTGGGGTATGGAATGAAGGTTCTAGAGAGAATTGTTTAGTAGTCCTCACCATTTTTGTATAATAATGTATCAATAAATGTGATGAGGATTTATTTGAGTATAGATATTGTCTGAAGATAATATTTGTATTCAAACTCACGCTTTCTTGTTGTAATAATAAAGTTGTAGTTGTTTCTGTACCATGTATTGACAACTCAGAATGGGTGATGTATGTGACGCCCCCAAAATTAGGTATACATCACCCATCTTGGGTCGCCACTTACATGGTACAGAATTTAAATACAACTTACTAACATAACTCATTGTAATAATACGACATAAACCGTGAGTTTAAATACAAATATCATCTACTAGATATTATACAAACTCATAAAGGAGTCCTCATTACAATTATTATCACACTATTTCACGTAATAAATGAGGACTACTAATGCTATCTTCGTGACCATCACTGCTTTCGACTCGTCCCAAATTATATTCTCATTTCCTGAAGAGAATAAAGGAAAGAAGGGTGAGCTCAACTAGCCCAAAGAAGAAATATTATGACTAAGATAATGCGTAATAAATTATCAATAGTCTTCAACAATGTTAAACCGATAAAATACAATGACATAAACCGGCTTTAATCATAATGAATATGCAATCCATTAAAAGAGTCAAGTAGAAAATAAAGTCTACTATCTTTTAGGTTTTAAAAGGTTTTTCATCATCATATAAATGAGACTCACTTTTAATAAATATTCCACATCATCGAATCACCCCCGCACTACTACCAAGGATATTCTTTAAGATCACGACCACAATTATTCATGCACTACTACGGCCAAGAATATTTGTGTATTCATTAATGGTCATGATCATGCCAACAATCGGCCCATCAATGCACTACTACCAATCGAGGATTTTTACCACATCATTTGTAACATTACTACCCATGATTACAATCAATAGTCTCTCGGTCATAATCATACCAAGTCCATCTATGCACTACAGTGCCATGTATGACTTTTAAAAAATATATAAACATGAGGATGATGACAATGATATAAGAATTCAATAAAACAAGTTCAAGAATTATTTTATCCAGAATTATTAACATCCAAATTATCAATATGATATCGCTTTTGTAGAGTAAAAATTCAAGAATGATCGTAAGAATATTTTCATGAAAGATATCGATGAAACGCAAATATCAAGGATATTCCACTAATTTCATGGAGTATAGAAGTCAAAGTTTTAACCAACTAGGTATAATAAAGAATGGAATAACAAAAGAAATCACCACGCATGCGATAGAATCGCATGCATGTGTTTATTCCAATGTAAAAAAATAAATAACGGAACCAGTCGTGAAATTCACACCGATAGGATGTTCCAAATGTAATAATAAAGATGGAACCAGATCCTGTAAAACACACGACATAGGATATTCCAACAGAATAATAAAGATTTTAACCAGTCCTGTGTAAAACACATGCATGTAATGTTCCAACAGAATAATAAAGATTTTAACCAGTCCTGTAAAACACACGCATGTGATGTTCCAACAGAATAATAAAGATTTTAACCAGTCCTGTAAAACACACGCATGTGATGTTCCAATGTAATCATAGAAGAATGTCACCAAGTATAGGTAAACCATGATATAAAGGTTATTCCAATGTAATAATTAGCAATGGAATAACAACAGCTTCTCTTCATGAATAAGAAAGAATAACACCCTTACATTTGGTAGAATATTGAATAATCGCAAAGAAAGTAGTAATAAAATACTCTTCTTCTTTCTCTTATTCTCTATACTTTCTCTCTATAGCTTGAATGAATTCGTGAAAATAATGAAGCCCTAGGCCTCTATTTATAGAAGATTTCTAGCTTAAACCGCCGCCGCCGTGAAAAGGCAAGTGGCTCGACGACTAATGATGTGAAAAGAAAAGTGGTTCGACGCTCAGAATGTGAAACGACAAGTGGTTCGACGCTCAGAATGTGAAACGACAAGTGGTTCGATCACCGTAATGTGAAACGACAAGTGGTTCGACGTCTGGTAAAGGTAATTACTATTAACGAAGGTAAATACTATCGACGAAGGTAATTACTATTCATTCACAAGGTAATTACTATCGACGAAGGTAATTACTATCGACGAAGAGACTCTTAGATGATGACATATGAGCCCCCATAAAATAATCAAACTTACCACAAATCATTTTTTTTTTATCAACACATATTTAATCTTTCAACAATTATTAATCATTTATAACTTGTCGCCTCAATTATTGATTTAATACTATAACATATTATATGATGATAATCGTGACAATAATTGAATCAATAATATAAGAGATATGATGCAAAGAATTATCGTAGTAATAATCGAGCATAAATGAGTGACTTCTCACGTAAAGATCAATAATCAATACCGCAGTACTACTATGCAACTACGCAGTATTATCGTATTTTTACCACCGGTAGTTCAACAGCTTTAATCGGTGAATACCTCCGCCAAGTTATTTTTATAAAATACTTTTGTCGCTTTCAATCCGACAATAATTTCACATTGTGGGGTCCACCAATGATTGAGCCATTGTATTTAATATTCCCTAACAAAAAGAATATTCCCCACCAAACGAATATTTTATAACAACTTGCATACTTTGCAAAATTTATAAATATTACCCACAACTATAACATTATATCAAATTTATTCCATAATATTCAAAAATAATATTTATAGAAAAATTCATCTTTATTTATAAAAGTCGGGTCTTACAACCTCCCTTCTTATGAAATTTCGCCGAAAATTAGGGTACGACTGGTATGTCAAGAGGTAAGGATACCTTGATTTCATTTCGATTCTAACTCCCAAGTCATTTCCTCAACATCGTGGTTCCTCCACAAAACTTTCGACTTGAGGTATAACCTCGAGCGTAGAATATGTTCCTTCTTATCCAAAATTTGAACAGAACCTCTTCATACGCCAAATCTTCCGCTATTTCGTCCGGTTCTAACTCAATAATATGGTTCGGGTCTTTCACATATTTACGTAACATAGATATGTGAAAAACGCTATGAACACGAGACATATTTGGCAGAAAGTCGAGTCTATAGGCCACGCTTCCTACTCGATCGAGGATTAAAATGGATCGATGAATCGAGGGTTAAGTTTTCCTCTCTTTCCAAATCTTGTAACTCCTTTCCATGGAGCAACTCTTAACAACACACGATCTCCTATATCGAATTCCACGTCTTTCGATGAAGATCAAGATAACTTTTTGTCGATTTTGTGAGGTTTTTATACGTTGTCGGATCGTTTGAATCTTTTTCGTAGTCATACGCACCAACTCCGGCCCCAACAACGTTGATTCACCCACCTCATCCCAAAGATACCGAGAAACGACACTTTCTTCCATACAACGCTCGAATGGAGCCATGCCAATACTTGCTTGATAACCATTGTTGAGAAAACTCCACCAATGGTAAGAACTTGTCCCAACTCCCTTGAAATCAAGGACACAGTAGTCTTAATAGATCTTCAAGAGTTTGAATAGTCCTCTCCGATCGTCCGTCCGTCTCGAGGATGATATGCCGAAGCTAAATCGTAAGTCCGCGCTTCATAGCTTTTTGCAAACTAACCCAAAATCGTGAAGTGAATCTTGGGTCTCGATCGTAAACTATGGATACCAGGATACCATGCAGCCTTACAATCTCGCTTATGTACACGACAGCAAGACGTTCAAGTGTATAAGTTTCTCGATTCGGTAGAAGAAATGAGCGACTTGGTCAATCTATCAACAATGACCCAAATCGCATCAACGCCTTTAAGAAACTTTAGGAAGACCCCAGAATCGAAATCCATGGTAATGTGCTCCCACTTCCATTCTAGAATTTCAAGTGGTTGCAATGGACCTTTTGGTACTTGATGCTCCGCTTAACTCGTTGACAAGTTAGACACCTTTGAGATAAACAAATACTATCTCTCTCTTCATATTGCTCCACCAAAATGTATGATTTAATATCATGATACATTTTGGTACTCCCAGATGGATTGCAAATGGTGTGTTGTCAGGCGCCCATCATGATATTATACTTTAAATCGTGGTCGTTAGAACACAAAGTTTGGAGTTGACTCAAGTATTCCTTCTTCATCGATTCTTGCTTCCTAAGATAAGACCTTCTTGCACTTTTTTCCTCATACGCATCACCCCAGTCCAGAGCTCGAGCAGCCTTTAACTTTATCGATTAAAGTCGGTTCTACTCGTATACTCGCTTATCATCACATGCGTCCCTCGAGTCTTTAACTCTATCTCCATCCTTTGCAAGTCACACAAAATGGGCCTCATATTGACAACATCGCACTCGTGATTGCATATGATTTTCTACTCAATCGCGCCGCCTACCACGCTTGCTTTTTTCCGTGATGGTATTGATGGTATGATCATAATCTTTCAATGATTCTAGCCAACGTCGTTGTCGCATGTTGAGTTCTTTTTTGAGTGAAGAAATATTTGAGGCTTTTATGATCCGTAAAGATCTCCACTTTCTCCCCATACAAGTAATGCCTCCAAATTTTAAGTGCAAAGATAACAAATGCTAACTCTAGATCATGAGTAGGATAATTCCTCTCATATTCTTTGAGTTGTCATGAGGCATAAAGCTATTACTTTTCCATGTTGCATGAGAACACATCCCAACCCTTTTGCTCAAGCATCATCAGAGATGACAAATCCTCCGAGCCGATGGTATTGTCGTAACAAAATCTTTGAAATAAGTCTCCTCTTGAGTTCTTGAAAACTCTTCTCACATTCTTCGCCCCAACCGAAATTTGTATCTTTCCGAGTCACCGAAATCAATGGAATAGCGATTCGAGAAAATCCTTCCACGAATCTCCGATAATAACCAATTAAACCAAGAAAGCTACGATTTGGCCATCGATTTAGGTTGTTCCCACTTTGAATAGCTTCAATCTTTCTTTGGGTCAACAGATATTCCATGACTTGATACCACGTGCCCAAGGAATGCTACTTCTTCGCCGTAACTCGATTTCTTCAACTTGGCATAAAGCTTATATTCACGAAGCTTTTGGAGTGTCACCCCTCAAGTGTTGCTTTCATGATCTTCACGGCTTTTTTGGAATAAATAAGGATGTCATCAATAAAGACGACCACAAAGTGATCTAAATATTCCTTGAATACTCGGCTCATCATATCCATGAAGGCAAAGTAGGAGCATTAGTCAATCCAAAGGACATGACTAGGAATTCATAATGCCCGCATCGAGTTCCGAAAGCCGCCTTTGGAATGTCGCCAGCTTCTAATCTTCAATCGGTGATATCCTAACGAAGATCAATCTTTGAAAAGAATTTGGCTCCTTGCAATCGGGTCAAACAGTCATCAATACGTGGCAATGGATACCTATTTTTGATGGTGACGTGATTCAACTCCCGATAATCAATACAAAGTCGCATACTCCCATCTTTCTTCTTCACGAATGTAACAGAGCACCCCAAGGAGAAGTACTAGACGAATAAAGCCAATGTCTAGCAATTCCTCGCAGTTGGGTCTTTAACTCCCGAAGTTCAATAGAGCCATTCGATATGGGGCTTTGGAAATAGGTTTTGTCTCGGGTTCAAGGTCGATACAAAATTCAATTTCACGCCTGGGGTAGGCCAAAGAAGTTCTTCTTGGGAATACGTCGTGAAATTTATTAACAATAGAATATCGCTTAAAACCGGACGTATTTTTATTTAAATTTGTGACATGAGCTAAAAAGCTTGACATCCGCTTTTCAATAAACGAATAGCTTTATGGCTTGAGATGACCGTGATTGATTTTAATGGTTTGGTCGTTTGAATTAGATAATAGGTTGATTAGGAATATGAAAGCTAACAACCTTATGAAAACAATCAATTTTTGCATGATAAGTAGTTAACCAATCAATCCTCTGAATCACGCCAAATGCAAGTATTTTTAATGAAATAAGATCGATGGTAATGTGAGGGTACCGATTTGAACCAAACAAGACTTATAAACAAAGGATGTAATGAAGGTTTCTCCCAACGGAGTTTCCACAGATAAGTCAAAGTCTAATTTCTCCTGAGTCAAATTTAATCGATGAGCGCAAGTAGGAGAAATAAAAGAATGGGTAGAACCAGATCAAATAAAGTATAGACTTCATTAGAGTTTATGATAAGCTTACCCGTGATGACCTCATTCGGTTCCTTGCTCTTTGGGAGGTCACAACAAACGCCTCCCTCAGACTACTGGCTTTTGAATTTTCCGATGGCCTTTGGTGTTTCCATCCTAGTTTGAATTTGTCTTCAGAAATGACAAAATCGAGCTAAGTGACCTTCTTTCCACAATTATAACATGCTTTGGATGGCATGACGCAGCTTGGATCGATGTGTCCCTCTCCTCCGCATTTGAAGCATATGATAGGTGGTCTTTCTCCTTCCTTAACAATGGGTGCTTTGGTCACGCCTTTCCACCATTGTTGAATCTCCGCTTTCTTGAAATGTCCATTCTTATTGTTTTGTACTCGATTACCACCGGTGGTTACCATATCCGCCCGTTGATTCCTCCACGCTTGTTGTCACCGCTCGATGACTACTCACCGTATTATAATTTTTTTGCCGCTTCTCTTTTTAGTTGTGTTGACTCATTATCACGCTCCACTAATCGAGCCCTATTTACAACATCTCAATACAAACACGCTTTATGAGAAATAAGATGTTGACGTATCTCCCGCTTCAAACCTCTTAAAAACATTCGCGTCATTCTCTCTTCATTATCCACCAAGTGGGACGCGAACCGTGATAACTCCGCAAAATTTTGCCTCGTATCATGACACGGTCCATATTGTTTTGTTCCAACTTGATAAATTCCACCTCCTTCATGTGGCGAATACTTTCGGAAAGTATTTGTCGTTGAACAACTCCCGGAACTTCTCCCAAGATATCTTCATGACAAAGAAGTTGAGTACGCTTTCTACCGATTCCCACCAAGAATCCGCCTCCGCCGCAACATAAAGGCGTGAAGGGAACCTTTGCTTCCTCGAGCATCCCAAGACATCAAATATCTTGGTAATCTGCTTTATCCATGCTTCCGCCAAAGTGGTTTTGCTCTCCTTAAACTCCAAGTGGTCCCACTCCTTGAATTGTTTAACGGTGACCGCCTCGAGAGTTTTCCGTGTTTCCACCCCACGTTTTGGGCCAGAGTCGCTCTCGCTCATTGCCGCATAAATTGCATAAAGCCTCCGAACATTTGATCATTCATCATTTGGTCGGTGTTTTTGTTTGCATAAGGATTGTCGCCTTCCTGATGCACATTATCCTGATTATTGATATGTGGTGAATCAACAATCGCCTGCGCTCCATTGCTATTCTCAACATTCTCGATGTCATTTTCAGACATCGCCACAAAACAAAAGGTTAATTGACATGTAACAAATTATCCCTATCTTCCCACCAACCAATAAAATAAGACATAAACTTAGGTAGGTCATACTTAATAAGGTATTCCCGTCTCTCCCTCCTAGTACTATTCTCACATCTTAGCCAGGATCATATCCTAAGCTCGATATTAACCGTGACGCCCCAAAATTAGGTATACATCACCCATCTTGGGTCGCCACTTACATGGTATGTAATTTAAATACAACTTACTAACATAATCATTGTGTATAATACGACATAAACTCGTGAGTTTAAATACAAATATCATCTACTAGATATTATACAAACTCAAAAAGGAGTCCTCATTACAATTATTATCACACTATTTCACGTAATAATAGGAGGACTACTAATGCTATCTTCGTGACCATCACTCGTTCCCCACTCGTCCCAAATATATTCTCTCATTTCACGAAGAGAACAAAGAAAGAAAGGTGAGCTCAACTAGCCCAAAGAAGAAATATTATGACTAAGATAATGCGAGAATAAATTATCAATAGTCTTCAACAATGTTAAACCGATAAAATACAATAGACAACCAGTTTAATCATGCAATGAATATCGCAATCCATTAAAAGAGTCAAGTAGAAAATAAAGTCTACTATCTTTTAGGTTTTAAAAGGTTTTTCATCATCATATAGCCGAGACTCACTTTAATAAATATTCCACATCATCGAATCACCCCGCACTACTACCCGAGGATATTCTTTAGTATCACGACCACAATTATTCATGCACTACGGCCAAGAATATTTGTGTATTCATTAATGGTCATGATCATGCCAACAACTCGTCCATCAATGCACTACTACCAATCGAGGATTTTTACCACATCATTTGTAACATTACTACCATGATTACACCAATAGTCTCTCGGTCATAATCATACCAAGTCCATCTATGCACTACAAAAAGCCATAGATGACTTTTAAAAAATATAAACATGAGGATGATGACAATGATATAAGAATTCAATAAAACAAGTTCAAGAATTATTTTATCCAGGAATTATTAACGTCCAAATTATCAATATGATACTGTTTTGTAGAGTAAAATTCAAGAATGATCAGAAGAATATTTTCATGAAAAGATACCGGATGAAACGCAAATATCAAGGATATTCCACTAATTTCATGGAGTATAGAAGTCAAAGTTTTAACCAACTAGGTATAATAAAGAATGGAATAACAAAAGAAATCACCATGCATGCGATGGGCCGCATGCATGTGTTATTCCAATGAATAATAAATAACGGAACCAGTCGTGAAAATTCACAATCGACGGGATGTTCCAATGTAATAATAAAGATGGAACCAGATCCTGTAAAACACACATGATAGGATATTCCAATGAATAATAAAGATTTTAACCAGTCCTGTAAAACACATGCATGTGATGTTCCAATGTAATAATAAAGATTTTAACCAGTCCTGTAAAACACATGCATGTGATGTTCCAATGTAATAATAAAGACGGAACCAGTCCTGTGTAAAACACATGATGGATGTTCCAATGTAATCATAGAAGAATGTCACCAAGTATAGGGTAAACCACATGATATCAAAGTTATTCCAATGTAATAATAAGCAATGGAATAACAACAGCTTCTCTTCATGAATAAGAAAGAATAACACCCCTTACATTTGGTAGAAGATTGAATACTTTGCAGCAGCAAAGTAAGAACAAAATACTCTTCTTCTTTCTCTCTTATTCTCTATACTTTCTCTCTATAGCTTGAATGAATTCGTGAAAATAATGAAGCCCTAGGCCTCTATTTATAGAAGATTTCTAGCTTAAGACCGCCGTGTGAAAAGGCAAGTGGCTCGACGACTAATGATGTAAAAAGAAAAGTGGTTGGGCGCCTCAGTAATGTGAAACGACAAGTGGTTCGACGCACCAGTAATGTGAAACGACAAGTGGTTCGGCGCTCTCAGAATGTGAAACGACAAGTGGTTCGACGTCTGGTAAAGGTAATTACTATTAACGGGGTAAATACTATTGACGAAGGTAATTACTATTCACAAGGGTAATTACTATCGACGAAGGTAATTACTATCGACGAAAGAGACTCTTAGATGATGACATATACGAGCCCCCATAAAATAATCAAACTTACCACAAATCATTTTTTCATCAACACATATTTAATCTTTCAACAATTATTAATCATTTATAACTTGTCGCCTCAATTATTGATTTAATACTATAACATATTATACGTGATGATAATCTTGTGACAATAATTGAATCAATAATATAAGAGATATGATGCAAGAATTATCAGAGTAATAATTGAGCATAGGTGAGTGACTTCTCACGTAAGCATCAATAATCAATACCGTAGTGCTACTATGCAACTACGCCAGACATCGCATTTTTACCACCGGGTAGTTCAACGCTTTTAACGGTAACACCTCCGCCGTTATTTTTATAAAATACTTTTGTCGCTTTCTCAATCCGACAATAATTACATTAGGGGGGTCCACCAATGATTGAGCCATTAGCATTTAATATTCCTAACAAAAAGAATATTCCCAGACCAAACGAATATTTTATAACAACTTGCATACTTTGCAAAATTTATAAATATTACCCACAACTATAACATTATATCAAATTTATTCCATAATATTCAAAAATAATATTTATAGAAAAATTCATCTTTATTTATAAAAGCTGGGGTCTTACAATGTATACCTTATTTGGGGGCGTCACACTCAGTACTTACCGAAGTGGGAAGAACTGAGGCGGTCGAGGCGTTGGTCGGAGCCACTGGCAGATTAACCGGAACCAGATCGCCGGTTGTAACGGGGGACGAAATTTGCTCAGTACGGAGAGGAGAACTATAATTTGCCATTTGAAGTATAGAAAGTAAGAATGTACAGTTTTTAAAAGCTAAAAGGTACGAAAGGAGGATGGATGTACGAAGATTTCGACTGGAAAAGTGGGAAGTAGGGGAAGTTTGAATGAGCTGATTACTCACCGGAAATCGCCTTGCCAGAAAATTTTAGCAGGGATTTTGAAATAAAGATGTCTGGAAAAGGTGACAGTGATTGACGGGAGGGGGTTTTTATAGGTGTAGGTGCACGTTACCCAAGGGCGGCTGTTAAATGCTCAAGGTGGGACCAAGGGTGGAAAGGTGTGCAGCGTTTCGAGAATCGAGGCCAGACCGTTTGGCTTCCCCAGATAATTCATCATTAGCTGTCGTGACAGTTCGGATATCCGACCTTTTAAGTCTCCGATTATAAATATATTATAATCAGAGATTGGGGGCAATGTTCGGGAGCGTTTTGCCGACCTTCGTATGGGCCGAAGGCCTGACATTAGAAGGGGTTTATGAATCCACTAGGCAGAAGCCCATGGTGAAGTTGGAGGTGTTCGGGTCGGCGTCCGAGTCCTTCTGGGCCGGAGCATCATCTTGGTGGATGTCTTTCGTTCAAATTTTCGAGTCCTTAGGGGTAAAATGGCAGTGTCCCGTCGTGTGGAGTTCGGGGTCGGGTCTTCGAGTCCTTTGGGCCGTGACCTAGACCTGATGGTGGGATTGTTTGGGCCTACACAGTGGGCTCTCCTGCGTGCAGAGTCCGGGATCCTAATTATAATTAAACAAGGCAACTCCAAATGTAGTGATTGGATTGGATTCCACTTGCACTTTTTAAGGAGATTGTGTTGAAACCAAGTTATGGTAACTACCATGACTAGGAGTCCTAATCCGACTCGAAGAAGGATTCTAAAGGTGGTGACACTATAAATACAAGGCCAAGGTTACAATTAACAGGTAATACCTACTTTTGAGAACTAAATATTCAGCCTCCATTGTTAAACCTTGTAACGGCCTATACTTATTCTCACACCGGAGCTATCCCCGTGCACAAGCGTCAAGCTTCAGTGTGATCTGTTATTGTCTTGAGTGTTCTGAGCTTGGATTACGTGATTGGACGCTACCAAGCAAAACTTAGGCGTTAACATTGGCGCTAAAGGAGGGCTTTAGTGTTTTCACAATCACAATCGATAACCCAAATAAAGATTGATGCCTTAAGAAACCGTAGAAGTCCCGTGAATCTAAATCCATGGTAATGTGTTCCCACTTCCATTTCGGAATCTCAAGTGGTTGCAACGGACCCTTAGGTACTAGATGCTCCGCCTTTACACGTTGGCAAGTTAAACACATCGAGATAAACTTTGCAATCTCTCTCTCATATTGTTCCACCAAAATGTATGTCAAGATCATGATACATTTTGGTACTTCGAGATGGATTGCAAATGGTGTATTGTGTGCCTCCATCATAATCTTGTACTTCAAATCGTAGTCGTTAGGGACACAAAGTCTAGAGTGGACTCAAGTATTCCTTCTTCATCAATTCTTGCTTTCGGAATAGCTCCTTCTTGTACTTTCTTCTTCATACGCGATATTTCCGGCCGGCTCGAAAGAACCTTAACTTTTTCTATTAAAGTTGGCTCTCTCGCGTATACTTGACATCATCGCACTCATTCCCACATATGATCTTCTACTCAACGCGTCGCCTACCACGTTCGCTTTTCCGGGATGGTATTGAATAGTGTGGTCGTAGTCTTTCAATAGCTCGAGCCAACGTCATTGCCAGCGTGTTAAGTTCTTTTGAGTGAAGAAATATTTAAGGCTTTTATGGTCCGAATATATCTCCACTTTCTCCCCATATAGATAAGGCCTCCATAACTTTAAGCGCAGAACGATCACGCTAACTCTAGATCATGAGTAGGATAATTCCTCTCATACTCTTTAAGTTGTCGCGAGGCATAGGCTATGACTTTTCCACGTTGCATGAGAACACATCCTAACCCTTTGCACAAGCAGATCAGAGATAACAAATCCATCCGAACCAGATGGTATTGTTAGAACAAAAGCCAAATAAGTCTCCTCTTAAGCTCTTGGAAACTTTTCTCGCGTTCTTCACTCCAAACGAATTTTGTATCCTTCCGAGTTAGGCGAGTTAATGGAGTAGCGATTCGAGAAACCTTCCACGAATCTCCGATAATAACCAAACTTGGACCCGTAAAGCTACGTACTTCATCCACCGACTTCGGTTGCTTCCTAACTTTGTATTGCCTCAATCTTCACGGATCAACAGATACTCCATGTTTCGACACCACGTGCCCAAGGAATGCTACTTCCTCGAGCGAACTCGCATTTCTTCAATTTGGCATATAGTTTGTTTTCACGAAACCTTTGAGTACCAAATTAAATGGTGCTCATGATCTTCACGACTTTTGGAATATATGAGGATGTCATCAATAAAAACAACAACGAACCCGATCCAAATATTCCTTGAATACTCGGTTCATCATATCCATGAAAGTCAGCAGGAGCATTAGTCGGTCCGAAAGACATGACTAAGAATTCATAATGCCCATATCGAGTTCAAGGCGCCTTTGGAATATCCTCGGTTCTAATCTTCAAATTGATGATATCCGAATCGAAGATCGATTTTTGAAAAGAATTGTGCCCCTCAAGCGATTGGTCAAAAGGTCATCAATACGAGGTAGAGGATACCTATTCTTGATGGTGACATGGTTCAATTCCCGATAGTCAATGCAAAAGTCGCAAACTCCCGCTCTTTCTTCTTTACGAATAAAAAACAGAGCACCCCAAGGAGATGTACTAGACAATGAAACCGATGTCCAACAATTCCTCAGTAGTTGGACCTTTAACTCCTGAAGTTCAATAGGAGCCATTCGATATGGGGTTTTAGAAATGGGCTTTGTATCGTGTTCAAGATCAATAAAGAATTCAACTTCACGTTACGGGGTAGACCGGAAGTTCTTCAGAAATACGTCGGAAAGTCAATAACAACAGAATTTTATTCAAATTTGGCGTGTCTTTATTCAAATCCATAACATGGGCTAAGAAAGCTTGACATCCGTTTTCAAATAACGAATAGCTTTATGATTAGATATGATGTTGATTGATTTTAATGGTTTAGTTTCTTGAATTCGTACAACAGGTTGGTTAGGAATATGAAAACTAACAACCTTACAAAAACAATCAATTTTGGCATGATGAGTAGTTAACCAATCAATCCCTAAAATAACATCAAAAGCAAGTATCTTTAAAGAGATAAGGTCAACAGGTAAGGTGATGGTACCAACTTGAATCAAACAAGATTTATAAACAATGGATGTGATGAAAGTTTCTCCTAACGGAGTTTCCACAGATAGGTCAAAGTCTAATTTCTCTGGAGTCAAGTTTAAACGTTGAGCACATGCAGGAGAGATAAATGAATGGGTAGCACCGGTATCAAGTAAGGTATAAACTTCGCAAGAATTTATAAATAGTTTACCCATGATCACCTCGTTTGGGTTCCTCGCATTTTGACCAGTCACAACAAACGCTCTTCCCAGAATCGTTGACTTTGACTTTTCTGGTACAGTCTTTTGAGTCACCGTCCCCGCTGAACTAGGTTTCGCTACCGTACAATCTCGAGCGATATGTCCTTCCTTTCCATAATTATAGCATATCTTGAATCATGTGGATGGTTTGGATCGATATGTCCTCTTTCCGCATTTATAGCATATGGGGTGGTGGTCGTTCTCCTCCATTAGAACCCGATTCTTTGCCAAGACTATCGTCATCACATGGTCGTTGTTAAATCTCCTCTTTTAAATCTCCTCCCGACTCGCTTCTTCTATTTTCATGGCCATGATTACCACCAGAGTGGTTACCATTTTTGTCCGTCTGCTTTCTTTTCCACCGGTTATCATTATTCATTGATCGCTATCTCCGTACGATCCTCGGTTATGGTCCCTCGGTTGAACATACTCGTTATCTCGCTCTAACAATTGAGCCTGTTAACAACATCCTGAATAGAGAGAAAATTTATGAGAAATGAGATATTGTCGTATGCTGGGTTTCAAACCTCTCGAAACATCCGCCATCGCTTCCTCATTCTCCACCAAATGAGGTGCAAACCTAGATAACTCTGCAAACTTTGCCTCGTCTTTGAGACACCGCGTGTTGTTTTGTTCTAATCTGATGAACTCCACTTCCTTCATATAGCGAACACTTTCGTGAAAGTATTTGTCATTAAATAGTTTCAAACGTCTCCAAAGACATCTTTGAGTCTTGGTGGATGGGAACGCTTCACGATCTCCCACCAATGATCTGCCGCCACGGAACATAAAGGTGGCAAATGGAACCTTCGTTCTCCGTGCATCCCAAGACATCAAATATCTTGGTAATTTGCTTGACCCATGTTTCCGCCATGATCGGATCTAGCTTTCCCTTAAATTACGGTGGTCCCAACTCTTTGAATCGTTGCACGTGACAACCCGTGAATTGCTATCATTTCCTCCTATATTTTGAACACGAGTCTCCTCGTGCGATTTTGCATGAATCTGCAAAAGCTTCTAAACATCCCCTCGCTTATCATCTCGCTTTCGGTGGTGTTGTTCACAGGAGGAACATTGCCACTGCTTGCATGTTCTCCTCGTTGGTGAGTACAAGCGCTCTCCACGGTCTCATTTCCATTGTTAATATTCTCGATCGACATTCTCAAATCATCGCCATAAAACAAGGGTTAATTAAGGAAATCAATATATCACATAATATCCCTATATACCGACCAACTAACAAATAAGCTTAGGTAGGACACACTAGCGAAGGATTTACTCGTCTCTCCCTCCTAGTTCTATTCCCGATCTCCGCCAGAGATCATATCCTAAGCTCGATACCAATCATGGCGCCCCCAAAATAGGTTTACATCACCCATTTTGAGTTGTCAATACATGGTATGTAAACAACTATAACTTTATTATTACAACAATAAAACTGTGAGTTTGAATACAAATATTATCTTCTGATAATATCTATACTCAAATAAATCCTCATCACATTTATTGATACATTATTTTACAAAATGGTGAGGACTACTAAATAACTCTCTCTAGAACCTTCATTCCATACCCCGACTCGTACTCGCTATATTCTCGCCTCCTGAGAAGAAAAATGGAACAAAAAGGAAAAGGGTGAGCTCAACTAGCCCAGTAAAGAATATTATGACTAAGATAATATACAACAAATTATCATTAGTCTTCAACAGGGAAAAATCTAATAGAATACAATAGACAACAAGTTTTTAAATCAATATTCGCAGCGAAAATAATAATTCATTAGAAGAGTTAAGTAGAGAATGCAAACTACTATCTTCTATGTATGAATTTAAAAGTTCATCGTCTATCTTTTATACCTGTAACATCAATTAATATATATCCGAATCAAATATTCATCTTTGCACTACAGCCAAAGATATTCATCATTAATCATGTTCATCTAAACACTGCTCATCTTTGCACTACGAGCCAAAGATATTCTTCAAATCATTCATCTTTGCACACTCACAGCCAAAGATATTCAATAATATCATCATTTAAGACGAGGATGATGAAAATATTTTAAAGAAACGAATCCAAATTGAAACAAAATGACAAGGATTAAGGATTAAGGATTCGTACTTTGTTTTATCCATGTCCAAAAATACCTCAAAAATAATCATAGTGGTGTAAAATTCAAGAATGATCAAAACATGGATACAATCAAAGCTAGTATCCATAATAGATATTTTAGATGAAAAGGAAAATTTTCATTTTTCGATGAATAATTAATGTCGTATTCGTGAATAAGATCAGATATCGTGAATAAAGGCCGTATACATGAATAAGAACTCTCGACACCGTAAGTTCCAAATTTGATATAAAAAAAGTTCAGATCAATATTTCAACATAATGATATTGAAGAAATAATATCATTACGAAAAAAAATAATATCCCTTACCTTGAAAGATCAAGATTTTAAATTTAAAACCTGGATATAAAGGCATGACTTGAACTTGCACCGTATAGCAAAGACTCAAAGTATACTCAAAATACTCACAAGAATACGCCGATAATATAGAGAAAAACTTCAGCCGTGTGTGATTTTCAATTCTAACCTAAAGAACCTATTTATAGAAAAATGCTTAGAACACCAAAGTAGAAAATTTATTAAAATATTAATTTATTAATTTTTATTCCTACGCCCACATTTAGAGATCTGAATTCAGCCACTTCTAACACATGCAAGACCCAAAATAATGACAAAAAACGTTTTTGTCATTTTAAATATTTTATACTTCCAAAAATCAATTATTTCGGAGCTTCGAAACTTCAATAATTCACAATAAATAGCCCTTTTGTCATAAAATTCAAAACTCGCGACTTTTTGTAGGAAATTCAATTCTCTACAACTTTGCGTAAAAAAGTTTTCCAATTCCAAACAGAAATTGACCAAAAATCCACAAACGAAGCGATTTTACGTGCTATAATCAAATTTCTACCAATAAATGGGGTCCACCGACATGCTTAACATGTTTTAAACATTTAATGCAACAAAATACTCTTCCTCCTCAGATACTCATATATCCCACATTCGTTGTAAAAATATCACCATTATTATTATTATTATAATAATATATTTAAATGAATTATTTTATCGAAAAAAGATAAAATTTCAATTTTCAACAATTGTCACATTAAAATTTTCTCCATCTATATCCACATAAAATCAATATTTTTCTCATCATATGAATCAATAATTAATTATTCACAAATAATATTACGTAATCACAATATCGACAACCGTGCAGCCTCGTGAAAGGGGGCTTTTCAATAAGAATTTCTCTTTACTAAATAGCAATTAGGTGACCAAACCTCTCCTTAGACGTAACTTTCTAGACATTGCCAATAATGTTATCTAATAATATTATTCAGATAATATGAATTATTGCTTCGATAATAAAAAATATTGTGTAATGACAATTATCAAACAACGAAATATAAAATATCAACGCAAAGAATTATTAACTCAATAAAATATCGAATAATTAATTACTCGTAACCATTATCGAAAGTAGTGTCTTCTTACGTAAGAATCAATAATTGGTGCAATACTGCGTGCTACTTGTGTTTTAACCAATTTAGTATTTTAACAAATTAACGATAACAACTACGCCTAGTTATTTTTAACCAACTTATATTTGTCGCTTTTCTTCATCCAATCGCTTTTTCATGGGGCCCACATACACACGTCGCTGCTACTAATCGCATTTAATATTCCCCGACGATCACAGAATATTCCACGACCAAACGAATATTCCCCGACAACAATGAATATTTTATAACCACTGCTTATTTTGAAATATTTATGTATTTTATCCCTAACTATCCACATTAATCAAATCAACCCTTACTATTTCAAAATAATAAATAGAGAAAATTAAATTTCATTAATAATAAGTTGGGGTCTTACAACCTCCCTCCTTATGAAATTTCGTCCTCGAAATCGACGTCACGTGTCTGGTGTTTTCGAAAAGGTGAGGATACCTCGCTTTCATTTCCGTTTCCAATTCCCGTGTCATTTCTCTATAGCATGATTTCTCCACAAAACTTTAACTTGTGGTATGACCTTTGAGCGTAGGACATGCTGTAACGCCCCCAAAATAGGTCCATTCCATCCAACCCATTCTGAGTCGCCAAATATATGGTACGGAAAAACAACTACAACTTTATTACAACAAGTTGTCGTGCAAAATACAACAACACATATCTTTGTGAGTTTGGATACAAATATATACCAACTCAGAAGACGTCAAAATGACACCTTACATAAAGGTATAGTCAAAAACTATTTTAGAAATTAGAATCTTTGGGAAGTGCTCAAGAAACCTTCTTCGTATACGGGAGGCCATGCTTTTAGGTTATGGTAGATATCATATGGCCACGTAATTATCCTTGGTTGATCTAATAGACCCCAAAGAAAAAACAAGAAGATTACAATCATATTCTTCCCAATGGTGAGTCTTCTCTTGACATATAATTATCTCCACTGCCTCTAATTGGGTATTATACTCCAAACAAACACCAAGATTATATAGGTAGTGCTTGTAAATATACTCAAGAAGTGGATGAGCACAACCATGCCTTATGATGACACGAGGTCAGTATGTCATTAGACATCTTGTATGATAGTGGCAAAACACCCTTCCAAGTTAAATTCACCTCACCTCAACATCTATAGACCACCATTCTATTCCTCGCTATCCCCGCCGACTTCCAATTTACACTTTTATTACACCGAAAGGAATTGTGAAACAAAAGGGTGAGCATAACTAGCTCAAGAAGAAGAATATTATGACTAAAGATAAATAAATTATAAATAGTCTTCATCAAGAATAAATCGTAGATTTAGAACATATGGTAGATGATTAAACTTTTCAACCATAGTTGCGCGTGAATGAGCAATCCATTAGAAGAGTCAAATAGACCATAAAATCTATTATCTTCTCCATGTTAAAAGTCCACCAACAATGTTTTATCCTCAGTAACATCAATCAACAATTCCTCATCCACAATCACATGTATAACTCATAATCATAATTGTAGTTCTAAATTCTCTTCTTATCCGGATTTAAGATAATTTCATCACCGTCTTTACCGAAACATCAAAGATCATGGTTATACCAAATCACAGCTTCCTCTGCTCATAATCATACTAATAAATTCATCTTTGCACCACGCACCAAAGATATTCATCAACAGTTCATCTTTGCACTACATGCCAAAGATATTCAACAACAGGTCATCTTTGCATTATGAGCCAAAGATATTCATCAATAATTCATCTTTGCACTACAGGCTAAAGATATTCAACAACAGGTCATCTTTGCATTACGAGCAAAAGATATTCATCAATAATTCATCTTTGCACTACAGGCTAAGATATTCATCAACAAGTCATCTTTGCACTATGAGCCAAAGATATTCATATATCAAAGAAATGCATAATCATTTCAGAAGATATATAACAATAATTATAACCATGTTGATCAATTCACCTTTGCACTTAAGCTAAAAATATTCAATTGTAAATTCAATGGTCATGATTATACCAAATAACAATTCAACTTTTGCACTTCGCCAAAGAGAACCTATAGTCACGATCATACCAATAATCTACCCATTTTTACACTTCAAGTCAAAGAGAAATATCATCATTAGGGTTATAAGAATGTTATATAAAACAATATAATCAAAACATGGTTTTAATTTCAAGAGTAAGATTCATAAATCAACGATAATTTGGTCGGAGAAGAAACTAATTTGTCGCTTAATAAGACCCGATTTGTACATAAGACCGTATACGCATAAGTAAGAACCCTCGATAATTAAAAAAGATAAAGTTTCATAATAAAATCCATATCAATATTTATAACACCTTAATCCAAATGTTATAAAATCACTTAATAATATCAAAATCTTAATATTCTTAATATTACAACAATATTTAATAATTTCTAAAACTTATAAACAATTTAATTAAATTGTTTACACTTTACTAATTAATGCATTTAATCATCATAAAATGTCAAACTCATAAAATTTCATCACCAATAACCAAAACCCTCGTCAAAAATCTGCATATACCTCATATATGATTCTCAAGCCATAAAATCACATTTTTCAATTTTCTTACTTCACATAACATATTTAATTCATTTACTCATAACTAGAACATTTTCATGAAAAATACCAAATCAGTTCCAAAAATATTTATTTTCTGGGATTTAGAAGAATATAGTCCCATATTGAATATATATTTTTCTCAGAATTTTTAAAATTCATTTACTATTTTTCACATGGCCAAAACCACCGAATATTTAAACATTTATCATAAATTGTAATTTTGTCCAAAACTTCTGAAATTTACATGGTATACTGATATTATATAGATGTACTCCCAATAAAAATTTCATCAATTTTGAAGTTAATCACAATGAGTTATAAGCAGTTACTTTTAAAATAGTCTTTTCTCATAAAATCCATAACTCCTAATCTATATATCCAAAAATCACCATTTTTGGACACAATCTACAAAACTCATCAAAATATCATTTCAAATTTTTCCAGAATTTTTGAAGGTCTAGAAAAATTTCGAAACTAAAAACATAATAACCCTTAAAATCCCTTACTATCCCTTACCTCAAAAGAGAAGTACTGGAATGTCGGATATAACACTGAACGAACTTGCACCGTATAGCAATACTCAAAATATACTCAAAATACCCACAAGAATACGCTCGATAATATAGAGAGAGAAAACTTCAATTTCTCAATGTGATTTTAATTCTAACCCAAGCACCCTATTTATAGGAAAATGCTTAGTAACACCAAAAAGTAGAAAATTTATTAAAATATTAATATATATATATATATATAATCTTCACGCACACCTTGGACAATCTGATCTCAGCTCTTTTTCCATGCTAGTGGGCACACCTACCTTGTTAATAACGTTTTTCTTTTAAAACAAATTTAAAACTTTTGAAAAATAATTATTTCGGAGCTTCAGAACTTCAATAATTCATAATAAATAGCCCTTTTGTCCGATAATTCGAATCTCGCAACTCTTTATAGGAAATTTAATTCTCTACAACTTTGCAGAAGAAAGTTTTTCTAAATTCCAAACAAAAATTGACCGAAATCCACAAACGGACGATTTTACAAGCTATAATCAAATTTCAGTCAAGAAATGGGGTCCACCGACACACAAAACATGTGTTAATCATTTAATGCCACAAAAATACTCTTCCTCCTCATATACTCACATATCGTACATTCATTATAAAAATATCACCGTTAATATATTATTAAAATAATATATTTAAATGAATTATTTTATCAGAAAAAGACAAAATATTAATTTTCAACAATTGTCACATTAAAAATTTTCTCCATCTATATCCACATAAAATAAATATTTTCCTCATCAATAATTAATTATTCACAAATAATATTACGTAATCACAATAATGATAACCAAGCGGCCTCCTGGAAAGAGGGGCTTTCCAATAAAGATTTCTCCTTCTTGCCAAGCAATTAGGTGACCAAACCTCTCCTGTAGATGTAACTTTCTAGACATTGCCAATAATGTTTTCTAATAATATTATTCAGATAATATGAATTATTGCTTTGATAATGGAAAATACGTGTAGTGACAATTATTAAAATAATGAAGAATATAAAATATTAACGCAACAATTATCAATTAATAAAATATAATATTGAATAAGAATTATCAGAATAATTATTGAGTAGTGCCTTATTACGTAAGAATCAATAATTGGTGCAATACCGCAAAGCATTCGTGTTTTAACCACCGACAGTATTTTAACCAGTATTAATCTGTGAATAAACTACTACCAATTGGTCATTTATAAACAACTTATATTTGTCATTTTCTTCATCCAATCGCTTTTCCGTTATGGGGCCCACACAAGGTCAAGCGTCGTCAGTTGATATTCCCCGATAAAAAGAATATTCCACGACCAAACGAATATTCTCTGACAATAATATTTTATAACCACTTGCTTATTTTGAAAAAAATTATATATATCACCCTTAACTTTAACTTTTATCAATTTAACCATTTACTGAATAGTAATTATAAGAAAAATTGAATACTTTTATTTCATAAAATTCAGGGCCTTACACATGCTCCTTCCTATCCAAAATCTTGACAGGTACCTCCTCATACGTTAAGTCTTCTATTATCTCGTCCGGCTTCTAACTCTATAACGTCTTGTGTCTTTCACATATTTACGAAGTACGATATGTGAAACACATTATGAACACGAGACATACTCGGAGGTAACGCGAGTCTATAGCTACATTTCCTACTCGGTCAAGAATTTGAAATGGACCAATAAATCGGGATTGAGCTTTCCTCTCTTCCCAAATCTTGTAACTCCTTCCATGGAGCAACTCGCAACAATACATGATCCCCATACTAAATTCCACGTCCTTTCGATGAAGATCCGCATAACTCTTTTTTTTCGATCTTGTGCCGCTTTGTATACGTTGTTGAATCATTTGGATCTTTTCCGTAGTCATACGTATTCAACTCTCGTCCCAAATGATGTTGCTTCACCCACCTCGTCCAAACATACCGGAGAGCGACACTTTCGTCCATATAATGCTTCAAATGGAGCCACACCTATACTTGCTCGATAACTGTTGTTGTAGAGAATTCCACCAATGGTAAATACTTATCCCAACGACTTAATAAAGTCTTAATAAATCTTCAAGAGTTTGAATAGTCCTTTCGATTGTCCGTCCGCTTTGAGGATGGTATGCGCAATCAATCGTAAATCCGTGCCCATAACTTTTTGCAAGCTAACCCAAAATCTTGAAGTGAATCTTGGGTCACGATCCAAACTATGGATACAGGCATGCCATGCAACCTCACAATCTCATTCACGTATATACTAGCAAAGACGTTCAAGGAATAAGTCTCCGTGTCGGCAAAGAAATGAGCGGACTTGGTTAATCTATCAACAATAACCCAAATAGCATTGATGCCTTGAGAAACCGTAGGAAGACCCGTGAACGAAATCCATGGTAATGTGTTCCCACTTCCATTTCGGAATCTCAAGCGATTCTACAACGGACCCTTTAGGTACTAGATGCTCCGCCTTTACACGTTGGCAAGTTAAACACATCGAGATAAACATTGCAATCTCTCTCTTCATATTGTTCCACCAAAATGTATGTCAAGATCATGATACATTTTGGTACTTCCAAGATGGATTGCAAATGGTGTATTGTGTGCCTCCATCATAATCTTGTACTTTAAATCGTAGTCGTTAGGGACACAAAGTCTAGAGTGGACTCAAGTATTCTTTCTTCATCAATTCTCGCCCCTAATAGCTCCTTCTTGTACTTTCTTCTTCATACGCATTAGCTCCGGTCCGCGGGCTTGAAAGCAACCTTAACTTTTTCTATTAAAGTTGGCTCTACGCGTATACTTGACATCATCGCACTCATTCCCATATATGATCTTCTACTCAACGCGTCGTCTACTACGCTTAATTTTTCGGGATGGTATTGAATAGTGTGGTCGTAGTCTTTCAATAGCTCGAGCCAACGTCATTTGCAGCGTGTTGAGTTCTTTTTTGAGAAGAAATATTTAAGGCTTTTATGGTCCGAATATATCTCCACTTTCTCCCCATATAGATATTGCCTCCATATCTTTAAGCGAAAAAACGATCGGGCCGCCAACTCTAGATCATGAGTAGGATAATTCCTCTCATACTTTTTAAGTTGTCGCAGGCATAGGCTATGACTTTCCCACGCTGCATGAGAAAACATCCTAACCCTTTGCCTCAAGCATCATCAGAGATAACAAATCCATCCGAACCGTATGGTATTGTTAGAAAAAGTCTTAAAATAAGTCTCCTCTTAAGCTCTTGGAAACTTTTCTTGCATTCTTCGCTCCAAACGAATTTTGTATCTTTCCGAGTTAAATGAAGTTAATGGAGTAGCGATTCGAAAACCCTTCCACGAATCTCCGATAATAACCACTAGACCCGTAAAGCTACGTGCTTCGATCAACCGACTTTGTTGCTCTAACTTTGTATTGCCTCAATCTTCACGGATCAACAGATACTCCATTTTTCGACACCACGTGCCCAAGGAATGCTACTTCCTCGAGCCGAACTCGCATTTCTTTAATTTGGCATATAGTTTGTTTTCACGAAGCCTTTGAGTACCGACTTCAAATGGTGCTCATGATCTTCAACGACATTTGGAATATATGAGGATGTCATCAATAAAAACAACAACGAATCGATCCAAATATTCCTTGAATACTCGGTTCATCATATCCATGAAAGCCGCAGGAGCATTAGTCAATCCGAAAGACATGTCTAAGAATTCATAATGCCCTTAACGAGTTCTCAAGGCGCCTTTGAATATCCTCGATTCTAATCTTCAATTGATGATATCCGAATCTAAGATAGATTTTAAAAAGAATTGTGCCCTCTTGCAATCGGTCAAACAAGTCATCAATACGAGGTGAGGATACCTATTCTTGATGGTGACATGGTTCAATTCCTATAGTCAATACAAAGTCGCATACTCCCGCTTTTTCTTCTTTACGAATAAAAAACAGAGCACCCCAAGGAGATGTACTAGGGCCGAATGAAACCGATGTCCAATAATTCCTCAGTAGTTGGACCTTTAACTCCTCAAGTTCAATAGAGCCATTCGATATGGGGTTTTAGAAATGGGCTTTATACCGTGTTCAAGATCAATAAAGAATTCAACTTCACGCTACGGGGTAGATCGGGAAGTTCTTCAGAAATACGTCAGAAAGTCAATAACAACAGAATATTATTCAAATTTGACGTGTCTTTATTCAAATCCATAACATGGGCTAAGAAAGCTTGACATCCGCTTTTTCAATAAACGAATAGCTTTATGATTAGATATGACAAGTGATTGATTTTAATGGTTTAGTTGCTTGAATTGCATAACAAAGTTGGTTAGGAATATAAAACTAACAACCTTACGAAAACAATCAATTTTGGCATGATGAGTAGTTAACCAATCAATCCCTAAAATAACATCAAAAGCAAGTATCTTTAAAGAGATAAGGTCAACAGTAAGGTGATGGTGCCAACTTGAATCAAACAAGATTTATAAACAAAGGATGTGATGAAAGTTTCTCCTAACGAGTTTCCACAGATAGTCAAAGTCTAATTTCTCCTGAGTCAAGTTTTAACGTTGAGCACATGCGGGAGAGATAAATGAATGGGTAAAGACCGTGATCAAGTAAGGTATAAACTTCGCAAGAATTTATAAATAGTTTACCCATGATCACCTCGTTTGGGTTCCTCGATTTTGACGGTCCACAACAAACGCTCTTCCGGAATCGTTGACTTTGACTTTTACGATGCAGATCTTTTGAGTCACCGTCCCCATTGAACTAGGTTTCGCTACTGCATAATCTCGAAAGCGATATGTCCTTCCTTTCCATAATTATAGCATACCTTGAACTGTTGTGGGCCGCTTTAGATCGATATGTCCTCTTTTCCCAAGATTTATAGCATATGACCGGTGGTCATTCTCCTCCTTAGAACCCGATTCTTTGTTAAGACTATCGTCTTCACATGGTCGTTGTTAAATCTCCTCTTTTAAAATCTCCTCCGACTTCGCTTTTCTATTTTCATGGCTATGATTACCACCAGAGTGGTTACCATTTTGTCCGTCTGTTTCTTTCTCCGCCGGTTATCATTATTCTCGCTGATCGCTATCTCTCGTACGATCCTGGTTATGGTCCCTCGGTTGAACATACTCAAGTTATCTCGCTTAAACAATTGAGCCTCATTAACAACATCCTAATAGAGAGAAAATTTATGAGAAATGAGATATTGTCGTATGCCGGGTTTAAACCTCTCTCGAAACATCCGCGTCATACGTTCCTCCTCATTCTCCACCAAATGAGGTGCAAACCTAGATAACTCTCGCAAACTTTGCCTCGTCTTCGAGACACCGCCTCTTTGTTTTTTATTCTAATCGATGAACTCCACTTCCTTCATACGACGAACACTTTCGTGAAAGTATTTGTCATTAAATAGTTTCAAACGCCTCCCAAGACATCTTTGAAGCTTGGTGGATGGGTACGCTTCACGAGACTTCCACCAGTGAGTCTGCCTTCGCCACGAACATAAAGGTGGCGAATGGAACCTTCTGTTCTCCGTGCATCCCTGCACATCGAATATGTTGGTAATTTGCTTGACCCATGTTTCCGCCATGATTGGATCTGGCTTTCCTTAAATTCGTGGTCCCAACTCTTTGAATCGCTTTGTGGTGTGACCACCCATGAATTGCTATCATTTCTCCTATATTTTGAACACGAGTCTCCTCGTGCGATTTTGCATGAATCCAAAAAAAAGCTTCTAAACATCCCTCGTTTATCATCTCGCTTTCAAAGGGTGTTGTTCACAGGAGGAACATTGCCACTGTTGCACGTTCTCCCTCATTGTGAGTCTGAGGCGTCTCCACTGTCTCATTTCCATTGTTAATATTCTCAATCGACATTCTCAAATCACTGTCATAAAACAAGGGTTAATTAAGAAAATCAATATATCACATAATATCCCTATATAATTGACCAACTAACAAATAAGCTTAGGTAGGACACACTTAGCGAAGGATTTACCGTCTCTCCCTCCTAATTCTATTCCCGATCTCCGCCAGGAGATCATATCCTAAGCTCGATACCAACCGTGACGCCCCCAAAATAGGTATACATCACCCATTCCGAGTTGTCAATACGTGGTGCGAAACAACTACAACTTTATTATTACAACAAGAAACTGTGAGTTTGAATACAAATATTATCTTCTGCATAATATCTATACTCAAATAAATCCTCATCACATTTATTGATACATTATTTTACAAAATGGTGAGGACTACTAAACAACTCTCTACTAGACCTTCATTCCATACCCAGGCTGTACTTCGCTATATTCTCGCCTCCTTAGAAGAAAAATGGAACAAAAGGAAAAGGGTGAGCTCAACTAGCCCAAAGAAAGAATATTATGACTAAGATAATATACAACAAATTATCATTAGTCTTCAACAGGAAAAATCTAATAGAATCTGATAGAGACAACAAGTTTTTAAATCAATATTCGCAATGAAAATAATAATTCATTAGAAGAGTTAAGTAGAGAATGCAAACTACTATCTTCTATGTATGAATTTAAAAGTTCATCGCTCTATCTTTTATCCCTCGTAACATCAATTAATATATATCTGAATCAAATATTCATCTTTGCACTTTCTGAGCCAAAGATATTCATCATTAATCATGTTCATCTAAACACTGCTCATCTTTTTGCACTACGGGCAAAGATATTCTTCGAAATCATTCATCTTTGCACTACAGCCAAAGATATTCAATAATATCATCATTTAAGACTGAGGATAATGAAAAATATTTTTAAAGAAACGAATCCAGTGAAACAAAATGACAAGGATTAAGGATTAAGGATTTGTACTTTGTTTTATCCACGTCCAAAAATACCTCAAAAATAATCATAGTGGTGTAAAATTCAAGAATGATCAAAACATGGATACAATCAAAGCTAGTATCCACAATAGATATTTTAGATGAAAAGGAAAATTTTCATTTTTCATGAATAAGGTCGATTCGATGAATAAGATCAGATACGTAAATAAAGGTTGTATATACATGAATAAGAATCTCAGACACCGAAGTTCCAAATTTGATAAAAAAACTTCAGATCAATATTTCAACATAATGATATTGAAGAAATAATATCATTACTGAAAAAAATAATATCCCTTACCTCGAAAGATCAAGATTTCAAATTTGAAACACCGGATATAAAGCATGACTTGAACTTGCACCGTATAGCAATACTCAAAGTATACTCAAAATACTCATAAGAATACGCCGATAATATAGAGAGAGAAAACTTCAGATTTACGTGTGATTTTCAATTCTAACCTAAGCACCTTATTTATAGGAAAATCTTGTAACACCAAAGCGTAAAATTTATTAAAATATTAATTTATTAATTTTATTCCTACGCCCACATTTAGAGATCTGAATTCAGCCACTTCTAACACATGTAAGACCCAAAATAATGACAAAAACGTTTTGTCATTTTAAATATTTTATACTTCCAAAAATCAATTATTTGAGCTTGAAACTTCAATAATTCACAATAAATAGCCCTTTTGTCATAAAATTCAAAACTCACGACTTTTTATAGGAAATTCAATTCTCTACAACTTTGCAGAAAAAAGTTTTTCCGAATTCCAAATGAAATTGACCAAATCCACAAACAGGCGATTTTACGGCTATAATCAAATTTCAAATAATAAATGGGGTCCACCGACATGCTTAACATGTTTTAAACATTTAATGCAACAAAATACTCTTCCTCCTCAGATACTCATATATCCCACATTCGTTGTAAAAATGTCACCATTATTATATTATTATAATAATATATTTAAATGAATTATTTTATCGAAAAAAGATAAAATTTCAATTTTCAACAATTGTCACATTAAAAATTTTCTCCATCTATATCCACATAAAATCAATATTTTTCTCATCATATGAATCAATAATTAATTATTCACAAATAATATTACGTAATCACAATATTGACAACCGAGCGGCTTCAGAAAGAGGGGCTTTCCAATAAGAATTTCTCCTTACTTGGCGCAAGCAATTTAGGTGACCAAACCTCTCATTAGATGAAACTTTCTAGACATTGCCAATAATGTTATCTAATAATATTATTCGTATAATATGAATTATTGCTTCGATAATAAAAAATATTGTGTAATGACAATTATCAAACAACAAAGAATATAAAATATCAACGCAAAGAATTATTAAATCAATAAAATATTTGATAAGATAATTATCGTAACCATTATTGAGTAGTGCCTTTCTTACGTAAGAATCAATAATTGGTGCAATACTGGTAATCTTCTTGTGTTTTAACCACCGAGTATTTTAACAAGATTAATTGTAATAACTACTACTTGTTATTTTTAAACAACTTATATTTGTCGTTTTCTTCATCCAATCGCTTTTCCGTTATGGGGCCCACACATGGGTTTTCTACTTCGTCGCATTTAATATTCTCCCGACAAAGATTTAATATTCCACGACCAAACGAATATTCTCCGACAACAATGAATATTTTATAACCACTTGCTTATTTTGAAATATTTGCGTATTTTACCCCTAACTATCCACATTAATCAAATCAACCCTTACTATTTCAAAATAATAAATAGAGAAAATTAAATTTCATTAATAATAAGTTGGGGTCTTACACTGGAGGTGCATGGGAAAGGCCGAGGCGAGAGCAGTCGGGATCAGAGAGAGTTCATCCTGCAGAAGAAGATGCAACAGAACAAAGATGTCATGATGGCCCTGCGTCTTCAAAGAAGACGAACTCGAAAGCGTATACGGCTAATATGGGTTTGGAGAACAGAGGCATCCTCAAAAGGCGTGAGCATCGGAGCCGATCCGGTCCACAATGACGGGAGAAGCCGATAAGAAATGAGTAGGTATCGAAGCCGCTCGAGGATGGCCGTTTTGAGAAGGAGCCATTCAAAGAGCGGCGACGATCGTAACATCCAGTGTGTCGGGATCGAGGAGGAGGGATTCGGGACTCCTGAACACGGGCGGGACAGACCCCGATCGTCCCCCCATGAGGACGAGTCCGACCCCCTCGCTCGAAGGGTGACAGAATTGGAAAAATTACTGTTGGCAAAGAACTCGATGGGGATGCTCAGCAAGCTTCTTGGGTCGCCTCTTCTCAAGAAAAATCAACAACGTAACAGCCGATCCCAAAAAGAAGATGCCCCCGATGGAGACCTATGATGGGCTGGGGGATCCGTATGACCACTCGGATGGGTAACAAGAGGCGATGGAGACCTATGATGGGCTGGGGGATCCGTATGATGGGCTCGGTTCGGGAGTAACAAGAGGCAAAGAAAGATCACAGCGTCCCTCATGCAGGTCAGACAGAAATAATATATTAAAAACTAATTAGTAAATGATCTACCAGTCTAATAATTATAACGGGAGTGGAGTTAATTTTAATTAATTGACCAATACAGTATCAACACACAGATAAAAAGTGATCTCTTTACGTGTATCGATTAATTGATCAACTTAACATAAAATTATCGGATCCAGTTATAACTTCTAACTAATAGTATTAGTATTTATTTGTAAGTATTGTTTAATCAGGATAGTATATATTAGGAGTATTGTTTATTTTTGGTTCATGGACTTCCAAACATAGCCAAACCCAAATGTATGATTTTAGCGCAAATATCATCTCCGGTCGTAAATTAAAACAGCTTTTTGTAACTTAATGATTTTTATCTCCAGTACGTACTGACGGGTATGCAGAGAAATCATGGGTCGCAAGGGTCGAGGCACGAGATCAAGTAGGAAAGAAGACCCGGCATGTCAAAAAACCCATTAATTCGTGCTTCGAAATTTATGTAAGAAAATGGCTGTACCTGCTCTGCACTGCACCTCCTCTGTATTTGTTCTTCAAAGTTTAAACAAACTGATAATTTGAACACGCCTGGCCTGGGCTCCAGTCCTCTCTCATTTTTCAATTACTAGTAAATTGGAAAGTGGGACCAATTGGGAGTGCAAGCCCATGGGCTCAGCCTTTTTTCAAAGGACCCACCACCCCATACTTATGCACCTTCTTGAACCGGCAAAGCGTGCTTCATGTCTGTCTGAATATTTTCCTTCTCTCTCTAGCCTCTAGGGTAACAATGTGTTGCGATTGATTTCAATACAATATCCGGTTTAATTTTTGGTAAGTTGGTTAATTAGTAGATAGAATCATTCTACATGTAAATCTCGCATGTCAATCAATTAACTTACTCTCAAAAATAAATTTCATGCTAACCGCTTCCGAAATCGAAATAATTCATTTCTATTGAATTAAAAAAATTGTATTTGGTAATTTTATTTGAATAAAATTATTAAATTTGTGAATTTTATTTTTTAGAGAGAATATAAAATGACTCATTTTCGTCAGAAATTGAATGAATTATTCTACTTACCATTCTATTCTATTCTTTATTATATTCTTTTATCAATTTTATTACTCCAATTTAAACTTACATAATTTCATTGCATCTTGCGTATTGACTAATACTATCGTTCTCAATTATGGTACAAGAACTGAGATTCACTATTTAAAATCGTTTCATATACCGAGTTGATCAAATAATTATACATCCAAAACTATGTGTCATATATATATATATATATATATATATATATATATATATATATATATATATGTATAGTGTATTGAAATTTCAACACATTGTTTACTAATTACTAATTTTGGTAACAGTATATTTTTCAAAATTTTACAAGTATTATTTTACTAGTACGTGGTCCAAATTATTTCATTCCTAACTTGATTCCTGCTATCCAAACTTAAGATTAAAGTTCCTTGTAACCCTCTTACAGATCACATATGAGATGAGTATTCTTAAAATATGAAGGGCTCAGAAGGAGACAACTGAGCTGACCACAGCCTTTCATTTATAGTATTTAAATATAGATATATATACAAGCACTGATCACATGCATGTGTATGTGTCATCCTTGAAGATAACTATGACTATGAGCAGATATAGACTTGAATTTCGTTTTACTTGCATTTTTTTCTTAATTTTTCCTAAACCTTAAATCTACTTTAGTTGTTTCGATCTTCCTATATTTAATATTACTACTTTCGTTTTTTAATATAAATCGTTTTAAAGAAATATTTTTGTTCCTTAATATAAGTCATTTGAAAATTTCAAGTAAATTAGTTTTCAATATTACCCCAAGTAATAACTATAATTTTTATTCTCACTATTTTTTGCCCAATAATTAAATAACACTTTTTTTTTCAATACAAGGGCAATATAGACAATTGATATTATATTTAATGTTATACAATTATTTCCTTAATACTTGTGCACAATTCTAAAACGAATTATATTAAGAAAAGAGTATATGGAATGAATTGATCCATCTCCCTCCCATGTCAATGTTTGTTAGGATTCCTGTCTGCATAGCTACAACAAAACAAAGACAAAACACATCCAACTCGATCGATCTTCCCCTCAAATAATGGAGCTCTATCCATCCATCCATACTCCTTAATTTTATTATAAGTATATATATAGTTGCACATGTAATAATATGTAACATTACATTTTGTGCTAAATTTTATTGTTTTTTAATAACAGTCCCCCAGTCTGGAGTATTCTGTAACATTACATTTTCATTGCTCCAACCAAAATGAAAGTTACATTCCACTTTTTAATTAACTTTCTCTTTTCAAAATAAATACATAATCTTCATTGACTTGGGACGACAATATTCGTGTGGACCGTCCAGTAAAATAAAAGATTGGTAGTAGTTTTAATTTAAGTAAAATTAACAGTGCTAGCTCCCACATGGTCATTTAATGGGCACGATGATGACATTAATTAGGTCAACATAATGGGTGGGTAATCAAACCCAACTCTAATCTTACTAGTATTTGATAGGATTATGTATTTATTTTTGGGAAAAACATGATCCATATATTCCTTCACTTCTCTAGTTGTCTCGGTAATTAAATCCAGCATCTAAAATGTTCAAGTTTAAGATCTTGTGATGAGTCTTGATTTTTGGACTATTCTAAGAGGTACCCACTTAAAGGTACGGTCTAAATCTATTTGTCAGCTGATGCCACCTTACTCATGTCCCCATTCTTGATATACATACATATATATGTATATAAATTAATGTATGTGAATAGGAGTATTTAATGTGATATTATTGAGACAACTGTTGAACTTATTATAGAATTCTTGGGTGCATGTGATTCAATTTGGCAGGCTAAGCTGTTATTTTGATGATTAAGTATTTGTTTAGGGTCCTTCTGATCCACATCTGTACATATGTAATATACTCCTATTAAATAGTACTACTATAAGAGAGAGAGAGAGAGAGAGATAAGAGTCGTAGAGGAGCATTAACTAGTAGTATATAGTAGTACAATTTAATAAATCTGCCGTGCTGGAGTTGTCTGATGCATCTCTTTCACAAAACATGAACCACATTGGCCGCAAGGCCACTGGGATTTGTTTGGTATGCCTCAAACCCAAAACTACAACATTAATCCTTTGATTTCTGTGCCAAAAAACAAAAGAAAAAAGAAGAGAGAGAATCTTAAATTCTTCTTCAGTGGAGTATTTTATTTTATCTGTTGCAGTACTATATACCGGGAAGGGAATGTGAGGAGAGCAAGGTGTTGCTCTATCAAACAAAGCTGTAGCTAAAGTTTGGGTTCTTCTTTATTTAAGCAACTTCTTTAATTGTACTTGCCTCTTCCCCTTGAAAGGCTTCTTTTTCCTTCCTTTTTCTTCAAAGACAACTACTTTGTGATCTTCATAGCTCACTCGGTGCATGAGACTCTCTCAGGTCAGAAAATTCACTCTCATTTTTGCTTTTCCTTACTCGTGTTTCTGCATATACTGATAAGGAAGAATTTAAGATAATATATATGAGTTTCTTTGTTGAAATTAATTCTTTCTCTAGTCTAGCCAATGAAATATATAGGAACAATAATTAATGAACAAACATCTAGTTATAGTCTTCTCATGTTTTTATTATATATCGATAGGTTTTTATTTGCTTTTCTTCCATAATACTACAAATTAAACAATACTCTATATAACCAATATGATTTCCTGAATGGATTCTCAAACTAGAGTGTTTTAAATGTTTTATTGATCATATATATCACCCCTATATATATATTATGCAACTTTAAATTCTCAACCATAAATGAAATATGCATCATCCAGTTTTTACCGTTTCATTTAATTTGCAAATATTTGTTTAATTTTGATTTTGATCATCTAGGAAATCATTTAAACATGTAGAGTTGAGGAGGACAAGAACCCCAGTTCATTTTACCCCACTCTCCAGACGACTCATCTTTATCCTATACAGTACACTGCACTATAGCGTGCATATATATATTAAAAGGAATATATTATAAGAGAAAAAAGCTTGGCCACAAGAAAATTAAAATATCTGTGTAATTAATTAATTACTTAATAAGATGTTCATGAAAAAACGAAACTGATGAACAAACGTGAAGGATATATCCAAATTACAAGAACACAATTGCATGTGCTGGTGAAAATGATAGCTTGATGCCATTTTTTCATATATTTGATATGCAAAACTATTTTTGTGGCCCAAACATATGGCTGAATAAGGAGGGAATCATACTAACGAACAAAATAAGAAATAAACCTACAGTTTAATTTATCAGCAGTATCTATAATTGTACGTCCCAAATTAAGTAGTCGGTGCATGCTGATTGCACTAATTCTTTCATTCTCAGTTTTCAAATCTATTTTCCATTTTTTCTTCATTCTGCAGCTTTAGCAGATCATCGTACATACATTCTTTGACTGGATATATATATATATATATATATATATATATATATATATGTTATGACATATATATGCTGTGTTTAATAGAAGCTGGATCTTGGGAAGGTTAGATAATTCTGGGACACAGCTTGTGGAAGAATTAATACTGGATAAAGCGACGAAATGGATAAGTTTCTGAATCCATATGATAAGGACTACATGAAGATGGCCATGTTGAAGCACGAAGAAATGTTTAGAGAGCAGGTGTTTTTCTTCTGATATTTATGTTCGTTTCAAAATTATAAAAAAAAATTGATTTTTTATGTCAAGATTGAAATTAGTACAAACAACTATATTATTATAAACCAAGTAAAAAGTACTACGTACAAATTGCCTTATTAATTCTTTTGCTTTTCAAAACTTTTATGAATTCAAGGACTCGTATTTCCAAACAGAATATATAATCAATAGGACAATATAATAGTACTGAATCTAAATGAGATTGTTATTGCAGGTTTTTGAACTTCATCGCCTATACCATAATCAAAAGATGCTCATGAAGAACATCTCAAGCACCAAAGGATGCGGACAGAATCAAGACAGATGGACCAAGTCGAGAAATGGAAATAATTTTGATCACATTAACTATTCAAATGATAAGAATCAACAGCCTATACAGAAACTTGATTTGGAACCTCCTGCTGAAGAAAAATTTGCCGAACTAAATGGAAATGGTGGGATGGAGATGGAAGATGAGGGCGAGATTGAGCTGACATTAGGCCTCTCAAGTTATTACCATAGAAAAAAGGCCGAGACACCACTGAATTCCGATTCTGGACTGAGTTTTTCTTCTTCTTCCACAGGCTCTAACCGTGTAAAGAGGACAAATTCCGGGATTCATAGAATTGCAGATAGAAGAAAAGAAGAATTAACAGCACAGAAATGGGGACTTGTTGAGGTACCTAACACGAACTCGAGTTTTCTGAACGGGAGAAGAAACAGTAGTTCTGATATGGAAGAACAACTGAGGCAAGATAGACTACAACAGTCCCCTTGGTTATTCCAAGTTCTAAGCCTGAACATAACTTGATCGATCAATAGAACTTCAGTACTGCTTGGTATGATGAGATTTTTAGACTTTTTATCTTTGAATTATAGCTAATTCTGTGATTAATTAACGTTGTTGTGTGTAACTTTCTTATAATGCATGGGTTTCGGAGTCTTGTGCGAAGATTACTTTGTTTTTCCCTGGCTTTTGGAAACCCATTACAATCTATCTATAAAAGTGAGCTATTTTTCATTGAGTTTTGTCCAGTCTCACTAATAATTCCATTTAAATTTCTTGGTTTTCGAAGCCATGAAATTACTTAATTAGAAGACAAAATATTTACGTGTCTGCTAATTAATTTTGCAAAGAAAATACTCCATATTTTGGACCTCATTAGTCCAATATTGTTCCATGTCCAAAGATAGAAATATCAATTCACTCTATGTAAGTTGATATCTCGATTTGATGCAAAACATCTGTTTGCTTGACATTCTTCATATTGAATGTCAAAGTCAATTACTGTATTATTGTTTTTCTTCTTTATTTGTTGTTTGTTTGCAAAAATTATGATCTTATAAAAAGATTAAATAATCCTAGCTACATGTTTAGTTTTTATTGAATTATTCATGAAATAAGTTAAAATATAATTCTATGTTAAGTTTGTTTTGTCCGGAATTATTTAAAGAATTGAATAAAAACTTACCGTTTGAACTATTATATTTTTACCACTAATAACAAAAATATTATATTCTCATTAGGTTGAGTATAAGTCTTTTTAAACAAAGTTAAAGGTTAATTAATTTTGTCCACAAAATTTTAATCTTCCCAAATGGTAGGTATAATACCTAGTTGGACATGGTATTAAATATTCCTCCTTTCGAGTCATTTTATTATCCCGACACTAACAGTCTCAAATCTATTTTTAAAAATAAATAAGAGACTTCAAATTAATAATAAAATTTTAAGTGTAATTCTTATAAACAAAATAACCTAGCTTATTCCAAGTGTATTATTAGGAAATTGATATCTTATGCATCTCCTCAGCTATAATATTGTCAAGTGGGAGGAATCTGATCTAGAAAAGTTTATTTATTTAACTTAAATGAGCACATATATATAAATATATTAGGTGACTCAATGCTTCCTAATCTCTTCCATATTCTTAATTGTTAACCAACCATTTTGATAATTTTCTAAACCAGCAGAGTAGCGAAAGCTATATGTTTGTCTGCCACCAAATGAACATTAATTAGATTCCAATTCCAATTCCAAATAAACAAGGGTACCCTATATCATAAAGTATATGAATAAGTTCTGTCCTTAATACTGCTTTCTCTCAAGTTGAAAATGCTTATGAAACCTCCACCCACTATTTAGCAACATCTTATTTTAGGTTTTTGTTATGATTAGCTTCAGATATGAATATACACAAAAATGCTGAATTAGGATCCTCTCAATAGAGTTTTTATTTCATAATTTAAATTTAAAATGTATTGGGATGTGACATCATGATGTCAGAAGAAGAATATATATACAAAGAATGAAGATTCTTCATTTCATTTGAAATGAAGAGGATCCTAGTCCCAAAATGCTGAATCAGAATCCTCTCCATTTAAAGGTGCAGATTTAAAATTATTAAATCTAAGGTCTAGAAGTTGCCACCTCATTTAAAAACTATCAACTAAACTCTAACCACCTCATTTAAAAGTCAGTAACCTAACTCTAGTCACTTTATTTAAAAGTCACTAACCTAATTCTAACAATTAATTTAATATAACACTAATATATTATAATTATTATTATTATTATAAACTAATATAACAATTAATTTAATGAGCACTTTGTTATGTCATTCATTGGTTTTTTTAATAATAATTTTATTATTATTATTATTTTGTATTCTGTTTTTTCTTCTTCTTTTTTTGGTGCGAAAGTTATATATCTATTTTGTCTAAATATTTTTGAGCGGAGCTTTGTGATGAACACTTTATCATGTTAAGGTTATGAAGGACAAAAAAAAAAAGAAGAATAATATGTTCATTTATTATATTATTTTAAGATTGTACATACAAATATTAAAAGGGGTGAATGACGCTAAAATCAATAAACTTTAATTTCTTAATATAAATTCTAAAAAGTAACGATAAGTAAATAAAAAGAGTTGGGTTATATATTATAAACAATTTATGTGGAATTAATTGGAATTAATTGTATATCAAATACATTGCAAAAAAAATCAACATAAATATATCATTTTTTATAAAAAAAAAAATTATTAACATTGCGATTTTGGGAGTAATTAAGCAAATTAGGCTCAAATTAAAATAAGGAAAGGAAAGTGTTGGATTGAAAGTCCAAATAAAATAAGGAAAGGTTAAATATAGAATGTTGTGGGAGTAAAGTATTTTATCTATAGTTGGATTGAGCATTTGAGCTGCAGACTACAGTTTTCATAAATAAATAAATAAAAAGAGTGGTTAGTTTACATGCACTTAATTCCCTCTTAGTATGTAAGAGTGGAATATTATTTGTAATATAGCATTAATAAACTATTTAAAATTACTTAAAGGTAATAATTAATTTATGTACTGTTCACAATTTTGAAGAATCATATAATTAATGATTGACTAATCAATTCATTATATTAATATATATTTTTGGTAACTGGAGAATATTATTTACATCATGCATAAGCATAACCTTAATTTAATTACTTTCTTTCTTTTGTTTCTAAATTTAGATTTTATTTTTATTTATTTTTTCATTTTAATTACTTTCTCCGGTGAAAGAAATAATCTTATTTACTATCTTGAACATTATTCATTCTGTGTGCTTCCTGAGGTATTAACAATTCTTCATAATCATCAACTTTCACCTGTTTACATTTATAATAATAATAATAATAATAATAATAATAATAATATATTAGTATTATATTAAATTAATGACTAGAGTTAGATTTGTGACTTTTAACTGATGTGACTATAGTTAAGTTAGTGGATTTTAAATGAGGTAGAGTTAGGTTAGTGGGTTTTAAATGAGATAGAGTTAGATTAATAGCTTTTAAATGAAGTGACAATTTATAGATCTTAGATAATTTTAAATTTGTGTCTTTAAATAGAGACTTTCTATTTCAAATTAAAATGGAAAAGATCCTGATCCCAAAATGCTAGCCTGTCTTGGGTTTTCTTGCTTTTATTGAAGCTATTTTGTCCAAAAGAATTCAATCATTCAAATACAGACCCCACGTCCCTGGAGCTCTCGTTTAGGAGAGCAGATCCTCTGTCTTTGTTTTTTCTGTCTTCTTTGTGTTCTTAACTTAAATGTTTGACACTTAATCTCTTACTTAACATCAATTAACTTTAAAATAAAATAAGCTGTCAAGTATCAAAATTTAAATGAAGAACATAAGAGGTACAGAAAAAATAGGAACCGAGAATCTACTGTAATTGTTTAGTACTATACTAGACTAGATATATCACCCAAAAAAGAGGAAGCCCAATACACGATCATAGGTACACTTGTAGTTAAGCCCCCCACCCACAAAAGCTTTCACATGGGCTGAGTGGGGACCTTCATAAATCTGAGTAATAACTACACGAGAATTACAAGATTCCAGACCAGAAGGTTAAAAAAAATAGGGAGATACATGCATCACCCTAAAACGTAGGGGAATTTTTCAAGAAAATAAATCATCAGGGCCAGTTACACAGAATATTCTGACATTTTTCTATTTTTGACACGTGGATTGCCAATAATTCCATTGGTAATGTATACACTGGGGACTAGGATCCATACATACAGTGGTCTCCAAATCATTGCCAGAAAACTGTAGGAACAAAAAAAAGAAGAAATATCTGAATCTTGCATCCAAAAGCCACTGTTTCCATATATAGCTAGGCGTTCCTTATTCTCATCTGATAATTCCTTATTTTAGTTTTAGTAATAGATACCCCTCACAAATAGAGTATCAAACATTTGTTTGTAAACTACTTAAAAATTATTACCTAGTATAAAATTGTTATTTCGATTTCAAATTGAATTTTAAGATTTTTCAAATAAACGAACTAGAATTAAAATTAAATGGGACTATTTTTGTGAAAGAGTTTATTTCCCATTTCAAAACCCGGAGAATTCTGTCCATAAATATATGCTTGATTCTTCATAATGCATGGAGATGGAGATTCTATACACCAGCCTTTTTGATTGCTTCTTAACAAATGCATAAAACATAATACAATTTACAGGAATATCACAAACAAACACAGAGATATGAGAGGGAAAAAAAAAACCATACAGTAGCTGGCAGTACTCCTCTCAAGCATTTAAACAATGCTACAAGAGTGTCTCATGAAATTGAATGCCTCCGATCTTTGGGGGGTTTGTTTGGCCCTTTGGTACTAGGTGTGGTTCCATCAGCACGCACAAATATATTAAGTCGCCCAAGCTTTTTGGACACTGAGTTAATAATCGACTTTCGGGGCAAAGGAGGTTTACCAGAAGATGGAAAAGTGTGTTCTGATGGAGATGATTGTTTCTTCATCTCTTTCAACAGCATTTTCATTTTCGCCAACTCTAATTTCAGGTCCTGATTTTCTCTTCGTAGTTTGGATAGCTCATCGGATAGTGGGTTGTTTTCTGTGGGGAATGCATTCACTCGTGGGGTAAGAGCAGGGGATTCTCCACTGCCATCCATAACCTCTCGAAGGCGCTGCTGCTCATAGTAAAGCACTTGAACAACAGTTTGAACAGGAAGCCGATCATTCTGAGCAGCGTGAGCACACGCCTCACGAGAGAGCTTTTGACAGTCCATCACACTGCAGACTTTCTTCCTCTCCAAATCACTTAAACCAGGATGAGCCTGTAAATCATAATAATTAAGGCAGGCAATTGATTGTTTTTGTTAGTGGCACTAACATAAGATCAAGCAGTAATACTGATAATTTTCCTACTCCAGCTACACTGCTACTCTCAGTTACTTGTAATTAGTGAAAACTATATGTAATTTATGCTGTTTTTTTGAGTAGACAAATCCAGTAATCAACATTAGACATCATGATATTGAATTAATGCATAATCTACAAAAGTTGGCCTAGAAGAGGTCTACAAAAAACTACTTCAAAATTAGAATCAGAACAATTTCCCAAAAACAGAAGTTGATCTATTAGAGGTTATGCAGGGAGTAGGTGGAGAACATATATAAATTTCGAATCAAGCATCAAAACTAATGAAATTGATGTTTTAGACTCAATGTACCCTGATCAAAATTTTGTTTTGAAGCATAAAAGTATATTCAGACTAATAATAGGTATGTTTATGGATATGCTAGCATTTATATATCCAAGGTATTTAGAAAACCTAAACTAAAGAGTATATACATAAGAGATTGCACCTTCAAGTAGATATCTGTGGCTCGATACATTCCATCCTCTGTTGCCCTGGATTGTTCAGGCATACCTTCAGCAAGATTAACGAACCTTGAAACAGTTAAATTACGATCAGAAGCTATTTCGGCAAGGTAACTCTCCATTAACTTCCCCACCCTCTCCATGTCACTTTGGGGAGGCGAAACATACAATTCTTCCCCATTGTATCCCATGCGATTTCCCTCCTCTTCATGCTCAAGGTAATTCATCATGATCCGCTGCACAGTGTCAACATCAAACAATGTGTCCCCAGTAAAGAAAAACGAAGAAATCAATAAGTCATCCAAAGCAGCCTGTCCAAGTTGCAAGCCCATTCTCTTCTCCAAGTCTAGCCTGCAAGCAACCGTTGTCTCAAGAAATATCGCAGCACGAAGGAGCATTGAAAGGAAGCTAACTGACATGGCATTCTTCTCCCTTGGTAGAAGACTAACTATTGTTTCTAAAACAACCCTCTTCTCATGCTCTTGTTTTGGCTCAATTTTTTTCCTTCCCTTCCCAAACATTTCCTGCAATGAAAAGAAATAAAATTAAAGTTAATATTTCATACACCATTTGTTCAAAGAAACTCACTATATGGGGTGAGATCTCACCAAACCTCGGAGAGATTTTTGGGCGTAGAGCATTAGTATTGGACAAAGTGCATATTGTTTAAACCCCCTTGCCATCATTGCAATCAGAACCCTTTGGAACATATCAATTCTTAGGACAGTTAAATCTTCAGACCACCAATCATCTATGGGTTTCGAGTGAGATGAAGAAGAATATACACCATCAGTGCCACTCTCTGACCTACCTGAAGTACTAAACTGGCTTTCTTTGGAGGCTATAAATGCTATGGCATCTATACACCGGTTCACCATTTTCACATTCTCTGCTATGGGAAGGAGGTCTTCTGTGGAATGTAAAATTGAAACTGCCCCTCCTAAGCTTTTTAGAGCCACTTCATTCAAATAGGCTTCGGTTCTTCCCACCAGGTTTCCAATTGCATAGTCCTCTGTCATCTCAAGATACTCGGCCACACATCTGATCATAGCAATATTTTCTGTCCCAATTTCAAAATTAATCCCATAACAAAATTTTGCCGCGAGTTCAAATGCTTCTGCTCCTCCGGGAATATCAGGGATTTCAATATCAGAAAGATCAGCATCACTAGATTCTGAGACCAATTTTCTAATGAATCCACATTTTGAGACTAGAGGGAACTGCATATGCAGATTTAAGAAATGTAATAAGAAATTAGAAAAAGGGACCCTTTTAGCTCGTGACTGAACCAAGATTTAATATTAGATTCTTGTTGATTCCTTGTGTGGATTACAATATAAAAACAACAAAAAGTAAGATACGACTCGGCCGGCATAAAGAGAGTTTGAAGTAACACTAGCAAAGATTGTACTCTACCTTGTTCAGTGAAAAGGAAGCTCCCCCAGCACGAACCGTGACATCACTTGGGATTTCTTGGGAGAAAATCCTGTCAAATTTTGAAGTTATGACTTCAACCTTATCCATTATCTTTTCTATTCAATGACACCCGATTTAAAGAGTAGCATGGAATCCTTGTGTAAACATCCAATAAAAAAGGAAAATAAAGAAAAGAAAAGAAAGAAGCAAACCATTCAGTGGTCCTCTTCATGGCATCAGAAAGAAGGTCCTTCTTCTTAGTATGCATGTTAACATTTGTGGGTGGTGAAGTTGCCTCCTGATCAAGGTCCACCATTGTAGTGATTGGAGAATCTTTACCATGTTCATGTCTCCATCGTCTAATCAATGATGAGGCCAAAATTTAGACAGGTTTATGCGAATCTGTGCTTCAAAATTGTGCAGAAGCAAAAGCCAGTGCTTTAAAATTTTCTCTCTTTCTGCTGAACACTCAGAGAATGCTGAGTGAATCAGAAGCAATGAAAGTACAAGCTCAATTCCTGAGAGTGTACCATTAACACTTACCCATTTGGGTTTAAAAGAAAAAGGGAGATTATTAAGAATATGAGACCCCTTTTTGGAGTGTAATATAGTAGGAAAAATGGCATTCTAAGAATTATTGGGAGAAGCAGGGGTAAATAGAAGGACTTAGATTTAGTTCAAAAGTGTGTGGTGGTGGGCATAGCTTGTTCAGTTGAAGGGATGAGATAATAGAGCCAAATGAAAGAAATATTTTCCAACCGGGAAATATTTTCATCCACAAAGATTGCTCATCTTTTGCTTCCATGGCACCATTTTCATGGAAAACTAAATACTAATAGTTCTGGTGGTAGTTACTGTCGCTTTTTAGAAGTTCCATATCCGTAATCACTGCCCTTCCTTCCTACTGCATCATAGACAGAGCTGAGCAACGAACTTAATTGGAATTGAAACCGTACAAAAAACCGCACCAATTAAAATTGCACCAACGGTTCCGGCGTATGTAACGATTTTAAGTAGATTGAAAAATCAAATTTATAATTTCGATTTGATTACTAGTCAAAACTGCACACATAAAACCGAAACCTCACCAAATAATAATTATGTTTTCTCAATTTTGATACGAGTATATATATAATTTCTCTACTGTAACATATTTTCTCATTTTATTTTAGAAGTCAGATATTGTAATGTTGAATGAAATCAATGGTATCAATTATGTTTACAAATCAAGAGTGACTTGTTATTTTCTAAATCAAATGTGATAACATAGTATTAATCAACCATATAATAGAATTGTTGATGTCTGAAACTATTTTGCTAAGTTAGCTCCATTATTGTGTTCACTCTGTAATACCTTTGTAGATTCTTAGTGTGGCCTTTTGAAATTAGGTATCGTCGCCACCCATCTTGGCCGCCACTTTCGTAGTACGTAAATTCAAATCTGACTTATTAACTTAATCGTCAGATCTGATACGACGTAAATCTATGAAGTTTGCATACAAATATTGTCTACTAGATATTATACAAACTCAAAAGGAGTCCTCATTACAACTATTATCACACTATTTCACGTAATAGTGAGGTGACTACTAATCTTATCCTCCGGGACCATTACTTACGCTTCACTCAAATCAAATTTATGTTCTCATTTCCCAAGAGAAACGGTGAAAGAAAGGTGAAATTCAACTAAATTTCAATAAAATATTATGACTAAGATAATGCAGAATAAATTATCATTAGCGCTTCAACAAATTAAACCGATAAAATATAATAGATAATAGGTTTAACTACAAATATAATAAGAATCCATTAAAAGAGTCAAGTAGAGAATAAAGTCTACTATCTTTTGGTTTTAAAGGTTTTCATCAATTTTTATCATTTGAGACTCGAACAATAAATAAACCACCACATCTAATCATCCCCTTGTCTACTGGCCAGGATTTTCATCAAATTATCAATGGTCGTGACTATACCTCAATCACCCCAATCATAATCATACCAAAAGACTATCCATCATCGCATTATTCTGCCAATCGGGACTTTTGTCATCATTTATATCAAGTCGTGATTATACCGAATGATCCCTCATTATAATCATACTAAGTTCATCAACGCATCGTAAAGTTCCAAAAGATAACATAATATAACATGAGGATGATGATGATGACATAAGAATTCAATAAAACAAGTTCAAGAATTATTTAATCCATGAATTATTAACGTCCAAATTATCAACGTGATCTCGTTTCGTAGAAGTAAAATTCAAGAATGATCGGAAGAATATTTCCATGAAAAAGATATTGGATGAAACGCAAATATCGAGGATATTCTACTAATTTCATGGAGTATATAAAGTCAAAGTTTTAACCAACCCAGGTATAATAAAGAATGGAATAACAAAAGAAATCACCACGCATGCGGTCTTGGCATGTACGGGTTATTCCAATGAATAATAATAACGGAACCAAGGTCGGGGTGAAATTCACACCGATGGATGTTCCAACAGAATAATAAAGATGGAACCAGATCCGGTTGTAAACACACGATAGGATATTCCAACGGAATGATAAAGACGGAACAGGTCCCCGTGTAAAACACATGCATGAGGATGTTCCAACGTAGAATAATAAAAAGCGGGCACCGTTGTCCGTGTAAAACACGCAGACAGGGATGTTCCAATGAATAATAGAAGAATGTCACCAAGTATAGAATTCACAGCGTATCTGAGTTATTCCAATGTAATAATAATGAATCGGAATAACATAAGGATTTCACCAAGATATAGTATCCACATAGATACTGAAGTTATGTATAGGGTATGCCACTTTTACAGGTGTTATTCCAATGTAATAATAATGAATGGAATAATGAAGTTCTCTTCGAAAGAAAGAATAACACCACTTCTAGTAAAAGAACCCAATATAGAAGTAGTGAAGTAGCGAATCTCTTCTTCTTTCTATAATTTTCTCTATACTTTCTACTCTATAATTTCTCTCTGTAGAGTTTGATGAATTAAATAAGAAAATAATGAAGGAATGAAACTTTCTATTTATAGGAAAATGAAATGATAAGAATTAATCCATGAACTATCCAGATTGATTTACTTTAAATCGACTATCCATATTTAAAGAAAAATCTTTAAATAAAATATAATATATTCTATTTATATAAAAACATTTTACTTATCAAACACTTATGCAATCTTATCTAAATCACTATCAAAAACACTACGCAACACTACGCGTAATAAAATATAATATATTCTATTTATAGAATAAACTTTAATAAAGTATTCTATTTTATATAAAAGATGCTTCGCTTTTATTACGTTAATAATCTGAATAAAAATAAAACGTCATTATCGCTATAATAATTCATATTATTAATCGACAATAATGGAATCAAACCGGTGAAACTTCACATAAAGTCAATAATCAATACTGGTGTCTTCTTTATGCAACCACACGTGTTATCGTACTTTTACTACCGAGTAGTTCAACAAGAACCACGGTAAAACTTCCGCCAATTATTTCAATAAAATATTTTTGTCGTTTTCAATCCGATGATAATTACATTAATAAGGTCCACCAATGATTAAGCCGTTGTCTGAAATATTCCCCGCTAAACCTAATATTCCCCACCAATCGAATATAATATAACCACTTGCATACTTTGCAAAATTTATAAATCTACCCACAACTATAATATTATCTTAAATTCACACCATAATATTAAAAAATTATTTCAACAAAATTTAAATCTTTATTGATAAAATCCTGGTCTCACAATCTCCCCTCCTTATGGAATTTAGCCTCGAAATTAGGGTATGTACTGATATGATAAAGAGGTGAGGATACCTTGAATACCTTTATCGTTGAAAACATTAAATTCATTTTTGCAATCCCACCAAAGATATTCATTAACAATTCATCTTTGCACTACAAAGTAAAAGATATACAAATCAGTAAAACCAATAATCTTGAGACTCTTCGGCTAATAGTATCACAACCATGAATTATCCATGTACCTTCTTTGGCTAAGGATATTCGTGTTTTTCAATTACTGATCGTGATTATCTTAATAATCGTAGTCATAATCATACCAAGTCTATCAATGCACTACTACCGAAAGATGACTTTTACCACATCCATGAATTAATATTTCATTCTTTGAGACTCAAATTTCGATAATTAATCCATATCATCGAATCATCCCCGCATCTACGTGCCGAGGATATTCATTAGTATCACGACCACAAATTATCCATTGTACTACTACCAAAGATAATTGTGTATTCATTAAGATCACGACCACAAAATATCCATGCACTACTACCAAAAGATAATTGTGTATTCATTAAGATCACGACCACAAATTATCCATGCACTACGGCCAAAGATAATTGTGTATTCATTAAGATCGACGACCACAAATTATCCAATGACTACTACCAAAGATAATTGTGTATTCATTAAGATCCGCGACCACAAATTATCCACCTTACTGACGAAAGATAATTGTGTATTCATTAAATATCGCGACCACAAATTATCCATGCTTCCGCCGAAGTGGTTTTGGCTCTCCCTTAAACTCCGGTGGTCCCAGCCTTGAATTGTTTAGCGGTGGCCGGAGAGTTTTCTGTGTTTCCACTACGTTTTGGATGCGAGTCGCTTTTTTCGCGATGATGTTGCATAATTTAAAACCTTTTAAGCGTCTGTTATTCATCAATTGATCGGTGTTGTTGTTTACGGGAGGATTATCGCCATCTGTTGCACATTGTCCTGATTATTGATATGTGGAGAATCAGCGGTCTCACATGCTCCATCATTCTTTATTCTCAACATTCTCGGATGCCATTTTCAAACAACGCCACAAAATAAGGGTTAATTAACATATCACATATTATCCCTATACTACGACCGACCAATTAAATACCAAATAGCTTTAGGTAAGTCATACTAGCGAAGGAATTCCCCGTCTCTCCCTCCTAGTACTATTCTCACATCTTAGCTGTGGGATCATATCCTAAGCTCGATACCAACCGTGACGCCCCAAAATTTAGGTATCGTCACCCATCTTGGGTCGCCACTTACATGGTACATAAATTTAAATACAACTTACTTAACCTAAGCGTAGGTATATAATACGACATAAAGCGTGAGTTCATACAAATATTGTCTACTAGATATTATACAAACTCAAAAGGAGTCCTCATTACAACTATTATCACACTATTTCACGTAATAGTGAGGACTACTAATCTTATCCTCGGACCATTACTTACGTTCCCCGACTCGTCCCAAATTTATGTTTTCATTTCCACAGAAGAAACGGTGAAAGAAAGGGTGAGCTTTCAACTAGCCCATAGAAATATTATGACTAAGATAATGCGAATAAATTATCATTAGCCTTCAACAAAGTTAAAACCGATAAAATATAATGAACAACCCGGTTTAACTACGGTGGAATAAGCAATCCATTAAAAGAATCAAGTAGAGAATAAAGTCTACTATCTTTTAGGTTTTAAAGGTTTTCATCAATTTTTATCATTTGAGACTCAAATTTTAATAAATAAACCACCACATCTAATCATCCCTGTACTACGGTCGAGGATTTTCATCAAATTATCAAATGGTCACGACTATACCGAATCACCCCTAGTCATAATCATACCAAAAGACTATCCATCACCGTTGCATTACGTTAATCGAGGACTTTTGTCACATCATTTATATCAAGTCACGATTATACCGAATGATCCTCAGTCATAATCATACTAAGTTCATCAACGCACGTAAGCCAAAAGATAACATAATATAACATGAGGATGATGACAATGACATAGTAATTCAATAAAACAAGTTCAAGAATTATTTAATCCATGAATTATTAACGTCCAAATTGTCAACACGATCTTGTTTAGTAGAAGTAAAATTCAAGAATGATCGGAAGAATATTTCCATGAAAAGATATTGGATGAAACGCAAATATCGAGGATATTCTACTAATTTCATGGAGTATAAAGTCAAAGTTTTAACCAACCGGGTATAATAAAGAATGGAATAACAAAAGAAATCACCACGCATGCGGTACTTGGCATATGGCGAGTTATTCCAATGAATAATAATAACGGAACCAAAATGTCGGTGAAATTCACAATCGACGTGATGTTCAAATGAATAATAAAGATGGAACTGCATCCGTAAAACACACGATAGGATATTCCAAAGCGAGAATGATAAAAAGCGGAACCGGTCCGTGTAAAAACACATGACGGGATGTTCCAACAGAATAATAAAAAGCGGAACCAGTCCTGTAAAACACACGCATGGGATGTTCCAATGAATAATAGAAGAATGTCACCAAGTATAGGAGTAAACCACAGCGTATACAAAAGTTATTCCAATGAATAATAAGCAACGGAATAACATAAGGATTTCACCAAGTATAGGTATATCCAGATGTCTGAGTTTATGTATAGGGTATGCCACTTTTACAGTTATTCCAATGAGAATAATAATGAATGGAATAATGAAGTTCTCTTCGAAGAAGAAAGAATAACACCCTTACCGTAAAAAGAACCTGAATATAGAAGTAGTGAAGTAGCGAATCTCTTCTTCTTTCATAATTTTCTCTATATAAACTCTCTCTATAATTTCTCTACTTCAGAGTTTGAATGAATTAAGAAAAAATAATGAAGAAATGAGCTTATTTATTTATAGGAAAATGAAATGCATAAGAATTAATCCATGAACGGTCCGGATTGATTTACTTTAATCGATCATCCATATTTAAAGAAAAAATCTTTTAAATAAAATATAATATATTCTATTTATATAAAAACATTTCTACTACGCAAACACTATGCAATACTACGCAAATCACTATCTGCAAAACACTATCGCAACACTATCGTAATAAAATATAATATATTCTATTTATAGAATAACTTTAATAAAGTATTCTATTTTATATAAAAGATGTTTACATTTTATTACGTTAATAATCTGAATAAAACAAAACGTCATTATCGCTATAATAATTCATATTATTAATCGAATGATAATGGAATCAAACCGGTGACTTCTCACATAAGCGTCGATAATCAATACCGTGTGTATTCTACGCAACCACACGTATTATCGTACTTTTACTACCGAAAGTAGTTCAACAAGAATCACTGTAAAACTTCCGCCGTTATTTCAATAAAATATTTTTGTCGCTTTCTCAATCCGATAATAATGAATTACATTAATGGGGTCCACCAATGATTAAGTAGTTGTCTGAATATTCCTGCTAAACCGAATATTCCCCACCAATCGAATATAATATAACCACTTGCATACTTTTGCAAAAATTTATAAATACTACCCACAACTATAATATTATCTTAAATTCACACCATAATATTAAAAATTATTTCAACAAAATTTAAATCTTTATTGATAAAATCTGGGGTCTCACAATCTCCCTCCTTATGGAATTTAAGCCCTCGAAATTAGGGTATGTACTGATATGATAAAGAGGTGAGGATACCTTGAATACCTTTATCGTTGAAAACATTAAATTCATTTTTGCAATCCTACCAAAGATATTCATTAACAATTCATCTTTGCACTACACTTCTGCTAAAAGATATACAAATCAGTAAAACCAATAATACCGAGACTCTACTTTAATAGTATCACAACCATGAATTATCCATGACCTTCTTGGCTAAGGATATTCGTGTTTTTCAATTACTGATCGTGATTATACCGAATAATCCGTAGTCATAATCATACCAAGTCTATCAATACACTACTGACCAAAGATGACTTTTACCACATCCATGAATTAATATTTCATTCTTTGAGACTCAAATTTCAATAATTAATCCATATCATCGAATCATCCCCGCTTTTACGTGCCAAGGATATTCATTAAGATCACCGACCACAATTATCCATGCACTACTACGAAAGATAATTGTGTATTCATTAAGATCACGACCACAAATTATCCATATGCACTACTACCAAAAGATAATTGTGTATTCATTAAGATCACGACCACAAATTATCCATGCACTACTACCAAAGATAATTGTGTATTCATTAAGATCACGACCACAAATTATCCATGACTACTACGAAAGATAATTGTGTATTCATTAATATCACGACCACAAATTATCCATACTACTACCGAAGATAATTGTGTATTCATTAATATCACGACCACAAATTATCCATGCTTCCGCTTGAAGTGGTTTTGCTCTCTCCTTAAACTCCGTGTGGTCCCAGCTCCTTGAATTGTTTAATGACCGCCGAGAGTTTTCTGTTTCCACCCACGTTTTGGGCGAGAGTCGCTTTACTTTGATGTTGCATGAATTCTAAAACCTTTTAAACGTCATCTGTTATTCATCAATTGATCGTTGTTGTTGTTTACGGAGGATTATCGCCATCCCGTTGCACATTATCTGATTATTGATATGTGGAGAATCAACAGGTCTCGTGCTCCATTCTTTATTCTCAACATTCTCGGATGCCATTTTCAAACACCGCCACAAAATAAGGGTTAATTAACATATCACATATTATCCCTATACTCTACGTCCAGACCAATTAAATACCAAATAGCTTTAGGTAAGTCATACTAGCGAAGGAATTCCCGCCTCCCCTCTCTTACTATTCTCACATCTTAGCGGGGATCATATCCCTAAGCTCGATATCTAACCGCGCGCCCCAAAATTAGGTATCGTCACCCATCTTGGTCGCCACTTACATGGTACATAAATTTAAATACAACTTACTAACCTAACTCGCCGTGGTGTAATCGACATAAAGCGTGAGTTTGCATACAAATATTGTCTACTAGATATTATACAAACTCAAAAGGAGTCCTCATTACAACTATTATCACACTATTTCACGAATAGTGAGGACTACTAATCTATCCTCCGGACCATTACTTCGTTCCCCGACTTCGTCCCAATATGTTTTCATTTCTGAAGAGAAACGGTGAAAGAAAAGGGTGAGCTCAACTAGCCCAAAGAAGAAATATTATGACTAAGATAATGCGAATAAATTATCATTAGCCTTCAACATGTTAAACCGATAAAATATAATAGACAACCAGTTTAACTACGGATGAATAAGCAATCCATTAAAAGAGCCAAGTAGAGAATAAAGTCTACTATCTTTTAGGTTTTAAAAGGTTTTCATCAATTTTTATCGTTTGAGACTCGACAATAAATAAACCACCACATCTAATCATCCCCGTATCCACGGTCAAGGATTTTCATCAAATTATCAATGGTCACGACTATACTTAAGAATCACCCCGGTCATAATCATACCAAAAGACTATCCATCATTGCATTACGGGCCACCGAGGACTTTTGTCATCACATCATTTATATCAAGTCGTGATTATACCGAATGATCCCCAGTCATAATCATACTAAGTTCATCTATGCTTGCGTAAGCGAAAGATAACATAATATAACATGAGGATGATGATGATGATGACATAGTAATTCAATAAAACAAGTTCAAGAATTATTTAATCCATGAATTATTAACGTCCAAATTGTCAATACGACATCGCTGTTTAGTAAGTAAAATTCAAGAATGATCGGAAGAATATTTCCATGAAAAGATATTGGATGAAACGCAAATATCGAGGATATTCTACTAATTTCATGGAGTATAGAAGTCAAAGTTTTAACCAAATGGGTATAATAAAGAATGGAATAACAAAAGAAATCACCACGTACGCAGTTTGCCGCGTATGGCAGGTTATTCCAATGAATAATAATAATCTAACCAGTCGGGTGAAATTCACACCGACGGGATGTTCCAATGTAATAATAAAGATGGAACCGGATCCTGTGTAAAACACACGATAGGATATTCCAAATAGAATGATAAAGATTTAACCGGTCCTGTAAAACACACGCATGGATGTTCCAACAGAATAATAATAAAAAAGCGGAACCGTGTCCGTAAAACACATGCATGCGGATGTTCAATGCGAATAATAGAAGAATGTCACCAAGTATAGGGTTAAATGGCATTATCTGAGTTATTCCAATGAATAATAATGAATCGGAATAACATAAGGATTTCACCAAGTATAGGGTATGCCACGATGAGGTTATGTATAGGGTATGCCACTTTTACGGAGTTATTCCAATGAATAATAATGAATGGAATAATGTAAGTTCTCTTCAAGAAGAGAATAACAACACCCTTACCGTAAAAAGAACCGAATATAGAAGTAGTGAAGTAGCGAGAATACTCTTCTTCTTTATAATTTTCTCTCTATAAACTTTCTCTATAATTTCTCTCTACAGAGTTTCAAATGAATTAAAGAAAATAATGAAGGAATGAGCTTCTATTTATAGGAAAATGAAATGCGTAAGAATTAATCCAATGAACTATCTGTATTGATTTACTTTTAAATCGACGGTCCATATTTAAAGAAAAATCTTTTAAATAAAATATAATATATTCTATTTATATAAAAACATTTCTTATCTGCAAACACTTTATGCAATCTTATCAAATCATTACGCAAAACACTACGCAACACTACGTAATAAAATATAATATATTACATTTATAGAATAACTTTAATAAAGTATTCTATTTTATATAAAAGATGTTTACATTTTATTACGTTAATAATACGAATAAAACAAAACGTCATTATCGCTATAATAATTCATATTATTAATCGTGATAATGGAATCAAACCGAGTGACTTCTCACATAAAGCGTCAATAATCAATCCGGTATCTTTCATTACGCAACCACACGTATTCTTTGTCTTTTACTACCGAGTAGTTCAACGATAGAACTACGGTAAAACTTCCGCCGTTATTTCAATAAAATATTTTTGTCGTTTTCGATCAATCCGATAATTACATTATTAAGGTCACCAATGATTAATAGTTGATTTAATATTCCCTCTTCTAAACCAAATATTCCCCGACCAATTGAATATAATATAACCACTGCATCTTTTGCAAAATTTATAAATCTACCCACAACTATAATATTATCTTAAATTCACAAAGATAATATTAAAAAATTATTTCAACAAAATTTAAATCTTTATTGATAAAATCTGGGGTCTCACACTTAGATTCATCAAAGGTCTATGAATTGTGGCCATCACATTAAACATATTATGCATAAAAATTTGGTGGTTTAAAGCCCAGAGGTAATTATGAGATTCAGAGCCGGCCAGGTCAATCCGGACGACTGCCCAGGGCCCAAAGCTGAGGAGGGTCCAATTTTTTAAAAAAATTATGTATATATGTGTATAAAAAAATAAAAAAAATAATTATAAAATATAATATAAAACAAATCAATAAGTATGGAGAATCAAAATAGACTCTTAGCCACAAAAGGAAGGAAAAACTCTTCGACCCTCTCGATTCATAACGCTTATGCATAATTTTTTTTTTTCGATGATTCTCTTTTTCTCCAACAAAGTTGGAAAATAAATCATCCACCATTGAAATTGCAGGTGCTTTTCTTTGAAGGTAATTTTTTTATATGATACATATAGAATCTAGATATGATAGAAACCTCTATTTACTAAATAGAGGTATTGATCTAATATTTTTTTGACACCCAAAAATATCCACTTTAACAAAAATATAGATTTTATAACATAAATTATTTAGATTTTCAAACTAAGGAAATATAGTTTTTTATAGGAAAATGTAGTGCTTTTATAGAAATGTAGTCTTTTATAGGAAAATGTAATTCTTTATAGAAATGTAGTCTTTTATAGGAAAATATAGTTCTTTATTGAAATATAATCTTTTATGAAAATGTAGTTTTTAAAATTAATATTATATCTCTCTCATATATATATATATATATAATTATTCTTATATAAAGGTATAGTTTAATAATCGGAACTTAAAAAGTATATAACATATTACAATTTAGAGGTTATTCTATTTATAACTGGCCAAAATTAGACCAAATTTTTTATAATATTGTAGAGGTTATTCTTATATAGAGTATTCTTAAATAGGGTTTTTTTGTATATAAATTTTGTAAATTGTAATATATATTTTGTTAACTTTTCTTATTTATTATTTAATTCACGAGAAAACTTGGTTTGAAATTCTTGTTCTTACGTTTTTAATTCAATGTTTACAATTAAAGTTTTTCTTTTTCCTTTGTTTGGGATTTTGTCCCATTAGATTTTCTAAAAACAAATTTTTAACGAGGCCCCAAAGTGTTCTTTTACTTATCTTTTAGAAATTCTTATAATTTTAATAAAATTAATTAGTTGATAATTTATTTATTTTTATTTAATTTATATAAAGCAAGTAACTTAAAAATTTTTCTTTGAAATTTTACAAAACCCAAGACCAGCTCTGATGAAATTTAAAGAAGCATTGAAAAACTTCCAAATTTATTGCCGAGATTAAACTGTAGCCACAAGAGGGGATCAAACTGGAGTTGGTATGTACTTTGTAACCAAATTTACGATTTTGTTATTTTAATTGATTTTGGAACCAAAATTACACCAAATAAAATCGCACCTTGCACCTAATGTCACCTAAACAATTTCGTGTGCAATTTAAACTTCAAATCGCATCATGCTCCCGCTAGTCACTTATGTCAGTATGATTCTAAATGGTGGGTTCAACCTGCGGATAATCCCGAGAAAAAATGTGCTGGTGGGGTGCAGGCGATTTGAAAACCTCTCTTTCAATACACCAAGGGATATTTGCAAAATTTATAAATTTTGCTTTATTTCATAATTATCTCTTAATTTACTAAATATTAATTTGGGCAATTTGATAGCCATAACATGTTAACAAAATTATGACATTAAATTTAAAAATATTATGCCATTTTATATTATTATTAAAAAAATGAGATTTTTTTGACAAATAATACTCCTTTTTTTATAGAAAAAATCGTCAACTTTGATTGATGTTATACCAAAACCCCTCTCACACACACACTTGACACTAAATTTGAACATAGCTGCCAATAAGATGAGCATGAAACCGGAAATACCAATTTGGCGGTCAGATGACCATGTCAAGTTAAGGTATTACTGATCATATATGCTATGAATACAAAGTGTAGCTGAAAATTCAATCTCATTTAGTTTTTCTTACTGATCATATATGCTATGAATAACAAGTAAGTTACGCTCCAATTTTGCAGTCCGAGCCGACGACTTCTCAAGTTATCTGTCAATTTACTCACCCACCGGCCACCACTTGGGGTTCATACCTGTGTTAACTTTTTTAAAAAAAGAACAAATAAATTTCAGCATTAATTATCCCTTCATTTGTCAAAAATAATGCAATTAATTTGTAAAATTTATAAATTTTATAGATATATTTTCGCTCAATATTTACCCCTAGTAATGATGACATAAGATAATAAAATTATGATACGTGACTTTTATGGATTAAAAAAAATAATAAGTGAGACTCATTTTGTAAAACAAAATAAGTAGCATGTTCATTTGAAGGAAGGAAGGAGGGAGGGAGAGACGTGGTAGTAAGATTAACGGGAACAGGGCTTGGCATGAAAAAAGAACATTTGAGTGAAACTAGTTTTGACATTACTTCCTATAAAATTTGTAAATGAACTTAATCGAGTATTGAGTTGTTTAAATTTGATTCATAAAGGTCTGAAATAAAATTTGATTGAGACTTGTTTAAATAACGAGTAGAGTACAATTTCGAATCGAGCCCGAGTACCAACAAAAAACTGCAATTTGAAAAAAATATTTTTAAGATTTACTCATATTTAAATCGTTTATATTTCAAGTCGAACTCAAATCTAACTTTTAGTCGAGTGGATATAAATCAAGTCCGAACCGTTTGATTTATTTTACATTACCTATAATGAGAGTTGCATTATGACTAGGACATTTAAATATTTCATGTGAAAATATCAAAAAAGTTGTGTGTAAATATCAGTTTACTAAATATTAGGCGCAATAAACGGGTGGGTACACATTACGGTAGGATTATTAGCGGCCAGGCCAAAATAACCAAGTTTTAGTGAAACTGAACTGATTTATGATGGCGTTTGACATTTATGGTAGAAGCCCAAACAGGTTGAGCTTATCGTAGGTAAAGGTTATTGATGAGCTTGGCCAAAATGGCTCAGATCTAAAAAAATGAAGCCCAAAACCCGTATTTTGGTGGACGAGCCGGGGCCGACCCGCGGGACGATTTTTGCCAAGTCTACTAAATATATCGTAGAGAGGGTAACAAGGGCGGGACAGACATTGCCGGAAAAAAAATGGACCATTCTAAATAAATGCAACAACTCTACTTTGATAGGGTTTCTTCAGGTATGTCTGTTCACATCAATAACTTGACGGCCCTTCCAAATTAAAGTTTTCATTGGTGACTGTTCCCTTTCCAACGTTGATTGATCAGTAGACAAAAAATTTATAAGTAGATCTCTATCCATGAGTCCATACTCCATATGATAACCATAATCATAACAATAATAATAATAATAATACATGTATGAATTTATAGGTCCGCTATTAAATACAGCAGCTAAGGAACTTGAGCTGGTAGTACCTGCTTATTAGATTCAGCCAACTAAAAGCTCCTTCAATACTGCAAAATAAATCAATTGAAAAGAGGAAAAGAAAACATACTAATGCATAGCGAGTGATGATAGCGAGTATACGAGTAGAACCAAACTTTAATCGATAAAGTTAAAAGGCTTTCATTACTGAGGCCTTGGAAAATTGATGCGTATGAGGAAAAAAGTCAAGAAGGTCTTTATCTTGGGAAGCAAGAATCGATGAAGAAGAATACTTGAGTCAACTCCAGAACTTTATATTCCTAACGAATTCGATTTAAAGTATAATATCGTGATGGATGCGCACAACACACCATTTGCAATCCATCGCAGAGTACCAAAATGTATCATGATATTAAATATACATTTTGGTGGAAGCGATATGAAGAGAGAGATAAGCCATTGTTTATCTCGAGGTGTCTAACGTGTCAACGAGTTAAAGTGGAGCATCAAGTCTTAAAAGGTCCATTCTGAAACCACTTGAAATTTCGAATGGAAGTGGGAGCACATTACCATGGATTTCGATTCTGGGTCTTCCTAAGGTTTCTCGGCGTTGATGCGATTTGGGTTATTGTTGATAGATTGACCCAAGTCTGCTCATTTCTTACCACTTCTGAAACTTATACACTGAACGTCTTACTCAGTATGTACATAAACGAGATTGTAAGATCGCATGGTATCTTAAGTATCCATAGTTTACGGCCGAGACCCAAGATTCACTTCACGATTTTGGGTTAGTTTGCAAAAAAGCTATGGGAACAGACTTACGATTTAGCTCGGCGTATATCATCCTCGAGACCAGACCAGACGATCGGAGAGGACTATTCAAACTCTTGAAGATCTATTAAGACTCGTGTCCTTGATTTCAGGGGAGTTGGGACAAGTTCTTACCATTGGTGGAGTTTTCCTACAACAACGCTTATCAAGCAAGTATTGGCATGGCTCCATTCGAGCATTGTATGGAAGAAAGTGTCGATTCTCGATATCTTTGGGATGAGGTGGGTGAAGCAACGTTGTTGGGACCAGAGTTGGTAAGTATGACTACGGAAAAGATTGAAACGATCCGATGACGTATAAAACCCTCACAAGATCGACAAAAGAGTTATCTTGATCTTCATCGAAAGGGCGTGGAATTGATATAGGAGATCATGTGTTGTTAAGAGTTGCTCCATGGAAAGGAGTTCTGAAGATTTAGAAAGAGAGGAAAACTTAATCCTCGATTCATCGGTCCATTTTAATCCTCGATCGAGTAGGGCGCGGCTATAGACTCGCTTTTCTGCCAAATATGTCTAAGTGTTCATAACGTTTTCACATATCTATATTACGTAAATATGTGAAAGACCCGAACCATATTATTGAGTTAAAAGCCGGACGAAATAGCGGAAGATTTGACGTATGAAGAGGTTCTGTTCAAATTTTGGATAAGAAGGAACATATTCTACGCTCAGAGTTATACCTCAAGTCAAAGTTTTGTGGAGGAACCACGATGTTGAGAAAATGACTTGGGAGTTAGAATCAAATGAAATCAAGGTATCCTTACCTCTTGACATACCAGTATCGTACCACCCTAATTTGAGGCGAAATTTCATAAGAAGGGAGGTTGTAAGACCCCAACTTTTATAAATAAAGATGAATTTTTCTATAAATATTATTTTTGAATATTATGGAATAAATTTGATATAATGTTATAGTTGTGGGTAATATTTATAAATTTTGCAAAGTATGCAAGTTGTTATAAAATATTAGTTTGGTGGGGAATATTCTTTTTGTTAGGGAATATTAAATCTGATGGCTCAATCATTGGTGGACCCCATAATGAAATTATTGTCGAATTGAAAAGCGACAAAATATTTTATAAAAATAACTACGGAGGTGTTCTGGTTAAAAAGCTGCTGAACTACCGGTGGTAAAAATGCGATGTCTGGCGTAGTTGCGTAGTAAGCTTACGGTATTGATTATTGATGCTTACGTGAGAAGTCACTCAACTATGCTCGAATTATTGCTACGATAATTCTTTGCATCATATCTCTTATATTATTGATTCAATTATTGTCACGCGAGATCATCTCATATAATATGTTATAGTATTAAATTAGTAATTGTTGAAAGATTAAATATGTGTTGATGAAAAAAAAAATGATTTGTGGTAAGTTTGATTATTTTATGGGGGGGCTCATATGTCATCATCTAAGAGTCTCTTCGTCGATAGTAATTACCCTTGTGAATAGTATTTACCTTCGTCGATAAGTAATTACCTTCGTCGATAGTAATTATCCTTGTGAATAGTATTTACCTTCGTCGATAGTATTTACCTTCGTTAATAGTAATTACCTTTACCGGACGTCGAACCACTTGTCGTTTCACATTACGGTGCGCCGAACCACTTGTCGTTTCACATTCTGAGCGTCCAAACGTTGTCGTCGAGCCTTCTTTTCACACCTGGCGGTCTTAAGCTAGAAATCTTCTATAAATAGAGGCCTAGGGCTTCATTATTTTCACGATTTCATTCAAGCTATAGAGAGAAAAGTATAGAGAGAATAAGAGAGAAGAAGAAGAGTATTTTGTTACTTACACCGCATGCGAGATTCAATCTCCTACCAAATGTAAGGGGTGTTATTCTTTCTTATTCAGCGAAGAAGAATTTGTTATTCCATTGCTTATTATTCATTGGAATAACTTTTGTATACGTGGTTTACCCTATACTTGGTGACATTCTTCTATTATTCTCATTGGAACATCCTGCGTGTGTTTTACACCTTGACTGGTTCCGTCTTTATTATTATTATTTTGGAACTTCACATGCGTGTGTTTTACACCGGACTGGTTCCGTCTTTATTATTCTGTTGGAACATCCTGTGCATGTGTTTTTTACGGACTGGTTCCGCTCTTTATCATTCTGTTGGAATATCCTATCTCGTGTGTTTTACAGGATCCGGTTCCATCTTTATTATTACATTGGAACATCCTGGCTTGCGGTGTGAATTTCACCGACTTTGTTCCGTTATTATTATTCTCATTGGAATAACACGCATACGCGTAGTCTGCATGCATGGTGATTTCTTTTGTTATTCTATTCTTTATTATACCCAGTTGGTTAAAACTTTGACTTCTATACTCCATGAAATTAGTGGAATATCCTTGATATTTACGTTTCATCCAGTATCTTTTCATGGAAATATTCTTCTGATCATTCTTGAATTTTACTCTACAAAACAGTATCATGTTGATAATTTGGACGTTAATAATTCCTGGATAAAATAATTCTTGAACTTGTTTTATTGAATTCTTATATCATTGTCATCATCCTCATGTGTGTATATTATGTTGAAAGTCATCTCGTGGCACTGTAGTGCATAGATGGACTTGGTATGATTATGACGAGAGACTATTCGGTGTAATCATGGCCGTAATGTTACAAATGATGTGATAAAAATCCTTAGTGGTAGTAGTAGTGCATTGATGGACGATTGTTGGCATGATCATGACCATTAATGAATACACAAATATTCTTGGCCCGTAGTGCGTGAATAATTGTGGTCGTGATCTTAAAGAATATCCTTGGCCGTAGTAGTGCGGGGTGATTCGATGATGTGGAATATTTATTAAAGTGAGTCTCGGCTTTATAACGATGATGAAAAACCTTTTAAAACCTAAAAGATAGTAGACTTTATTTTCTACTTGACTCTTTTAATGGATTGCGTATTCCACCGCAGATTAAACCGGTTTATCTATTGTATTTTATCGGTTTAACATTGTTGAAGACTATTGATAATTTATTATGCAACATGGAAAAGTTATAGCCTTATGCCTCGCGACAACTCAAAGAATATGAGAGGAATTATCTTACTCATGATCTAGAGTTGGCATTGTTGTCTTCTTGACTTAAAATTTGGAGGCATTACTTGTATGGGGAGAAAGTGGAGATCTTTACGGATCATAAAAGCCTCAAATATTTCTTCACTCAAAAGAAACTCAACATGCGACAACGACGTTGGCTTGAAGCTGCTTGAAAGATTATGATCATACCATCCAATACCATCCTCGAAAAGCGAACGTGGTAGGTAGACGATTTGAGTAGAAAATCATATGCAAGCACGAGTGCGATATTGTCAACGCAGAGCCCATTTTGTGTGACTTGCAAAGGATGGAGATAGAGTTAAAGACTCAGGGACGCGTGTGATGATAAGCGGTATCTGAGTAGAACCCACTTTAATCGATAAAGTTAAAAGTTCGCTCAAAATGCTACGGACACGGAGGCGATGCGTATGAGGAAAAAAAAGTGCAAAAGGTGCTACTGGGAAGCAAGAATCGATGAAGAAGGAATACTTGAGTCAACTCGGACTTTGTATTCTAACGACCACGATTTAAAGTATAATATCATGATGGAGGCGCACAACACACCATTTGCAATCCATCTCAGGAGTACCAAAATGTATCATGATATTAAATCATACATTTTGGTGGAGCAATATGAAGAGAGAGATAAGCCTTTGTTTATCTCAAGGTGTCTAACATGTCAACGAGTTAAAGTGGAGCATCAAGTACCAAAAGGTCCATTGCAACCACTTGAAATTTCGAATGGAAGTGGGAGCACATTACCATGGATTTCAAGCTGGGGTCTTCCTAAGGTTTCTCAAGGCATTGATGCGATTTGGGTCATTGTTGATAGATTGACCAAGTCTCGCTCATTTCTTACCAATCGAAAACTATACACTTGAACGTCTTACTCGTATGTACATAAACGAGATTGTAAGACCGCATGGTATCTTAGGTATCCATAGTTTCGGCGAGACCCAAGATTCACTTCACGATTTTGGGTTAGTTTGCAAAAAGCTATGGGCACGCAGACTTACGATTTAGCTTCGGCATATCATCCTCGAGACGGACGGACAAATGGAGAGGACTATTCAAACTCTTGAAGATCTATTAAGACTCTGTGTCCTTGATTTCAAGGAGTTGGGACAAGTTCTTACCATTGGTGGAGTTTTCCTACAACAACAGCTTATCAAGCAAGTATTGGCATGGCTCCATTCGAAGCATTGTATGGAAGAAAGTGTCGTTCCCGATTATCTTTGGGATGAAATGGGTGAAACAACGTTGTTGGGACCAGAGTTGGTAAAGTATGACTACGGAAAAGATTCAAACGATCCGAAACGACGTATAAAAACCTCACAAAATCGACAAAAGAGTTATCTTGATCTTCATCGAAAGGGCGTGGAATTGATATAGGAGATCATGTGCGTTAAAGAGTTGCTCCATGGAAAGGAGTTACAAGATTTAGAAAGAGAGAAAAACTTAATCCTCGATTCATCGGTCCATTTTAATCCTCGATCGAGTAGGAATCGTGGCTTTATAGACTCGCTTTTGCTTGAAATATGTCTCGTGTTCATAACGTTTTTCACATATCTATATTACGTAAATATGTGAAAGACCGAACCATATTATTGAGTTAGAACCGGACGAAATAGCGGAAGATTTGACGTATAAGAAGAGGTTTCTGTTCAAATTTTGGATAAGAAGGAACATATTCTACGCTCGAGGTTATACCTCAAGTCAAAGTTTTGTGGAGGAACCACGATGTTGAGAAAATGACTTGGGAGTTAGAATCAAAATGAAATCAAGGTATCCTTACCTCTTGACATACCAGTGCGTACCTCTAATTTCGAGAAAATTTCATAAGAAGGGAGGTTGTAAGACCCGACTTTTATAAATAAAGATGAATTTTTCTATAAATATTATTTTGAATATTATGGAATAAATTTGATATAATGTTATAGTTAAGTGGGTAATATTTATAAATTTTGCAAAGTATGCAAGTTGTTATAAAATATTCGTTTGGTGGGAATATTCTTCTTTTGTTAGGAATATTAAATTAATGGCTCAATCATTGGTGGACCCCATGATGAAATTATTATTGTCGGATTGAGAAAACGACAAAAATATTTTATAAAAATAACGGCGAGGTGTTACCGTTAAAAGCTGTTGAACTACCCGGTGGTAAAAAATGCGATGTCTGGCGTAGTTGATAAGTAGTACACCCGGTATTGATTATTGATGCTTACGTGAGAAATCACTCACCTATGCTCAATTATTACTACAAAGATTGTGCCGCATCATATCTCTTATATTATTGATTCAATTATTATCACAATTATCATCCGTATAATATGTTATAGTATTAAATTAATAATTGTTGAAAGATTAAATATGTGTTGATGAAAAAAAAATGATTTGTGGTAAGTTTGATTATTTTATGGGGGCTCATATGTCATCATCTAAGAGTCTCTTCAAATCGATAGTAATTACCCTTGTGAATAGTATTTACCTACCTTCGATAAATAGTAATTACCTTCGTCGATAGTAATTATCCTTGTGAATAGTATTTACCTTCGTCGATAGTATTTACCTTCGTTAATAGTAATTACCTTTACCAGACGTCCGAACCACTTGTCGCTTTCACATTCTGAGCGTCGAATCACTTGTCGTTTCACATTACAAAACGTCAAACCGATTAATCGAGCCACTTGCCTTTTCACACTAAGCGGTCTTAAGCTAGAAATCTTCTATAAATAGAGGCCTAGGGCTTCATTATTTTCACTTAATTCATTCAAGCTATAGAGAGAAAGTATAGAGAATAAGAGAGAAGAAGAAGAGTATTTTGTTACTACACTGCTGCTGCGGATTCAATCTCCTACCAAATGTAAGGGTGTTATTCTTTCTTATTCATGAAGAGAACTGTTGTTATTCCATTGCTTATTATTACATTGGAATAACTTTTATCGTGGTTTACCCTATACTTGGTGACATTCTTCTATTATTACTGTTGGAACATCACATGCATGTGTTTTACACCGACTGGTTTCGCTTTTTATTATTATTCTGTTGGAACTTCCATGTCATGTGTTTTACACCGACTGGTTCCGCTCTTTATTATTCTGTTGGAACATCACATGCATGTGTTTTACACCGGACACTGTTCCGTCTTTATCATTCATTTGGAATATCCTATCTGTGTGTTTTACAGGATCTGGTTCCATCTTTATTATTACATTGGAACATCCCGTCCGTGTGAATTTCACGACACGGTTCCGTTATTATTATTACATTGGAATAACTCGCATCATCATCGTAGTATCTGCATGCATGGTGATTTCTTTTGTTATTCTATTCTTTATTATACCCAAATTGGTTAAAACTTTGACTTATACTCCATGAAATTAGTGGAATATCCTTGATATTTACGTTTCATCCAAAGATATCTTTTCATGGAAATATTCTTCCGATCATTCTTGAATTTTACTCTACAAAAACAAAGATTATCGTGTTGATAATTTGGGCGTTAATAATTCCCGATAAAATAATTCTTGAACTTGTTTTATTGAATTCTTATATCATTGTCATCATCCTCATGTATGTATATTATGTTGAAAGTCATCATGGCACGTGTGCATGATGGACTTGGTATGATTATGACTTGACTATGATTCATGACCGTAGACTATTCGGTGATGTGATAAAATCCTTAGTGGTAGTAATGTTACAAATGATGTGATAAAAATCCTCGACAAATATTCTTAGTAGCAATAATGGTGCGCGATTGTTGAATGATCATGGCCATAGTGCGAGGGTGATTCGATGATGTGGAATATTTATTAATATTAACTGATAATGAAAAACCTTTGAAACCTAAAAGATAGTAGATTGTGGTCTACTTGACTCTTTTAATGGATTAATTCATTGAATATCTTTGGTTGTATTTTATCGAAGTGATTCGATGATGTGGGTGGAATATTTATTAAAGGCGAGTCTCGAAAGAATATGAGAGAATTATCTTACTACATCGTGATCTAGAGTTGGCGGCTGATGATTAAAATTTGGAGGCATTAAAAAAGTTTTAAAACCTCAAATATAGTAGAAACTTTATTTTCTACTTTCTTTTACCATCCTGGAAAAAATGGATTGCGTATTCATATGCAGCTTAAACCGGTTGTCTATTGTATTTTATCGGTTTAATATTGTTGAAGATGATAAGATACGATAATTTATTCGATAAAGCATTATCTTAGTCGTAATATTTCTTGATTCGATGATGGGCTAGTTGAGCTCAAAAACTTTTAAAACCTAAAAGATAGTAGACTTTATTTTCTACTCTTGGATTAGAAATGAGAATATTTTATTATCGGCTTTAACATTGTTGAAGGACGATTTATTCTCCTTAGTCATAATATTTCTTCTTGGGCTACGTTTCACTTGTTTCTCTTCTGGAGAGATGGTCCCGAAGATAGTCATTAGCATTAGTCCTCACTATTCGTGAAATAGTGTGATAATAATTGTAATGAGGACTTTTTGTTTGAGTTTGTATAATATCTAGTAGACGATATTTGTATTTAAACTCACGCTTTATGTCAGATATTATACCTACGCAGTTATGTTAATAAGTTGTATTTAAATTCTGTACCATATAAGTGGCGACCCAAGATGAGTGATGTATACTTAATTTTGGGGGCGTCACACACAGCATGAGCCAAATGCCCAGTACAGATATAGAATACAAATAATGATCCGAAATAACTAACTCAATTAAATGAAATGAGACGAAATGAACTGAAACGAAACGAACAAAACTAACACAACGAAATAATAGGCTGAATCAAATGGCTGGGTGTTATTTCATACCGAGCTCAGAACAAAACAAAAATATACCTTGCCACACAGGCAAGTCAAATAATGCCACAAAGGCAATCAAAATAATGTCACACTGGCAATCACACATCGGACTGCGCAATCCAGATGCGTGCAAAATTGAAAGGCGTGTTTGGCACAAACATCACCAATCCGCATAACAGAACAGAAAAACTAGGGTTGACCCATACGCCTCCCACAACAAAACACCAAATGGCCAACTCCCACCGGAGCACAAAACGGAGACGCCGTGGACTGATCACACCTCCACGGAAGGTGTCATGCCTTGGTGCCAAGAGGACATGCCTGTGGTACCCCCACAGTGGTTATAGCTCAGGTATACCCTACGGTATTCTAACAAAAACATCATGTCACAACCACACGCGACACAACAAAGGGGTTCTAACACGTATATGTATTAACCTGAAACGAGATATCAACACAAAGTCTCCAAAAATACTAACATGCACATTACTACAAATATCAAAATAAATTTAGACATGTTGTACTAGTCTACAGAGTACAAATATGAGTTCCAACTATGAACGCCAAACGAAACTATCACAATGAATTTGACAAAAAATAATCATGATAGGGCAATACTAATTTTCAAAACGCACAACGAAACGAACAAATTAAAAACAAAAGAGTCTCGCTGAAAGAGTACGGAATCCGTACCTGAATTAAGCAATGTAATACCGAAAGTATATTCCAAAAACTCGTTAAATTCCTTCCGTCCGAGCTAATTAAACAAAATATAAATTGGTAAGTTTATTTAATTATTTATGTTTGTGTATTAATGTTATTCACTTACTATGATTTATTTAGCATCATAACTTACTGTTGTACTGAAATACTAGCCATTTCAATAGTTATTAACAAAATAATTGAAAACACCAATTTTATATAATATCTAGGTTAGTACGAATATTACATGTATTTATATATATAACTTCCAAGTTGGTTAAAACCATTTTATTACCCCTTTTTTTCCAACATGCCAATTCTGCCAAGTATTGCATACATACAATATATACATTAAAAAAAAATCTCAAGTTCTTGTTGACTTTACTAATAAATTAGTATTTTGATTGACAAAAAAAATCAAGTCCTTCACACCACTTACATATCCTAACAGTTTAATAATATATATAAAATAAACTAATATGTAAATATAATATTTACCAAGTGCTAAAACCATACATGACATGAATAATCGACACCTTTGAAATATAATCGATAAACTATTAATATACATGAGTGAACAACTTGATGGAACTTGAAAACGAGCTCAGGATAATACAATAGCAGAATTATCTTTTGGTTGTAAAGAGACAAATTCATACATATACTTTAATAACTTACTTGTATCGGTAAAATATCAATCTTTGCTTTTGATCTCACACAAATAATATACGATTAGACACAGCAAAGATGGCTGAGCCCATGTGGTAAAATAAACCTACTTCTGAAATTTGATCTTTGGTAAGTGATTTTTAACTGAAAATCTAAGTAGTTTTTAGCGGGCAAGTGAAACTTTTTTTTTTTTAAAAAAAGTTCTTCTTGTGGGTTATGAGGCTTGAACACAAGAAACATGTAAGTAAATAAATAAGAGTTCAAACCATCGAAATTCAAACAACTATTTATTTTTAATGCGATCTTGAATATAAAAATATATTTTTAATTATTGTAGTTGTAGTAAATAATAATTGTAGTTTGAAATTTCTTAATTGATGTGGTTGTTAATAATGAGATATTGGTAATGCCTAAAATCATGTCATGCAAATCTTACGAAAATCAATTTAAATATTCAAATTGCTAAAATCTTGGCATCTCTAAGTTCCAATAGTATAAATCTTGGAAATTAATTAGATATCTCTTGGAACAATATTTGTGGAGTCATGAATGCATTTTTAAAGTTAAATAAATTATATTAATTTTAAAGTATAATTTTAAAAATCAAATTTGATTATATACTTTGAAAGTAATTTATAATACTATTAAAATTTTAATTGATTGAGGTATGTAGTTAATGTAGGTAATTAGAATTATTGTTTATTATAAATTATTTTATTATTTTTAATATTTATTATTATTCTTATTTTTGGTGTAGAAAATTTTCAAAAAAAAAGGAGAAGAAGTTTCATGGTAATGGCTGAGCTGCATTATTTACACTACTTTACTAACATTTTCTACCACAAAATCCGGACCTTTTTTTGGTTTCGGTCCGTATTCAGTTGTCCAAATGTAGGACCCTTGCCTTTGCCACCTCTATATACGATCCTCCCTACTCCCTTTAGCAGCGGCTGTGCCTTTTTCTTTTCTTTCAGTCGGTATAAAATATGATAAAGCAATTAGGTTTTGTTTATTAATTCTCTTAATTATATAAAATTTAATATTACCCCCATAAAATAAACCCAAATAAATTTTAAGGCCCAATTTTATTAATTTAAATTATCCACCACTTATTAATACATTAGCTCACATAAATTAAATTATTAGTTGATCCAAATAAAAGACGGAGTCCAATTAAAAAAATTAAAATATATATTTAAATGATATTTATTTATTTAATATTTTACTGGGTATTACAAAGTTGGTAACAGATTTATAAATAATTAAATATCTACCAAGGAATGAAGTTAGTTTCTCAAAATTAGATGGAGATCGTTAGGTTATCTCATCTTAATTACTGAACATCCTCAGTTGTTCTTTGAAAAAGATTTGCAACAGAAACTGCTGCTCAAGGCATGTGAATTATCTTATTCTCACAAGTCTGCATACACACAATAAGCCAAGATTAGGAATTTGCATATGATTGTAGCCCGCTATTATCTTCAATTCCAAGTATCAGTGATACGTTCTAGTCCCACACAGTAATAAAGTAGGAAAGCTAAGCATATAATTATCAAAAGGGAAATTGATATTTCCTTAAGACACTCCACCTGAGATCTTATGGAAATGAGCTCTTCTAGGGCGACCGGTCCTAGCGACATTGCTAGTGATCGTTTTTTTTTTTTTTTTTTGTAATGTTTCCTAAATAATTTATAAAATTTATTAGAACTAGAATTTTAACAGAATAAAGTGATTTGAATGTCGTTTGGATACGTGTAAAAAATATGCATGCGGTATGCAGGCATATTTTTACATGTATCCAAATGACATCCAAATCACTTTATTCTGTAAAAATTCCAGTTCAAATAAATTTTATAAATTATTTAGGAAACATTACACAAAAAAAAAAAAAAAAAACCGGTCGCTAGCAATGTGCTAGGACTGGTCGCCCTAGACTTTTTCTATGGAAATATTACCTAAGTTGCCAATGATTGTTGCTGCCATCAGTAACCATGAAAAGGAGCAAATGATAACTCATAGTAATTTCTAATTCTACACGAGGCAAAATTCATTTTAGACTTTAGTGAGAGAGAGAGACTTTTGGGCCTGGATTTGAAGCATGAGGTTGGCCCAACTCACAAGTAATCGGGATTCTTAAGTAAACCAGTCAAGTCATTATGACCGGCCCAACAAAACCCCATTACTGTAGGCGTATTGGCTGTTGCCACTTGCCAGTTTCCACTCTTCTCACCTTATCCCCTGCAAAAACCTCCATCAATGATCATTTTATTCACATACATGCCTTATACGGTTATACCTCCAACTTCTGATATTTAATGTTGATCTCTCCGCTTCGCACACAGAACCCAATTCATATATCGTTTCTCTATTGTCATGGAGCTTTCTTCACCCTTCAGGCCTCTTTCAACCCATCACACACCCGATTTGACCTTCTCATCCTCCTTCTCTCCCTTTCCCAGTCAAACCCACCTCAAAAATCTTAAATTTATCAACCCTTCCTCCTTGAATTTTTGCATTTTCGCGGTAGTCGTAAATCCCCAAGAACTCCCACAAAACAGCCCTCAAAGACTCCTCAAAGAGCTTGCAGAGCGTAAAAAGTTTGTTTCCCCAAAGAAGAGAATACCCCCCAAAAGATTCGTTCTTAGACCCCCACTTGATGATAAAAGATTAGCCGAAAGATTTCTTAATAGCCCACAATTGTCACTCAAGTCATTTCCTTTATTGAGTTCCTGTTTGCCCTCGTCGCGACTGAACAACGCTGATAAAACTTGGATTGAAGAGTACTTGCTTGAGGCCAAGCAAGCACTTGGGTACCCATTAGAACCATCTGATACATATGGGGATGATAACCCAGCAAAACAATTTGATACTTTGTTGTATTTGGCTTTTCAACATCCACATTGTGAGAGAACTAATGCCCGGCACGTGAGGTCCGGGCATTCCAGGTTGTGGTTCTTGGGGCAGTATGTGCTTGAATTGGGTTTGGCGGAGTTTTTCTTGCAGAGGTATCCGAGGGAGTCACCTGGTCCTATGAGGGAAAGGGTGTATGCTTTGATTGGGAAGAGGTATCTTCCTAAGTGGATTAAAGCTGCTAGCTTGCAGAATTTGGTGTTTCCCTTTGATGATATGGATAAGCTTATCAGAAAAGATCGAGAACCACCAGTGAAGTAAGTTGGAATATTGGCTTTCCATCAAAGTTTAATGTTTTTTAGTTTTTATGAAAAACTATCATTTTAGCTATGCTGGCTATCCAACAACTTGAATATATTGATGGATGATATGATAATCCCTTAAATTAGAACAAAACATGTATTGCAAATTAGTAAAGATAACATCAAAAAATTATTTGAATATAAAACTTAATGATGTGTTGTTCAATGGTAATTTAACTTGGTAGGTACGTATTTTTCTTTTACTTTTGTTTGGTATAGCACCCTAGTAGTGCATGTTAACAATAGTAGCTTAAAGTAAGCCTAAATCTAGTTATAAATATGATATTGTCATGTAATTCTCATTATGCTGAATATGAAATGGAAATAGAGCACACTATTTGTGTGCCTTTCTCTCATTCTCCCTTCTTTCTATTCTCATCCTAAGTCTATCCCTTCTCATCCTTGTCCTTTTTCTATCTCTCATTCTAGTTTCTTCTTCAATTTATCAACAACAAAAAAAACTAACTCCCACTGTTAGGACTCCATTGGAGGCATGGCAGTTATGACCTAATCAGGAACAATTTGGACAAGAATAGTATTCCCGCCCACTTAATGGAGAAGATTCATGTTCAAGTGTAGAAGAACCTTCAGTCTATGCAGCTTTTACTTTTTCCCGCTTTACGTGCTCTCTGAAAATTGTGTGCACACACATATTTTGGGTTTAACGGGAATTGATGATATAAAGCATTTTTATGCTTTTCCTCCAACAAAATTTAAAAGTCTAAAATGCCTGATAATCATACTTGGTTTTGATTCTATGGTTCAGTCTCTTTTTCTCTTTCTGATTTATAACTGGCTTCCAGGTACATAAGTGCATAAATTAGGACATACAAGCAAGCTACATTTCTGTTCTGATTTCATTCTTAATTAACTTTTTTATCTCACTATGCAGTGGTGGATTTAATATAGCATTTGCTTTAAGTTAGCAATGCTGCACTATTACCTTTTTCATTTCGACGCCAAGAGAAACTAAAAAAATCCCATAAATACAAAGCTTTTCTTTTAATGGGCAGATCTGTATTTTGGGCTTTGTTTGGAGCGATATATTTGTGTTTTGGTATGCCAGAAGTTTATCGTGTTCTATTTGAAGTATTTGGAATGGATCCTGAAGACGAAGAGTGCTGGCCCAAATTAAGGAGACAACTTGAAGATGTAGACTATGTCTCTGTGGAATTTGAAGGAAGAAAAATCGGTTGGCAAGATGTTGCTGCATACAAGGCAAGCTCAATTTCTTCTTTCAAGTTTCAACTCTATATTTCTGTTCTTGTCGTAACCTTTTAAATATGAAAAGTGAAATCAATATAGTATGCATTAAACTGAGTTTCGTTTAGGAAATAAATCCTTTGCCCTTTTTTTGTCTTTCCAATTGTAATTTTAATTTCTTTTATATTAAGCTCAAAGAGTCAGAATAGCATGTTCCCTCTAGAAGATGCAATTGTCACCAGCTAAACCAAAAAATCAATTACTAAGGATAATGACTTTGACAAGATTCTTGTAATGTGTACAACTGTCAGAGTGACAGAATATATGGAGGTTAAACATGCTTTATAGAATGTTGCTTGCACCAACAACTGCATATTGGAGAACTATTTCAAATCCCATACCATACAAAAAATGATCCAATTTTATCTAGTTTTGCATGGGAACTAGTTTTGCACAAAAGAAAGGCAAGTGCCTAATGCCTTTTCTGTCTCTCTCTTTCTACACCTTATTGTATTCTACAAGTGGAATCTCAAACAAAAATAATGTTTTATGTTAAATATATTATATTTTCAAGCTCGTTAAACTACCATTTAACTGTATCTAAAGACTTCATGGAGCTGCCATGTCTATTGCCTGCCCCCATATTCACATCTAAATCGCAAATACGACAGTGATCTGCATCACTGATCTTAAAAGGGTTGTAACTTTTACACTGACAAATGATTTTTTGTCTAGTTTGTGGTTACTGTAAAATCAATCCGCCTTTTGTTAATTATTGCTTTGCTTACATTTCACAGCCTCCTGAAGATGCTCTTTTTGCACATCCAAGGCTTTTCCGGGCATGTGTTCCACCAGGAATGCATAGATTTCGAGGAAATATATGGGATTACGATAGCAGACCCCATGTTATGGAAACACTGGGATATCCTCTTGCAGTAACAGACAGAATTCCGGAAATTACAGAAGCCAGAAACATAGAACTTGGACTTGGATTACAGGTAATCCACTTTGCGACCTTCCCCCCTCTCTCACCCTCCTTAGTTAGTTTTGCTTTTATTTTCTCTGATTGGGCTGTGAAAGTTACGAGTATATGTCATTGGGTGGTGAACTATGTGCTGACAGGTCATAAAAGCACATATAGGGTAAATAAATGCAAAGAATATATGCATTGAATATAGTGTTACAAGAAAGTGTAAACTAAATTTCCATGTGAAGTAAAGTTCAATGTGATAAAATCCTTAATTGTATCAAAAGTACTTAGGTTCATTACTATGATGTAACATAGGGCGTTCAAGGGCTACTCTGGTAAGTTAGCATCTAAATTAGTTCATTTCTATCATATTACTTGCAATTATTATCTTTAATTTTATATTTTATATCTATTTTTTTTTGTTTGCTTGTGCTTAGAGAGGTAATTTTGTTTGCATTTGTGAGCATATCTATGCAGCTAGAGCTAGCCTGAATTCTTGTGTTTAGAGAGCATGCTTGTGTCTGCCTTGTTAAATGTTGGAGGTCTCTGTGTCCTCGAGAAATTTAACCAGTTATCCTCTTTTCCCTTCTTAACTTGATATCCAGTTGTCTTTCTTGCACCCATCAAAACACAAGTTTGAGCACCCTCGCTTTTGCTTTGAGCGACTTGAGTATGTTGGCCAAAAGATCCAGGTAAGGGTTTTCTTGCATGCCCTTGTCTTTTGTTCTATTTTCAACTCGAAGATGACAAAAGAAGGAAGAATTAGAGAGTGGAACCACATGACTGGAAAAATCATTTTGGAAATTTGTTCCTCTGTACTTTGTGCAGGATCTTGTAATGGCTGAGAGGTTGCTTATGAAGCATCTGGATGCTCCAGGGAGATGGTTACAGGAAAAGCACCGGCGTCTTCTAATGAACAAGTTCTGTGGGAGGTATCTGAGGGAAAAGAAACTTCACGGCTTTATCATTTATAGTGAAGAGGTTCAGGACTCGTATGAGCACAACCGCAGACTTAGGAATCCGGCCACAACTGCTGTTCAACAAGCGATTCATGGTCTATCATACACGGTATATGGGAAACCAGATGTACGGCGCCTCATGTTTGAGGTTTTTGACTTGGAGCAAATCCAACCCAAAGCTGTTTGAGGATTCCCTTTGATTATACAAATCACTTGACATTAGCTGTTTGAGAAAGTTGAGTAGTTAATTTGAATACAATGTAGTGACAAGTTGAACTTTAGTTTTGGTTCAGCCCTGAATTTCTTCATGTGGAGGGCTCATGTGGAGGGCGCAATGTACATGTGTATTTCTGTTATATGTGTAAGCATACCAAACCAAGGAAGTTTAAACCTCTTAGTATACAACATTATATATAGATCAGCTTAGCTTTCTCCTGTGAACTGGAGAAAGCGAATTAAAAACTATAACATTTAAAATCGATTTTTTTCTATACTATAACGATGAAAAAATCGTCGATATAACCGATTCGTTCTTAGTTTATATATATATATATATATATATATATATATATATATATATAATGGTGAGTTTGGGGTATATCCGTGGGTTGTGAATTGGAATTGCGGCTATATACTATACAGCATACTACTGGTTTGTTGCCCTCTTCTAAATTTTTCTTTAAAAAAATTACTCCCTCAGATTCCACAAATAATTCAATTTGAGGTTGATTCTAGTTATTTTGCCAAAATTCTTTTAAATACTTTATAATATTAATTATTATATTTATTAAATAATTTTAATATTTTCAAATAATTTTAAACAAGTTCAATGTACATGATTCAATTAATTTGTGATCATGATAGTTGAATATATCCTCCTCTTGAATTTGTGGGTTCTCCGAAAACAAACAATTCAATTAGAATTAACAAAATATAATAATAATATGAGTAATGCTATAGACACAAATTATTTTATAAATATTTTATAAATTACATATTATTTCAATGTAATCTTCGGTCCCACACAATATGCTGAGATAATGTATGCGACATAAATAATTTATAAAATATTTATAAAATAATTTATATATCTAGCATTATTAATCACACCGACCGATCCAAGTGGCAGTGGCAGTAGCCAGTAGGCGGCGTGTACCCAAGAATTCAATCTTCAACGCACAAATATTACCTAAAAATTACAAAGTCATCGTAACAAAGGGACGACAGTAGCGGTGAGTGTTGGTGCTTTGGCGGTGGCAGCACATTCCCACAACAAACACTACTAGTACTCCACCGTGTCTCGCTACTGTGCGCCCTCTTATGCTTGCGTGCGCCTCTTGCGCACTCACCTAACCTACGCCCCTCCTCCTCTCCAAACCTATCAAGCGGCGTCGACACCACTTCAGTTGTTGTCGATAAGATCAAGAGCAACTCATCTGAGATCTGCGATTCAACACTCCTACAACCAAATATGTCCAAAGCTCGCGTCTACACAGATATCAATGTTATCCGCCCCAGAGAATATTGGGATTATGAATCCCTTGCCGTTCAGTGGGGGTATTTTATTAATCTGTTTTTTGTTTTTGACTCAGATTTTCGTTGTTCATGTTAATTCACGTATCAAATTTGATTTTCTATATGCGTGTGTTTTTGTGTTTCACAAGCTTTTAGCTAATTTTGATTGCTTAGATTAATTATGAGCTATAATCGTAGAAGATCACTCTGTTGTTATTTGGAGGGGGAAAAGTTGGGTTCCAAATCTGAATATGTGTATCAATTTGTGATTTTGTACCAGTAATGTTGTAATAAGAAAGAACATATGTTTGGTTCTTTATGAACCACACTAGTTACAGTTTTAGGACAGAATTTAATTGCGAGGCTTTTTTCTTTTTCACTATATTTTTTAACTGGGAATATTGAGAAAATTATGTTTTTATCAGTTTAATTGAGTGGTTTTGACGATATTTTAAGCAAATATGGATAACTTTGTTGTTGCTTTTGTCGCCACATTACTTGAATTAGATAAATAAAGTATTACAAAATTTGTGTTCTTAAAGATGGAAAGAACAGTTTGGGTCTAGGGATTCTTAAGAATTCAAAGTTGGTTGTGAGTTTAAAGACCATGAAATATTATATTCGGTATCTATTTCTTGAACTTTGAATTCACACACGAATAATATTGAAGGTCAGAATCATATCTATATATTCGAATGTGACATCCTGATGGAAGCACAGGAGCTCATAAATCTACTGATTAACAAAGCTTGAAGTTGAAGGCCCCTAAAATATTAAACTAAAAGGAGGACATATAATATCTGTATCCAATGATCCGTGCTATAAATTGTGGAACCTTATTGAAATAAATAAATTGTGGAACCTGTAACATGGTGCATTGCTGTAACTTTATAGTCCCTTCCCTCCTTTTTTTGCTTTATTATTTTTCTTCTTCAAATAATTACTCGTTACCACTTACATATACTATACAAGTTCAAGGGAATGGATATTCTTCATGTACTCTGATAACTTAAATAATCTACTACTTAGTGCTGTAGAAAATAACTGGTTGTACTTGTAAATCATAATCTGAATGGATAGAGAAGTAGAGTGTTGAACTCTAATTTGCACTGCCAACTACCCTCTTTATCTTTGTTCAAGTGCTCACTTATCCAAATAACCACAGCTCCTTGCTCCTACAAATATAACCTTACTTTGAGTATTGCTTCTAATTTCTCTGTATTTTATCTCCAGTGATCAGGATGACTACGAGGTTGTTCGGAAAGTTGGAAGGGGGAAATACAGTGAAGTCTTTGAAGGGATCAACGTCAACAACAATGAGCGATGCATAATTAAGATTCTGAAGCCTGTTAAGAAAAAAAAGGTAGTGTCTAAACATAGCTACTCATGAGCTCACGGAACAGATATGGTAGTCAATAGTGCATGAAAGAAGGTGTTCACTTTTTTGAAAGTTACTTGGTTTGCTGCCTGTTCACAATTCTATCATTGCTATATAAGAAGTTGTCTGTTACACATAATTACCTGTACTAACCCTGCTAACTCATTTTTGTGGTCCTTGGGAGGAATGCCATGTCCAAAACAGATGCAAGCCTCTAGTTTTTGTGCCTCATTGATTCCGTTCCATAGTTTTTGTGTTGAGTACTTAATTTTCCTGTAGCATGATGTCCCAATTGATAATTTAGGGTGGGACTTATCATTTTTTTTTCCTTTCCAATGGTTTTTATGCAGATAAAGAGAGAGATAAAAATACTACAGAACCTTTGTGGGGGGCCAAATATTGTCAAACTTCTTGATATAGTCAGAGATCAGCACTCAAAAACTCCTAGCTTGATATTTGAGTATGTGAATAGTACAGATTTCAAAGTTTTGTACCCTACACTGACGGATTATGACATTCGTTATTACGTATATGAGCTCCTCAAGGTAAATAATTCATTAGAAACAATAAACTTTACATGATTCGCTCTCGATTTCCCTACTCCCCTCTTCCCCCTTTTGTTTCCTCCCACCTAAAGAATTGTATCTATTCTTGGAATTTCTGGTGAATTGCTTTCTTTACTTATGGTGGTGGGTTGATATAGGAACATTAAAGCTAGATTATGTAAAAGATATTAGTTCAAAGATGCAAAAGAATTTAAAGATTGAGAAACTATTATACAAAGAAAAGAGTAGTTTGTTCTCCTTTAAGAGAAAGTTCATGATAAAGATTGTTGAAAGCAGCTTATATGGGTACATAGAAGGTTCATTTTCTATTTTGATAATGTTTTTAGTGTTTGTGGATTCGAGTAAAGCTGAGGAATCCTAAGTGAAAAAATTCATTTTGTTGTCTTGAGTTATTTAGTAAATTTTGATTAGTAGTCTTGAGGGATTCTTTTATTATTCTGCAGGATTGGATTTTCCTTGCTTTGTGTCATCATCTATATCTGTTGTTTGTGTTTCCTCCTTAATTGGAAGAATTTTTTGACATCCTATAGCATATGATTTTTTATCCAATAGTTGAGGAAAAAGTGGAAAACAAGTTTTGTAGATACCTGGAGTTAGTGAATTGAGGCTCTAAATCTTGTTGAGCTGAAGTGAGTTTGAATGGTTGAGGTTTCACCTATTTTAACAGTCGTCAATGAAAGTGAATTAATTCAATATTATCTACAATCTATAGTTTTAATCAGTTTTTGATGGTTCTACCAATTACTCACATTTATTAACCTAATTGAATATTGGCAACAAGCTTAGTTTAAATGTCAGCAAAAACATCGCAGGTTGGCAATTTTGAACTCGATACTGACTCAGCTTTTTTTGGCAATTACAGGCGTTAGATTACTGTCACTCGCAGGGCATAATGCACAGAGATGTCAAGCCTCACAACGTTATGATAGACCATGAGTTGCGTAAGCTCCGTTTGATAGATTGGGGTCTTGCCGAATTTTACCATCCTGGTAAAGAATACAACGTTCGTGTAGCTTCAAGGTAGAGTATGCAGGATTGTTAATCTTATGACTAACTCTGTTTGCATATTTTTTTTCTGTCTTCGGGGACTTGCTTTCTTTGTCCATTGGCAGAGAATAAGCTTTATTTTTCACAATTGAAAATCAAGAAACCTATGAATTGTAAATAGGGTTATGAAGTCTCACAATGTCGAGTCGAGTCGTCTTGAGCTTAGAGCATATGTAATATCTTGAAGTTAGAGCAAGTTTATTGATTTTTCTAATTTGCCAAATTAGTATTTTGCTTCCAAAAAGAAGGATGAGTTTTCGGTCATTCATTTTTGTGTGTTAAATCACTTGATTAAATCTCTTATTTATAGATTTTATACAGATGAATTCGTTTTCATTCGTTTATCATAACCAGATAATGCTTAAATACAAAGTCTGTGATTTGTAAGAGCATTTTCCAACTATTCTTTGAAGCAACAATATAGTACGCTACATGTTTTATCAATACATTAGAAATTGAACTTTTTTCCCCATGTTGAATGTTCCATGTCAGTTATTTTTATCATGTCTGTTACGTTTCACTTGTAGCTTAGAATTTTATGAATTGTTAGGAAAGAGGTTGTCCTTTTTGTGAATCAAAAGGAGGATAGAATAAAACTAATACATATTGGTGTTTAATTATTGGATACTTGTGCTTGAATTCCTTTGTAGTAACAAATGTTTAAAGGTTATTCTTAGGGCAGGTGCTGGTAAAATTGGAGTTTATTTAAACTCAAATAAAATAGAAACTGAATGTAGCTAGAAACTACTCTAATTTCATAAATCACTCCTGAGCTTATGATTGTATTAATCTCGAGATATCAAATATTTAGAATAGAAGTAAGTGGCAAGAGTATGTTGCAGACATAAGCTGATTACCCTACTAATTTAAGTTTTGAACTTATATGACCCATCTTAAAATTAATTTCCATAATGTGCCCACTTAAGTTTACTCGGAAAAAGAAAAGTTTTTTGAAACTGTATATTAAGATCAAGGGAAGACTATTTAAGCACAGAGTTCATTTATGGAACTTGTACAGTATAGGTTACTTTCGATGTCAAGCAGCAGACATACATAAATTAAATTAAGACTTGAGTCTGACCACAACTTGATTACAAGAAATTTGAAGCACATCCTCATTAGCATAAATCGTAAGGTCAAATGTCTGTTGAGTCCATAATGATATTTAATGGGGGAATGCTTACAGTTTGTTGTAAATTATTCAAATCATAAATTCAGTTTTATGGAAGCAATGAAAATTAATTTCCTTGTTAATCAGGTACTTTAAGGGGCCTGAACTTCTTGTTGATTTGCAAGATTATGATTATTCTTTGGATATGTGGAGCCTGGGCTGCATGTTTGCTGGAATGGTGAGAGTTTCAAACCTTTTAAGTTGACTTGGGGGTATTTGTTGTGAACTTGTGATTTTAGTTCAATCAGAGTGCATTATAATACATTCTTTTTCTTTTAATGAATATCCATAAATCATCTAATGATTTCACAATGCTCATTATGTGTAATATCTTTTATGCAGATATTTCGCAAAGAACCATTCTTCTATGGTCATGATAACCATGATCAGCTTGTTAAAATTGCTAGGGTATTGCACTTTCTGGACCTTCTTTTTTTTGCTGTTGAAATAATCCTTCGATTATGTATACAGTTATACCTCTTGAACTATGCATGAACTCTGTAACTTTTGTATTAAGTAAGTTATTTTTTGTTCCTTCCATCTGATTTTATTAACATGTACCACCTTCTTATTAAGAATGATATGTTAATTGTTATCTGATGCTTTCCTCCAAAATCCATCTCTCCCTTTAAAAGAGAGACTGATGTCTGAATATCACTAGCTTATATGCTGGTGTCATTTACTTTAGATGTCAGAAACACGACAAAGCTAACCTCTACCGTTTCTACCATTTCAATTTCCTCCCCGTAAATTGACCATAAGAAGATCATTTTTTTGTTCCTTCCATCTGATTTTATTAACATGCAACACCTTCTCATTAAGAATGATATGTTGTATGTTATCTGATGCTTTCCTCCAAAGTCCATCTCTCCCTTTAAAAGAGAGACTGAAGTCTGAATATCACTAGCTTATGTGCTGTTGTCATTTACTTTAGATGTCAGAAACAACATGACAAAGCTAACCTCTACTGTTTCTACCATTTCAATTTCCTCACTGTAAATTGACCATAAGAAGATCATGAAACAATACTATTGACTCCTTCAGGTGTAATTCTCCAATTCAGTATTGAGCTTCAATTATTAGAGCATTCACAATAATTTCCTTATCTCTCTCTACTGAGTGTTATTGGGTCATTCTACAGGATAGAGATTCAATTTTTTTACTATGTACCCAACAGGTTCCTTATATTGATTCCTTAATTGAGACAAACAAAGTTCGAAATCCTGAAACAAACAAAGGTCAAAATCAAACAAAAAAAGAACATCGAAATTGGAACCCTAGATTTTGTTTATCTGCAAATACCTTCGAATTAAATGATCGAGATGCCGCAAATAAGACTTTGGAGAAGAAGACAGTCGGTGAAGAGGACAACCGGCAAAGAATACCGTCGAAATAATTTTGGAGAAGAATATTGTCAGTTGAAGAAGCTCTGGAGAAGAGATTCGCGATGTTGCAAATGGTGCTGAATTCCTTTACTCCTTTCTAAAGCTTACGTGTCCACGTAAATGAGGGTGTGAAATGTCATTTTGTATACATAGAGAACGGTCTTTTGACTTACTTCACCCTAAGGGGTAAAATCCTATATAGATTAAAATAGAGGGGTAAATAAGGATAAGGAAACTGTTGGATAATAAATTATTGATGGATTCTTCAAAGCTAGGGATAGAGAGTTTATTGGGAAAACTGTTGTGAATGTTCTTAAACAGTATTCCTCCTAATTGTTTAGCTGTAGCAGACTCCCTATCTAGAGTTATAGACATTCCTTGATGTGTGATTGTAGTTGATTATTTTTTTCATTCTTTTGAAGCAGGATCTTCACGGAATATGATAAAACCTTTAGCATGTGAGAAATAAAACAACAGATAAAAATTAAATTTGGGTTTCCTTATGGAAATTTATTCTTAGTTTATTTGCTGTTTGAACTGTTATTTTAAATTAACCCATAATTCCAGGTGCTTGGAACCGATGAGTTAAATGCATATATGAATAAATATCATCTAGAGTTTGATCCTCAACTTGATGCTCTTGTTGGGAGGTATGTTTCATGTTATTTTTTCCTTGTGACAAGCTTTTATTACTCTACCGAAATTGTGATGATGGAACACGCAGATGGTTATTATTTTTCATTTGTCTCTAGAATTTCTGTTGGCATATGCTTCTGAAGTCTTTTACTTGGTTCACTGGTAGCAGCGTAGAAAGATGCTTTTGGTTATTTTACTATATTTTGATAAATATGCTTAATATATATTGAATTCTTTGTATATTTCTACAGGCATAGCAGGAAGCCGTGGTCCAAGTTCATTAATGCGGATAATCAGCATCTAGTATCTCCGGAGGTAGTATACCTTGTATATTAGTGAATTTAGAATTGTTTAGCTCATTGCAGAATGTTGCCGTTGTCCCCTTTTTGTTTTGATTTTTCCAAGGTATGTTGCAGGCCATTGATTTTCTTGACAAGCTCCTTCGTTATAATCATCAGGACAGGCTCACAGCAAAAGAAGCAATGGTATTCTACTATATGAATTAGTTGCTAGCCCTTCTCTCTCTTTACTAGTAAAACATGCGTTTTTCACCAACGTGACAATCAAGCATGCTAATTAGGCTTGTTTCTCTTTACTTGTCAAACATGCTTCTTCTTTTTTTGCCTTGATGTTTTTTTTCCCGGAGCCTTTTCTCCTCCTTGTATAATTAATGACCTTGTAGGCTGTTTGATTTAAAAGAACATTTACAGAAACATATTGTTTTCTCTATTTACAACCCTACAGGTTAAGCTTGGTAGTTTTACAGATTTACCACCATAAGTCTCTTGTTTAGTTTCATGAGTAATCTTATTGTGTGCCCTGTATTCTAATGCTTTTGTATTTATATATTTTAGGCTCATCCATATTTCTTGCAAGTTAGGGCGGCAGAGAGTAGCAGAATGAGAACGCAATAGCTAGTCTCTATTGCAGAGTATCTTTTACATTTTATGAGAGTAGCAGTGTGAGAACCTATTGCAGTATCTTTTACATCTATGTAACTATTCCTTCAGCTTTGAGCACTAAAAGTTGCTAATGAATTTCTTTTAATGTTCAACGAATATATTCATGTTATATTTGGTTATCAAGTAAAACTGTCATGCTCTCAGAAATTATACTAGTAATATTTTGAATTAATCGTAAGGTGCTCTCTTGACTTTCTTTTCTGTCTCTTCCTTTGTTTGTGAAAAGATTTGATTATTTTTTTTAATTTAATATTATTTTGGACTATTTAATTTTTTTTGATGAGGGATTATTAGTCCCTTAATGCATCTATTTGATAACTTAAAGGGGTTATTAATCTTTTATAGAAATGACAAAAAAATAGTCTATGAAACTATTTAAAGGATTATTAATTTTTCATCATAATACGAAAAAATAATATTAAATTAAGATAAATATATTTTTGCAAATAAATATTTCCTTAGTTGGCGTTTGGTTAGAAGCAAATCAATGTAATGAGACCTTAGTTCTCTTTCATTTTTCTTCATTTGCCTTGCAACTTAAAATATATTACTACTATTTTGTCCATTTCATTTAATCCTTTAAATTTTATAAAAATTTAATTTTACCTTACATAATTTGTGTAACTTTAAATTTTATAAAAATTTAATTTTATCTTACATAATTTATTACACGTAAGCATGCCATTGAGCGGTGGTTATATTAGTTACTCGATGTACTCCCTCCGTTACTTAATATAAGGAAATAATTGTAAAATATTAAATATATTATCAATTGTCTATATTGCCTTTGTATTGAAAAAGAGAATGTTATTTATTGAGTAAAAAATAGTGAGAGAACTAAAGTTATATTTATTACTTGGAGTAATATTGAAAACTAAGCAATTAATAATTACTTAAAATTCTCAAACGACTTATATTTAAGAATAAAATTATTTTTCTAAAACGACTTATATTAAGGTGTAGAGTATAATAGTGCTAATAGTATTACGTACAAATCAATGTACTAGTATTGATGCGTGTATTTAAAAGACTGCTCGTGGAAACGTGAGAAGTGCACCCTACCCAGCGTGCAAGGAATTACTATTACACGTTGCGTCCCAACTTCCAAGCCAACCCTCCCTCCCTCTGTCTGCCTAAAGGCCACAAACCAACATATCAAACCATTCGGATAACCTCATTTGTCATGCACTCTCGTGGGCCATCAATGAGCTGTCACTTCCTTAATGGTTGACTACTATCCACGTGGCAAGTAAAAATACTTTCTAAAACAAAAGCAAGTAATTTGAATTGAATTTGTGGCCACATAAGTACTTACTGTACACCAGAGATCTCAATAGCTCCCTTTCCTCCTGGTTTTAACAGAGCATCAATTGAGAAGCTCTGCATTGCATCGACCACAGTAGTTCAATTGTACAATATATATAAATGCTCAAGCTAAATGTTCACCGTTCTTTAGTTCCAAATCCTAGGCAAGCAAAGCGCAAGATTCAAGCCAACAATGGCTCATTGTCTGACAGAACCCACACCCTACCCCGGAGGATTACAGTCAATGCCCTGAAAGATGGAATGGATGGGGGCATGAGCAGGTTACCTGGCCGAAACTGGGAACCTGGCTTGGAAATTGAGGTTCCTTTTGAACAAAGGCCGGTATGTTTAACTCCTATTCGATCCATCCATCCATCGATCAATACTAGATATATGAACTTTGATGACCATCTTACATATATTAATAAATAAAATTGGCATAGGGCTATAAGTAAGTAACAGTATGTTTGATTCTAGTGAAAATTTTAAACATATATATATATATATATATATATATATATATATATATATATATATACATGCTTTGTACTATTAAGTAACTGTATTGTAATTATCAATACAACTGCACTTATTGTTGGTTCCATCAAACCCATACTTGAAGCACGGACCTCAACCTGAGCGATGCCAGGGGATATCCCTCTAGCTAATTTTAGTTCATTACACTGAAACATGTAAGAAAAATTAAGATGTATATATATATATATGTGTGTGTGTGTGTGTGTGTGTGTGTGTGTGTGTGTGTGTGTGTGTGTGTGTGTGCATATAAGTTAAGTCCACCATTATATCCTACTTAAGTTCTATGTTTATGTGATAGGTGAATGAGTACTCATCTCTCAAAGATGGACCTTTATACTCCTGGGGTGAACTGAGTCCAGGGTCCTTTTTCGTCCGCCTTGGAGGCTTGTGGTTAATGACTTTCACAGTTCTGGGAGCACCAATTGCAGCTGCCAGCTTCAATCCTTCAAGGGTAAAACAATTTTAAAGACTCCCTTCTGAGTATTAATATCATAAGGCAGCACATCCCCCATATGCACATATGTACGTTTACACTTGCTAAAACAAAGGATTAGTGCCTCTGTAAACACTGTTCATATAGTCATACTTGTAGTCCAAAACGAGAAAACTTTGTGATATGAACAATAAGACTCATCAACCAGCACAAGAAGTTAATATTGTCATTTCTCAAGAAGTATTGCTACTGCTGTTTATAATTTTGCTAATATTGTCTCACCCTTCCTGCAGGAACCATTATGATTTGCGCTTGCAGCTGGAACAGGAACTCTATTTCTTGTAGCACTGATTGTCCTAAGGATTTACCTGGTACATTTCCTTAATGTTACAGTGATATCATTATTGCTCTTCATAACTAGTATAGAAAGAGGGCAAAGACAGAACATCTTCACGAGTAACAGAAATAAACAGTACAGTTAAAATTATAAAAAAAATGTAGGCATTAATTGAGTTTCCATGCTAACCGCAGCAAGTATAGCATACTGGTATAAGCTCTCATTTATCTCCCAGGTGTTTACCAATCTGAAAATTATTCTTATGGAATTGTAAGTTATTTCCCCTTCCCAGTTATCCTGCCCGTCTTTAATCAACTAGAACCTCGTCAATCTAGTGCTAAATTAGTGTCAATGTTACTATAACTTATGAATTGCGTTATACATATTGCAGGGATGGAGTTATGTTGGTGATAGACTTTTATCAGCAGTGATACCTTACGAAGAGAGTGGATGGTATGATGGACAAATGTGGGTAAAGCCACCTGAGGTTAGAGCCTTATCATTTAATCATGTAGAAGGATTTCAGTGAAGCCAGGAATTGAGTTATGGCATTTAGTTTTGCTACAAAGTTACTATCAAATCATAATAACCCGGACACTAAGACTAAGTGGTAGAATAGAAGAAACAATCAACTACTGGTACACAAGTGCAGCTCAGGAAAAAAAATGGAGAAAAGGGAAGGGGAGGGGGGAATAGTAGTCAGACCTCTAATGAAACATGGAAAGGGGAGACAACCACGATAACTATCAGTTTTCTCAGAATTACTCTGCAAAATTGTTTCCAAATTGAGTTATGTTCCACAAACCAGTCATTAATGTGAATCCCTTTGTAACATGGAGCTGGAGAGCATATAGCTGGAGAGCACTACATGCTCTTCAGTTACCAACAAAAGCAAAGTTCATGCTACTCAATTTAACTACATAAATTAAAGCTCCAGCGAAGAGAAACTTTACACAACGCATATTGTCAAAATTTTAACTACAAGTACGACCTTGGAATTAACTATAACGTAGATTGAGAAAGAGTGAGTCATCTACTGAGTGGTTCACAACCATAATGAATAGTCGGTAAATGAATAATCATTATTGGTGAATAGATAACGTGACTCCAGTAGAAAGGAAATAACTATATTCTCTCTGCATAGCAGCCTCATCAAGAGTATCATATGTATCCTTTGTGCAATTTCAACTCATCTAATGATACATTTTAATTGCTTTCCTCCTTGCAGATTCTGGCTCGTGACAGATTATTGGGCTCATATAAGGTACCAAGAAAAGAGCAAGATGGCTTTGATTAGTAATTAGCAATTTTGTCTGACTATGCAACATGCATGTATGCACACACAAATGCAGAATCCCAAATAACTGGATATGTTTCATTCGCTTTCTGATTTCCAATTACAAATTTAAGAATTATACGTGCACTTCTGTTTACTCTGTATTCTCATATCTGAATAAAAATTTGATAAACATATGGAAAACTTATGCATCCAGGTCAAACCAGTCATCAAAATGCTGAAACAAACACTAGTTGGAACGGGGGCCTTACTTGTTACAGCAGTCTTTTTATTCATCTTTGCTACACCGGTGGAGGATTTCTTTCAGACCAGTTACACTGCAAAAGAGAACACGTCCGATATTTCAGCCTCAATGATCAGCACAAAGTTTAACATACGGTATGTTAGCAAATAGATTGGGATACAAAACCTATAATTTGGCATGTACTTATTTATTTTATATTCATATTTTTAAGCAACTTCAACTGAAGTTTCTTTGAAAAGAGGAGTTAATAAGATTGCCAGCAGAAGTGGTGACTGATGATGATCTAGCAGCAGCTGCTGCTGATGGAAGGCCAGTCTACTGCAGAGACAGGTATCATCGCGTATTGGCTGGCAGTCAGTATTGCAAATGGGAGGACTTACTTAAAGTAATGAAGAGGAAAACTAGATACTAGATTGTATTTGTTTTAGATTTCATATAGAATTTGTAATCATCTTTAATTAACAGAGTAAAACATTTTTAAAATCTCATTCCTTTACGCTGGGGAAACAGTTCTGACAATAAAGATAAATTTAAAAATTAGAATGCTGAGGAATGAATATTGTATGAACTATGGATTATAAAGTACAAGATATATTTCTGCAAGCATCCTAAATTTAGAATGAATTTATTTAGGATTAATACCCTGAACTTTTAAAAAAAAATTCCCACTTTTGGATCGTCTTCGCACTTTTTTTCAAATAAGAGATTAAACTTTTAATTTTTTATGATTACGTCTAATTGATAGTGCCACGTCAGAAAATTGATGACATGATAGCGACACGCGATTAAAAAATACTTATGTGTAATATTGAGTCTTATTTTAACATTTATTCAATTAATTTTTTTAAATTAATTGAATAAATGTTAAAATGAGACTCAATATTACACATAAGTATATTTTAGTCACGTGTTGTTGTCATGTCATCAATTTTCTGATGTGACTATCAATTTAAACGTAATCAAAAAAATTTAAAAGTTTAATCCTCGAATGGAAAAAATTGAGAAGACAATCTCCAAAATGAAAAAAAATTAAAAGTTTAATCCTCTAATTGGAAAAAATGAAAAGACAATCTTCAAAGTGGAAAAACATTAAAAATTCATGGTATTTATGCGTTTGTGAAAACACAGTTGCACTTAAATTTAGTATATTCTGGGCTGTATCTAAGCAAGTCGAATGCGTAGAACAAGCAGTAAGATATAAATAAATAGTAAGTCTGATACTAATAATAAAAAAATGTAGTATAATTTTTTTTTATTAATTTGATGATCCCAATTAAACTAGTTAAATTTGAACCTAGTTTTTGTAAGAGTTTTAGCAGGAAATTGTCGGGGAAATACATTCTCAAACTGAAAACAAACAAATAATGGGTCAAGATCAGTTGAGACAAATTAAATCCCTGCCGTGTTTTCCGCTAATGCTAACACCTCGTACGTATAACATCAAGAATCCTGACTCATGGCATGTATGTGGAGTATAATCAAAGGAGAGCATGCAATGGAGAATGTCATATATATATATATATATATATATATATATATATATATAAAGGTTAATGTTTTTTGGCTTAAACAAAACAAAGTAGAAATTAAGCACAAATATTACTAAAATGGAAAAGAATACTGGAAATGAGCAAAGAAAGAATGAAGAAGGGGTACCAACGGAGAGCAGTCCGTACACACAGTATAAAGACTTGGAGGATTACAAGAAACAGGGTTACGGCACTGAGGGCCACATCCAGCCCCAGCCTGGTCGTGGCGCAGCTGCCTCCACTGACGCCCCCACCGCCGCTGTCTCTTCTCAGCCTCAACTAATTTCCAATGATAAAATCAACCGCCAAGGTGTTCCTTAATTAATTTTGGTAATAAGTAGTACTAGTACTATTTAAATTTGTAAGATCATACAGAGAGAGAGAGAGAGAGAGAGAGAGAGTGCGTGTTTTCTCGGTGTATGGATTTCTTTTTTGGATTAATGTTGTATGGTTTCTCTCATTAAAGGAGTAGAGATTCAGACATTATTATTACTCCGGCCGGCCATCCTCTGGGGAAAAAAATCTAATTTATAAATGTTGTTTTTGTTTATTCGTATAAGTTAGTAGTACTACTTAAGTAGTAGTAGTATATGTAAATTAGTTTCTTTATATCAATTCTATAGTAGTGGAGTATTTCAGAAGACGAATAGTCTAGAACACGTACGATGCGTAGACTAATTGAAAAATATGCTTGCTTGATGTATGCATATTGCATTAATTGTACCATAATTGATATCACATGGAGTACAGTACAAAGCCAGCCAACCACCTGGGATTTTCCTCACATGATAGATGTTAACGCTATCATCTTTCCACGCGACTCAATTACATAACACGCATCTATATTACTGCATAATAGAATCTACGATAACACCAAAAACGACGAACTTTGACCTTCTGGGGGATAGGCTCGGCGTGAGAAAACGATCTGAGACGATCATCAGAGTTATAAATGGAGGATAAAATATTTAGTGTATTGAAAGAGATAAAATTATCAGTTATGTGTGGGTGTGTACACTTTGTCAAGACTTCCTTTACATGTTATACTCTCAAACCCAGGTTCTGAAGTACCACATACTATCGCCGACCACGCCCCCACTCCTCGGTGATCTCTGCCGATTGCATGCGGTGTCACCACCTTTTCTGCAAGATCGCTTATCTGGCCGTGGGCTTATAATCCCATCCATATTAATGATCTACAGACTTTTTTGGTCAACAGCTTCCCTTTTCATCATTACAAGTCAAATATGGAGATATTAAAATATCTAATGGGTCAACCCACTGACCCGACCCGATCTTGTAAGGGCCCAACAGGAATGAGATGATGACAAGGTCTAATAACTTTGGGACCCAATAGTGAAAACCCAATGGATTAACCAAATAAGTAAGCCCAATCCATTTTACTAATAATAGGAGAAATATCACGACCAACATCGCTTCTTAGTTTTTTATTAAACAGATATATATATTTAATAGAAAACTATAAATGGTCCATGATATTATAGGATTTACTAAAGGTCCATAATGAAAGATAATTGAAATGTACCCGGTGTGATCCATAAGACGAAACAGAAAGTGACCGGAGGTCCAACGTAAAAGGCCCAATTTTGAAAAAAGCTTGAGGCTTAATCCGAACGCTACCCATTAAAATTCTAAATCATTACGAAATTTAATGTGTCATACGTGTATTATTGTATGGCCGCTTGTAAATTAAAAAGGTAATTTCCCCAATTTTGTGATTTTACAGCAATTTGAAATTTCAGACTCTTGAGCTTTCTTCTTCTCTCTCGATCTTTCGTATTCTCTGCAACCTAACAATGGCTTCCCAAGATTCTGAACAAGGTTCGCCTCTTCTAGTGACACCGATTAATGTCGTTCCCCCAAACCCAAGCCCCAACAAGGGAGCCTCGAGCTCTAATCCCAAAGGTACAAAATCCAGCAAGAACCCGCCTCCAAACCCCCCCCCCCCCCCCCAACTCCTTCTGAATTCTTCAGAAGTAAGGAGCGTTTCTCACATGTCAATACCCCCTCTGATATAACAGAGATGGGGTTAAGGAACATCCGAACTAGATACTCCATTCCTGACACCCATCAGGTAAGACCAAGGGCCGAAGAGAAGATGTATCAACGACCGGAAGGATGGACGGCCGTTCCTGTGACTATTCTGGAAAAGGGAATCTGGTTTCCTCTTCACGCATTTATAATAACCCTTCTAGGTTTTATTGGCTTCGGGTTCGCCCAATTGGTACCAAACTCCTACATTCATATTCTGGCCTTCATCGCATTCTGCCATGAAGTCGGGGTAGAGCCCACTCTCGATTTCTTCTTCACCGCCTATAAGGTCGCCCAATCTAGAAAAGGGTTTTAAAGTTCGGGGAAACATTCTCCGGCGGGAGAGAAATTTGATGACACTCTTTTGGTTTCTACCCTGCCTGTAAATAAAGGATGGCCTGAAAGGTGGTTCTTCGTCAAGGGACCGGAAATTGCCTCTCTACCGAACTGGACTACGAATGACGTAGTTTCTGCCGACTTCGGTTGAAAGTAGTATGCACACAAGCCAATCATGTTTGATGATAAAGCATATACTTTGAAAAAATCTTATTCATTTATTAATAAAAAAATATTAATTTATTAAAGGCTTTTAATTATCTACATGATGCTATTTTATAATATGTGATAAACTCATAGTTTTAAGCAATGCTTTTAGAATAATGATGATGGTCATTCTAATGAGATCTAAATTCTTAGAAAGCTTAAAACTAAAATAGTTCCCAATCGTTGGATCACTAAATTGGGAATTAGTGAATCCGAATAGATTGGTACATAGTTTCTTGCTCATTGGATGAGGATGATTGATCTCATGATCATTTGTGTGGAGACACTAAAGCAAGTATGTAGGTGCTTATTGGAGAATAAGTTCACTGAACGTTAATCGCTAAGGAATACCTAATGGAGTTTTACTTGTCATCATAGGAATTCTTGTAGTGATAGTAAAGACAAGTGATCCTTGGACTTGAGATCATCATAAGTATCTTGTGTATGATGAGTTGTACTTTAACTTATTCCTTAAGACCTTTAAGGTATATCAAAGGGTATGCTTGGGTATAATAAGTTGTACATGGAGATAATGTATGATCGATAAAGAATCTACCACTTCTAGTAAAAAGAAGAGAATGTTACATGTGATTCGATAAATAACAACTCGAGAGTCCTTGGCGAGAGCAGAATGAAATTAGAAAGAAGTTTCTAATTTGTATTATTTGGAGTTGTGCATTTAAGAATCAAAATACATATAATTAAATAAATAAGACTTGACAGTAATTCCATGTCTTGTATTTAATTGGGACATTGTATGGTGGAAGGATTGAATTGTACGATAACTATTTACTCAAAAGTTCTTTTATGATTAATGTTGAAATCTATATTATCTGGAAAGTCGTTGATCGCTAGGGAGACTTATCCCTATTGTAGAATAAATATTATTTATTTAAATAAATTAATATTTTAATTTATTTATTTAAATAAGATTAGAATTGTTCTAATTGATTTATTCACAACCGGTTTAATATGAAGAACCTAAAGGGTCACACCATAAAATGAAGAATAATTATTTAAGAAGTTAATGGCATAATCGTAATAATAAGTTAAGTATATTTAATTTAATCTATGATTATAGAATAAATTAAATAGCTTAATATTTATTATTTAATATTTTAGAAATATTAAATATAAATTAATAAGAGGAGTCTTATTATTATTATTATTACTATTATTATTTAATTTCTAAAGGAGTTTGAGAATTAATTAATAAAAATACTCTCATTTATTCCTAATAAGATTAGGAGGCAAATTAATTAAAAGAGTTTAATTAATTATCTCTAATAAGATTAGGGAGCTTAATTAATTAAAAGAAATTTAATTAATTAAATAATACTCAATTCCTTAATTGTTAAGGAGGGTTGCCTACATCTATAAATAAGAGGAGTCTTATTATGGGTGAAGAGGTTGACACTTTCACAACACGTGAATACGTAATTCCAATAGTTGAAAAAGTACGCCTTTTTCTATAGAGATAGAAAATTAAGGTTTAGCCAAACACCCATCTTCTTGAATTTTTGTTCTTCCTTGGTGGATCACCTCTAGAGGCCAAACACTTGGATGGTTAACGATGATCAAAGGAAGGAACCAAACCTGATGGATTCAAGTTGAGCGCGAAAAAGATTGGAGGTGAACTTGTACCCGAGGAAGCTCGAATCTTCAAGGGTATGATTCTTATTCTTTCTTTTTCGTTTAATTAATAATTGTGCATAAAGGATGATCCGGGTATATGGTTTGTAAAAAATTTTAAACTCTGATTTTTCACGTTTAAAACTAATTTGTGCAATTTGATTGCGTTAATGAATATTACAAAACCTAATAATGGCATCGTGAGCCAAACCTTTATCACGAATTATTAATTATTTTAATTTAATATGTATATTGATATGTGTTTAGAACAATTTAATTAAGTAAAATTTGTTGTATAAATATTAAAAAAAAAAAATATCGCGAATCCCGTATTTTTTTCTTTCCAGTTCGAGAATCATGTTTTTTTTTGAAAAGCTATAATCATGTAAAAGGTTATGTAATGATTCCGTGAATGATAACTTGTTATTTAAATGATGACTTGTTATTCTGTGACTGCTAAGAAAAATAATAATAATCCCAGGTAGTGGTGAATTCTTAATTATTTTATAATTAAAATAAAGGTTTATTTTAATCTTGAAATAAAAAGATTTATTTTAATTTTAAAATTAAATTTTATGCTAACTAATTAGAGTTAGAATTGGATTCCATGATAACTAATTAGAGTTAAAATTGGATTTCATGTTTCCTTAAATAAATGAGTTTATTTAAACATGAAATAAGATTTCATATTATTCAAAATAAAGGAGTTTATTTGTGAATAGGAAAGAGAATCCGTGTTTCCTTTAATAAAGGAGTTTTTTTTTACATGGAATTGGATTCCATAATTAATTAAAATAAAGGAGTTTATTTTGATTAAAGATTTTGATTAAAATAAAATAGTTTATTTTATTCAAAATATGATAAATTAAAATAAAAGAGTTTATTTTGATTTAAATTTGGATTAAAATAAAGAAGTTTATTTTGTTTCAAAAATAGATTGTATGCTAACTAATTTTGTCCATTAAATGATATCAATATATATATTGAATATTTATTATTCATGAGATGAATGTTATTTATTGATCGTATGATGATGTGTATGATAATAAATGGGATTGATTATGGACTATTGACCAATGTGATTAGATTTTATTTTAGTTAGATGCATGAATGTATGAGTTTTTATTAAATGGGGTTACTGCGTACCTCGTCTTCTAATTTTTTCTTAATGTAAATTCTTAATAATTCTTTGCGTTGATATTTTATATTCTTAGTTGTTTCAATAATTGTCATTACACGTATTTTTTATTATTGAGCAATAATTCATATTATCGAATAATATTATTAGATAACATTATTGGCAATGTCTAGAAAGTTACATCTAAGGAGAGGTTTGGTCACCTAATCATGCGCAAAGAAGGAGAAATCTTTATTGAAAGCCCTCTTTCCTAACGACACGATTGCCAAGATCTTGTGATTCTGTAATATTATTTGTGAATAATTAATTATTGATTTATATGATGAGGAAAATATTGATTTTATGTGGATATAGATGGAAAAAATTTTAAAATGACAATTGTTGAAAATTAATATTTTATCAATTTCCGATAAAATAATTCATTTAAATATATTATTTTAATAATATATTAACTTGTGATATTTTATAATGAATGTGGGATATATGAGTATATGAGGAGGAAGAGTATTTTTGTGGCATTAAATGTTTAATACACATTTTGTGTGTTGGTGAACCAATTATTAATCAAAAATTTGATTATAAACTTGTAAAATCGCCTTGGTTTTGTGGATTTCATCAATTTCTGTTTGGAATTTTGGAAAACTTTCTTACAGTAAAATTGTAGAGAATTGAATTTCCTATAAAAAGTCGCGAGATTCAAATTTTACTGATAAAAGGGCTATTTATTATGAATTATTGATGTTACGAGTTAAAATAATTGATTTTTGGGAGTTTTAATTAATTATTTTGAGAAAAAAACGTTTTGGTGAGTTTGTGAACCTCATTTAACATGTGTTGTAAGACCCCAAATTTTTTAAATAAAAGGAATTTCCTTTATTTATTATTTTGAAATAGTAAAGTGGATTTGATTAATGTGGTTAGTTATGGGTAAAATGCTAAATATTTTAAATAAGCAAGTGGTGATAAAATATTCATTATCGTCTTGGAATATTCGTTTGGTCGTGGAATATTCGTCTGCTGTCGGGAATATTCGTATTGACTCAGTAGCGACCATGTGTGGGCCCCATAACTTGAAAGCGATTGGATGAAGAAAAGCGAAAAATATAAGTTGGTTAAAAATAATCTACGTAGTTATTCATAATTAAAGACATTGGAATACCCTATGGTTAAAATACGAATACTGGCGTGGTTGCACAAGATGACACCAGTATTGCATGATTGTTGAATTATTGATCCTTACGTAAGAAGGCACTACTCGATAATTTTCACGATGAATTCTTGCTTCAATATTTTATTTTATTGATTCAATAATTCTTTGCGTTGATATTTTATATTATTGTTGTTCAATAATTGTCACCGCATTTATCTCCATTATCGATCAATAATTCATATTATTTAAATAATATTATTAGATAGCATTATTGGCAATGTCTAGAAAGTTCTATCGAGGAGAGGTTTGGTCACCTAATTGCAAGGCCAAGAAGGAGAAATCCTTATCGGAAAGACCCTCTTTCCCGGGAACTACTGGTTGTCATAATTGTGATTCCGTAATATTATTTGTGAATAATTAATTATTGATTTATATGATAAGAAAATATTTATAAATGATGGATTTATTTGTTTTATGTGGTTATAATTGAATGATTTAATGTTGAGGTGTTTTATCGATAATTTTGTTTTGGAATGGAGGTATTAAAAATCAAATCAAGATTTTTACGATATATCAAGCGTGAGTTATAATTTTAATCCGACCATTGGATCGTTGTAATTTTTGGATATGTTATACATACATAAGTTGAGTATATGTCCACAAATTTTGAACCTTAAAAATGAACGAATGATTTGTTATGAATTTTAAGAGGTGATCGATTCTAAAATTAGGTTTATAAGTGATTTTGGTGGAAAATTCTAGAATTGAGTGGGCCCCACTTGTGGTTGGTGAAGAAATGTGCTGAATTTTATTTCAAATGTGGTGGGTGGGAATAAGTAGCGAGTAAAGCCATCAGTTTGCGAAGTTAAGTCTGCTTTGCCGTGGTTAACATTTTCCTATAAATAGAGGGCTAAGTTAGAATTGAAAATCACACTAAAACAAGTTTTCTCTTTTCTCTCTCTATATTATCGGCGTATTCTTGTGAGTATTTTGAGTATACTTTGAGTATTGTTAGACGGTGCAGTTCCTTCAAAGACTATATCCGTTGTTTCAACTAAATAATCTTGTCTTTTTGAGGTAAGGGATATTATTTTTTTTCGAAATGATATTATTTCTTCAATATCATTACTATTTGAATGTTGATATGAAGTTTTTATCAAATTTGGAAATTTTTCATGTCGGGGTTACTTATTCATGAGTTACTTATTCACGAAGTTACTATTCACGAAGTTACTATTCACGAGTTACTATTCACGAGTACTATTCATGAAGCGTGAAGATGTTTTTTGTGGAATTTCTATCTTTTGGTGTCTGAGTTACTATTCACGATACTCAAGACTTATTCAAGAAAAATAAAATTTCTTCTTTTCGTCTAAAATATCTATTCGGATACTAGCTTTGATTGTATCCATGTTTTGATTATTCTTGAATTTTACACCACTATGATTATTTTTTTTGAGGTATTGTTGGACATGAATAAAACAAAAGTACTAATCCTTAATCCTTAATCCTTGTCATTTTGTTTCACTTTGGATTCGTTTCTTTAAAATATTTTCATCATCCTCGCCTTAAATGATGATATTATTGAATATCTTTGGCCCGTAGTGCAAATGAATGATTTCAAAGAATATCTTTGGCTGTGGCAAAAGATGAGCAGTGTTTAAATGAATACGATCGATCGATGAATATCTTTGGCCTTTAGTGCAAAGATGAACAGTGTTGAGATGAACATGATCGATGATGAATATCTTTGGCCTCAGTAGTGCAAAGATGAATATTTGATTTGAGATGAATATTGATTGATGTTACGAGGATAAAATATTGATGATGGATCGTTAAATTCATAGATTATAGTAGATTTCATTCTCTACGTAACTCTTCTATGAATTATTATTTCATTGCGAATATTGATCCGAAACTTGTTGTTATTGTATTCTATCGATTTTCCCTCGTTGAAGACTAACGATAATTTGTTCTATATTATCATAGTCATAACATTCTTTATCGGGCTAGTTGAGCTCACCCTTTTCCTTTTTGTTCCATTTTTCTCGGGAGGCGAGAATATAAATGAGTGCGAGTCCTGGGTATGGAATGAAGGTTTTAGAAAGGATTGTTTAGTAGTCCTCACCATTTTTTTAATGTATCAATAAATGTGATGAGGATTTATTTGAGTATAGATATTGTCTGAAGATAATATTTGTATTCAAACTCACGCTTTTCTTGTTGTAATAATAAAGTTGTAGTTGTTTCGCATCACCGTGTATTTGGCGACTCGAAATGGGTTGGATGGAATGGACCTATTTTGGGGGCGTCCACGGTTGGTATCGAGCTTAGGATATGATCTTTGGCAAAGATCGTGAATAGAACTAGGAGGGAGAGACGAGTAAATCCTTCGCTAAGTGTGTCCTACCTAAGCTTATTTGTTAGTTGGTCAAGATATATAGGGATATTATGTGATATATTGATTTCCTTAATTAACACTTGTTTTACGACAACGGTATTTGAGAATGTCGATGAGAATATTAACAATGGAGTAAATGAGACCGTGGAGATGTCTCAGACTTACCAACGAGGAGAACGTGCAACAGTCAAGCAATGTACCTCCCGTGAACAACACCAATCGAAGCGATGATGAACGAGGAATGTTTAGAAGCTTTTTTGCAGTTCATGCAAAATCGATTTGACGAGGAGACTCGTGTTCAAAATACGAGGAGGAAATGATAGCAATTCACGGGTGGTCACAAACAAGCGCTTCAAAGAGTTGGGACCACCGAATTTTGGGGAAAGCCGATCCGATTAAAGGCGGAGACGTGGGTCAAATAAATTACCAAGATATTCGATGTCTTGGGATGCACGGAGGAACGAAAGTTCCATTCGCTACTTTTATGTTCCGTGAATGAGGCGATTCTTCGGTGGAGTCTCGTGAAGCGTACCCATCCAAATTGCACTCAACATGTCTTGGGAGACGTTTGAAACTATTTAATGACAAGTACTTCCCCGAAAGTATTCAATCGTATGAAGGAAGTGGAGTTTATTAGACTAGAGCGAATAACATGACGGTGTCCCAAAGACGAGGCGAATTTCGGAGTTATCCGAGTTTGCACCTCATTTGGTGGAGAATGAGGAACGTATGACGCGGATGTTTACGAGAGGTTTGAAACCCGAGATCGTCAAGATCTCATTTCTCATAAATTTTCTCTATTCAGATGTTGTCAGCAGGGCTCAGCGGTTGTTAGAAATGAGATAACGAGTACGTTCAACCGAGGGACCATAACCGAGGATCATATCAAGATATAGCGATCATCGTAATAACGATAACCAAATGGAGAAAGAAGAATACTGACAAAGGCGGTAACCACTTTGTGGTAATCATGGCCATGAAAATAAGAAGAAGCGAGTGGGAGGAGATTTTAAAAGAGGCGATTCAACAACGACCATTTGAAGACGCGGCCAAGAAGTAACTAGTTCCAGGAGGAGAAAGACCACCTATCAGATGTTACAAATCAAGGAAAGAGGGACATATCATTAAACTTGCACAACAGTTAAAGGTATGCTATAATTCGGAAAGAAGGATATATCGCCGAGATTATGCGATATCGAAACCCGATCCAATGTGAATGGTGTGACTCAAAAGGATGTCCCAGAAAAGTCAAAGTCAATCGGTTCTGGAAGAGCATTTGTCGTGGCCAATCAAATGCGAGGAACCCGAACAAAGTTAGCATGGGTTAGTTAATTATAAATTCTTGCGAAATTTATACCTTACTAGATCTGGGTTCTACCCATTCTTTTATCTCTCTTGCTTGCGCTCAACGTTTGAACTTGACTACGGAGAAATTAAACTTTGACCTATCTGTGGAGACTCCATTAGGAGAAACTTTCTTTACATCCGTTGTTTAGAAATCTTGCTTGATTCAAGTTGGCACTATCACATTACCTGTTAACCTTATTTCTATAGAGATATTTGTTTTTGATGTGATTTTAAGGTTAACTACTCATCATGCCGAAATTGATTACTTTCGTAAGGTTGTTAGTTTTCATATTCTTAAGCAACCTGTTATTCGAATTCAAGCAATCAAACCATTGTAGTCAAACATTTTCAAATCAAGCCATGAAGTCATTCGTTTATTACGGATGTCAAGTTTTCTTAGTCCATGTTATGGATTTGAATAAAGACACGTCAGATTTGAATAATATTCTTGTTGTTATTGATTTTTCCTGACGTATTTTCTGAAGAATTTCTTGGCTTACTCCCAAAGACTGATATTAAATTTTGTATCGACTTTGAACCCGGTACAAAACTCATTCCTAAAATCTCATATCGAATGGCTCCTATTGAACTTCAGGAGTTAAAAATTCAATTATAGAATTTGGTACCTGAGCCTTTATCTTGTGACTTCCTTTGTGGAATGCACCGAAGACAGACTCTCCGTAAGGGACACCATATTCGTGCGATAGTAAACTGATAGGTGTCATTGTGACGTGCTATCCAAGATTGGGATATGAGTCACAGTTGAGAGCAACCTAAGTCGATGTCGAAATACGTAGCTTTTCAGGCTTAGTTGGTTATTATCGAGATTCGTTGAAGAATATTCTCGAATCGCTATTCCATTAACGTAATGACTCATAGAGATACAAAATTCAAATGGAGCAAGGAATGTGGTAAGAGCTTCGAAGAACTCAAGAGGAGACTCATTTCAAAGATATGTTCTCCTACCATGCCATCCTCGGAAAAGCGAACGTGGTAGGCGACGTGTTGAGTAGAAGATCGTATACAAGCTGAAAGTACGATATTGTCAAAGACTCATTTCAGATAATATACAAATAATAGAGATGGAGATGAAAACTCTAGGTACCCACGTGATGATATACTGAGTGCGTGATGATATACTGAGTATAATCGACTTTAATCGATAAAGTTAAAGTCGCTCAAGCTACACAATCGAGTGATGAATTTGAAGAAGGAGGTGCAAGAAGTTGTTATTTCAAAAGCGAGAATCGGTGAGGTGAGAAAGCTCAAACCTTCGATTTATTAATCCAAATGAAATTCTCGATCGAATAGGAACTGTGGCCTATAGACTTCGCTTTTACCGCCAAGTATGATGCGTGTTCATAACGCTTTTCACGTATCGATGTTACGTAAATATGTGGACGACCGAAACTACGCTCATTGAGTTAGAACCCACGAGATAGCCAAGACTTAACGTATGAGGAGGTACCGTCAAGATTTTGGATAGGAAGGAGCGTATCCTACGCCAAGAAAGGTCATACCACAAGTTAAAGTTTTGTGGAGGAATCATACTATAGAGGAAATGACCCGGGAATTGAAAGCGGAAATAAAAGCGAGGTAATCTCATCTTTTGAAACACACAGTATGCGTCGTCAATTTCGAGGACGAAATTTCATAAGGAGGGAGGTTGTAAGACCAAAATTTTTTAAATAAAAGGAATTTCCTTTATTTATTATTTTGAAATAGTAAGGGTGGATTTGATTAATGTGGTTAGTTATGGGTAAAATGCAAATATTTTAAATAAGTAAGTGGTGATAAAATATTCATTATCGCTTGGGAATATTCGTTTGGTCGTGGAATATTCGTATCGCTTTCGGGAATATTCGTATGATTTGCCAAGCGACCGTATGTGTGGGCCCCATAACTTGATGCGATTGGATGAAGAAAACGACAAATATAAGTTGGTTAAAAATAATTGGCAGTAGTTATTACCGTTAAGACCGCTGGAATACCCGTGGTTAAAATACAAGATGTCTGGCGTGGTTTACCGCAATGAAGCACGATATTGCAGTGATATTGTTGAATTATTGATCCTTACGTAAGAAGGCACTACTCAATAATTTTCACAAAGAGTTAATTCTTAATATTTTATTTTATTGATTCAATAATTGCTTGCGTTGATATTTTATATTATTGTTGTTCAATAATTGTCAACGCACATTATCTCCATTATCGGATCAATAATTCATATTATTTAAATAATATTATTAGATAGCATTATTGGCAATGTCTAGAAAGTTACATCAAGGAGAGGTTTGGTCACCTAATTGCGGCTACCAAGAAGGAGAAATCCTTATCTGAAAGCCCCTCTTTCCAGGAGCGGCTACCGTCATCATAATTGTGATTCATAATATTATTTGTGAATAATTAATTATTGATTTATATGATAAGAAAATATTTATAAATGATGGATTTATTTGTTTTATGTGGTTATAATTGAATGATTTAATGTTGAGTTGTTTTATCGAGAATTTTGTTTTAATAGAGGTATTAAAAATTAAATCAAGATTTTTACGATATATTATGTGAGTTATAATTTTTAATCCGACCATTGGATCGTTGTAATTTTTGGATATGTTATACATACATAAGTTGAGTATATGTCCACAAATTTTGAACCGTTAAAAATGAACGAATGATTTGTTATGAATTTTAAGAGGTGACTGATTCGGAAATTAGGTTTATAAGTGATTTTGGTGGAAAATTCTAGAATTGAGTGGGTCCCACTTGTGGTTGGTGAAGAAATGTGCTGAATTTTATTTCAAATGTGGTGGGTGGGAATAGTAGCGAGTAAAGCCATCGTCAGCAAGTTAAGTCCTGCTTCCTGGCGTCTTAACATTTTCCTATAAATGAGGGCTAAGTTAAATTGAAAATCACACCGAAAACAAGTTTTCTCTCTTTCTCTCTATATTATCGAGTGTATTCTTGTGAGTATTTTGAGTATACTTTGAGTATTGTTAGACGGTGCAAGTTCCTTCAAAGACTATATCCTGTGTTTCAACTAAAGACTTGCTTTCGGTAAGGGATATTATTTTTTCGAAATGATATTATTTCTTCAATATCATTATCTTTGAAATGTTGATCCGAAGTTTTTATCAAATTTGGAACTTTTTCATGCTTCTGGTTACTATTCATGAGTTACTATTCACGAAGTTACTATTCATGAGTTACTTATTCACGAGTTACTATTCACGAGTACTATTCATGTAAGCGTGAAGATGTTTTTGTGGAATTTCTATCTTTTGGTGTCGTAGTTACTATTCACGATACGACGACATTATTCATGTATACTGACTATTCAATCAAAAAAATAAAATTTCTTCTTTTCGTCAAAATATCTATTCTCGGATACTAGCTTTGATTGTATCCATGTTTTGATTATTCTTGAATTTTACACCACTATGATTATTTTTGAGGTATTGTTGGACATGGATAAAACAAAGTACGAATCCTTAATCCTTAATCCTTGTCATTTTGTTTCAATTGGATTCGTTCTTTAAAAATATTTTCATCATCCTCGCCTTAAATGATGATATTATTGAATATCTTTGGCCCGTGAAGTGCAAAGATGAATGATTTCTGAAGAATATCTTTGGCTCAGTGGTGCAAAGATGAGCAGTGTTTAAATGAACATGACCGATGATGAATATCTTTGGCCTTTAATGCAAAGATGAACAGTGTTGAGATGAACACGATCGATCGATGAATATCTTTGGCTCAGAGTGCAAAAGATGAATATTTGATTTGAGATGAATATTGATTGATGTTACTGAGGATAAAATATTGATGATGGATCGTTAAATTCATAGATTATAGTAGATTTCATTCTCTACGTAACTCTTCTATGAATTATTATTTCAATGCGAATATTGATCTCAAACTTGTTGTCTATTGTATTCTATCGATTTTTCCTGTTGAAGACTAACGATAATTTGTTCTATATTATCTTAGTCATAACATTCTTTACTTGGGCTAGTTGAGCTCACCCTTTTCCTTTTTGTTCCATTTTTCTCGTGAGGCGAGAATATAAGCGAGTGCGAGTCTGGGTATGGAATGAAGGTTTTAGAAAGGATTGTTTAGTAGTCCTCACCATTTTTTTAATGTATCAATAAATGTGATGAGGATTTATTTGAGTATAGATATTGTCTATAAGATAATATTTGTATTCAAACTCACAGTTTTACTATTGTAATAATAAAGTTGTAGTTGTTTCTGTACCATGTATTTGGCGACTCAGAATGGGTTGGATGGAATGGACCTATTTTGGGGGCGTCACATGTGTGGCTGATGTTTTTGACCAAAAGGTGGGCTAAGGAAAATTTGTATAATTATATTAATATTATATTCAATTTTCTTCGCTTTGGTGTTCTAAGCATTTTCCTATAAATAGGTGCTTAGGTTAGAATTGAAAATCACACCGTAAATCAAGTTTTCTCTCTATATTATCGAGCGTATTCTTGTGAGTATTTTGAGTATACTTTGAGTATTGCTATACGATTGCAAGTTCAAGTCATAGCCTATATCCTAGGTTTCAAATTTAAAGTACTAATCTTTCGAGGTAAGGGATGTTATTTTATTCGAAAATGATATTATTTCTTCAATATCATTATCTTTGAAATATTGGTTGAACTTTTATCAAATTTGGAACTTTTTCATGCTTGAGATTACTTATTCATGAGTTATTATTCACGAGTTACTATTCATGAGTTACTATTCACGAAGTTACTATTCACACGAGTACTATTCATGAAGCGTGAAGATGTTTTTTTGGAATTTCTATCTTTTGGTGTCTGAGTTACTATTCACGATACTGGACTATTCACGATACTCTGACTATTCACTTAATACTTGACTATTCAATTTAAAAATGAAAATTTTTCTTTTAAATCTAAAATATCTATTATGGATACTAGCTTTGATTGTATCCATGTTTTGATCATTCTTGAATTTTACTCCACTCGATTACTTATGAAGTATTTTTGAACTTGGATTGTTTAAAATACAAATCCTTAATATTTGTTCTTTTATTTCACCGGATTCGCTTTTTTGAAATATTTTTCATCATCCTCACCCTAAATGATGATATTATCAATATCTTTGGCCCAGTAGTGCAAAGATGAATGATTTCTTGATGAATATCTTTGGCCGTAGTGCAAAGATGAACAGTGTTGAGATGAACACGACCCAGTGATTAATATCTTTGGCTGTAGTGCAAAGATGAATATTTGATTCGGATATATATTGATTGATGTTACAGGGGATAAAATATCGACGATGAACTTTTAAATTCATACATGAAGATAGTAATTTGCATTCTCTACTTAACTCTTCTAATGAATTATTATTTCAACTGCGAATATTGATTTAAAATTTGTTGTCTATCAGATTCTATTAGATTTTCCCCTGTTGAAAACTAACGATAATTTGTTGTATATTATCTTAGCCATAATATTCTTTCTTTGGGCTAGTTGAGCTCACCCTTTTCCTTGTTCCATTTTTCTTCTTAGGAGGCGAGAATGTAGCGAGTACTAGCTTGGGTATGGAATGAAGGTTCTAGAGAGAGTTGTTTAGTAGTCCTCACCATTTTGTAAAATAATGTATCAATAATTATGATGGGGATTTATTTGCGTGTGGATATTGTCTAGATGGCAATATCTCGTATTTATACTCACGCTTTATATGTTGTAATAATAAAGTTGTAGTTATTTCGCATACACGATTTTGGCGTTTCGAATGGGTTAGATGGAATGGACCTATTTTGGGGCGCCACGGTTGGTATCGAGCTATAAGTAAAGAGCCCCGAGCCTCACCGGTGACTTCACATTTATGGGGATGCACCGGCCGACTCTCCGTAGGGGACGCCATTCTGCGGTGGGCAAATGAGATAGGTATCAATGTGAGGTCTTGACATAAGTTGGTGTCCAGAGTAACAGTTAATGTATCGAGCTTAGGATATGATCTCCAAGCGAGATCGGGAAATAGAACTAGGAGGGGAGAGACGAGTAAATCCTTCGCTAGTGTGTCCTACCTAAGCTTATTTATTAGTTGGTCAGTATATAGGGATATTATGTGATATATTGATTTCCTTAATTAACCCTTGTTTTATGACAATTTTTGAGAATGTCGAATCGAGAATATTAACAATGGAGTAGATGAGATCGTGGAGATACCATACTTACCAACGAGGAGAACGTGTAACAGTCGGCAATGTTCCTCCCGTGAACAACACCAATGAAAGCGGATGATGAACGAGGGATGTTTAGAAGCTTTTGCGAGTTCACGCAAAATCGGATGAGGTGACTCGTGTGTTCAAAATACGTGAGGAGGAAATGATAGTAATTCACGGGTTGTCACAAATGCAAGCGATTCAAAGAGTTGGGACCACGAATTTAAGGAAAGCCAGATCCGATCATGGTGGATTCATGGGTCAAGCAAATTACCAAGATATTCGATGTCTTGGGATGCACGGAGGAACAGAAGGTTCCATTCGCCACCTTTATGTTCCGTGGCGGCAGCAGATTCTGTGGGAATCGTGAAGCGTACCCATCTAAATCGCACTCAAAGATGTCATGGGAGACGTTTGAGAAATAGTTCAATGACAAGTACTTCCACGAAAGTATTCGGCTATACGAAGGAAGTGGAGTTTATTAGACCGGAGCGTAATAACGTGACGGTGTCCCGACGAGGCGAAGTTCATGAGTTATCGTGTTTCACCTCTCATTTGGTGGAGAATGAGGAACGTATGACGCGGATGTTTCTAAGAGGTTTGAAACCGGCGTACGCCAATATCTCATTTCTCATAAATTTTCTCTATTCGAGATGTTGTCAATGTGGCTCAACTTGTTAGAAGCGAGATAACGAGTAATGCTTCAACCGAGGGACCATAACCAGATCATACCAAAGATAGCGATCCATCGAATAACGATAACCAAATGGAGAAAGAAGAATATAGACAAAGGCGGTAACCACTCGGTGGTAATCGTGGCCTGAAAATAGAAGAAGTGAGTCGGGAGGAGATTTTAAAAGAGGAGATTCAACAACGACCATTTGAAGACGCGGCCCAAGAAGATGAAACTAGTTCCAAGGGAGGAGAAAGACCACCGGTCGACATGTTACAAATGCGGAAAGAGGGACATATCATTAAACCGCCTACACAACAAAGCTAAAGGTATGCTATAATTCGAAAAGAAGGATATATCGCTTCGAGATTATACGATATCGAAACCCGATCCAATGGAATGGTGACTCAAAAGGATGTCCCGGAAAAGTCAAAGTCAATCGGCCTCGGAAGAGCATTTGTCGTGACCGGTCAAAATGCGAGGAACCCGAACAAAGTTAGTATGGGTTAGTTAATTATAAATTCTTGCGAAGTTTATACCTTACTAGATACCTGCCTTCTACCCATTCTTATATCTCTTCTGCTTTGCATACTCAACGTTTGAACTTGACTACGGAGAATTAAACTTTGACCTATCTGTGGAGACTCCATTAGAGAAACTTTCTTTACATCCGTTGTTTAGAAATCTTGCTTGATTCAGTTGGCACTATCACATTACCGTTAACCTTATTTCTATAGAGATATTTGTTTTTGATGTGATTTTAAGGTTAACTACTCATCACGCCGAAATTGATTACTTTCGTAAGGTTGTTAGTTTTCATATTCCTAAGCAACTCGTTATTCAATTCAAACAATCAAACCATTGTAGTCAAACATTTTCATATCAAGCCATGAAGTCATTCGCTTTATTACGGATGTCAAGTTTTCTTAGTCCATGTTATGGATTTGAATAAAGACACGTCGATTTGAATAATATTCTTGTTGTTATTGATTTTTCCCGACGTATTTCTGAAGAATTTCTTGGCTTACTCCCAAAACTCCGATTTTAAATTTTGTATCGACTTTGAACCCTAAGACAAAACTCATTTCTAAAATCTCATATCGAATGGTTCCTATTGAACTTCGTGAGTTAAAATTCAACTATAGAATTTTGGTACCGAGCCTTTATCCGGTGACTTCCTTTGTGGAATGCACCGCCGCCGACTTCTCGTAGGGGACACCATATTCGCATGCGATAGTAAACCGATAGGTGTCATTGAAAACGTCTTATCCAAGGTTGGGATATGAGTCACGATTGAGAACAACCTAAGTCGATGAATCGAAAATACGTAGCTTTCTGTGCTTAGTTGGTTATTATCGGAGATTCGTTTGAAGGATATTCTCGAATCGCTATTCCATTAACGCAGCTGACTCGTAGAGATACAAAATTTGAATGGAGCAAAGAATGTGGGAAGAGCTTCGAAGAACTCAAGAGGAGACTCATTTCAGCACATGTTCTGACCATGCCATCCTAGAAAAGTGAACGTGGTAGCTGACGTGTTGAGTAGAAGATCGTATACAAGTACAAGTACGATATTGTCAAAGACTCATTTCGTATAATTTACACATAATAGAGATGGAGATGAAAACTCTAGTTACCCACGTGATGATATATGAGTATAATCGACTTTAATCAATAAAGTTAAAGCTGTTCAAGCTACACACCGGAAATGATGAATTTGAAGAAGGAGGTGCAAGAAGTTGTTATTTCAAAAGCGAGAATCGGTGAGGTGAGGAAAGCTCAAACCTTTGATTTATTAATCCATTTGAAATTCTCGATCGAATAGAACCGTGGCCTATAGACTCGCTTTACCGCCAAGTATGACGCGTGTTCATAACGCTTTTCACGATCGATGTTACGTAAATATGTGGACGACCCGAACTACGCTATTGAAGTTAGAACCGACGAGATAGCCGAAGACTTAACGTACGAGGAGGTACCTTTCAAGATCTTGGATAGGAAAGAACATGTCCTATGTACCGAGGTTATACCATAAGTTAAGGTTTTATAGAGAAACCATGCTATTGAGGAAATGACCTGGGAGTTGGAAACGAAAATGAAAGCGAGGTATTCTCATCTTTTGAAACACTGTATCGTCGTCGTCAATTTCGAGGGCGAAATTTCATAAGGAGGGGAGGTTGTAAGACCCCGAAATTTTTTAAATAAAAAGGAATTTCTTTTATTTATTATTTTGAAATATTAAAGGTGGATTTGATTAATGTGGGTAGTTATGGGTAAAATACGCAAATATTTCGGATAAGCAAGTGGTTATAAAATATTCATTTGGTCGTGGAATATTCGTCTTTGTCGGAGAATATTAAATACGACAAGCAGCCTCTTTGTGGGTCCCATAACTAAAGCGATTGGATGAAGAAAACGACAAATATAAGTTGTTTTTAAATAACGGCGTAGTTATTACCGCAATATCGCTTGGAATACCCGGTGGTTAAAACACACTAATACGCGTTGTTGAACAAAGAAGACACCAGTATGGCACCAATTATTGATTCTTACGTTAGAAGGCACTACTCAATAATTGTTACAAAATTCTTTATTGCTCAAAGATTTTATTGATTTAATAATTGCTGCGTTGATATTTTATATTCTTTGTTGTTTCAATAATTGTCATTACATAAGATTTTCATTATCGAAGCAATAATTCATATTATCCTAATAATATTATTAGATAACATTATTGGCAATGTCTAGAAAGTTCTGCATCAAGGAGAGGTTTGGTCACCTAATCAAGCGCCAAGAAGGAGAGAAATCTTTATTGAAAGCCTCTCTTCCTGAACGACACGATTGCCAAATCTTGTGATTCTGTAATATTATTTGTGAATAATTAATTATTGATTTATATGATGAGGAAAATATTGATTTTATGTGGATATAGATGGAGAAATTTTTTAAAATGACAATTGTTGAAAATTAATATTTTATCATTTTCTCGATAAAATAATTCATTTAAATATATTATTTTAATAATATATTAATTCGGTGATATTTTTATAATGAATGTGGGATATATGAGTATATGAGGAGGAAGAGTATTTTTGTGGCATTAAATGTTAAACACATATTTTGTGTGTTGGTGGACACAATTATTAATTAAAATTTGATTATAAATTGTAAAATCGTCTGCTTTGTGATTTCTTGGTCAATTTACATTTGGAATTTGGAAAAACTTTCTTCTGCAAAATTGTAGAGAATTGAATTTCCTATAAAAAGTCGCTAGATTCGAATTTTCTGATAAAAGGGCTATTTATTTTGAATTATTGATGTTCCGGAGTTCCGAAATAATTGATTTTTGGGAGTTTTAATTAATTATTTTGAGAAAAACGTTTTTGGTGAGTTTGTGAACCTCATTTAACATGTGTGGCTGATGTTTTTGACCACAAGGTGGGCTAAGGAAAATTTGTATAATTATATTAATATTATATTCAATTTTCTGCTTTGGTGTTCTAAGCTTTTTCCTATAAATAGGTGCTTGGGTTAGAATTGAAAATCACACCGTAAATCAAGTTTTCTCTCTATATTATCGGCGTATTCTTGTGAGTATTTTGAGTATACTTTGAGTATTGCTATACTGTGCAAAGTTTCAAGTCATAGCCTATATCCTGTGTTTCAAATTTAGTAAGATTTAATCTTTCGAGGTAAGGGATGTTATTTTATTCAAAAATGATATTATTTCTTCAATATCATTATCTTTGAAATATTGGTTGGAACTTTTTATCAAATTTGGAACTTTTTCATGTAGAGTTACTATTCATGAGTTACTTATTCATGAGTTACTATTCACGAAAGTTACTATTCATGAGTTACTTATTCACGAGTTACTATTCACGAGTACTATTCATGAAGCGTGAAGATGTTTTTTGTGGAATTTCTATCTTTTGGTGTTTGAGTTACTATTCACGTGATACGACCTTATTCACGTATACTGACCTTATTCACGAATACTAAGACTATTCACCGAAAAATGAAAATTTTTCTTTTCGTCTAAAATATCTATTATGGATACTAGCTTTGATTGTATCCATGTTTTGATCATTCTTGAATTTTACTCCACTCTGATTACTTATGAAGTATTTTTGAACTTGGATTGTTTAAAATACGAATCCTTAATATTTGTTCTTTTATTTCACTGGATTCGTTTTCTTTGAAATATTTTTCATCATCCTCAGTCCTAAATGATGTTATTACTGAATATCTTTGGTGTGACGCCCCCAAAATTAGGTATACGTCACCCATCTTGGGTCGCCACTTACATGGTACATAAATTCAAATACAACTTACTAATATTACTTTGTAAATGTACAATACGACATAAAACCGTGAGTTTGAATACAAATATTGTCTACTAGATATTATACAAACTCAAAAGGAGTCCTCATTACAACTATTATCACACTATTTCACGTATAGTGAGGGACTACTAATGCTATCTTCCGGACCATTACTTACGCTCCCCGACTCGTCTCAATATTATGTTCTCATTTCACGAGAGAACGGTGAAAGAAAGGGTGAGCTCAACTAGCCCAAGAAGAAATATTATGACTAAGATAATGCGTAATAAATTATCATTAGCCTTCAACAGTTGTTAAACCGATAAAATACAATAGACAACCAGTTTAAGCTGCAATGAATATACAATCCATTAAAAGAGTCAAGTAGAAAATAAAGTCTACTTGTCTTTTAGGTTTTAAAAGGTTTTCATAAATTTTTATCATTAAGACTCGGTTTAATGAATAAACCATAATATCTAATCATCCCTATACCACGGCCAAGGATTTTCATCAAATTATCAATGGTCATGACTATACCGAATCACCCCTGGTCATAATCATACCAAAACTATCCATCAACGCATTACACAGCCACCGAGGACTTTTATCACATCATTTATAACAAGCCATGATTATACCGAATGATCCTCGGTCATAATCATACTAAGTTCATCTATGCACGTAAGCCAAAGATAACATAATATAACATGAGGATGATGACAATGACATAATAATTCAATAAAACAAGTTCAAGAATTATTTTATCCGAGAATTAAGAACGTCCAAAATTGTCAACAAGATACTTTTGTTTTGTAGAGTAAAATTCAAGAATGATCGGAAGAATGTTTCCATGAAAGATCTTTGGATGAAACGCAAATATCAAGAATATTCTACTAATTTCATGGAGTATAGAAGTCAAAGTTTTAACCAATTTGGGTATAATAAAGAATGGAATAACAAAGGAAATCACCATGCATGCGGTACTTTGCATGATGTATGGTTATTCCAATGAATAATAATAATCTAAACCCGGTCGTGAAATTCACAATCGACAGATGATCCAATGTAATAATAAATGATGAATAATAATAAACAATGGAACCAGTCCTGTAAAACACACGCATGTGATATTCCAACGTAATAATAAATGCGAATAATAAACAATAGAACCGTGTCCTGTAAAACACACGCATGTGATGTTCCATAGAATAATAGAAGAATGTCACCAAGTATAGGGTAAACCACGACACAGATTATGTATAGGTATCACAGATACTGAGTTATTCCAATGTAATAATAAAGAATGGAATAACGAGAGGATTTCACCAAGTATAGGGTATACGCAGTCTGAGTTATTATTCCAATGAATAATAAAGAATGAAATAATGAAGTTCTCTTCATGAATAAGAAAGAATAACACCCACGGCACAACAACAAATAATATCCCTACCGTAAAAGACACTTGGATATCAAAGTAGTGAAGTACCGTATACTCTTCTTCTTCTTTCTCTATAGATTTTCTCTCTATAGTTTCTCTATATAATTTCTCTCTCTAGTTTCAAAGAATTAAATAAGAAAATAATGAAGGAATGAGCTTCTATTTATAGGAAAATAGAATGCATAGTAATTAATCCATGAACGGTCCAGATTGATTTACTTTAATCGACGGTCCATATTTAAAGAAAAATCTTTTAAATAAAATATCATATATTCTATTTATATAAAAATATTTTACTATGCAAACACTATACAACACTATCTGAAAACACTATGCATAATAAAATATAATATATTCTATTTATAGAATAACTTTAATAAAGTATTACATTTTATATAAAAAAGATGTTTCGCATTTTATTACGTTAATAATACTGAATAAAACAAAACGTCATTATCGCTTATAATAATTCATATTATTAATCGACAATAATGGAATCAAACCGAGTGACTTCTCACATAAGCATCAATAATCAATACCGTGTGCTACTTATGCAACCACACGTGACATCGTATTTTTTTACTACTGGAAGTAGTTCAACAAAGATCAATCAGTAGTAAAACTTCACCGTTATTTCAACAAAAATATTTTTTGTCGCTTTTCTCGATCCGACAATAATTATGTTGTGGGTCCACCAATGATTGAGTAGTTATTTAATATTCCTCGCTAAACCGAATATTCCCAGGCCCAATCGAATATAATATAACCACTGCATAATTTGCAAAATTTATAAATACTACCCACAACTATAATATTATCTCAAATTCACACCATAACATTAAAAAATTATTTCGACAAAATTTAAATCTTTATTGATAAAATCTGGGGTCTCACATTTGGCACATAGTGCAAAGATGAATGATTTCTTGATGAATATCTTTGGCCCGTAGTGCAAAGATGAACAGTGTTTAGATGAACACGACTAATCGATGAATATCTTTGGCCAGAGTGCAAAAGATGAATATTTGATTCGGATATATATTGATTGATGTTACGAGGATAAAATATCGACGATGAACTTTTAAATTCATACATAGAAGATAGTAGTTTGCATTCTCTACTTAACTCTTCTAATGAATTATTATTTCATTATGAATATTGATTTAAAATTTGTTGTCTATTGTATTATTCTATTAGATTTTTCCTGTTGAAGACTAACGATAATTTGTTGTATATTATCTTAGTCATAATATTCTTTTGACCGGGCTAGTTGAGCTCACCCTTTTCCTTGTTGTTCCATTTTTCTTCTTAGGAGGCGAGAATGTAGCGAGTACTTAGTCGGGTATGGAATGAAGGTTCTGAGAGAGTTGTTTAATAGTCATCACCATTTTTGTAAAATAATGTATCAATAATTATGATGGGTATTTATTTGCGTGTGGATATTGTCTGCAGATGGCAATATCTATTTAAACTCACAGCTTATATGTTGTAATAATAAAGTTGTAGTTATTTACGCACCATGTATTTGGCGACTCGTAATGGGTTGGATGGAATGGACCTATTTTGGGGCGTCGCAGTTGGTATCGAGCCATAAGTAAAGAGCCCCGAGCCTCTCATTTGGTGACTTCACATTTATGGGGGATGCACCGCCGCATTCTCCGTAGGGGACGCCTGCTCATCTGGGGGCAAACCCGATAGGTATCAATGTGAGGTATCGACACAAGTTGGTGTCCAGTCATCACAGTTAGTATCGAGCTTAGGGATATGATCTCTGGCGGAGATCGGGGAATAGAACTAGGAGGGAGAGACGAGTAAATCCTTCGCTAGTGTGTCCTACCTAAGCTTATTTGTTAGTTGGTTAAGATATAGGGATATTATGTGATATATTGATTTCCTTAATTAACCCTTGTTTTATGATGATGATTTGAGAATGTCGATCGAGAATATTAACGATGGAGTAAATGAGACCGTGGAGATGCATGTACCTACCAACGAGGAGAACGTGCAACAGTCGGCAATGTACCTCCTATGAAACAACACCACCGGAAAGGATGATGAACGAGGGGATGTTTAGAAGCTTTTTGCGAGCTCATGCAAAATCGACGAGGAGGAGATTCGTGTTCAAAATATAGTAGAAATGATAGCAATTCACGGGTGGTCATAGCCAAGCGCCTCAATGAGTTGGGACCACCGCACTGCGGGAAAGCCGGATCCGATTAAGGCAGAGACGTGGGTCAAACAAATTATCAAGATATTCGATGTCTTGGGATGCACGGAGGAACAGAAAGTTCCATTCGCCACCTTTATGATCCGTGGCGAGGCAGATTACTGGTGGGAATCATGAAGCGTACCCATCCACCGCACTCAAAGATGTCATGGGGAGACGTTTGAAATAGTTCAATGACAAGTACTTCCCGAAAGTATTCGTCGTATGAAGGAAGTGGAGTTTATTAGACCGGAGCGTAATAACATGACGGTGTCCCAGATGAGGCGAAGTTCGCGGAGTTATCCGGTGCTCACCTCATTTGGTGGAGAATGAGGAACGTATGACGCGAATATTTACGAAAGGTTTGAAACCCGACATACGCCAAGATCTCATTTCTCATAAATTTTCTCTATTCGATGTTGTCAATGTGGCTCGGTTGTTAGAAATGAGATAACGAGTACGCTTCAACCGAGGGTCCATAACCAAGATTATACTCAAGATAAAGATCCATCGTAATAATGATAACCGGTGGAGAAAGAAGAATACGGACAAAGGCGGTAACCACTCTAGTGGTAATCGTGGCCATGAAAATAGAAGAAGCGAGCCTGGGAGGAGATTTTAAAAGAGGAGATTTAACAACGACCATGTGAAGACGACAAGATCGCGAAAGAATTGGTTCCAAGGGATGAGAAAGACCACCTATCAGTATATTACAAATCGGGAAAGAGGGACATATCATTGGCCAAACCGCCCACAACAGTTTAAGGTATGCTATAATTGTGGAAAAGAAGGATATATCGCTCGAGATTATACGATATCGAAACCCAGTCCAAATGAATGGTGACTCAAAAGGATGTCCCGTAAAAGTCAAAGTCACGGTTCTTGAAGAAGAGCGTTTGTCGTGACCGGTCAAAATGCAAGGAACCCGAACGAAATTAGCACGGGTTAGTTAATTATAAATTCTTGCGAAGTTTATACCTTACTAGATACCGGGCTCTACCCATTCTTTTATCTCTCTTGCTTGCGCCAACGTTTGAACTTGACTACGAGAAATTAGACTTTGACTTTATTTATGGAGACTCAGTTAGAGAAACTTTCATTACATCCGTTGTTTAGAAATCTTGCTTGATTCAGTCAGCACTATCACATTACCCGTTAACCTTATTTCTATAGAGATATTTGCTTTTGATGTGATTTTAAGGTTAACTACTCATCATAATCCGAAATTGATTACTTTCGTAAGGTTGTTAGTTTTCATATTCCTAAGCAACTTTGTTATTCAATTCAAGCAATCAAACCATTGTAGTCAAACATTTTCATGTCAAGCCATGAAGTCATTCGCTTATTACGGATGTCAAGTTTTTTAGTCCATGTTATGGATTTGAATAAAGACACGCCGATTTGAATAATATTCTCATTGTTATTGATTTTCCCGACGTATTTCCTGAAGAATTTCTTGGTTTACTCCCAAAGACTGATATTAAATTTTGTATCGACTTTGAACCCAGTACAAAACTCATTTCTAAAATCTCATATCGAATGGCTCCTATTGAACTTCAGGAGTTAAAAATTCAACTATAGAATCTGCACCGAGAGCCTTTATATGGTGACTTCCTTTGTGGAATGCACCGCCGCCGCATTCTCTCCGTAGGGGACGCCATATTCGTGCGATAGTAAAAGCCGATAGGTGTCATTGAAAACGTCTTATCCAAGGTTGGGATATGAGTCACAATTGAGAACAACTTAAGTCGATGAATCGAAAAATACGTAGCTTTCTAGGCTTAGTTGGTTATTATCGGAGATTCGTTGAAGGATATTCTCGAATCGCTATTCCATTAACGCAGCTGACTCGTAGAGATACAAAATTCGAATGGAGCAAAGAATGTGGGAAGAGCTTCAAAGAACTCAAGAGGAGACTCATTTCAGCACATGTTCTGACCATGCCATCCTGGAAAAGCGAACGTGGTAGCTGACGTGTTGAGTAGAAGATCGTATACAAGTACAAGTACGATATTGTCAAAGACTCATTTCGTATAATTTACACATAATAGAGATGGAGATGAAAACTCTAGTTACCCACGTGATGATATACGAGTATTGTGACGCCCCCAAAATAGGTCCATTCCATCCAACCCATTCTGAGTCGCCAAATACATGGTACAGAAACAACTACAACTTTATTATTACAACATATAAACTGTGAGTTTAAATACAGATATTGCCATCTAGACAATATCCACACGCAAATAAATCCCCATCATAATTATTGATACATTATTTTACAAAATGGTGAGGACTACTAAACAACTCTCTCTAGAACCTTCATTCCATACCCCCGACTAAGTACTCGCTACATTCTCGCCTCCCGAAGAAAAAATGGAACAAAAAGGAAAAGGGTGAGCTCAACTAGCCCAAGAAGAATATTATGACTAAGATAATATACAACAAATTATCATTAGTCTTCAACAGGAAAAAAACTAATAGAATACAATAGACAACAAGTTTTTAAACCAATATTATATGAAATAATAATTCATTAGAAGAGTTAAGTAGAGAATGCAACTACTATCTTCTATGTATGAATTTAAAAGTTCGCGTCTATCTTTTATCCTTGTAACATCAATCAACATACATCCGAATCAAATATTCATCTTTGCACTACAGCCAAAGATATTCATCGATCGGTCATGTTCATCTCAACACTGCTCATCTTTTGCACTAAGGGCCAAAGATATTCATCGATCGATTCATGTTCATCTCAACACTGCTTCATCTTTGCACTATGGGCCAAAGATATTCATCAAGAAATCATTCATCTTTGCAGCACTACGGCCAAAGATATTCAATAATATCATCATTTAGGGGTGAGGATGATGAAAAATATTTCAAAAGAAAATGAATCGATGAAATAAAAGAACAAGTATTATGGATTCGTACTTTAAACAATCCGAGTTCAAAAATACTTCATAAATAATCATATCAAGTAAAATTCAAGAATGATCAAAACATGGATACAATCAAAGCTAGTATCCATAATAGATATTTTGACGAAAAGAAGAAATTTCATTTTTAAATTGAATAGTGCCGTGATTCGTGAATAGTCTTAGTATCGTGAATAGTCTTGAGTATCGTGAATAAGAACTCCAACACCAAAAGATAGAAATTTCACAAAAAATATCTTCACGCTTCATGAATAGTATTCGTGAATAAGAACTCGTGAATAGTAACTCATGAATAGTAACTCGTGAATAAGAATCTCATGAATAAGAACCCCGACATGAAAAAGTTCCAAATTTGATAAAAAGTTCCAACCAATATTTCAACATAATGATATTGAAGAAATAATATCATTTGAGAAGAAAATAACATCCCTTACCTCGAAAGACATCTTACGGTTGAAACACCTGGATATAAAGGCTATGACTTGAACTTGCAATCAGTATAGCAATACTCAAAGTATACTCAAAATACTCACAAGAATACGCTCGATAATATAGAGAGAAAACTTGATTTTCAGTGCGATTTTCAATTCTAACCTAAGCACCCTATTTATAGGAAATTGCTTAGAACACCAAAGCGAAAAATTGAATATAATAATATTATATATAAACAAAATTCATAATACCCACATCTTGAATCTGAATTCAGCCACCATGCACATGTTAAATATGCCCACAACATATAAAAAATGTTTTTATTAATAAAAATAAATAAAACTTCCAAAAATCAATTATTTTAACTTTTGAACTTCAATAACTCATAATAAATAGCCATTTTATCGGAAAATTGAATATCGCGACTTTTTATAGGAAATTCAATTCTCTACAACTTTGCGTAAGAAAGTTTTCCAAATTCCAAATGTAAATTGGCCAAAATCCACACATACGGACAATTTTACGTGCTATAATCAAATTTCTCATAAGAAAATGGGGTCCACCGACATGTTTAACATGTTTTAAACATTTATTGCAACAAAAATACTCTTCCTCCTCGTATACTCATATATCCCACATTCGTTGTAAAAATATCACCGTTAATATATTATTAAAATAATATATTTAAATGAATTATTTTATCGGAAAAAGATAAAATATTAATTTTCAACAATTGTCATTTTAAAATTTTCTCCATCTATATCCACATAAAATCAATATTTTCCTTATCATAAAATCAATAATTAATTATTCATAAATAATATTACGAAATCACATTATTGACAACCGAGCGGTTCAGGAAAGAGGGGCTTCGATAAGGATCACTCTCTTCTTGGCGCAAGATTAGGTGACCAAACCTCTCCTTAGATGAAACTTTCTAGACATTGACAATAATGTTATCTAATAATATTTTTCGGATAATATGAATTATTGCTTCGATAATGAAAATACTTGTGTAATGACAATTATTGAAACAACAACAATATAAAATATCAACGCAAAGAATTATTAAATCAATAAAATCTTTGAGCGATAATTACTTTGTAACAATTATTGAGTAGTGTCTTCTTACGTAAGAATCAATAATTGGTGCAATACAGGTGTCTATGCGATTCAACAACGGCGTATTAGTGTGTTTTAACCACAAGGGTATTCCAACAAGATAATACTTAACAACTACGCCGTTATTTATAAACAACTTATATTTATTGCGTTTTCTTCATCCAATCGCTTTCAGTTATGGGGCCCACAAAAGACTGGCTTGTCCGCATTTAATATTCCCAAACGATTTAATATTCCACGACCAAACGAATATTCCCCGACAATAATGAATATTTTATAACCACTTGCTTATTCGAAATATTTGCGTATTTTACCCATAACTATCCACATTAATCAAATCGACCCTTACTATTTCAAAATAATAAATAGAGAAAAATAAATTTCATTTATTAATATTTTGGGGTCTTACAAGTATAATCGACTTTAATCGATAAAGTTAAAGCTGTTCAAGCTACACACCGGGGCTGATGAATTTGAAGAAGGAGGTGCAAGAAGTTGTTATTTCAAAAGCGAGAATCGGTGAGGTGAGGAAAGCTCAAACCTTTGATTTATTAATCCATTTGAAATTCTCGATCGAATAGGAACTGTGGCCTATAGACTCGTTTTACCGCCAAGTATGACGCGTGTTCATAACGTTTTTCACGTATCGATGTTACGTAAATATGTGGATGACCAACCACGCTATTGAGTTATAACCGGACGAGAGAATAGCCAAGACTTAACGTCTGAGTAGGAGGTACTGCCAAGATCTTGGATAGGAAAGAACATGTCCTATGTACCGAGGTTATACCACAAGTTAAGGTTTTGTAGAGAAACCATGCTATTGAGGAAATGACTTGGGAGTTGGAAACGAAAATGAAAGCGAGGTATTTTCATCTTTTCAAACACTGAAGTACGCACGTCAATTTCGAGGGCTTAAATTTCATAAGGAGGGAGGTTGTAAGACCTCAAATTTTTAAATAAAAGGAATTTCTTTTATTTATTATTTTGAAATAGTAAGGGTGGATTTGATTAATGTGGATAGTAATGGGTAAAATACGCAAATATTTCGAATAAGCAAGTGGTTATAAAATATTCATTTGGTCGTGGAATATTCGTACTATCGGGGAATATTCGTACGACGACGCAGTTTTTTGTGGGTCCCATAACGGAAAGCGATTGGATGAAGAAAACGACAAATATAAGTTGTTTATAAATAGCGGCGTAGTTGTTACCATTAATACTGTTGGCATACCCGGTGGTTAAAACACACTAATACGCGTTGTTGAACAGTAGCACACGGTATGGCACCAATTATTGATTCTTACGTAAAAAGGCACTACTCAATAATTGTTACAAGAATTACTGCTCAAAGATTTTATTAATTTAATAATTGTTTGCGTTGATATTTTATATCATTGTTGTTTCAATAATTGTTATTACACAAGATTTTCATTATCGAAGCAATAATTCATATTATCTAATAATATTATTAGATAACATTATTAGCAATGTCTAGAAAGTTCTCGCTTCAAGGAGAGGTTTGGTCACCTAATTGCGCCGCCAAGAAGGAGAAATCTTTATCGAAAGCCCCTCTTTCCTGCGGAACGACACAGTTCACAAGAGATGTTGATTCAGTAATATTATTTGTGAATAATTAATTATTAATTTATATGATGAGGAAAATATTGATTTTATGTGGATATAGATGGAGAAAATTTTTAAAATGACAATTGTTGAAAATTAATATTTTATCATTTTCTGATAAAATAATTCATTTAAATATATTATTTTAATAATATATTAACTGGTGATATTTTTATAATGAATGTGGGATATATGAGTATATGAGGAGGAAGAGTATTTTTGTGGCATTAAATGTTTAACACATATTTTGTGTGTTGGTGGACACAATTATTGACCGAAATTTGATTATAGCTTGTAAAATCGCCCGTTTATGGATTTCGGTCAATTTTTGTTTAGAATTTGGAAAAACTTTCTTCTGCAAAGTTGTAGAGAATTGAATTTCCTATAAAAAGTCTCGAGATTCGAATTTTCTGACAAAAGCGCTATTTATTATTAATTATTGAAGTTTTGGAGTTCCGAAATAATTGATTTTTGGGAGTTTTAATTAATTATTTTGAGAAAAACGTTTTTGGTGAGTTTGTGAACCTCCTTTAACATGTGCTATGGCTGAAATCAGATTTCAAAGGTGGGCTAAGGAATTTTGTTTATAAATAATATTATTATATTCAATTTTCTACTTTGTGTTCTAAGCGTTTTCCTATAAATAGGGAGCTTAGGTTAGAATTGAAAATTACACCGTAAAACCAAGTTTTCTCTATTTCTCTCTCGATATTTTGAGCGTATTCTTGTGAGTATTTTGAGTATACTTTGAAAGTATAGCTATACTTCTGCAAGTTCAAGTCATAGCCTATATCCTGTTTCAAAACTAAGTAAGTCTGCCTTTTCGAGGTATGGGATGTTATTTTATTCGAAAATGATATTATTTCTTCAATATCATTATGCCGAAATATTGGTTGGAAATTTTATCAAATTTAGAACTTTTTCATGTTTGAAAGTTACTATTCACGAAGTTACAATTCACGAGTTACTATTCATGAGTTACTATTCACGAAGTTACTATTCATGAGTTACTATTCACGAGTTACTATTCATTTAGTACTATTCACGAAGCGTGAAGATGTTTTTTTGTGAAATTTCTATCTTTTGGTGTCGAGTTATTATTCACGTATACGACGACAATTATTCACGATACTGACACTATTCACTTAATACGCAAGACTATTCAATTTAAAAATGAAATTTTTCTTTTCATTCAAATATCTATTATGGATACTAGCTTTGATTGTATCCATGTTTTGATCATTCTTGAATTTTACTCCACTGATTACTTATGAAGTATTTTTGAACTTGATTGTTTAAAATACTTAATCCTTAATATTTGTTCTTTTATTTCACCGGATTCGCTTTTCTTTGAAATATTTTTCATCATCCTCGCCTCTAAATGATGATATTCTCGAATATCTTTGGCCCGTAGTGCAAAGATGAATGATTTCTTGATGAATATCTTTGGCCCGTAGTGCAAAAGATGAACAAGTGTTGAGATGAACATGACCAATCGATTAATATCTTTGGTCCAGTAGTGCAAAGATGAATGTGTTTTTAGATGAACATGACCAACTCGATGAATATCTTTGGCCTGTAGTGAAAAGATGAATATTTGATTCCGTATATATATTGATTGATGTTACAGGATAAAATATCGACGATGAACTTTTAAATTCATACATGTAAGATAGTAGTTTGCATTCTCTACTTAACTCTTCTAATGAATTATTATTTTCACGCGAATATTGATTTAAAAATTTGTTATCTATCAGATTCTATTAGATTTTTCCTGTTGAAGACTAACGATAATTTGTTGTATATTATCTTAGTCATAATATTCTTTATCGGGCTAGTTGAGCTCACCTTTTTCCTTGTTGTTCCATTTTTCTTCCTGTGAGGCGAGAATGTAATGCGAGTACTAGTGGGGTATGGAATGAAGGTTCTGAGAGAGTTGTTTAGTAGTCCTCACCATTTTGTAAAATAATGTATCAATAATTATGATGGGGATTTATTTGCGTGTGGATATTGTCTAGATGGCAATATCTCATTTAAACTCACAGCTTTATATGTTGTAATAATAAAGTTGTAGTTATTTCGCACCATGTATTTGGCGACTCAGAATGGGTTGGATGGAATGGACCTATTTTGGGGGCGTCACAATCATAAATAAAGATTTATGAAGGGACCAAGCAGAAGTAGAAAACTAAACAAATATAAGTAATCCTATGTGTGGGAAATGAAGCAAAGGTTGCCACATTAGCCATAGAAACTTATAGTTTAGCAATGCCTACGGGCAAATCTAATAAGTCAATAAGTTATTATTGTATTCCAGTTCTTGTTAGAAACATTATTTCCATTTTATTGTTGGACAATGAAATCTTGGTATTATAATTAAGAACAATTGTTGTTCTATTTATAATAATAATATTTTGTATAGAACTTGTAAGACCCCGAATTTTATGAAATAAAAGTATTCAATTTTCCTATTTAGTAAATGGTTAAATTGATAAAAAGTAAAGTTAAGGGTGATATATGATTTTTTTTTTCAAAATAAGCAAGTGGCTATAAAATACTTATTGTTGTCGGGGAATATTTGTTTGGTCGTGGAATATTCTTGTTGTCGGGAATATATTAATGCAACCAAGCAAAGTTGCCAGGGTCCCATAATGTAATAACCGCTTTATGAAGAAAATGACAAGTTTAAGTTTTTATAAATAACGGCGTAGTTGTTACCGTTAACACTGTTGGAATACCTGATTGTTAAAATATAGTAATACGCGTGGTTGCATAAGAAAGACATGGTGTGGCGCCCCCCAAAATAGGTATACATCACATATTCTCGAGTTGTCAATACATGGTACGTAAACAACTACAACTTTATTATTACAACAAGAAATCTGTGAGTTTGAATACAAATATTATCTTCTGCATAATATCTATACTCAAATAAATTCTCATCACATTTATTGATACATTATTTTACAAAAATGGTGAGGACTACTAAACAATCCTTTCTAAAACCTTCATTCCATACCCCGACTCGTACTCGCTATATTCTCGCCTCCTGAGAAAAATAGAACAAAAAGGAAAAGGGTGAGCTCAACTAGCTCAAGAAGAATATTATGACTAAGATAATATACAACAAATTATCGTTAGTCTTCAACAGGGAAAAATATAATAGAATACAATAGACAACAAATTTTAAATCAATATTCGCAGCGGAAATAATAATTCATTAGAAGAGTTAAGTAGAGAATGCAAACTACTATCTTCTATGTATGAATTTAAAAGTTCATCGTCTATCTTTTATCCCTGTAACATCAATCAATATACATCCGAATCAAATATTCATCTTTGCACTACAGTGCCAAAGATATTCATCGATTAATCATGTTCATTTAAACACTGCTCATCTTTGCACTCACGGGCCAAAGATATTCTTCAGAAATCATTCATCTTTTACTACATGGCCAAAGATATTCTTAAGAAATCATTCATCTTTGCACTACAGCGCCAAAGATATTCCATAATATCATCATTTAAGACCGAGGATGATGAAAATATTTTTTTAAAGAAACGAATCCAAAGGAAACAAAATGACAAGGATTAAGGATTAAGGATTCGTACTTGGTTTTATCCACGCCCAAAAATACCTCAAAAATAATCATAGTGGTGTAAAATTCAAGAATGATCAAAACATGGATACAATCGAGTTAGTATCCGTAATCGATGTTTTGGACGAAAAGAAGAAATTTTATTTTTCTATGAATAGTACTCAGATATCGTGAATAAAGTCAGATATCGTGAATAGTAACTCCGACACCAAAAGATAGAAATTCCACAAAAACATCTTCACGCTTCATGAATAAGTACTCGTGAATAAGAACTCGTGAATAAGAACTCATAAATAAGAATCATGAATAAGAACTCATGAATAAGAAACCCATGAATAGTAATCCCACATGAAAAAGTTCCAAATTTGATAAAAACTTCAAATCAACATTTCAAAGATAATGATATTGAAGAAATAATATCATTACGAAAAAAATAATATCCCTTACCTCGAAAGATCGATTTCTAGCTAGAATAACGGTATAGTCTTTGAAGGAACTTGCACCATCTAGCAATACTCAAAGTATACTCAAAATACTCACAAGAATACGCTTTCGATAATATAGAGAGAGAAAATTTCAGCTTTACGGTGTGATTTTCAATTCTAACCCAAGCACCTATTTATAGAAAAATCTTTAACACCAAAGCGTAAAATTTAATAAAATAATAATATTTCTTAAAAATATTCAAGCCCACCTTAGAAATCTGATTTCAGATCATTTATAACACATGTGAGCCACTCAATTGCAACAAAAAACGTTTTTCTTACAAAAATATTTTAAACTTCCAAAAATCAATTATTTGAGACTTGAACTTCACTAATTCATAATAAATAGCCCTTTCATCAGAAAATTCGAATCTCATGAGTTTTTATAGGAATTTCAATTCTCTACAACTTTGCAGAAGAAAGTTTTTCCAAATTCCAAATAGAAATTGACCGAAATCCACAAACGGGCGATTTTACAAAAGTATAATCAAATTTCACCAATAAATGGGGTCCACCGACATGTTTAACATGTTTTAAACATTTATTGCAACAAAAATACTCTTCCTCCTCGTATACTCATATATCCCACATTCGTTGTAAAAATATCACCGCTAATATATTATTAAAATAATATATTTAAATGAATTATTTTATCGTAAAAAGATAAAATATTAATTTTCAACAATTGTCATTTTAAAAAATTCTCCATCTATATCCACATAAAATCAATATTTTCCTCATCATATAAATCAATAATTAATTATTCACAAATAATATTACGTAATCACAATATCGACAACCGTGCAGCCCTCAGAAAGAGGGGCTTTCCAATAAGAATTTCTTCTTACTCTGCGCAATTAGGTGACCAAACCTCTCCTGTATGAACTTTCTAGACATTGCCAATAATGTTATCTAATAATATTATTCAGATAATATGAATTATTGCTTCGATAATAAAAAATATCGTGTAATGACAATTATCAAAACAATGAAAATATAAAATATCAACGCAGCAATTATTAACTCAATAAAATAATCGAACAAAGAATTATCAGAACCATTATTGAGTAGTACCTTCTTCACGTAAGAATCCATAATTGGTGCAATACCGTGCTACTGCTCAACAACGCGTATTAGTGTGTTTTAACCACCCGGGTATTCCAACAATGATTAATTGTGAATAACTACGCCATTATTTAAAAATAACTTATATTTGTCGCTTTTCTTCATCCAATCGCTTTCACATGGGGCCCACACATACATGGTCACCAGTAAATATTTAATATTCCCGAAACGATTTAATATTCCACGACCAAACGAATATTCCCCGAATTATAATGAATATTTTATAACCACTTGCTTATTTTGAAATATTTATGATTTAACCCTTAACTATCCACATTAATCAAATCAACCCTTACTATTTCAAAATAATAAATAAAGAAAATTCCTTTTTATTTAAAAAATTTGGGGTCTTACACATGGTATTGCACAGTATTTTTGAATTATTGATTCTTACGTAAGAAGGCACTACTCAATAATTATTACAGTAATTATTGTTCAATATTTTATTTTATTGATTCAATAATTGTTGCGTTGATATTTTATATTATTGATGTTTCAATAATTATCACTGCACAATATTTTCCATTATCAGATCAATAATTCATATTAATATTATTAGATAACATTATTGGCAATGTCTAGAAAGTTCTGTCAAGGAGAGGTTTAGTCACCTAATTGCACGCCAGTAAGGAGAAATCCTTATCGGAAAGCCCCCTCTTTTCTGGGAACGGCCTGGTTGTCATAATTGTAATTTTGTAATATTATTTGTGAATAATTAATTATTGATTTATATGATAAGGAAATATTTATTTAATGCGGTTATAAATGATGGATTTATTTATTTTATGTGGTTATAATTGAAGGAATTAATGTTGAGGTGTTTTATCAAGATTTTGTCTGGAATGGAGGTATTAAAATCAAATCAAAGATTTTTACGATATATTATCGTGAGTTATAATTTTTAATCCCGACCGTTGGATCGTTGTGATTTTTGGATATGTTATACATATATAAGTTGAGTATATGTCCATAAATTTTGAACCGTTAAAAATTAAAGTATGATTTGTTATGAATTTTAAGAGGTGACTGGTTCAGAAATTATTGAAGTTTCGGAATTTATCATTTTGGTGAAAAATTCTAGAATGTATGGGCCCCACCTATGGTTGGTGAAGAAATATGCTGAAATTCTTTTTCAAATGTGATGGGTGGCAATAGTAGCAGGTAAAGCCATCAGGTAGCAGATCAAGTCTGCTTCGGCGTGCTAACATTTTCCTATAAATAGAGGGCTAAGTTAGAATTAAAAATCACACCAGAAACATAAGCTTTCTCTCTTTCTCTCTCTATATTATCAAGCGTATTTTTTGAGTATTTAGATACTTTAAAAATTGCTATCCAGTGCAAGGTTCCTTCGACTTTACATTCCATTCAGAAATACTACTCTTTCGAGGTAAGGGATTGTAAGGGATTTTAAGGGTTACTATGTTTTTCAGTTTCGTACTTTTTTATACCTTCAAAAATTCTGAAAAAATTTAAAATGATACTTTGATGAGTTTCCTTGATTGTGTCCAAAAATTGCGATTTTTGGATGTATAGATTAGGAGTTATGGATTTTATGAGAAAAGATTATTTTAAAAGTAAACCCTTATAACTCCTTGTGGTTAACTCCAAAATTGGTAAAATTTTTATTGGGAGTACATCTATATAACATTAGTATATTCTGTAAATTTTGGAATTTTTGGACAAAAGTATAATTTATGATAAATGTCTAAATATTCGGCAGTTTTGGCCATGTGAAAAATAGTAAATGAATTTTAAAAATTCCGAGAAAAATATATGTTCAATATGGGACTATATTATGCTAAATCCCATAAATGAAATATTTTTGGAACTAATTTGGTATTTTTCATGAAAATGGACTAGTTATGAATAAATAAATTAAATATGTTATGTGAAGTAACAAAATTGAAAAATAGGATTTTATGACTTGGGAATCCTATATATGGTATATGCAGATTTTTGATGAGGTTGTTGGTTATTGGTGATGAAATCTTATGAGTTTGGCATTTTAGTATGATTAAATGTATTAATTAGTAAAGTGTAAACAATTAAAATAAATTATTTATAAGTTTGAGAAATGATTAAGATATTGTGGTAATATTAATGATATTAGATTATGAGATTATTAAGTGATTTATAACATTTGGATTAAGGTATTATAAATATTGATATGGATTTTATTATGAAAGTTTATCTTTTTGTGTCGGGGTTACTATTCATGAGTTACTATTCACAATAAAATTGGTTTTTTTTTTCTGACCAAATTATCGTTGATTTATGAATCTTACTCTTGAAATTAAATCCATATTTTGATCATATTGTTTTTATTATCATGTATAACATTTTTATAATTCTGGTGAAAAAATTTCTCTTTGACTTAAGTATAAAGATGGGTAGATTATTGGTATGATCGTGACTATGGGTTCTCTTTGGCCAGTAGTGCAAAGTTGAATCGTTGACTGGTATGATCATGACCATTGAATTTACAATTGAATATTTTTAGCTTAAGTGCAAAGGTGAATTAATCAACATGATTATAATTATGGTTTATATAAATTCTGAAATGATTATATATTTCTTTGAGATATGAATATCTTTGGCCTGTAGTGCAAAGATGACCTGTTGTTGAATATCTTTGGCGTGTAGTACAAAGATGACACGTTGTTGAATATCTTTGGCCCGTAGAAAGTAGTATGACTGACTGTTGTTGAATATCTTTGGCATGTAGTGCAAAGATGAATCATTAATGAATATCTTTGGCCCGTAGTGCAAAGATGAACTTATTAGTATGATTATGAACAAGAACTGTGATGGTTTAACCATGATCTGTGATGTTTCAGGTAAAGGCATGTGATTTAACGTATAAAGAGGTTCTTGTTAAAATCTTGGATAAGAAGGAACATATTCTACGCTCCAAGGTTATACCTCAAGTCAAAATGTTATGGAGGAACCACGATGTTGAGGAAATGACCCGGGAGTTAGATCTCGAAATGAAATCAAGGTATCCTTACCTCTTCGACATACCGGTGATATCGCACTTAATTTGAAGCGAAATTTCATAAGAAGGGAGATTGTAAGACCCCAACTTTTATGAATAAAATGAATTTTCTATAAATATCATTTTTGAATATTATGGAATAAATTTGATATAATGTTATAGTTGTGGGTAATATTTATAAATTTTGCAAAGTACGCAAGTTGTTATATAATATTCGATTGGTCATGGAATATTCGTACGCCGACACAATCATTGGTGGACCCCATAACCGAATTATTGTCGGATTGAGAAAACGACAAAAATATTTTTATGAAAATAACGGCGAAAGTTTTACCGCTTGATCTTGTTGAACTACTCGGTAGTAAAGTACAAGAATACGCTGTCTGGCGTGGTTGCATAAGTAGCGCACCTGTGTATTGATTATTAATGCTTATGTGAGAAGTCACTCACTTTGATTCAATTATTGTTGATATTTTATATGTTATTAAATCAATAATTGAGATAACGGGTTGTTAATATTATTATTTGCATTATTAACGATGTATAGAAGTTACGCCAAGGAGAGGTTTGGTCACCTAATTGCATACGCAATAGGAGAAATTCTTATTGAAAGCCCTCTTTCCTCGAAACGACACTTGGTCGATTAATAGTGTGAATAATAATAATGATGATGACGTTTTGTTTTATTCGTATTATTAACGTAATAAAAACGAAAAACTTTTATATAAAAACAAAATACTTTTATAAAGTTATTCGTTTTATTAGGCTAATAGTAAAATCTTTTTATATAAAAATGTAATACTTTTATAAAATTATCTGCTTTATTAGGCGATAATTAGAATATATTATATTTTATTATGCATAGTGTTTGTATAATACTTGCATAGTGTTTTCATGTAGTAAATTTTTTTTAAAAGTTATTCGTTTATTAGATTATAAATAGAATATATTAAATTTTATTTAAAAGATTTTGCTTTAAATATGGATTTGTCCGATTAAAGTAAATCAATCTAGACTGCTTCATGGATTGGTTACTATTCATTCCATTCTTCTATAATATGAAGCTCATTCCTTCATTATTTTTTTACTTAATTCACCGAAACTCTGAGATGAGAAACTATAGAGAGAAAAAAAAAAGTATTCTGCTACTTCACTACTCCGATATCAAGTTTCTTTTACGGTAAGGGGTATTATTTCTTTTGTATTCATGAAGAAAACTTCTATTATTCCATCTTTATTATTCTGTTGGAATAACCTGTATATGTGGGCTATGTGACGCCCCCAAAATAGGTATACATCACCTATTCTGAGTTGTCAATACATGGTACAGAAACAACTACAACTTTATTATTACAACAAGAAAAGCTGTGAGTTTGAATACAAATATTATCTTCTGACAATATCTATACTCAAATAAATCCTCATCGCATTTATTGATACATTATTTTACAAAAATGGTGAGGACTACTAAACAATCCTTTCTAAAACCTTCATTCCATACCCAGACTAAATACTCGCTTATATTCTCGCCTCCCGAGAAAAATAGAACAAAAGGAAAAGGGTGAGCTCAACTAGCTCAAGAAGAATATTATGACTAAGATAATATACAACAAATTATCGTTAGTCTTCAACAGGGAAAAATATAATAGAATACAATAGACAACAAATTTTAAATCAATATTCGCAGCGGAAATAATAATTCATTAGAAGAGTTAAGTAGAGAATGCAAACTACTATCTTCTACGTATGAATTTAAAAGTTCATCGTCTATCTTTTATCCCTGTAAAATCAATCAATATACATCTGGAATCAAATATTCATCTTTGCACTACAGGCCAAAGATATTCATCAGTTGGTCATGTTCATTTAAACACTGCTCATCTTTGCACTACTACGGCCAAAGATATTCTTCAAAATCATTCATCTTTGCACTACGGGCCAAAGATATTCTTAAGAAATCATTCATCTTTGCACTACGGGCCAAAGATATTCCATAATATCATCATTTAAGACCGAGGATGATGAAAATATATTTTTTTTTTACGAAAAAAAAGCGAATCCAAAGTGAAACAAAATGACAAGGATTAAGGATTAAGGATTCGTACTTGGTTTTATCCACGCCCAAAATACCTCAAAAATAATCATAGTGGTGTAAAATTCAAGAATGATCAAAACATGGATACAATCGAGTTAGTATCCGGAAAAGATGTTTTAGACGAAAAGAAGAAATTTTATTTTTCTATGAATAAGATCAGATATCGTGAATAGTCTTGATATCGTGAATAAGTCGCCGTGAGATATCGTGAATAGTAACTCAGACACCAAAAGATAGAAATTCCACAAAAACATCTTCACGCTTCATGAATAGTACTTCGTGAATAGTAACTCGTGAATAAGAACTCATGAATGAATAGTAACTCGTGAATAGTAACTCGTGAATAGTAACCCATGAACCGAGTATTCAAGGAATATTTAGATCACTTTGTGGTCGTCTTTATTGATGACATCCTTATTTATTCCAAAAGCCGTGAAGATCATGAAAGCAACACTTGAGGTGACACTCCAAAAGCTTCGTGAATATAAGCTTTATGCCAAGTTGAAGAAATGTGAGTTCTGGCTTGAAGAAGTAGCATTCCTTGGGCACGTGGTATCAAGTCATGGAATATCTGTTGACCCAAAGAAAGATTGAAGCTATTCAAAGTCGGAACAACCTAAATCGATGATCGAAGTACGTAGCTTTCTCGGTTTAAATTTGGTTATTATCGGAGATTCGTGGAAGGATTTTCTCTAATCGCTACTCCATTACTCGGTGACTCGGAAAGATACAAAGTTGGTTGGAGCGAAGAATGTGAGAAGAGTTTTCAAGAACTCAAGAGAGACTTATTTCAAAGACTGCTTACGACAATACCATCCGGCTCGTAGGGATTTGTCATCTACAATGATGCTTCGAGCAAAGGGTTGGGATGTGTTCTTATGCAACATGGAAAAGTTATAGCTTTATGCCTCGCGACAACTCAAAGAATATGAGAGGAATTATCCTACTCATGATCTAGAGTTAGCATACCGTTGTCTTCGCACTTAAAATTTGGAGGCATTACTTGTATGGGGAGAAAGTGGAGATCTTTACGGATCATAAAAGCCTCAAATATTTCTTCACTCAAAGGAACTCAACATGCGACAAACGACGTTGGCTTGAACTGCTGAAAGATTATGATCATACCATCCCAGAAAAAAAATTTAACGTGGTAGGCGACGCATTGAGTAGAAAATCATATGCAAGTCTGAGTGCGATATTGTCAACGAAAGGCCCATTTTGTGTGACTTGCAAAGGATGGAGATAGAGTTAAAGACTCGAGGGACGCATGTGATGATAGCAAGTATCGAAGTAGAACCGACTTTTAATCGATAAAGTTAAAGTTTGCTCAAGCTACTGGACACAGAGGTGATGCGTATGAAGAAGAAAGTGCGAAGGTGCTATCTACGGAAGCAAGAATCGATGAAGAAGGAATACTTGAGTCAACTCCGGACTTTGTGTTCCTAACGACCACGATTTAAAGTATAATATCATGATGGAGGCGCACAATACACCATTTGCAATCCATCACAGGAGTACCAAAATGTATCATGATATTCGTCATACATTTTGGTGGAGCAATATGAAGAGAGAGAGATACTTATTTTTATCTCAAGGTGTCTAACTTGTCAACGAGTTAAAGCGGAGCATCAAGTACCAAAAAGGTCCATTGCAACCACTTGAAATTCCGTAATGGAAGTGGGAGCACATTACCATGGATTTCGATTCTGGGCCTTCCTAAGGTTTCTCAAGGCATTGATGCGATTTGGGTCATTGTTGATAGATTGACCAAGTCTGCTCATTTCTTACCGATCGAAACTTATACACTTGAACGTCTTGCTTCAGATGTACATAAACGAGATTGTAAGATCGCATGGTATGCCAAGTATCCATAGTTTTCGATCGAGACCCAAGATTCACTTCATGATTTTGGGTTAGTTTGCAAAAAGCTATGGGCACAGACTTACGGTTTAGCTCGGCATATCATCCTCGAGACGTCTGAGACGATCGGAGAGGACTATTCAAACTCTTGAAGATCTATTAAGACTCTGTGTCCTTGATTTCAAGGGAGTTGGGACAAGTTCTTACCATTGGTGGAGTTTTCCTACAACAACAGTTATCAAGCAAGTATTGGCATGGCTCCATTCGAAGCGTTGTATGGAAGAAAGTGTCGTTCTCCAGTATGCTGGGATGAGGTGGGTGAAGCAACGTTGTTGGGACCAGAGTTGGTACGTATGACTACGGAAAAGATTCAAACGATCCGACAACGTATAAAAACCTCACAAAATCGACAAAAGAGTTATGCTGATCTTCATCGAAAGGACGTGGAATTCGATATAGGAGATCATGTGTTGTTAAAAGTTGCTCCATGGAAAGGAGTTACAAGATTTGGAAAGAGAGAAAAACTTAATCCTCGATTCATCGGTCCATTTTTAATCCTCGATCGAGTAGGAACTGTGGCTATAGACTGCTTTCTGCCAAATATGTCTCGTGTTCATAAAATTTTCACATATCCATGTTACGTAAATATGTGAAAGACCCGAACCATATTATTGAGTTAGAACCGGACGAAATAGCGGAAGATTTGACGTATGAAGAGGTTCTGTTCAAATCTTGGATAAGAAAAAACATATTCTACGCTCAAGGTTATACCTCAAGTCGAAAGTTTTGTGGAGGAACCACGATGTTGAGGAAATGACTTGGGAGTTAGAATCGAAATGAAATCAAGGTATCCTTACCTCTTCGACATACCAGTCGTACCCTAATTTCGAGGCGAAATTTCATAAGAAGGGAGGTTGTAAGACCCCAACTTTTATAAATAAAGATGAATTTTCTATAAATATTATTTTTGAATATTATGGAATAAATTTGATATAATGTTATAGTTGTGGGTAATATTTATAAATTTTGCAAAGAATGCAAGTTGTTATAAAATATTAGTTTGGTGGGGAATATTCTTTTTTAGGGAATATTCTACAACTACTCAATCATTGGTGGACCCCACAATGAAATTATTGTCGGATTGAAAAGCGACAAAATATTTCATAAAAATAACGGCGGAGGTATTCTGAATTAAAACCATTGAACTACCCGTGGTAAAAAATGCGATGTCTGGCGTGGTTGCATAGTAGCACTACGGTATTGATTATTGATGCTTCGTGAGAAGTCACTTTCACCGGTATGCTCGATTATTACTTTCGATAATTCTTTGCATCATATCTCTTATATTATTGATTAAATTATTGTCACGGTATCATACATATAATATGTTATAGTATTAAATCAATAATTGAGGCGACAAGTTATAAATGATTAATAATTGTTGAAAGATTAAATATGTGTTATGATTTGTGGTAAGTTTGATTATTTTATGGGGGGCTCATATATGTCATCATCTAAGAGTCTCTTCGTCGATAGTAATTACCTTTGTGAATAGTAATTACCTTCGTCGATAGTATTTACCTTCGTCGATAGTAATTACCCTTGTGAATAGTATTTACCTTCGTCGATAGTAATTACCTTCGTCGATAGTAATTACCCTTGTGAATAGTATTTACCTTCAATCGATAGTATTTACCTTTGTTAATAGTAATTACCTTTACCGACGTCGAACCACTTGTCGTTTCACATTACTGAGCGTCGAACCACTTGTCGTTTCACATTACAAAGCGTCAAACCACTTTTCTTTTCACATCATTAGTCGTCGAGCCATTTGCCTTTTCACACGACGGTGCTAAGCTAGAAATCTTCTATAAATAGAGGCTGTGGCTTCATTATTTTCACGAATTCATTCAAGCTATAGAGAGAAAGTATAGAAAGAATAAGAGAAAAGAAGAAAAGTATTTTGTTACTACTGCTACTGCGATATTCAATCTCCTACCAAAAGTAAGGGTGTTATTCTTTCTTATTCATGAAGAAGCTGTTGTTATTCCATTGCTTATTATTACATTGGAATAACTTTGTATACGCAGTTTACCTATACTTGGTGACATTCTTCTATTATTACATTGGAACATCACATGCATGTGTTTTTACAGGACTGGTTCCGCTCTTTATTATTATTACATTGGAACATCCTATCTCGTGTGTTTTACACCCGACTGGTTACATCTTTATTATTATTACATTGGAACATCACATGCATGTGTTTTTACACCGGACTGGTTCCGTCTTTTATCATTACATTGGAATATCCTATCTCGTGTGTTTTACACCGGATCAGTTCCATCTTTATTATTACATTGGAACATCACATGCCGTTGTGAATTTCACGACTTTGTTCCGTTATTATTATTACATTGGAATAACTTTGTCTGTCGATATACCGCATGCGTGGTGATTTCTTTTGTTATTCCATTCTTTATTATACCCAGTTGGTTAAAACTTTGACTTATACTCCATGAAATTAGTAGAATATCCTTGATATTTGCGTTTCATCCAAAGATCTTTTCATGGAAATATTCTTGATCATTCTTGAATTTTACTAATTTAGGCGTTAATAATTCTGGATAAAATAATTCTTGAACTTGTTTTATTGAATTCTTATATCATTGTCATCATCCTCATGTTTATATTATGTTGAAAGTCATACGTGGCACATGGTGCGTAGATGGACTTGGTATGATTATGACCGAGAGACTATTGGTGTAATCATGGTAGTAATGTTACAAATGATGTGATAAAAATCCTCGATTAGTAGTAGTGCATTGGTGGGCGATTGTTGGCATGATCATGACCATTAATGAATACACAAATATTCTTGGCCCGTAGTGCATGAATAATTGTGGTCGTGATACTAAAGAATATCCTTGGCGTAGTAGTGCGGGGGTGATTCGATGATGTGGAATATTTATTAAAGTGAGTCTCAATATAACGATGATGATGAAAACCTTTTAAAACCTAAAAGATAGTAGACTTTATTTTCTACTTGATTCTTTTAATGGATTGCATATTCCACTGCAGATTAAACTTGGTTTGTCTATTGTATTTTATCGGTTTAACATTGTTGAAGACTATTGATAATTTATTACGCATTATCTTAGTCATAATATTTCTTCTTGGGCTAGTTGAGCTCACCCTTTCTTTCACCGTTCTCTTGAAAATGAGAATATAGGCCGGGACGACGAGTCGGAAGCGAGTGATGGTCACGAAGATAGCATTAGTAGTCCTCACTATTACGTAAAATAGTGTGATAATAATTGTAATGAGGACTTTTTTTTTGAGTTTGTATAATATCTAGTAGATTTATATTTGTATTTAAACTCACGGTTTTTATATCGTATTGTACCACGGCAGTTATGTTAATAAGTTGTATTTAAATTACATACCATGTAAGTGGCGACCCAAAGATGGGTGATGTATACCTAATTTTGGGGCGTCACGATTAATATCGAGCATAGGGATATGATCCACAGGCTAAGATGTGAGAATAGTACTAGGAGGGAGAGATGGGGAATACCTTGCTAGTATGACCTACCTAAGTTTATGTGCTATTTTATTGGTTGGCCAGAAGATAGGGATAATTTGTTACATGTCAATTAACCTTTTGTTTTGTGGAAATATCTAAAAATGACATCTGAGAATGTTGAGAATAGCGATGGAGCCTTGACGATCGTTGATTCACCACATATCAATAATCAGGATAATGTGCATCAGGAAGGCGACAATCCTCATGCAAACAACAACATTGACCAAATGATGAATGATCAAATGTTTAGAGGCTTTATGCAATTTATGCAATAAAGAAGAGGCGACTCATCCAAAACGTGGGTGGAAACACGGAAAACTCTCGGCGGTCACCGCTAAACAATTCAAGGAGCTGGGACCACCGGGAGTTTAAGGGTGAGCAAAACCACTTACAGCGGAAGCATGGATAAAGCATTACCAAGATATTTGATGTCTTGGGATGCTCAGGAGCAAAAGGTTCCACTTGCACGCCTTTATGTTCTTGCGGAGGAGGCGATTCTTGGTGGGAATCGGTAAAAGCGTACTCGACTTCTTTGTCTTGAAGATATCTTGGGAAAAGTTCGAGAAAGTCATTCAACGACAAATACTTTCACGAAAGTATTACGCCACATGAAGGAGGTGGAGTTTATCAAGTTGGAACAAAACAATATGGCCGTGTGTAGCAATACGAGGCAAAATTTTCGGAGTTATCACGGTTTCGTCCCACTTGGTGGATAATGAAGAGAGAATGGGCGAATGTTTTTAAGAGGTTTGAAGCGGGAGATCGTCGACATCTTATTTCTCATAAAGCGTGTTTGTATTCGGATGTTGTAAATAGGGCTCGATTAGTGGAGCGCGATAATGAGTCAACGCAACTAAAAGAGAGCGGTAAGCAAAATTATAATACCGGCGAGAGTAGTCATCGAGCGGTGACAACAAGCGTGGAGGGAATCAACGGGCGGATATGGTAACCACTTACGGTGGTAATCGAGGGCCAAAACAATAAGAATGGACATTTCAAGAAAAGGAGATTCAACAATGATGGAAAGAAGTCGGCACCAAGACACCCGTTGTTAAGGAAGGAGAAAGACCACTATCATATGCTTCAAATGCGGAGGAGAGGGACACATCAGTCCAAACTGCGCCATGCCGTCCAAAGCATGTTATAATTGTGGAAGAGAAGGTCACTTAGCTCGATTTTGTCGTTTACCGAAGACAAATTCAACTAGGATGGAGGCACCAAAGGCCGTCCCGAAAATTCAAAACCCGGTAGTCTGAGGAGAGCGTTTGTTGTGACCTCCCAAAGAGCAAGGAATCCGAATGAGGTCATCACGGGTAAGTTTATCATAAACTCTAATGAAGTCTATACTTTATTTGATCTGGGGTTCTACCCATTCTTTTATTTCTCCTACTTGCGCTCATCGATTAAATTTGACTCGGAGAAATTAGACTTTGACTTATCTGTGGAAACTCCGTTGGGAGAAACCTTCATTACATCCAATTGTTTATAAGTCTTGTTTGGTTCAAATCGGTACCCTCACATTACTGTCGATCTTATTTCATTAAAAATACTTGCATTTGGCGTGATTCTAGGGATTGATTGGTTAACTACTTATCATGCAAAATTGATTGTTTTAAATAAGGTTGTTAGCTTTCATATTCCTAATCAACCTATTATGCGAATTCAAACGACCAAACCATTAAAATCAATCACGGTCATCTCAAGCCATAAAGCTATTCGTTTATTGAAAAAGCGGATGTCAAGCTTTCTTAGCTCATATCACGATTTAAACAAAAATAAATCGATTTTGAGCGATATTTCTATTGTTAATAAATTTCTGACGTATTCCCAGAAGAACTTCATGGCCTACCCTCGGGCGTGAAATTGAATTTTGTATCGACCTTGAACCCGGTACAAAACCTATTTCCAAAGCCCCATATCGAATGGCTCTATTGAACTTCGAGTTAAAGACCCAATGCGAGGAATTGTTAGACATTGGCTTTATTAGTCTAGTACTTCTCCTTGGGGTGCTCTGTTACTATTCGTGAAGAAGAAAGATGGGAGTATCGACTTTGTATTGATTATCGGGAGTTGAATCATGTCACCATCAAAATAGGTATCCATTGCCACGTATTGATGACTGTTTGACCCGATTGCAAGGAGCCAAATTCTTTTCAAAGATTGATCTTCGTTCCGGATATCACCAATTGAAGATTAGAACCGACATTCCAAAGACGGCTTTTAACTTCGATGCGGGCATTATGAATTCCTAGTCATGTCCTTTGGATTGACTAATGCTCCTATTTGCCTTCATGGATATGATGAGCCAAGTATTCAAGGAATATTTAGATCACTTTGTGGTCGTCTTTATTGATGACATCCTTATTTATTCCAAAAGCCGTGAAGATCATGAGCAACACTTGAGGTGACACTCCAAAAGCTTCGTGAATATAAGTTTTATGCCAAGTTGAAGAAATGTGAGTTACGGCTTGAAGTAGCATTCCTTGGGCACGTGGTATCAAGTCATGGAATATCTGTTGACCAAAGCAAAGATTGAAGCTATTCAAAGTAGGAACAACCTAAATCGATGGCCAAAGTACATAGCTTTCTCGGTTTAAATTGGTTATTATCGGAGATTCGTGGAAGGATTTTCTCGAATCGCTACTCCATTGACTTCGGTGACTCGGAAAGATACAAAGTTTCGGTTGGAGCGAAGAATGTGAGAAGAGTTTTCAAGAACTCAAGAGGAGACTTATTTAAAGACTGTTACGACAATACCATCGGCTCGGAGGATTTGTCATCTACTGATGATGCTTTGAAAAAAAGGGTTGGGATGTGTTCTTATGCAACATAGAAAAGTTATAGCCTATGCCTCGCGACAACTCAAAGAATATGAGAGGAATTATCCTACTCATGATCTAGAGAGTTAGCATTTGTTATCTTTACACTTAAAATTTGGAGGCATTACTTGTATGGGGAGAAAGTGGAGATCTTCTGGATCATAAAAGCCTCAAATATTTCTTCACTCAAAAGGAACTCAACATGCGACAACGACGTTGGCTTGAACTGTTGAAAGATTATGATCATACCATCCTAGACCATCTGAAAAGCGAGCGTGGTAGGCGGCGCATTGAGTAGAAAATCATATGCAAATCTGAGTCTGCGATATTGTCAACGCAAAGGCCCATTTTGTGTGACTTGCAAAGGATGGAGATAGAGTTAAAGACTCGAGGGGACGCGTGTGATGATAGCAAGTATCTGAGTAGAACCGACTTTAATCGATAAAGTTAAAGTTTAACTCGAGCTACTGGACACAGGTGATCGTATGAAGAAGAAAGTGCAAGAAGTTGCTATCTTGGGAAGCAAGAATCGATGAAGAAGGAATACTTGAGTCAACTCCGGACTTTGTGTTCCTAACGACCACGATTTAAAGTATAATATCATGATGGAGCGCCTGATACACCATTTGCAATCCATCACAGGAGTACCAAAATGTATCGTGATATTAAATAAATACATTTTGGTGGAAGCAATATGAAGAGAGATAGCATTTATTTATCTCAAGGTGTCTAACTTGTCAACGAGTTAAAGCGAGCATCAAGTACCAAAAGGTCCATTGCAACCACTTGAAATTCCGAGAATGGAAGTGGGAGCACATTACCATGGATTTCGTTCTGGGTCTTCTAAGGTTTCTCAAGGCGTTGATGCGATTTGGGTCATTGTTGATAGATTGACCAAGTCTGCTCATTTCTTCTGAAATCGAGAAACTTATACACTTGAACGTCTTGCTCGTATGTACATAAACGAGATTATAAAGATCGCATGGTATCTGGGGTATCCATAGTTTCGATCGAGACCCAAGATTCACTTCACGATTTTGGGTTAGTTTGCAAAAAGCTATGGGCACAGACTTACGGTTTAGCTCGGCATATCATCCTCGAGACGTCACGGACGATCGGAGAGGACTATTCAAACTCTTGAAGATCTATTAAGACTCGTGTCCTTGATTTCAAGGGGAGTTGGGACAAGTTCTTACCATTGGTGGAGTTTTCCTACACAACAACGGTTATCAAGCAAGTATTGGCATGGCTCCATTCGAGCGTTGTATGGAAGAAAGTGTCGTTCTCGGTATCTTTGGGATGAGGTGGGTGAAGCAACGTTGTTGGGACCGGAGTTGATACGTATGACTATGGAAAAGATTCAAACGATCCGACAACGTATAAAAACCTCACAAAATCGACAAAAGAGTTATCTTGATCTTCATCGAAAGGGCGTGGAATTCGATATAGGAGATCATGTGTTGTTAAAAGTTGCTCCATGGAAAGGAGTTACAAGATTTGGAAAGAGAGAAAACTTAATCCTCGATTCATCGGTCCATTTTAATCCTCGATCGAGTAGGAATCGTGGCCTATAGACTCGCTTTCTGCTTGAATATGTCTCGTGTTCATAAAATTTTTCACATATCCATATTACGTAAATATGTGAAAGACCAACCATATTATTGAGTTAGAACCGGACGAAATAGCGGAAGATTTGGCGTATGAAGAGGTTCTGTTCAAATCTTGGATAAGAAAAAACATATTCTACGCTCGAGGTTATACCTCAAAGTCGAAGTTTTGTGGAGGAACCACGATGTTGAGGAAATGACTTGGGAGTTAGAATCAAAATGAAATCAAGGTATCCTTACCTCTTGACATACCAGTCGTACCCTAATTTCGAAGGCGAAATTTCATAAGAAGGGAGGTTGTAAGACCCCAACTTTTATAAATAAAGATGAATTTTTCTATAAATATTATTTTTGAATATTATGGAATAAATTTGATATAATGTTATAGTTGTGGGTAATATTTATAAATTTTGCAAAGAATGCAAGTTGTTATAAAATATTCGTTTGGTCGGGGAATATTCTTTTTAGGGAATATTCCTACAACGGCTCAATCATTGGTGGACCCCACAACAGAATTATTGTCGGATTGAGAAAACGACAAAAATATTTCATAAAAATAACGGCGGAGGAGTTCTACAGATTAAAAGCTGTTGAACTACCCGGTGGTAAAGAAATGCGATGTCTGGCGTGGTTGCATAGTAGCACACGGTATTGATTATTGATCTTTACGTGAGAAGTCACTTCGGTATGCTCAATTATTGCTACGATAATTAACTTGCATCATATCTCTTATATTATTGATTAAATTATTGTCACAATATCATCTCATATAATATGTTATAGTATTAAATCAATAATTGAGGCGACAAGTTATAAATGATTAATAATTGTTGAAAGATTAAATATGTGTTATGATTTGTGGTAAGTTTGATTATTTTATGGGGGCTCGTATATGTCATCATCTAAGAGTCTCTTCGTCGATAGTAATTACCTTTGTGAATAGTAATTACCTTCGTCGTCAGTAGTATTTACCTTAGTCGATAGTAATTACCCTTGTGAATAGTATTTACCTTCGTCGATAGTAATTACCTTCGTCGATAAGTAATTACCCTTGTGAATAGTATTTACCTTCGTCGATAGTATTTACCTTTGTTAATAGTAATTACCTTTACCGACGTCGAACCACTTGTCGTTTCACATTCTGAGACGTCGAACCACTTGTCGTTTTTCACATTACGGTGTCGAAACCACTTTTCTTTTCACATCATTAGTCGTCGAAGCCACTTGCCTTTTCACACGACGGTCTTAAGCTAGAAATCTTCTATAAATAGAGGCCTAGGGCTTCATTATTTTTTTCACTTAATTCATTCAAGCTATAGAGAGAAAGTATAGAAAGAATAAGAGAGAAAGAAGAAAAGTATTTTGTTACTACTACTCTGCGGTATTCAATCTCCTACCAAAAGTAAGGGGTGTTATTCTTTCTTATTCATGAAGAGAACTGTTGTTATTCCATTGCTTATTATTACATTGGAATAACTTTGTATCTGTGGTTTACCTATACTTGGTGACATTCTTCTATTATTCTTACATTGGAACATCCTCATGCATGTGTTTTACACCCGACTGGTTCGTCTCTTTATTATTATTACATTTGGAACATCACATGCATGTGTTTTACACGGACTGGTTAAAATCTTTATTATTATTACATTGGAACATCCATGCATGTGTGTTTTACAGGACTGGTTCCGTCTTTATCATTCTGTTGGAATATCCTATCATGTGTTTTACAATCGGATCTGGTTCCATCTTTATTATTACATTTGGAACATCCTGTCGGTGTGAATTTCACGACTTTCAGTTCCGTTATTATTATTCTTTGGAATAACTTTATACATGCTAAGTCTGCGCATGCATGGTGATTTCTTTTGTTATTCCATTCTTTATTATACCCAGTTGGTTAAAACTTTGACTTCTATACTCCATGAAATTAGTAGAATATCCTTGATATTTGCGTTTCATCCAAAGATCTTTTCATGGAAATATTCTTACGATCATCATTCTTGAATTTTACTAATTTTGGACGTTAATAATTCTGGATAAAATAATTCTTGAACTTGTTTTATTGAATTCTTATATCATTGTCATCATCCTCATGTTTATATTATGTTGAAAGTCATCTACGTGGCACATGTAGTGCATAGATGGACTTGGTATGATTATGAAACGAGAGACTATTCGGTTGTAATCATGGCCAGTAATGTTACAAATGATGTGATAAAAATCCTCGATGGTTGGTAGTAGTGCATTGGTGGATGATTGTTGGCATGATCATGACCATTAATGAATACACAAATATTCTTGGCCCGTAGTGCATGAATAATTGTGGTCGTGATACTAAAGAATATCCTTGGTAGTAGTGCGGGGGTGATTCGATGATGTGGAATATTTATTAAAAATTTGAGTCTCGGCTATATAACGATGATGATGAAAAACCTTTTAAAACCTAAAAGATAGTAGACTTTATTTTCTACTTGACTCTTTTAATGGATTGCATATTCATTGCGCAGCTTAAACCGTTTGTCTATTGTATTTTATCGGTTTAACATTGTTGAAGACTATTGATAATTTATTACGCATTATCTTAGTCATAATATTTCTTCTTGGGCTAGTTGAGCTCACCCTTTCTTTCACCTGTTCTCTTGAAAATGAGAATATAGGTTTGGGACGAGTCGGGAAGCAGTGATGGTCACGAAGATAGCATTAGTAGTCCTCACTATTACGTAAAATAGTGTGATAATAATCGTAATGAGGACTTTTTGTTTGATTTTTATAATATCTAGTAGACGATATTTGTATTTAAACTCACGATTTATGTCGTATTGTACACGACAGTTATGTTAATAAGTTGTATTTAAATTCTGTACCATGTAAGTGGCGACCAAAGATGGGTGATGTATACCTAATTTTGGGGGCGTCACAGATAAAAACTAGGGACCCAAGATTCTGTATCCATAGTTTTTGATCGAGACCCAAGATTCACTTCACGATTTTGGGTTAGTTTGCAAAAAGCTATGGGCACAGATTTACGATTTAGTTTGGCTTATCATCCTCAGACGGACGGACAATCAGAGAGGACTATTCAAACTCTTGAAGATTTATTAAGACTCCGTGTCCTTGACTTCAAGGGAAGTTGGGACAAGTTCTTACCATTGGTGGAGTTTTCCTACAACAACAGTTATCAACCAAGTATTAGCATGGCTCCATTCGAGGCGTTGTATGGAAGAAAGTGTCGTTCTCCAGTATGCTGGGATGTGGTGGGTGAAGCAACGTTGTTGGGACCGCAGTTGGTACGTATGACTACAATAAAGATTCAAACGATCCGACAACGTATAAAAACCTCACAAGACCGACAAAAGAGTTATTCTAATCTTCATCGAAAGGACGTGAAATTCGATATTGGAGATCATGTGTTGTTACGTGTTGCTCCATGGAAAGGAGTTACGAGATTTGGAAAGAGTGGAAATCTCAATCCTCGATTCATTGGCCCATTTTTAATCCTCGACCGAGTAGGGACTATAGTCTATAGACTTGCTATACCGCCAAGTATGTCTCGTGTTCATAACGTTTTTCATATATCCATGTTACGTAAATATGTGAAAGATCCGAACCATATTATTGAGTTAGAACCGGACGAAATAGCGGAAGATTTAACGTATGAAGAGGTTCTTGTTAAAATCTTAGATAAGAAGGAATATATTCTACGCTTCAAGGTTATACCTCAAGTCAAAGTGTTATGGAGGAACCACGATGTTGAGGAAATGACCTGGGAGTTAGAATCTGAAATGAAATCAAGGTATCCTTACCTCTTCGACATACCGTAGTGCGTACCTAATTTCGAGGGCGAAATTTCATAAGAAGGGAGATTGTAAGACCCCAACTTTTATGAATAAAAATGAATTTTCTATAAATATCATTTTTGAATATTATGGAATAAATTTGATATAATGTTATAGTTGTGGGTAATATTTATAAATTTTGCAAAATCACGCAAGTTGTTATATAATATTCGATTGGTCGGGAAATATTAAATGCGACGACACAATCATTGGTGGACCCCACAATGTAATTATTGTCGATTTGAAAACGACAAAAATATTTTCATGAAAATAACGGCGAAAAGTTTTACCGTTGATCTTTGTTGAACTACTCGGTAGTAAAGTACAAATGTCTGGCGTGGTTGCGTAAGTAGCACACGGTATTGATTATTAATGCTTATGTGAGAAGTCACTCGGTTTGATTCAATTATTGTTGATATTTTATATGTTATTAAATCTATAATTGAGATAACGAAGTTGTTAATATTATTATTGCATTATTAACGATGTATAGAAGTTACGCGAGGAGAGGTTTGGTCACCTAATTGCGCGCTACCAATAGGGAGAAATCCTTATTGAAAGCCCCTCTTTCACTGAAACGACCTAATCGATTAATAGTGTGAATAATAATAATGATGATGACGTTTTGTTTTATTACAGATTATTAACGTAATAAAACAGAAAAACTTTTTATATAAAACAAAATACTTTTATAACGTTATTCGTTTTATTAGGCTAATAGTAAAATCTTTTTATATAAAAGCGAATACTTTTATAAAATTATCATTTTTTATTAGATAATAATTAGAATATATTATATTTTATTATGCATAGTGCTTGCATAGTGTTTGCGTAGTAAATTTTTTTTAAAAGTTATTCGTTTTATTAGATTATAAATAGAATATATTATATTTTATTTAAAAGATTTTGCTTTAAATATGGACCGTCCGATTAAAGTAAATCAATCTGGACCATTCATGGATTGGTTACTATTCATTCCATTCTTCTATAATATAGAAGCTCATTCCTTCATTATTTTTTACGAATTCACTGAAACTCTAGATAGAGAAACGATAGAGAGAAAAAAAATGATACTTCTACTACTTTTACTCCGATATCAAGTTTCTTTTTTCTACGGTAAGTGGGTATTATTTCTTTTGTATTCATGAAGACAACTTCTATTATTCCATCTTTATTATTACATTAGAATAACTTTTGATACGCTGGCTACCCTATACTTGGTGAAATTCTTACGTATTCCATTCTTTATTATTACATTGGAATATCACATACATGCATACTTTCTGGCCGGACTGGTTCCGTCTTTATTATTCTCTTTGGAACATCCTGTTGGTGTGAATTTCACCGACACGGTTCCGTCATTTAGTATTACATTGGAATAACATGTCTATCTGAAGTACCGCATGCATGGTGATTTCTGTTGTATTCCATTCTTTATTATTCTGTTGGAATATCCTGTCGGTGCGTATTACGCCTGACCTGGTTCCGTTATTTATTATTATGATGGAATAACCTGTCTATGCGAAGTACCGCATGCATGGTGATTTCTTTTGTTATTCCATTCTTTATCATACTCAGTTGGTTAAAGTTTTGACTTCTACACTCCATGAAATTAGTGGAATATTCTTAATATTTGCACTTCATCCAGTATCTTTTCATGGAAATATTCTTCTGAGCATTCTTGAATTTTACTTTACAAAGAAGTATCATGTTGACAATTTGGACGTTATTAGTTCCTGAATAAATTAATTCTTGAACTTGTTTTATTGAATTCTTATATCATTGTCATCATCCTCATGTTTATATTATTTTTAAAAGTCATCTGTGGCCTGTAGTGCATAAATGGACTTGGTATGATTATGACCAGGGATTATTCGGTGTAATCATGACCGTAATGTTACAAAATGATGTGGTAAAAGTCCTCATTGGCCCGAAGTGCATTGATGGACAGTTGTTGGCATGATTATGACCATTGATGAATACACAAATATCCTTGGCCCGTAGTGCATGGATAATTTGTGGTCGTGACCCTAATGAATATCCTTGGTCGTAGTGCAGGGATGGTGTGGATTATTTATTAAGCTGAGTCTCAGCGATAAAAGTGATGAAAAACCTTTTTAAATCGTAAAAGATAGTATATTTTATTCTCTACTTGACTCTTTTAATGGATTGCATGTTCCGCTGCAGTTAAACTTGATGTCTATTGTATTTTATCAGTTTAACACTGTTGAGGACTAATGATAATTTATTCTGCATTATCTTAGTCATAATATTTCTTACTGGGCTAGTTGAGCTCACCCTTTCTTTCACTGTTCTCTTTAGAAAATGAGAACGTAGCCGGGACTAGTCGGGGAATGGATGGATGGTTCGAGATGGTGTCTTAGTAGTCCTCACTATTCTGTTAAATAGTGTGATAATAAATGTAATGAGGACTAAATTGAGTGTGGATATTATCTAGATGACAATATTTGTATTAAAACTCACATCATGTATTTTGTCGTATTTTACACGACTGTTGTATAATCAAGTTGTATTTGAATTTAGTACCATGTATTTGGCGACTCAAGATGGGTAATGTATACCTATTTTGGGGGCGTCACAACTCGCCACAGTCAATCGAAGCTTGGCGATACAACTTAGTGAAGTTCAGGCAAAGGCTCGGGATGATAAGGAAGCACATAGGGCCAAACGTCGTAAACTTAATCACAAGATAAAAGCGCTCAAGGAACGAGGTCCTCCTTTGACTGAAGAGTTGCGTAAGCAAATACAGACGGAATATAGGGCATCCGATGAGCTCAATGCAGAAATCCTGAAGATTTATTCAGAAGGTTATGAAGTCTGCAGGGATCGAGGCAAGGAGAAGCTGGTTGCAGCTCAATTAGACCCATCCCTTCTTGACTCCGAAGACGAGGGTGGTGCGTGAATATGTTTTTTCTGCTTTTTAATGTTAGGATTTATGTAAAGAAATTTTTTGTGTATATAGTTGTTTAACTATGAATGAAAATTTTTATTTTCCATATCATGACTTTTGACTAATTCATTTCTTGTCAATAATTCAGCATTAATGAACTTGAATATACTTAAATTAGATTATGAATCGGGCAAGTCATATAACAGTTAAGTTAAGAAATGATATGAACTGAATTTAATGAACTGAACTGAATGAACCAAACTTAACACTTGAAAAAAATGAAGTAATGCATACTTATCGTTACCGAAGTGTGAGACAGATTAGGCATAAGGTGAATTCGGTTGATCCTCCTTGCACCATCGGGATGTTGTTTACCACTCAGGGTAAAACTAGTATATAAGGACATTTGTTTACCACTCGCGGTAGAATAATTTTATAAGGACCATGGAATTTGTTTACCACTCACGATAAAACAAATTCATAAGGACACACCTGACAATAAGGCTGTCATCGAATGGCCAGCGAGTCCGACCGAACCTCCTTACTTCGGTGCATTTTGTTTACCACTCGCGGTAAAGCAAAATTAAAAGGACTATGGAATTTGTTTACCACTAGCGGTAAATCAAATCCATGAGGACACTCCTGCTGAAAAGGCTACCATCGAATGGTCAGCAAGTCCACCCCGTCCTCCTTACACCGATGAAGTTTGCCTACCACGAAGGGCCTGACAAATTCATAAGGACCACGTGCTAAAAAGGCTACCATCAAATGGTCAGTGAGTCCCCCCAATCCTCCTTACACCACTGTTGTGACGCCCCCAAAATAGGTATACATCACCCATTCTGAGTTGTCAATACATGGTATAGAAACAACTATAACTTTATTATTACAACATATAAACTGTGAGTTTAAATACAGATATTGCTATCTAGACAATATTCACACGCAAATAAATCCCCATCATAATTATTGATACATTATTTTATAAAAATGGTGAGGACTACTAAACAACTCTCTCTAGAACCTTCATTCCATACCCCACTAAGACTTTCGCTACATTCTCGCCTCCCCGAGAAGAAAAATGGAACAACAAGGAAAAGGGTGAGCTCAACTAGCCCGATAAGAAGAATATTATGACTAAGATAATATACAACAAATTATCATTAGTCTTCAACAGGGAAAAAACTAATAGAATACAATAGACAACAAGTTTTAAATTAATATTCGCAGCGGAAATAATAATTCATTAGAAGAGTTAAGTAGAGAATGCAAACTACTATCTTCTATGTATGAATTTAAAAGTTAAATAAATCTATCTTTTATACACCATAACATCAATCAATATACATCCGGAATCAAATATTCATCTTTGCACTACAGGCCAAAGATATTCATCATTAATTCATGTTCATCTAAACACCTGTTCATCTTTGCACTACGGCCAAAGATATTCATCAGAAATCATTCATCTTTGCACTACAAGACAAAGATATTCAATAATATCATCATTTAAGACCGAGAATGATGAAAATATTTTTTAAAAGCGAATCCAAAGGAAACAAAATGACAAGGATTAAGGATTAAGGATTAAGGATTAGTGCTTTGTTTTATCCACGCCCAAAAATACCTCAAAAATAATCACGGTGGTGTAAAATTCAAGAATGATCAAAACATGGATACAATCAAAGCTAGTATCCACAATAGATATTTTAGACGAAAAGGAAAATTTTTATTTTTCGATGAATAATGCCGTATTCGTGAATAATTATCATTATCGTGAATAGTCCGTAGTATCGTGAATAGTAACTCAGACACCAAAAGTTCCAATTTTGATAAAACTTGAGATCAATATTTGAAATAATGATATTGAAAAATAATATCATTACGAAAAAATAATAATATCCTTACCTCACAAAGAAGCAGATTTTAGTTGAAAACACCTGATATTGACTATAACTTGAACTTGCATCGTATAGCAATACTCAAAGTATACTCAAAATACTCACAAGAATACGCTCGATAATATAGAGAGAAAACTTCAATTTAAAGGTGTGATTTTCAATTCTAACCTAAGACTCTATTTATAGGAAAATGCTTAGAACACCAAGCGAGAAAATTTAATATAATATTATTATTTATAATAAAATTTCCTATGCCTCTTAGAATTCAGCTCCTAGCATTTCCCACATGCTCACCTTCCAGAAAAAGTAATAAAAACGTTTTTCCAATTTAAAATATTTTAAACTTCCAAAAATCAATTATTTCGGAGCTTCGGAACTTCAATAATTCATAATAAATAGCCCTTTTATCAGAAAATTCGAATCTCGCAAATTTTTATAGGAAATTCAATTCTCTACAACTTTGCAGAAGAAAATTTTTCCAAATTCCAAACAGAAATTGACCGAAATCCACAAACAGGCGATTTTACAAGCTATAATCAAATTTCAGTCAATAAATGGGGTCCACTGACATGTTTAACATGTTTTAAACATTTATTGCAACAAAAATACTCTTCCTCCTCGTATACTCATATATCCCACATTCGTTGTAAAAACATCACCATTATTATATTATTAAAATATAATAATATATTTAAATGAATTATTTTATAAGAAAAAGATAAAATTTTAATTTTCAACAATTGTCACATTAAAAATTTTCTCCATCTATATCCACATAAAATCAATAGTTTCTTCATCATATGAATCAATAATTAATTATTCACAAATAATATTACAGAATCACAATATAGACAACCAAGCAGTTCCCAGGAAAGAGGGGGCTTTCTAATAAGAATTTCTCCTTACTGGTGCGCAATTAGGTGACCAAACCTCTCCTTAGACAGAACTTTCTAGACATTGCCAATAATTTTATCTAATAATATTATTCAGATAATATGAATTATTGCTTCGATAATGAAAAATCTTGTGTAATGACAATTATTGAAACAACAAAGAATATAAAATATCAACGCAACAATTATTAAATCAATAAAATCTTCGAATAATAAATTATCGTAACCATTATTGAGTAGTGCCTTCTTACGTAAGAATAAATAATTGGTGCAATCTTGTGGCGCCCCCAAAATTAGGTATACGTCACCCATCTTGGGGCCACTTACTTACATGATACATAAATTCAAATCTGACTTACTAATATTACTTGTCGGTATACAATACGACATAAACCGTGAGTTTGAATACAAATATTGTCTACTAGATATTATACAAACTCAAAAGAGTCCTCATTACAACTATTATCACACTATTTCACGAATAGTGAGGACTACTAATCTTATCCTCTGGACCATTACTCCGCTTTCCAGGCTAAGTCCCAAATATGTTAACATTTCACGAAGAGAAACGGTGAAAGAAAGGGTGAGCTCAACTAGCCTAAGTAAGAAATATTATGACTAAGATAATGCGAATAAATTATCATTAGCCTTCAACGAGTGTTAAACCGATAAAATACAATAGACAACCAGTTTAATCTGCGGTGGAATATCTGATCCATTAAAAGAGTCAAGTAGAAAATAAAGTCTCTTTGTCTTTTAGGTTTTAAAAGGTTTTCATAAATTTTTATCACTAAGACTTAGTTTAATGAATAAACCACAATATCTAATCATCCATGTACCACGGTCAAGGATTTTCATCAAATTATCAATGGTCACGATCTATACCGAATCACCCCGGTCATAATCATACCAAAAACTATCCATCATTGCATTACACGAGCTACGAGGACTTTTATCACATCATTTATAACAAGCCATGATTATCTTAATGATCCTCGGTCATAATCATACTAAGTTCATTTATGCACGTAAGCGAAAGATAACATAATATAACATGAGGATGATGACAATGACATAATAATTCAATAAAACAAGTTCAAGAATTATTTTATCCGAGAATTAAGAACGTCCAAATTGTCTACAAGATATTGTTTTGTAGAGTAAAATTCAAGAATGATCAGAAGAATGTTTCCATGAAAAGATACTGGATGAAACGCAAATATCAAGAATATTCTACTAATTTCATGGAGTATAGAAGTCAAAGTTTTAACCAACTGGGTATAATAAAGAATGGAATAACAAAGGAAATCACCATGCATGCGGTACTTTGCATAGACAGGTTATTCCAACAGAATAATAATAACGGAACCAGGTCAGGTGAAATTCACACCGACAGGATGATCCAACAGAATAATAAATGATGAATAATAATAAACAATGGAACCAGTCCGTAAAAAAAACACACGCATGTGATATTCCAAATGTAATAATAAATGCGAATAATAAACAATGGAACCAAGTCCGATGTAAAACACACGCAGGATGTTCCAACGAATAATAGAAGAATGTCACCAAGTATAGGGTAAACCACGATACAGATTATGTATAGGTATGTCACGTATCACAAAGTTATTCCAATGAATAATAAAGAAATGGAATAATGGAGGATTTCACCAAGTATAGGGTATCTGGCGTATCACGAGTTATTCCAATGAATAATAAAGAATGGAATAATGAAGTTCTCTTCATGAATAAGAAAGAATAACACCCTTTACGAATTACAACAAATAATATCCCTTCACCGTAAAAAGACACTTTGGATATCAAAGTAGTGAAGTACCGAATACTCTTCTTCTTTTTTCTACATAGATTTTCTCACTATAATTTCTCTCTCTAGTTTCAAAGTGAATTCGTAAAGAAAATAATGAAGGAATGAGCTTATTTATAGGAAAATTGAATGCATAGTAATTAATCCATGAACGGTCCAGATTGATTTACTTTAATCGACGGTCCATATTTAAAGCAAAATCTTTTAAATAAAATATCATATATTCTATTTATATAAAAATATTTTATTATGCAAACACTATGCAAAAACACTATTCAAAACACTATGCATAATAAAATATAATATATTCTATTTATAGAATAACTTTAATAAAGTATTCATTTTTATATAAAAAAATGTTTCATTTTATTACGTTAATAATACTGAATAAAACAAAACGTCATTATCGCTATAATAATTCATATATTATTAATCGATGATAATGGAATCAAACCGAGTGACTTCTCACATAAGCATCGATAATCAATACTGGTGTCTGCTACTATGCAACCACACGTATTCTCGTACTTTTACTACCGAGTAGTTCAACAAAGATCAACGGTAAAACTTCCGCCGTTATTTCAATAAAATATTTTTGTCGTTTTCTCAATCCGACAAATAATTACATTAGGGGGTCCACCAATGATTGAAATTTGTCATGAATATTCCTCGCTAAACCAAGATATTCCCCACCAATCGAATATAATATAACCACTTGCATACTTTTGCAAAATTTATAAATACTACCCACAACTATAATATTATCTCAAATTCACACCATAATATTAAAAATTATTTTGACAAAATTTAAATCTTTATTGATAAAATCTGGGTCTCACAAATACCGGTGTGCTTTCTTGTGTTTTAACCACCGAGTATTTTAACAAGATAATAGCAGTAACAACTACGCCAGTTATTTTTAAACAACTTATATTTGTCATTTTCTTCATCCAATCGCTTTCAGTTATGGGGCCCACACATGGTTTTTGTGCGTCGTACGAATATTTCCGACAAGATTTGAATATTCCACGACCAAACGAATATTCCCGACAACAATGAATATTTTATAACCACTTGCTTATTTTGAAATATTTATGTATTTTACCCATAACTATCCACATTAACCAAATCAACCCTTACTATTTCAAAATAATAAATAGAAAAATTAAATTTCATTAATAATAAGTTGGGGTCTTACAACCTCCCTCCTTATGAAATTTAGTCCTCGAAATTGACGTATGTACTCAGTATTTCAAAAAGGTGAGGATACCTCGCTTTCATTTCCGCTTTCCAATTCCCTGGTCATTTCCTCTATAAGCATGATTCTTCCACAAAACTTTAACTTGTGGTATGACCTTTCTTGGCGTAGGACATGCTCCTTCCTATCCAAGATCTTGACAGTACCTCCTCATACGTTAAGTCTTCTGGCTATCTCGTCCGGTTCTAACTCTATAACGTTGTTCGGGTCTTTCACATATTTACTGAAGTACGATATGTGAAACACATTATGAACACGAGACATACTCGAGGTAACGCGAGTCTATAGGCTACATTTCCTACTCGACCAAGAATTTGAAATGGACCAATAAATCATGGATTGAGCTTTCCTCTCTTCCCAAATCTTGTAACTCCCTTCCATGGAGCAACTCGCAACAATACATGATCCCCATACTAAATTCCACGTCCTTTCGATGAAGATCCGCGCATAACTCTTTTGTCGATCTTGTGCCGGTTTATACGTTATTCGAATCATTTGGATCTTTTCCGTAGTCATACGTACCAACTCGGGTCCCAACAATGTTGCTTCACCCACCTTGTCCCAACATACTTTGGAGAGAGCGACACTTTCGTCCATATAATGCTTCAAATGGAGCCACACCTATACTTGCACGATAAGCTGTTGTTGTAGGAGAATTCCACCAATGGTAAATACTTATCCCAACCGCCTTGAAGTCTAGGATCTGAGTCTTAATAAATCTTCAAGAGTTTGAATAGTCCTTTCGATTGTCATCTGTTTGAGGATGGTATGCCGAATCGAATCGTAAATCCTTGCCCATAGCTTTTTGCAAGCTAACCCAAAATCTTGAAGTGAATCTTGGGTCACGATCCAAACTATGGATACGAGGCATGCCATGCAACCTCACAATCTCATTCACGTCATATACTAAAAAGACGTTCAAGGAATAAGTCTCCGTGTCGGCAAGAAATGAAGCGGACTTGGTTAATCTATCAACAATAACCCAAATAGCATTGATGCCTTGAGAAGCCGTAGGAAGACCCATAACGAAATCTATGGTAATATGTTCCCACTTCCATTTCGGAATCTCAAGTGGTTCTGACGGACCCTTAGGTACTAGATGCTCCGCCTTTACACGTTGACAAGTTAAACACATCGAGATAAACTTTGCAATCTCTCTCTTCATATTGTTCCACCAAAATGTATGTCGAAGATCACGATACATTTGGTACTTCCAGGATGGATTGCAAATGGTGTATTGTGTGCCTCCATCATAATCTTGTACTTCAAATCAGAGTCGTTAGGGACATAAAGTCTAGAGTGGACTCGAAGTATTCCTTCTTCATCAATTCTCGCTTCAGAATAGCTCCTTCTTGTACTTTCTTCTTCATACGCATCATTTCCTAATTGGTGGCTTGAAAGCAACCTTAACTTTTTCTATTAAAGTTGGCTCTGTCGATATCTTGACATCATCGCACTCATTCCCGTATGATCTTCTACTCAACACGTCACCACCACGTTCGCTTTTCGGGATGGTATTGAATAGTGTGGTCGTAGTCTTTCAATAGCTCGTGTAAGGCCCCGAATTTTATGAAATAAAAGTATTCAATTTTTCTTATAATTACTATTCAAGAAATGGTTAAATTGATAAAAGTTAAAGTTAAGGGTGATATATATAATTTTTTCAAAATAAGCAAGTGGTTATAAAATACTCATTATTAATTAGGGAATATTCGTTTGGTCGTGGAATATTCTTTACGTAGGGGAATATTAAATGCGACCTGGCAACCCATTTATGGGCCCATAACGAGTAATAACTGGATGATGAAAAAACGACAAAAAGGGAGTTTTTATAAATAACAAATAATTGTTACCTTTAACATCATTGGAATACCCGTGGGTAAAAGTAAAATAATCTGGCGTTGTTGCTTATGAGAGAACACGGTATTGCAGCACATTATTTTGAATTATTGATTCTTACGTAAGAAAGCACAACTCAATAATTGTTACGGTAATTAATTGCTCAATATTATATTTTATTGATTCAATAATTCTTTGCGTTGATATTTTATATTATTGTTGTTTCAAGAATTATCATTACACAAGATTTCCATTATCGGAGCAATAATTCATATTATCTGAATAATATTATTGGATAACATTATTGGCAATGTCTAGAAAGTTACATCAAGGAGAGGTTTGGTCACCTAATTGCGGCGCCAAGTGAGGAGAGATCCTTATTGGAAAGCCCCTCTTCCTGAACCGCTATGTCAGTTGTCAATATTGTGATTATGTAATATTATTTGTGAATAATTAATTATTGATTTTTATGATGAGGAAAATATTTATTTTATGTGGACATAGATGGAGAAAATTTTAATGTGTGACAATTGTTGAAAATTAATATTTTGTCTTTTTCCGATAAAATAATTTATTTAAATATATTATTTTAATAATATATTAACTGTGATATTTTTATAATGAATGTGGGATATATGAGTATATGAGGAGGAAGAGTATTTTTGTGGTAATAAATGTTTAACACATATTTTGTGTGTTGGTGGACACAATTATTAATCAAATTTGATTATAGCTTGTAAAATCACCCGTTTGTGGATTACGGTCAATATTTGTTTGGAATTTGGAAAACTTTCTTCCGCAAAGTTGTAGAGAATTGAATTTCCTATAAAAAGCTGGCGAGATTCAATTTTCTAATAAAAGGGCTATTTATTATGAATTATTGAAGTTACAAGTTCAAATAATTGATTTTGAAAGTTTTAATTATTTTTATTTACAAAAACGTGTTTTTCATTTTGTTTTCATTTAACATGTGATAGGGGCTGAGTTCAGATGGTAAAACATGCGTATGAAGTTTTGGAAAAAATATAATAATATTTAATAAATTTTCTACGCTTTGGTGTTCTAGCGTTTTCCTATAAATAGGGTGCTTAGGTTAGAATTAAAAATCACACCGAAATCTGAAGTTTTCTCTCTATATTATCGAGCGTATTCTTGTGAGTATTTTGAGTATACTTTGAGTGTTGCTATATCTGATTGAAGTTCGTTCAACGTCATTCTAATTAAGTCTTCGCTCTTTTGAGGTAAGGGATAGTAAGGGATTTTTAAGGGTGATTATGTTTTTCAGTTTTGTATTTTTTCGGACCTTCAAAAATTTTGAAAAATTTTGAAATGATATTTTGATGAGTTTTGTAGATTGTGTCCAAAAATAGCGATTTTTGGATGTATAGATTAGGAGTTATGGATTTTATGAGAAAAGACTATTTTAAAAGTAACTGCTTATAACTCCTTGTGATTAACTCCAAAATTGATGAAATTTTTATTGGGAGTACATCTATATAATATCAGTATACCATGTAAATTTTAGAATTTTTGGATAAAAGTATAATTTATGATAAATGTTTAAACAATTCGGTGGTTTTGGCCTATGAAAAATAGTAAATGAATTTTTAAAATTTTGAGAAAAATATATGTTCAATATGGGACTATGTCATGCTAAATCCCAGAAAAGAAATATTTTTGGAACTGATTTGGTATTTTTCATGAAAATATTCTAGTTATGAGTAAATGAATTAAATATGTTATGTGAAGTAAGAAAATTGGAAAATATGATTTTATGGCTTGAGAATCATATATGAGGTATATGTAGATTTTTGATGAGGGTTTTGGTTATTGGTGATGAAATCTTATGAGTTTGGCATTTTATGATGATTAAATGCATTAATTAGTAAAGTAAAACAATTTAATTAAATTGTTTATAAGTTTTAGAAATGATTAAAATATTATTGTAATATTAATAATATTAGATTATGAGATTTCTAAGTGATTTATAATATTTGGATTAAGGTGTTATAAATATGAATATGAATTTTATTATGAAACTTTATCTTTTAATTATCAAGGTTACTTATGCGCATATCACGGTACTATGTATTTAATCACGAAGGGTATTATTCACGACAAATTGGTTTCTTCTTTGACCAAATTATCGTTGATTTATGAATCTTACTCTTGAAATTAAAACCATGTTTTGATTATATTATTTTTATATAACATTCTTATAACCCTAATGATAATATTTCTCTTTGACTTGAGTGTAAAGATGGGTAGATTATTGGTATGATCGTGACTATAGGTTCTCTTTGGCGATGGTGCAAAAGTTGAATTGTTGGTGGTATGATCATGACCATTGAATTTATAATTGAATATTTTTAGCTTAAGTGCAAAGGTGAATTGATCAACATGGTTATAATTATTGTTATATAACTTCCGAAATGATTATGTATTTCTTTGATATATGAATATCTTTGGCTCGTAGTAAGAAAGATGACTTGTTGATGAATATCTTAGCACATAGTGCAAAGATGAATTATTGATGAATATCTTTTGCTCGTGTCTGCAAAGATGACATTGTTGTTGAATATCTTTAGCTTTGTAGTGCAAAGATGAATTATTGATGAATATCTTTGGCTCGTAATGCTGAAGATGACTGTTGTTGAATATCTTTAGCACTTGTAGTGTAAAGATGAAATGTTGTTGATGAATATCTTTGGCCCGTAGTGCAAAGATGAATTTATTAAATATGATTATGAACAGAACTTATTGATTTGGTATAACCATGATATTTGATGTTTCGGTAAAGACGGTGTGAAAAAATTATCTTCGTCACGGATGAGAAGAGGAATTTAGAATCACAATTATGATTATGAGTTATTCATATGATTGTGGAAAGGAACTGTTGATTGATGTTACTGAGGATAAAATATTGTTGGTGGACTTTTAACGTGGAGAAGACAATAGACTTTATAGTCTATTTGACTCTTTTAATGGATTGCTTCGTTCACCGCAACTATGGTTTGAAAAGTTTTATCATCTACCATATGTTCTAAATCTACGATTTATTATTGATGAAGACTATTGATAATTTATGTATCTTTAGTTATAATATTCTTTCTTGAGCCAGGTTGTGCTCACCCTTTTGTTTCACAATTCCTTTCGGGTAATAAAAGTGTAAATTTGGGTTGAAGCGGGGATAACAAGGGAATAGAGCGGTGGTCTATAGTTGTTGAGGTTCTCCCTAAAGAGTATGGAAATAATTTTATTGAGGACTTCCAGAAGATTCTAATTTCTAAAACAGTTTTTGACTATACCTTTATGTAAGGTGTCATTGTGACGTCTTCTGATTGGTATATATTTGTATCCAAACTCACAACATATGTGTTGTTGTATTTTTGCACGACAATTGTTGTAATAAAGTTGTAGTTGTTTTTCGTACACATATATTTGGCGACTCGTAATGGGTTGGATGGAATGGACCTATTTTGGGGCGTTATGACTCGAGCCAACGTCATTGCCGCATGTTGAGAGTTCTTTTGAGTGAAAAAATATTTAAAGGCTTTTATGGTGCGAATATATCTCCACTTTCTCCTATATATAGATAGTGCCTCCATATCTTTAAGCAAGCAACGATTTGGGCTTTAACTCTAGATCATGAGTAGGATAATTCCTCTCATACTCTTTAAGTTGTCACGAGGCATAGGCTATGACTTTTCCACGTTGCATGAGAACACATCCTAACCCTTTGCACGAAGCATCGTTGTAGATACAAATCCATCCAACCGGATGGTATTGTTAGAACAGTCTTAGAAAATAAGTCTCCTCTTAAGCTCTTGGAAACTCTTCTCGCATTCTTCGCTCCAAACGAATTGTGTATCCTTCCGAAGTTAGGCGAGTTAATGGAGTAGCGATTCGAGAAAACCCTTCCACGAATCTCCGATAATAACCAACTAATTCCGAAAAGCTACGTTTTGATCCACCGACTTTAGTTGCTCCCAACTTTGTATTGCTTCAATCTTCGCCGGGTCCATGGATACTCCATATTTTGACACCACGTGCCTAAGAAATACTACTTCCTCAAGCCAGAACTCGCATTTCTTCAATTTGGCATATAGTTTGTTTTCACGAAGCCTTTGGAGTACCAGCTTCAAATGGTGCTCATGATCTTCACGACTTTTGGAATATATGAGGATGTCATCAATAAAGACAACAACAAACTGATCCAAATATTCCTTGAATACTCGGTTCATCATATCCATGAAAGCCGTAGGAGCATTAGTTAGTCCGAAAGACATGACTAAGAATTCATAATGCCCATACCGAGTTCTGAAGGCAGTCTTTGGAATATCCTCGCCTCTAATCTTCAAATGATGATATCCGAATCGAAGATCAATTTTGAAAAGAATTGTGCCCTTTACAATCGGTCAAACAAGTCATCAATACGAGGTAGAGGATACCTATTCTTGATGGTGACATGGTTCAATTCCGATAGTCAATACAAAATCGCGATACTCCGCTTTCTTCTTTACTGAATAAAACAGAGCACCCCAAGGAGATGTACTTGGGGCCAGAATGAAACCGATGTCCAACAATTCACGTAGTTGGACCTTTAACTCTCGAAGTTCAATAGGAGCCATTCGATATGGGGTTTTAGAAATGGGCTTTGTATGCGGTTCAAGATCAATAAAGAATTCAACTTCACGTTACGGGGTAGGCCGGAAGTTCTTGAAATACGTCGGGAAAGTCAATAACAATAGGAATATTATTCAAAATTGGCGTGTCTTTATTCAAATCCATAACATGGGCTAAGAAAGCTTGACATCCGTTTTTCAATAAGCGAATAGCTTTATGATTAGATATGACATTGATTGATTTTAATGGTTTAGTTGCTTGAATTAAATAACAACGGGTTGGTTAGGAATATGAAAACTAACAACCTTACGAAAACAATCAATTTTGGCATGATGAGTAGTTAACCAATCAATCCCTAAAATCACATCAAAAGCAAGTATCTTTAAAGAGATAAGGTCAACGGGTAAGGTGATGGTGCCAACTTGAATCAAACAAGATTTATAAACGATGGATGTGATGAAAGTTTCTCTAACGGAGTTTCCACGAGATAGGTCAAAGTCTAATTTCTCCTGAGTCAAGTTTAAACGTTGAGCACAAGCGGAGAGATAAATGAATGGGTAGCACCGGATCAAGTAAGGTATAAACTTCGCAAAAATTTATAAATAGATTACCGTAATCACCTCGTTTGGGTTCCTCGCATTATGACCAGTCCACAACAAACGCTTCTTCCAGAACCGTTGAGTTTGACTTTTTCGGGACGATCTTTTGAGTCACCGTCCCCGCTAAACTAGGTTTTGCTACTGCATAATCTCGAAAGCGATATGTCCTTCCTTTCCACAATTATAGCATACCTTGAATCTGTTGTGGGCGGTTTGACCGATATGTCCTCTTTTCGCATTTATAGCATATATGACCGGTGGTCGTTCTCATCCCTTAGAACCGATTCTTTTCGGACTTTATCGTCTTCACATGGTCATTGTTAAATCTCCTCTTTTTAAAATCTCCTCCTCGACTCATTTCTTCTATTTTCATGGCCATGATTACCACCGAGTGGTTACCATTTTTTGTCCGTCTGTTTCTTTCTCCGCCGGTTATCGTTGTTTTGTTGATGCCATCTCCTGTATGATCCTCGGTTGTGGTCCCTCGATTGACCGTACTCGTTATCTTGCTTCTAATAATTGAGCCACATTTACAACATCTGAATAGAGAAAAATTTATGAGAAATGAGATCTTGGCGTATCTTGGGGTTCAAACCTCTAAGAAACATCCGCGTCATCGTTCCTCATTCTCCACCAAATGAGGTGCAAACACAGATAACTCTATGCAAACTTTGCCTCGTCTTTGAGACACCGTCATGTTGTTTTGCTTTCTAACTCGATGAACTCCACTTCCTTCATATGCCCGAACACTTTCGGGAAAGTATTTGTCATTAAATAATTCTGAAATGTCTCCCAAGACATCTTTGAGTGCGGATGGATGGAGTGCGCTTCACGAGACTCCCACCGATGAGTCCGCCGCCACGGAACATAAAGGTGGTGAATGGAACCTTCTCATTCTCTCCGTGCATCCCAAGACATCGAATATCTTGGTAATTTGCTTGACCCGTGTTTCCGCCATGATCGGATCTGGCTTTCCCTTAAATTACGGTGGTCCCAACTCTTTGAATCGCTTGGCATTGTGACAACCCGTGAATTGCTATCATTTCCTCCTGTATTTTGAATCTGAGTCTCCTCGTCTGCGATTTTGCGTGAACTGCAAAAAAAGCTTCTAAACATCCCTCGTTCATCATCTCGCTTTCGGTGGTGTTGTTCACGGAGGAACATTGCCGACTGTTGCACGTTCTCCTCGTTGGTGAGTCAGACGCGTCTCCACGATCTCATTTCCATTGTTAATATTCTCGGTTGACATTCTCAAATCATCTATAAAAAAGGTTTAATTAAGAAAATCAATATATCACATAATATCCTTATATCTTAACCAACTAACAAATAAGCTTAGGTAGGACACCTTAGCGAAGGATTTACTCGTCTCTCCCCTCTAGTTCTATTCCCGATGTCCGCCAGAGATCATATCCCTAAGCTCGATACCAACCGTGGCGCCCCCAAATAGGTATACATCACCCATTCTCGAGTTGTCAATACATGGTATAGAAACAACTACAACTTTATTATTACAACATATAAACTGTGAGTTTAAATACGAGATATTGCTTTCTAGACAATATTCACATGCAAATAAATCCCCATCATAATTATTTATACATTATTTTATAAAAATGGTGAGGACTACTAAACAACTCTCTCTAGAACCTTCATTCCATACCCCACTAAAGTACTTTCGCATACATTCTCGCCTCACGAGAAGAAAAATGGAACAACAAGAAAAAGGGTGAGCTCAACTAGCCCGGTAAAGAATATTATGACTAAGATAATATACAACAAATTATCATTAGTCTTCAACGAGGAAAAAACTAATAGAATACAATAGACAACAAGTTTTAAATTAATATTACGCGATGAAATAATAATTCATTAGAAGAGTTAAGTAGAGAATGCAAACTACTATCTTACATGTATGAATTTAAAAGTTAAATCGTCTATCTTTTATCCTATAACATTAATCAATATACATCCGAATCAAATATTCATCTTTGCACTACTGAGCCGAAGATATTCATCGATTAGTCATGTTCATCTAAACACTGCTCATCTTTGCACTTTCTGACCCAAAGATATTCATCGAAAATCATTCATCTTTTGCCTTCTGAAGCCAAAGATATTCAATAATATCATCATTTAAGGCCGAGGATGATGAAAAATATTTTTAAAGAAACGAATCCAAAGAAAACAAAATGACAAGGATTAAGGATTAAGGATTCAGTACTTTGCTTTTATCCATCGCCCAAAAAAATACCTCAAAAATAATCACAGTGATGTAAAATTCAAGAATGATCAAAACATGGATACAATCAAAGCTAGTATCCACAATAGATATTTTAGACGAAAAAGGAAAATTTTCATTTTTCGATGAATAATCGTGAATATTCGTGAATAGTGTCAGTATCGTGAATAGTGTCATGATACGTGAATAGTAACTCAGACACCAAAAGTTCCAATTTTGATAAAAACTTGAGATCAATATTTCAAATAATGATATTGAAGAAATAATATCATTACGAAAAAAAAAATAATATCCCTTACCTCACAAAGACAAATGATTTTAGTTGAAACAGGATATTGACTATAACTTGAACTTGCACCGTATAGCAATACTCAAAGTATACTCAAAATACTCACAAGAATAAACTTTCGATAATATAGAGAGAAAACTTCAATTTACGTGTGATTTTCAATTCTAACCTAAGCACTTCTATTTATAGGAAAATGCTTAGAACACCAAAGCAGTAAAAATTTAATATAATATTATTATTTATAATAAAATTTCCCTCGCCTCTTAGAATTCACTCTAGCATTTCCCACATGCTCACCTTCTAGAAAAGGTAATAAAAACGTTTTCCAATTTAAAATATTTTAAACTTCCAAAAATCAATTATTTTGAGCTTGAACTTCAATAATTCATAATAAATAGCCCTTTTATCAGAAAATTCGAATCTTGCGAATTTTTATAGAAAATTCAATTCTCTACAACTTTGCATAAGAAAGTTTTTACAAATTCCAAACAAAAATTGACCGAAATCCACAAACAGGCGATTTTATAGTACATAATCAAATTTCAAATCGATAAATGGGGTCCATTGACATGTTTAACATGTTTTAAACATTTATTGCAACAAAAATACACTTCCTCCTCAGATACTCATATATCCCACATTCGTTTGTAAAAATATCACCATTATTATATTATTAAAATATAATAATATATTTAAATGAATTATTTTATCGTAAAAAGATAAAATTTCAATTTTCAACAATTGTCACATTAAAATTTTCTCCATCTATATCCACATAAAATCAATATTTTCCTCATCATATGAATCAATAATTAATTATTCACAAATAATATTACGAGAATCACAATATTGATGACCGGGTAGTTCTAGGGAAAGGGGGCTTCCAATAAGAATTTCTCCTTCTTGGTAGCAATTAGGTGACCAAACCTTTTCTTAGACGAGAACTTTTAGACATTGCCAATAATGTTATCTAATAATATTATTCGGATAATATGAATTATTGCTTCGATAATGAAAAATCTTGTGTAATGACAATTATTGAAACAATGTGATATAAAATTTTAACGCAACAATTATTAAATCGATAAAATCTTTGAGCGATAATTACTGTAACCATTATTGAGTAGTGCCTTCTTACGTAAGAATCAATAATTGGTGCGATAGTGTGCTCTTCTTGTGTTTTAACCAATCGAGTATTTTAACGATGATAATACTTGAATAACTACGCTGCTATTTTTTAAACCACTTATATTTGTCGTTTTCTTCATCCAATCGCTTTTACATTATGGGGCCCACAAACGCTACCGTCAGTCATTTAATATTCCCGAAATGACAAAGAATATTCCACGACCAACGAATATTCCCGACAACAATGAATATTTTATAACCACTTCTTTATTTTGAAATATTTACAGTATTTTACCCATAACTATTCACATTAATCAAATCAACCCTTACTATTTCAAAATAATAAAGAGAAAATTAAATTTCATTAATAATAAGTTGGGGTCTTACAACCGTGATTTTAGGACCAATAGTTAGTGAGACCCCAGATTTTATCAATAAAGATTTAAATTTTGTCGAAATAATTTTAATATTATGGTGTGAATTTGAGATAATATTATAGTTATGGGTAGTATTTATAAATTTTGCAAAGTATCGCAGTGGTTATATTATATTCGATTAATTGGGGAATATTCGATTTAACGAGGAATATTCGCATAACTACTCAATCATTGGTGGACCCCACAACAGAATTATTGTCGGATTGAGAAAACGACAAAAATATTTTATTGAAATAACGGCGAAAGTTTTACCGTTGATCTTCGTTGAACTACTTCGATAGTAAAAATCTGATAATATGTGTGGTTGCATAGTAGCACCGCGGTATTGATTATTGATGCTTATGTGAGAAGTCACTCAGGTTTGATTTCATTATTGTCGATTAATAATATGAATTATTATAATGATAATGACGTTTTGTTTTATTCAGATTATTACCGTAATAAAAGCGAAACATCTTTTATATAAAACGAAATACTTTATTAAAGTTATTACATAAATAGAATATATTATATTTTATTATGCATAGTGTTGCGTAGTGTTTTGCATAGTAAAATGTTTTTATATAAATAGAATATATGATATTTTATTTAAAAGATTTTGCTTTAAATATGGACCGTCAGATTAAAGTAAATCAATGCATCTGCTTCATAGATTAATTACTATGTATTCTATTTTCCTATAAATAAGTTCATTCCTTCATTATTTTCTTACTAAATTCACTTTGAAACTACTAGAGAGAGAAATTATAGAGAGAAGCTATAGAGAGAAAATCTATAGAGAGAAAAGAAAAAAAGTATTCTACTTACTTCACTTTTTCAATATTCATTTCTTCAAGGTAAGGGATATTATTTGTTGTCAGTAAGGTGTTGTTATTCTTTTTAGTCATGAAGAGAACTTACATTATTCCATTCATTATTATTACATTGGAATAACTTTTGTAAAAGTGGCATACCCTATACATAACTTATGGCCTTGGCGTACCCTATACTTGGTGAAATCCTTATATTATTCCATTCTTATTTATTCTGTTGGAATAACCTGTTTACGCGGAATCCCCTATACTTGGTGATATTCTTTTGTTATTCCATTCTTTATTATACCCAGTTGGTTAAAACTTTGACTTCTATACTCCATGAAATTAGTAGAATATCCTTGATATTTGCGTTTCATTCAGTATCTTTTCATGGAAATATTCTTCGATCAATCTTGAATTTTAACTCTCCAAAAAAAGATCATGTTGAAAATTTGGACGTTAATAATTCTTGGATAAATTAATTCTTGAACTTGTTTATTGAATTATTATGTCATTGACATCATCCTCATGTTATATTATGTTGAAAGTCATCTTTGGCTTACGTGCATAGATGGAGTTAGTATGATTATGACCGAGGATCATTCGGTATAATCATGACTTTGTTATAAATGATGTGATAAAAGTCCTCGAATTTTGTAAAGCATTGATGAATAGTTTTTGGTATGATTATGACCGGGGGGTGATTCTAAGTATAGTCGCGACCATTGATAATTTGATGAAAATCCTTGGCCGTGTAGTACGAGGGATGATTAGATATTGTGGTTTATTCATTAAACCGAGTCTTAGTGATAAAAATTTATGAAAACCTTTTAAAACCTAAAAGATAGTAGACTTTATTTTCTACTTGACTCTTTTAATGGATTGCGTATTCATTGCAGTTAAACTAGTTGTCTATTGTATTTTATCGGTTTAACATTGTTGAAGACTATTGATAATTTATTACGCATTATCTTAGTCATAATATTTCTTCTTGGGCTAGTTGAGCTCACCTTTCTTTCACCGCTCTCTTCGGAAATGAGAACATAGTGGAGACGAGTCGGGAGCGGAGTAATGGTCCCGAAGATAGCATTAGTAGTCCTCACTATTCTCGTGAAATAGTGTGATAATAATTATAATGAGGACTCTTGAGTATAGGATATTGTCTAAAATGACAATATTCCTATTAGAACTCTCGATTTATGTATTGTCGTATGTTACACGATAGATGTATAATTAAGTTTGTATTTGAATTTATGTACCATGTAAGTGGCGACCCAAGATGGGTGACGATATCTAATTTTTTGGGGCGTCACAACAGGTATCGAGCTTAGGATATGATCCTGGCTAAGATGTGAGACTAGAACTAGGAGGGAGAGATAGGGAATTCCTTCGCTAGTATGACCTACCTAAGTTTAGTTGGTATTTGATTGGTCGGTCGAGTATATAGTGATAATATGTTGCGTGTCAATTAACCCTTATTTTGTGGCGGTGTTTAAAAATGGCATCCGAGAATGTTGAGAATAGCAATGGAGCACGGTGATTGTTGATTCTCCACGGATCAATAATCGAGACAATGTGCAACAGATGGCGATAATCCTCCATGTAAACAACAACACTTATCAATTGATGAACGACTTGTGCGTTTAAGAGGTTTTAGAATTCATACAACATCGGTGAAATCGACTTACATCCAAAACGTAGGTGGAAACACGGAAAACTCTCGGTGATCACCGCTAAACAATTCAAGGAGCTGGGACCACCGGAGTTTAAGGGAGAGCCAAAACCACTTCGGCGGAAACATGGATAAAGCAGATTACCAAGATATTTGATGTCTTGGGATGCTCAGAAGGAGCAAAGGTTCCTTTACTTGCCTTTTATGTCAGCGCGGAGAGGCGTTCATCGGTGGGAATCGGTAAAAGCGTACTCAACTTCTTTGTCTTGAAGATATCTTGGGAGAAGTTCCAGAGGGCATTCAACGACAAATACTTTCCTAAAAGTATTACCATACGAAGGAGGTGGAGTTTATCAAGTTGGAACAAAACAATATGGCCAGTGTAATAATACGAGGCAAAATTTGCCGAGTTATCACGATTAAATCCCCACTTGTGGATAATGAAGAGAGAATGGCGTGAATGTTTTTAAGAGGTTTGAAGTCGGAGATACGCCAACATCTTATTTCTCATAAACTGTGTTTGTATTCGGATGTTGTAAATAGGGCTCGATTAGTGGAGCGCGATAATGAGTCAACGAACTAAAAAGAGGCGGTAAGAAAATTATAATACCGGTGAGTAGTCATCATCGGGTGACAACAAGCGTGGAGGAATCAACAGGCGGATATGGTAACCACTTGATGGTAATCGTGGTCAAAGCAATAAGAATGGACATTTCAAGAAAAGGAGATTCAACAATGATGGAAAGACGCGTCGACCAAAGACCCGTTGTTAAGGAAGGAGAAAGATCATCATCTATCATATACTTCAAATGCGGAGGAGAAGCGACACATCGGTCCGAATCTGCCGCGCCGTCAAAAGCATGTTATAATTGTGGAAGAAGGTCACTTAGCTCGATTTTGTCGTTTACTCAAGACAAATTCAACTAGGATGGAGGCACCAAAGGTTGTCCCGCATAAACCAAGGCCTAGAGTTTAAGAGAGCGTTTTTTTCTCGTGACGAGGAACTGAATAAAATTATCACGGGTAAGTTAATCATAAGCTCTTGCGAAGTCTATACTGCAAGTGTTAGATACCGCCTCTACCCACTCTTTTATTTCACCTAGTTGTGTTCAACATTTAAATTTGACTCAAAGAAGTTAAACTTTGACTTATTGGTTGAAACTTCGTTAGTAGGAGCCTTCAATTCTGCTTATTATTTTTAAATCTTGTTTGATTCAAATAAACATTTTCACGTTACTGTCGATCTTATCTTTTGAAAATACTTGCCTTTGATGTGATTTTAGGGGAATCAATTGGTTAACTACTCATTGCTTTTTAAGTAAGGTTGTTAGCTTTTATATTCATAACCAACTTGTTGTGCGAATTCAAGTAACCAAACTACTAAAGTCAATTATTGTCATATGAAGCCATAAGTAAAGAGCCCCGAACCTTTCGTTGTTGACTTCCTTGTGTGGAATACACCGAAGCCAGACTTTCTGTAGGCGACATCGTGAATGAAGATGGCAAGTTTATAGGTATCATTGTGAGGTGCTATCTAGGTTAAGGGATAGAAGTCACAGGTTGGTATCAATGTGACGTCTTATCCAAGTCTTGGATGAGAGTCACAGTTTTGAATGATATTACTATTATTAATAAATTTCTTGACGTATTCTTGAAGACTTTCTAGCCTACCCTAGAAAGCGAAATCAAATTTTGTATTGACCCAAGATCTGAAACCCATTTCTTAAACCCTCAAATATTTCTTCAACTAAAATGAACAGTTTACGTGGTTTATGATGAAAGTCATAATAAAAGAATTGGACTAATGAAAATTATAGGTATACGTGGTATTAGTAAGTTTTATGATGAGTTATGTTGGTTAGTATGTGAAAACATGAAAGTTTCTTAAAAATCACAAGGAGTTAAAAACCAGATTTTGGTGAAAAATGTAACATGAAATTAAATTGACCAAATTTCCTATTATATTTTGAATTTTTGAGTGTGGTCAAGTCCTAGAGTTAGATCTATGAGTTACCTAACTAATCCAAGTGGAATTACTGGAAAAGATGTTGTAGATTTTTGTGTGGACTGATTTTTGCAAAGGAGTGCAAAGCTGCAAAAACCGAAAAAAAGCTGCTGCCATGATTTTAGACGGGCTGTTTAGGTCACTTAAATTATGAGAAAAATTCTGGCCTTTTGGGACATGAAGGTATATGGTATAAAGTACCTCCTGTCCAAAAATGATCTCATTCTGACTTAAAATGAGCAAGTTATGACTATTTCAATATTTAGGTTTTTCTGATGAAAAACGCTATAATCGGAGTTCTATAACTCCGATGACCATGAAATTTAAACTGGAAGCTCACGTTAACATGTGTAAGGTCCTACCAAGATTTGGGAATTTTTGGAGTTAAAGCTAATTTCTTAAGGAATTAATTAAAAATTGATTTTTGAAAAATAGTAAATGAATTTTAAAAATTCTGAGAAAAATATATTTTCATTGTGGGACTATATTATGCTAAATCCCATAAAAGAAATATTTTTGGGACTGATTTGGTATTTTTCATAAAAATAGTTTAATACTGAACATATGAGTTAAATATGTTATGTGAAGTAACAAAGTTGAAAATAGGATTTTATGGCTGAGAATCCTATATAGAGTATATGCATATTTTTTTTGATGAGGATTTGATAATTGGTGATGATATCTTATGAGTATGACATTTTGAATGATTAAATGCATTATATGGAAAAGCGTAAACAATTGAGATAAATTGTTTATAAATTTAAGAAGTGATTAAAATATTGTTATAATATTAATGATATTAGATTATGAGATTATTAAGTGATTGATAACATGGGGAAATTCTTGAATCTGGATAAATTATATTATAAATGTCTAATATTTATCCTTTATCTCATTTGATTGATTCTTTATATCATTATCCTCATGTTTATATTATGTTGAAAGTCATCTCATGGCCTATAAATATGCATAGATGGACTTGGTATGATTATGACCGTGGATTGTTTGTATAATCATAACCAGTAATTGAATACACAATTATCTTTGGCCGTAGTAGTGCATGGATAATTTGTGGTCGTGATACTAATGAATACACGATTATCTTTGTCAGTAGTGTATGGATAATTTGTGGTCGTGATACTAATGAATACACGATTATCTTTGGTAGTAGTGCATGGATAATTTGTGGTCGTGATACTAATGAATACACAATTATCTTTGGTAGTAGTGCATGGATAATTTGTGGTCGTGATACTTAATGAATACGATTATCTTTGGTAGTAGTGCATGGATAATTTGTGGTCGTGATACTAATGAATACACGATTATCTTTGGTAGTAGTCATGGATAATTTGTGGTCGTGATACTTAATGAATACACGATTATCTTTGGTAGTAGTGCATGGATAATTAATTGGTCGTCATATTAATAAATATCCTTGACCACAGTAGTGCGGGGATGATTCGATGATATGGATTAATTATTGAGTGAGTCTCAAAGAATGAAATATTAATTCATGGATGTGGTAAAAGTCATATTTGGTAGTAGTGCATTGAGAGACTTGGTATGATTATGACCAAGGATTATTCGGTATAATCACGATCAGATTGAAAACACGAATATCCTTGGCGTGGTGCATGGATAATTCGTGGTCGTGGATACTATTAAAAATCGCGTCTCAAATTATTGGTTTCTACATTTGTATATCTTTGGCTGTAGTGCAAAGATGAATTGTTAATGAATATCTTTGGTGGATTGCGAAGATGAATTTAATATTTTTAACGATAAAGGTATTCAAGGTATCCTCACCTCTTTATCATACCGGTGTCGTACCCTAATTTCGAGGGCGAAATTCCATAAGGAGGGAGATTGTGAGACCCCAGATTTTATCAATAAAGATTTAAATTTTGTCGAAATAATTTTTAATATTATGGTGTGAATTTGAGATAATATTATAGTTATGGGTAGTATTTATAAATTTTGCAAAAGTATGCAAGTGGTTATATTATATTCGATTGGTGGGGAATATTTGGTTTAGCGAGGGAATATTAAATATAACTACTCAATCATTGGTGGACCTAACAAAATGTAATTATTGGCGGATTGAGAAAACGACAAAAATATTTTATTGAAATAACGGCGGTTTTTCTGGATAATCTTTGTTGAACTACTCGGTAGTAAAAATACGATAATATGTGTGGTTGCATAAGTAAGACACAGTATTGATTATTGATGCTTATGTGAGAAGTCACTCAGTTTGATTTCATTATTGTCGATTAATAATATGAATTATTATAAGCGATAATGACGTTTTGTTTTATTCGTATTATTACCGTAATAAAATGCGAAACATCTTTTTATATAAAAGAATTACTTTATTAAAGTTATTCATAAATAGAATATATTATATTTTATTATGCATAGTGTTGCGTAGTGTTTTGCATAGTGTTGCATAGTGTTTGCATAGTAAAATATTTTTATATAAATAGAATATATGATATTTTATTTAAAAGATTTTGCTTTAAATATGGACCGTCAGATTAAAGTAAATCAATACGGACCGCTCATGGATTAATTACTATGCATTTACATTTTCCTATAAATGAAGCTCATTCCTTCATTATTTTCTTACGAATTCAATTGAAACTCTAGAGAGAGAAATTATAGAGAGAAGCTATAGAGAAAAATCTATAGAGAGAAAGAAAAAAAGTATTCTACTACTTCACTTTTCCAATATTCATTCTTAAGGTAAGGGATATTATTTGTTGTACTAGTAAGGGGTGTTATTCTTTTTAGTCATGAAGAGAACTTACATTATTCCATTCATTATTATTACATTGGAATAACTCAGTAAAAGTGGCATACCCTATACATAACTTTTATACTGCAGCATACCCTATACTTGGTGAAATCTTTATATTATTCCATTCTTATTTATTCATTGGAATAACTTTGCTTATACTAATCCCTATACTTGGTGATATTCTTTTGTTATTCCATTCTTTATTATACCCAGTTAGTTTAAAACTTTGACTTCTATACTCCATGAAATTAGTAGAATATCCTTGATATTTGCGTTTCATTCAAAGATCTTTTCATGGAAATATTCTTCCGATCATTCTTGAATTTTACTCTAAAAACAAAGATCATGTTGACAATTTGACGTTAATAATTCTTGGATAAATTAATTCTTGAACTTGTTTATTGAATTATTATGTCATTGACATCATCCTCATGTTATATTATGTTGAAAGTCATCTTTGGCTTACGTACGATGCGTAGATGGACTTAGTATGATTATGACCGAGGATCATTCGGTATAATCATGACTTGTTATAAATGATGTGATAAAAGTCCTCGTTGGCACCGTAAAGCATTGATGAATAGTTTTTGGTATGATTATGACCGGGGGTGATTCGGTATAGTCATGACCATTGATAATTTGATGAAAATCCTTGGCCGTGGTACGAGGATGATTAGATATTGTGGTTTATTCATTAAACCGAGTCTTAGTGATAAAAATTTATGAAAACCTTTTAAAACCTAAAAGATAGTAGACTTTATTTTCTACTTGACTCTTTTAATGGATTGCATATTCATTATGATTAAACCGGTTGTCTATTGTATTTTATCAGTTTAACATTGTTGAAGACTATTGATAATTTATTCTACATTATCTTAGTCATAATATTTCTCACTGGGCTAGTTGAGCTCACCCTTTCTTTCACTGTTCTCTTCAGGAAATGAGAACATAGCTGGGACGAATCGGGGAACGGAGTAATGGTCCTGAAGATAGCATTAGTAGTCCTCACTATTCTGTGAAATAGTGTGATAATAATTGTAATGAGGACTCCTTGAGTATAGGATATTGTCTAAATGACAATATTCCTATTAGAACTCTCAGTTTATGTATTGTCGTATGTTACACGATAGATGTATAATTAAGTTTGTATTTGAATTTATGTACCATGTAAGTGGCGACCCAAGATGGGTGACGTATATCTAATTTTGGGCGCGTCACAAATAGGAAGAAGATCAATTGTGAAAAAATGAATCTTTTATTGATGATGATCTGACATTTACAGACTTCCGATAAACTGACTCGATCTCTACTGAAAATATTTCTGAAGTCTGCCAGCATGCCAAGTATTCTTGATTTCGGATCCGTCCAATGCCTTCAACCGATAAGTTCCTGACTACGGTACTTTGATTACTTCATACGGCCCTTCCTAGTTCGACATCAGCTTTCCCATGTTCTGTGGAGTAGATGCTTCGACTTCTCTGAGGACGAAGTCCCCCACTTCAAATCTACGAATCTTAACCCCCTTGTTGTAATGCTTGGCTACTCTCCGTTGATAGGCTGCCAGTTTGATCAAAGCCACCTCTCTGACTTCTTCCAACAGATCCAAGTTGACCTTCAGTCCTTCTTCATTATAGATCTCTTTGAACTAACTAACCCGAAGACTTGGAGATCCAATCTCGACTGAGACTAAGGCATCAGTAATATAGGCCAATCTGAAAGGTGAATCCCTTGTGGTAGTCCTCGGTGTAGTCCGATAAGCACATAACCCGCTGAGAAGTTCCTCTGGCCATCTTCCTTTAGCTTCGTCCCATCAAGGCTGATCCCATTCAAGGTGAGCTTACTCGTTGGTCACTTCAACTTGCCCATTCAACTGTGGATGAGCCATCGAAGTCTTCTTGTGCTGAACTCCAATCTCTTTCAAAAATCCTTCAAATTTGATCCCACGAACTGGCGTCCGTTGTCCGATATCACCACTTTAGGAATTCCGAAATGAAACACTACGGACTCCTTCAAGAACTTTAAGCACTCTTGCTCCGTTATCAACCGAAGTGGCTTCGCTTCTACCCATTTGGTCATATAATCGATAGCAACTATGACAACACTGACCTGACCTTTAGCTTTCGACAACAAATCCAGTATATCCACCCCCTAGATAGCAAAGGGTATAGGAGATAAGATCGAGTATAGCTCTTCTGGTGGCTAATGTGGGATCGGACTGTTGAGCTGATATTTTTTACACTTCTTTACATACTCCGTAGCTTCTTTGAAGATTGTAGGCCAGTAGTATCCTTGCCGAAACACTTTGTAAGCTAATGACTTAGCAGCCATATGGTCGCCGCAAATACCCTCGTGAACCTCCCGAAGAGCATACTCAGTCTCAGATGGAACCAGCCACTTCAACAATGGTGACGAAAATGCCCTTTGATAAATATCCCCATCAATAAGAACAAAGTTGGCACTCTTGTACTTGATCTTCTTTGCCAGCAACTAATCCGAAGGAAGGACGCCATCTGCCAGATATTCAATGCAGGGAGTCATCTAACAGTTAGAACGTTCAATGCACATCACTGCTTCATGTTGGATACTCTACTAACATAAAACCTCCAAATAAATCCGATCCATTGAAAACTTCAAAGATCCGTAGTGGCCGACCGATAATGCATCGACAATGGAATTATCGTTACGCCTCATGCCCCAAACTCATAAGAGACGGGCATCAAGCCGGTCTTTCAATTCTGCCAAATACTTGATCATCCTTGCCCCACGAGCTTCATAATATCCTGATACTTGCTTGACGACCAGCCGAGAGTCACTATAAATGATCAGCTTCTGAACTTCTAGACGCTTCGCCAGTCGAACTCCTGCTAACACTGCTTCGTACTCAGCCTCGTTGTTCGTTGCTCTAAACCCAAATCTGATGGCCTGCTGCACTTTGAATCCCTCCGGACTTGTCAAAATAATCCATGCTCCACTGACATCCGCGGTAGAAGACCCATCTGCATACAAAAATATGAATTATGAATTTCGATCGCGCTAACGAATCGCAATCGCCGATCGGAAGTTTCAAACTTCGCAAACCAAAGACTGCTTTGAGAACGAACATTCTACCATGAAATCGGCCAGGGCTTGACCTTTGATAGCAGTTCGGGGATGATATTCGATAAAAAATTGAGATAATTCCATTGTCCACACTGATAATCTCCCCGAAACTTCTGGCTTGCTCATCACCTTCTTCAACGATTGATTCGTGTAGATGACCAGGAGCCGACCTTGAAAATATTGTCGAAGCTTTTGGCTAGCAATTATCAAAGCAAAGGTAAATTTTTCAATATTTGGGTACCTGGTTTCAGCATCACTTAGGACATGGCTGACATAATAAACCGGATGCTGCTTCCCCCCTGCTTCCAGAACCAAAACAGCTCCCACTGCCAACGAACTAGCTGCTAGATATAAATACAAAGTCTCGGTTGGAGCAAGTTTCACCAATAAAGGAGCCGAGGACAAATACGTCTTTATGCCTTGAAAGGCGTCTTCACACTCCGAAGTCCACTAGAACGTCTTCGTATTCTTCGGTCCCTTCAACGTGTCAAAGAACGACAAACATCTTTCTGCCGATTTGGACATGAATATCCTCAAAGCTGCAATCCTCCCGGTCACACGTTGAACGTCTTTGAATGACTGAGGAGTCTTCATGTTCAGAATAGCCTGGATCTTCTCTGGATTGGCTTCGATACCCCTTTGACTGACCAGATAGCCCAGGAACTTCCCCGCGTCGAGCCCGAAGGTGCACTTTGTAGGATTGAGCCTCAACTTGTGATGACGGATAGTCTGAAAGCATTCCTCTAGATCGTCTATGTGCTTCTGAAAAATCATGTTCTTTACTATCATGTCATCCACATACACCTCCATGTTCCTTCCTAGCTGCTTCTGGAAGATGAAGTTCATCATTCTCTGGTAAGTGGCCCCAGCATTTATCAGGCCAAAGGTCATCTTCTTATAGGCATACACCGAACAGTGTGTGATGAATGTTGTCTTCGGAATGTCCTCCTTGCACATAGATATTTGATGATAACCTGAAAAAGCATCCATAAAGCTTAGTAGTGCATACCCCGAAGTCGCATCAATAAGTTGATCAATGTGAGGCAGAGGATAGAAGTCCTTCGGGCATGCTTTGTTCAGGTCCGTGTAGTCGATGCAAACTCGCCATTTCCCGCTCGCTTCGCACCAAAGACTACATTTGCCATCCACTCCGGATAATCGATATCAAAGATGAAGTCAGCAGCTATCAGCTTGGTAATCTCTTCATCAATGATCCTCTGACGCTCAAGTGCAAAGATCTGCCTTTTTTGTCGAACTGGCTTTTTTGATGGATCCACATCTAGTCGGTGTTCGACAATCTTTCGGCTGATTCCAAGCATGTCTTGTGGCTCTCATGCAAAAATGTCCGCATAGCAGCGAAGAAGTTACATGAGGTTTGTCCAGAGAGGTTCCGGCAAATCCGAACCAATATTCACTGTTTTGTCTCTCTTCCCAAAGACCAGCTCAATCTCCTCTGTCTCTCCTGCAGGAATAACCAATGGCTCCGAACTGCTTTCAGTGAAGGGCTCGATCTCAATTGCCATGGTTTGTTTTTGCTTGATGACCCCTACTCCCGAGGCAATCACAGAATTCCTATAACATCGTTTGGCCAGGTCCAAGTCCCCTGCTACCTCTCCAACTCCATGGGCTGTGGGGAACTTGATTTTAAAATAAGGGATGTAAGTCACTGCTTGGAGAGCTGTCAAGGTAGGCCGTCCCAATATGGCGTTGTAGGCCGAATCTACATGCACAACATAAAATTTATATATAATTTCTACTTGTTGTGGAACAGTATCGAAGATGACTGGTAGCTCAATAGTTCCTGCCACTTTGACCGGATCGTTGTTGAAGTCATATAAGGGGGCCTCCTACCCGACCTTCATCTTTAGCCCATCAAGATGCATCCTCTGATAAGCGTGGGCATATAGAATATCCACAGAAGACCCGTTGTATATCATCATACGCTTCATATCCACCGAACCCACTTGTGCTGTGATCACCAAGGCTCCTTCATGGGGTTCGATGGGCTCCGAAGGATAATCTGCATCACTGAAAGATATAACTGTCCCTGGAAATGGTCTGTCTTTGGGAGAACACCCGCCATGGATATGACTGAATCCAGATACCCCCTCCTCTTCTTCCCTACCAACTTCTATGCTGTCCCACTGGTTATTACATCAACGACGTGCCTTGGTGGCTGATTTGGAATAGGTTACACGGGGGGAACCGTTTGAACCGTCTGAACAGTACGGTCAATATTCTGCTGATCTTGTTGGTCCCTCCCGGCCACATATTGAACCAGCAAACCACTTTGAACCTTCTTCTCCACAAAATCCTTCAAATTACAACACTCATTAGTATCATGACCTGCAGCTTGATGATAGCAACAATATTTTCGAGCATTGCCCTGTCCCGGCTTGAGAACGTCTCGAGGCGGTTCAAATAACGGCTGGTTCCTGATCTGATCCAAAATCACCGACCTATCCGTATTCAGTTTGGTGTAAACCTTATTCACCTTCGGGGTAGGAGCAGGTGGGAGATTACTTCCCTGTCGCCATGAGTTGTTATACTTCTTCGAGCTGCCCTCTGGCCAATCATTATACCCTCCCCCCTTCTTCTGATCGCCTTCAGCCTTAGAAGTATCTGTCTCCTTGATTTGGTCCGAAGAAGGACGTTTTAGGCTATTCATAGCCTCATCCACTACAATATAACCTTTGGCTTTATCAAAGGCTTCGGTCAGACTCTTCGGATGGTGAAACATCAGCTTCTTCACCAACTTCTCTGACTTCACCAAGTCTAAACCATTCTGAAACAACCCCACAGCTTGAAGATCATTGAGGCCAGACACTTGGCCAACGGCTTCTCTGAACCTCTTCACATACTGGCCCAAAGACTCATTGGTAAACTGTCGGACCTGTGCTAAAGAACCCGTAGGCTTTCTTCTTCTTTAATTGCTCCCGAAACGAGCATGGAATTTGTCACACAGCTCGGACCATGATGAGACTGAGTCTGTAGGTAGAGTCCTCATCCATTGCCTTGCATTCTTCCTTAACGTTGTGACAAACGTATGGCACTTGGTAGCATCGGTGAAATTATAATAATCCATCAGCTGGTCGAACGCCTGGCTATGGTCATAAGGGTCTCCGGACCCATCGTAACTCTCCATATGAGGCAACTTCTTGGTGGTATCTGCCTTTTCCTTAACAATATTCGAGGAAAAGGGAGACGCCTTCTTTCCCGGAGTATCTTTCACCTGTTGAACCTCAGCCAACTGCTTACGTAGCTCTTTCAACTCCTTCACCAAGAAATCTACGCCTTCTGGTTTGGAAGAGACTTCTTTCTCTGGCAATTCTTTCCTCTTCTGAACTGACTGGCCTCCTCTATCAGAAACTACTGCCTTTGATGGGCTTCTGGATTTACTTCGGCGTGTGGCCCTGTCATCGCGATGAGAGTGCTTATGACGCTGATCTCTCCTTCTACTCTCTGGCACGATCTCCCTCGACCTACCCTCCTCATCACCACCACCACCATCCAGGCCTCTCGAGAACCAACGACAATAAGTGCTTCTTTCGATGCCTCGGGAGTTCTGCTCCTCGATCTCCTTCCATCGTGAGAGAACTACTCGAGACACATACACGGAATGCTCTGGCTCCTCCCCTCTCCGGTTGTACCTCCTTATACTCACTTCGCCTCTCGACCGGACATAAGTAAATGCCTCGTCTTTCGGATCGGCCATCCGAATCATCTGCACAAATATATCTTTCCTCCGCTTGGAAAGGACCTCTAAAGCTTTATTTGCCTCTTACGCCATCTTCGCTTGACTTGGCGGCTTTGTCATCCCGACCACTTGATGGTGAGTTTTAGGTGGAGAACCCTCCACTTGCCTCCAATCCCGATCATCACGGTCTTTATCATCGAGAAACACCAACCTCCGTCTGTTCCACCATGAGCTCTCGAACGAGAACCTTTGAAACACGCTTTAGAAGCGGTTTCTCCTCTCGCGAGCACTCTTTGAAGGACCCAGACGATCCTTAATGTAAATGTGTTGGACGACGAGCTCACGGCCTTGGTACATCGTCTTCCGGCAGGTGTCCGCTTACTCCTCACCATCTTTTTCGACGTAGAACAAATGAAAGTTGTGATTGAGAACTTAATGACACTAGAACACAGCCCTCCTTCTAGCGCTAATGTTAACGTCAAGATCTTTCCACGCGCCTCAATCACGTAACACGCGTCTATATCCTGCACAGTAAACACGACAACACCAAAAGCTTGACGGCCGACCGGCGAGGGGATAACTTCCGGCGTGAGAGTCGAGATCAGCGATCACAAGGTTAACAATGGAGGATAAAATATCTAGTGTATTGAGAGAGATAAAATTATCAGTTATGTATGTGTGTGTGTGTACCTTTTGCTTGAAGACTTCCTTGTTATGTTATACTCTCAAACCCTTGGTTTCGTACCGCCTACTATCGTCGACCACATATTTCACTCTCGGTTGATCTCTCGCCGATCGCATGCAGTCACCACCTTTTTCCTTCACCGGTTATCTTTGTCAGTTTAGGTTATAATCATATCCACATTAATGATCTGCAGAATTTTTTGGTCAACAGCTTTTTTTTTCATCATTACAAGTTAAAGATGGAGATATTAAAATATCTAATGGGTCAACCCACTGACCCGATCCGATCTTGTAAGGGCCAAACAGGAATGAGATGATGACTAGGTCTAATAATTTTGGGAATCCAATAGTAAAAATCCAATAGATTAATCAAATAAGTAAGCCCAATTCATTCGACCAATAAAAAAAATATCATGACCCAACAATAGACAACTATTTACGTTAAAGTTATGGAGGATGAATACATGCATGTATTCTTAATTAAGGAAATCAAAAGGGACAAAGTGATGAAACGTACGTACATCATTTATTTGTCACGGATGATCACAAGCCTTCTATGATGCATGCATTATTCAGACTACTTATTACTACTATATAAGTATGGCCTGTGTTTTATTATTTTTTTTATAAAAAAAAAGAAGAAGAAAACAAAAATCTTGTTTCTTATTTTTTTTTTATTCCATAAAATGAACTTTTTATTAAAAGTTATACAAGGTGGCATAATATCAAATTAGATAATATTATAATTTTATTATCATACGATTATAAATTAAATTTGTATTCTTATCATTATAGATAAATATAAAATAAATATATATTTTTAATATTAGTAATTTTATAAATACTTTTATTTATTTTCTGGAGCAGAAGAGTAACACATATATATCCTGCCTCTAACATCACAAAATATCACATGACACTTCTCCTTTAATGATTAGACCCACCTACCCTTCTTTCTCAGTTTCCAGAGAATATCTCACCGACCCCCTTATTTCACCGTCTTGAATAAGTTTTATAAACTAGTCAAATCGAAATAAACATAAATTTGTTCAAATTCGACTCCAAACGTAAAATTTATATTTGAATTTTTTGAATTGTATTTAAAAAATTCTATTTAAATTCGGCTCGACTTAAATATTTATTATTCAAATTTGATCGGACTCGAATCGAATTATATTCAAACTACTCGCGAGCTTCAAATTTAAATTCGAATTCGAGTCTCCACATAATAACTAAATTTATTATAAATAGAATTTGTTATTTTACTTAGAAATTAAAAAATATATTTACTATTATAATTTACAAATATAAATCACAATTAAAATTAAAAATAAAATAAAATAATAATAATTAATTATCATATTTTTTATTTAATTTTGTATATATTATAAGAGAATGAATCAAGTATCTAATCGAATATGTATCAATCGAATCACAATCGATAATTCGAGTAGTTTGAATCTTAAACGAGTCGAGTATAACATTGTTCAGATTCTACTCATATTTTTATTCAAACTATTTTTTATGCTCAAATTTGAATCATATTATTAACGAATTCGAGTGTTGCTTATATTTTTTTGATCGACCTGAATCGAACTCGAACTGTTTATCTTATTTACAGCCTTAGTCTTGAATTAAAAAATCTACCGACCCTATTCAATAAAAATATATATTTGCCCAAAATTTAAGAGCACTACAAATTTCCTTCAATAGTGTTAATTTGTTGTTTTAAGTGACAAGTATTTGTAATTGTTTGGGTCAAATTTTAAGTCCTAATTAAATATATTATCATATAAAAAAACTCGGGTCAAATTTTAAATTCGAAATAAATCTTGTCAAATTTCAAAATTCGAACTGAATTAAATTTAACCAAACAAGGTCACCACAGATTCACTTAAAAGGTCTTATTAACTTAATTTCTTATATATAGATAAAAAATTTCTACATATTCTAATGTGGAACTGAGTGATATATATATATATATATATATATATATATATATATATATATATGCTAAGTTGGATTATTCCATATACGAAAATTTCAAGCACATAATATATAACAATAAGTCTTGGCAAACAGTTTTTTTGGACCGAAATATTGAATATTTTCAACAAAAAAATAAATTTTGTTGTGACTCAAAAAATGTATAGTATTTATTTCAAACAAAATTTTTATAAAATATAGTAATTTAGGTATAATTTGGATATCTGAAACGAAATTAAATACAGGTTTGTGTGTGTGTGTGTATATATATATATATGTGTGTGTGTATATATATATATATATATATATATATATATTACACCTAAAAACACTATATTTTATAAAAATTTAATTAGAATAAATATTATACATTTTTAAAGAAACAAGAAAATCAAAAAAAATTAAAATTAAAATTAAAATATCCAATATTACGATCTAAAAAAACTGTATGTGTAGAACTACTCAATATATAATCTTTTACGCAACTGGCACACATATATTGCTAAGCGATCTGTCTCTACTAAAGGCAAAAATCCAATTCTCATTTTATAAAAGATTAAAAAAAAAATACTGATATCTTCTTTAAATAATTATAACAACACTCATCATTCTTTTAGTTTTTCAAATAAAAATCAATTACTCTTCTAATCTATAATACTACATATAATATTCACTATTACTAATGTGATTGATTAACTAATATTCAAAAATATTTTTAATATAATGTCTAATATATCTGTTATAATTTTTAATATATATAGGGGCTGATCAATGGCATTAAGTTTTTTACATAATTTTTTGACTCTTGGATTTGAACACTCTTAATGGCTAAAATTAAAACTTATTTTTAATGTATAACTAAATAAAAATAAAAATAAAACCTGAAACTTTTCATTTTCATCTTTTTCATGTCTAAAACTTCAACCTGGATCTGTTAAACTGTCACCATGATGGAGGAAGTCAAAAATGTATCATCCAACTCTCACTTATATCTAGTATGTTACCATAATCTTTGTTTTTATTTTTATTTAGTTATACATTAAAAATCAGTTTTAATATTGTATTTTCTTTTATTCAATATTGTATAAAAAAAACACCAATTGTATACTAAAAAATATAATTAAAATCATAAACATCTCAAATTTTGATATATACTCAAGAAAATTTAACATATAAAAATCATAATATGAAACTAAAAATTCAAATAATAATTTTTGTTGTTAAACACCAAAACTAAATTATCAATATACTCAATGACTTTAATTAGAAAACCTCCATTAATAATTTAATTTAAAATTCTTAATATTTGTATCACTTATCCAAATATATGTTGTGACGCCCCCAAAATAGGTATACATCACCTATTCTGAGTCGTCAAATACGTAGCAAGTATGTAATCTGAAATACAACTTAATTATACAACAATGTATAAAATACGACATAACATAATCTAAGAATTTTAATAAGAATATTGTCATCTGACAATATCCACATTCAATGGAGTCCTCATTACATTTATTGTCACACTATTTAATGAATAGTGAGGACTACTAATGCTATCATCCGGACCAAGTTATCTGCTCCCCGACTAGTCCCGCCACGTTCTCATTTTCTCGAAGAGAACGAAAAAGAAAGGGTGAGCTCAATTAGCTCTGGTAAGAAATATTATGACTAAGATAATGCGAATAAATTATCATTTGCCTTCAACAAAGATATTAAACCGATACAATATAACAAACATCAAGTTTAACTACAATGAACAAGCGAATCCATTAAAAGAGTCAAGTAGAGAATAAAATCTACTATCTTTTATGATTTAAAAGGTTTTTCATCACTTTTATCATTGGAACTCAAATTTTAATAAATAATCCACATCATCCTCGACTACTACCAATGATATTCATTAGTATCACAACCACAAATTATCCATGCACTACGGGCCAAGGATATTCGTGTATTCATCAATGGTCACGATCATCACCAACAACCGTCCATCAATGCACTACGGGCCAATGAGGACTTTTACCACATCATTTGTAACATTACGGTCATGATTATCTTGATTAATTCTCGGTCATAATCATACCAAGTCCATCTATACACTACACAGCCACGTATGACTTTTAACATAAAATAAACATGAGGATGATGACAATGATATAAGAATTCAATAAAACAAGTTCAAGAATTAATTTATCCAGAACTAATAACGCTTCAATTGTCAATATTATACTTCTTTGTAGAGTAAAATTCAAGAATTCTCGGAAGAAATATTTCCATAAAAGATCTTTGGATGAAGCTCGAATATCAAGGATATTCCACTAATTTCATGGAGTATAGAAGTCAAAACTTTAATCAACTCGAGTATAATAAAGAATGGAATAACAAAAGAAATCACCAGTGCATGCGATAGATCGCATGCATAAAGTTATTCCAATGTAATAATAAATAATCGGAACCGTGTCAAAGAAATTCATGCACCGATGTGATATTTCAACAGTAATAATAAAGAATGGAATAACAATGAAATCACCATAAATGCGATAGACCGCATGTCAAAGTTATTCCAACGTAATAATAATTAATGGAATCAGTCGTATAATACGCCTTGCCAAGCGGATATTCCAATGAAATAATAAATAATCTGAACCGTGTCATGCGTAAACGCACGCATAAGATGTTCCAATGTAATAATAAAGAATGGAATAATGAAAGAATTTCACCATATATGCGGTATCTTGATGTATGCGAGTTATTCCAACATAATGATAAAGAATGGAATAATGTAAGAATTTCACCAAGTATAGGGTAGCAGCGTGTCTGATTATCCCAAATGAATAATAAAGTATGGAATAATGAAGTTCTCTTCATGAATACGAAAGAAATAATACCCTTACCATGTAAGAAACCGGATATAGGAGTAGTGAAGTAGCGAATAATTTTTCTTCTTTCTATATAGTTTCTCTCTCTAGAGTTTCATGGCGCCCCAAAATAGGTATACATCACCTATTCGAGTTGTCAATACATGGTACGTAAACAACTACCACTTTATTATTACAACAAGAAAGCGTGAGTTTGAATACAAATATTATCTTCTGAGACAATATCTATACTCAAATAAATCCTCATCACATTTATTGATACATTATTTTACAAAAATGGTGAGGACTACTAAACAATCCTTTCTAAAACCTTCATTCCATACCCCAGACTAATTACTCGCTTATATTCTCGCCTCCCGAGAAGAAAAATGGAACAAAAGGAAAAGGGTGAGCTCAACTAGCCCAATAAAGAATATTATGACTAAGATAATATACAACAAATTACCGTTAGTCTTCAATGAGAAAAATCTAATAGAATACAATAGACAACAAATTTTAAATCAATATTCGCAATGAAATAATAATTCATTAGAAGAGTTAAGTAGAGAATGCAAACTACTATCTTCTATGTATGAATTTAAAAGTTTATCGCTCATCTTTTATCCTCATAACATCAATCAATATACATCCGGAATCAAATATTCATCTTTGCACTACGTGCCAAAGATATTCATCATTAATTCATGTTCATCTAAACACTGCTCATCTTTGCACTACTACCAAAGATATTCTTCAAATCATTCATCTTTGCACTACGGGCCAAAGATATTCAATAATATCATCATTTAAGACCGAGGATGATGAAAATATTTTTAAAAGCGAATCCAAAGAAACAAAATGACAAGGATTAAGGATTAAGGATTCGTACTTTGTTTTATCCATGTTCAAAAATACCTCAAAAATAATCATAGTGGTGTAAAATTCAAGAATGATCAAAACATGGATACAATCAAAGCTAGTATCCGAATAGATATTTTGGACAAAAAGAAAAATTTTATTTTTCTATGAATAAGTGTCGATCGTGAATAGTCTGGTCGTATCACGTGAATAAGAATCAGACACCAAAAGATAGAAATTTCCCAAAAAAACATCTTCACGCTTCATGAATAGTACTGACGTGAATAGTAACTCGTGAATAAGAACTCATTAATAGTAACTCGTGAATAAGAACTCATGAATAGTAACTCATGAATAGTAACCCAGACATGAAAAAGTTCCAGATTTGATAAAAAGTTTCAACCAATATTTCAAAGATAATGATATTGAAGAAATAATATCATTTGAGAAGAAAATAACATCCTTACCTCGAAAGATTAGTACTTAAATTTGGAATAATGCATATAGTCTTTGAAGGAACTTGCAACCGCCTAACAATACTCAAAGTATACTCAAAATACTCACAAGAATACGCTTCGATAATATAGAGAGAAAACTTCAGCTTAAAAGTGATTTTCAATTCTAACCTAAGCACCCTATTTATGAAAAATGCTTAGAACACCAAAGCAGAAAATTTAATATAATATTATTATTTATAATAAAATTTCCTACGCCTAACCTTCCAAGAACTGAATTCAGCTCATTCAACCCACATGTGTAACACACCATAATGAAAAAAACGTTTTTCTAATTTTAAATATTTTAAACTTCCAAAATCAATTATTTGAAGCTTGGAACTTCAATAATTCATAATAAATAGCCCTTTCATCGAAAATTCAATCTCTCAAGTTTTTATAGGAAATTCAATTCTCTACAACTTTGCGAAGAAAGTTTTTCCAAATTCCAAATAGAAATTGATCAAATCTACAAACGAAGGCGATTTTACGTGTTATAATCAAATTTCACTCGATAAATGGGGTCCACCAACATGTTTAACATGTTTTAAACATTTATTGCAACAAAATACTCTTCTCCTCGTATACTCATATATCCCACATTCGTTGTATAAATATCATCATTATTATATTATTAAAATATAATAATATATTTAAATGAATTATTTTATCGAGAAAAGATAAAATTTCAATTTTCAACAATTGTCACATTAAAATTTTTCTCCATCTATATCCATATAAAATTAATATTTTCCTCATCATATGAATCAATAATTAATTATTCATAAATAATATTACAGAATCACAATATTGATGACTGACGCTTTCAAGGAAGAGGGGCTTTCCAATAAGAATTTCTTCTTCTTGGGGCGCGCAATTAGGTGACCAAACCTCTCCTGTAGATGAAACTTTCTAGACATTGCCAATAATGTTATCTAATAATATTATTCGGATAATATGAATTATTGCTCCGATAATAAAAAAAATATCGTAGTAATGACAATTATTGAAACAACAAACAATATAAAATATCAACGCAAAGAATTATTAACTCAATAAAATCTTTGAGCAGAATTATCGTAACAATTATTGAGTAGTGCCTTCTTCACGTAAGAATCAATAATTGGTGCAATACTGGTGCCATCTTGTGTTTTAACCACCGGGTATTTTAATAAGATTAATCTTAATAACCACGCCGTTATTTTTAAACTACTTATATTTGTCGCTTTCTTTATCCAATCGCTTTCAGTTATGGGGCCCACACATGGTCATTTCTTGTGTCGTGCATTTAATATCCCCAAAAGATCGAATATTCCACGACCAAACGAATATTCCCCAAACAACAATGAATATTTTATAACCACTGCTTATTTTGAAGTATTTGCGTATTTTACCCCTAACTATCCACATTAATCAAATCAACCCTTACTATTTTAAAATAATAAATGGAGAAAATTAAATTTCATTAATAATAATTTGGGGTCTTACAACCTCCCTCCTTATGAAATTTCGTTCTCGAAATCGACGACGTACTGGTGTTTCGAAAAGGTGAGGATACCTCGCTTTCATTTCCGCTTTCCAATTCCTGTGTCATTTCTCTATAAAGATGATTCCTCCACAAAACTTTAACTTGTGGTATGACCTTTCTTGCGTAGGACATGCTCCTTCCTATCCAAAATCTTGACAGTACCTCCTCACACGTTAAGTCTTCTTGGCTATCTCGTCCTGGTTCTAACTCTATAACGTGGTTCGGTCTTTCACATATTTACTTAAGTACGATATATGAAACACATTATGAACACGAGACATACTCGGAGGTAATGCGAGTCTATAGGCTACATTTCCTACTCGGTCAAGAATTTGAAATGGACCAATAAATCGTGGATTGAGCTTTCTTCTCTTCCCAAATCTTGTAACTCCTTCCATGGAAAGCAACTCATGATAATACATGATCCCCTACACTAAATTCCACGTCCTTTCGATGAAGATCCGCATAACTCTTTTGTCGATCTTGTGCCATTTGTATACGTTGTCGAATCATTTGGATCTTTTCCGTAGTCATACGCATTACCAACTCGGGTCCCAACAAAGGTTTTTCTTCACCCACCTCGTCCCAACATCTTTGGAGAGCGACACTTTCGCTCATATAATGCTTCAAATGGAGCTACACCTATACTTGCTGATAAGCATTGTTGTAGGAGAATTCCACCAATGGTAAATACTTATCCTAACCGCCTCAAGTCTAGGACACGTAGTCTTAATAAATCTTCAAATGTTTGAATAATTCTTTCTGATTGTCCGTCCGTTTGAGGATGGTATGCCGAACTGAATCGTAAAATATTCATTGTTATCGGGGAATATTCGTTTGGTCGTGGAATATTCGTACTGTCGGGGAATATTCGACGACGACAAGTAGCGACCGTGTGTGGGCCCCATAACTGAAAAGCGATTGGATGAAGAAAACGACAAATATAAGTGGTTTAAAAATAACTATGCGTGGTTATTACTGTTAATATTGTTAAAATACCCTAGGTTAAAACACGAGTAGACACCTGCAGTATTGCACCAATTATTGATTCTTACGTAGAGAAGGCACTACTCAATAATGGTTACGATAATTACTGCTCAAAGATTTTATCGAGTTAATAATTGCTGCGTTGATATTTTATATTCTTTGTTGTTTCAATAATTGTCATTACACGTATTTTTCATTATCGGCTAATAATTCATATTATCTCAATAATATTATTAGATAACATAGAAGATAAAAGATAGACGATAAATTTTAAATTCATACATGAAGATAGTAGTTTGCATTCTCTACTTAACTCTTCTAATGAATTATTATTTCATTGCGAATATTGATTTAAAATTTGTTGTCTATTGTATTCTATTAGATTTTTCTCTTTTGAAGACTAACGGTAATTTGTTGTATATTATCTTAGTCATAATATTCTTTACTGGGCTAGTTGAGCTCACCCTTTTCCTTTTGTTCCATTTTTTCTTCTCGGAGGCGAGAATATAAGCGATGCGAGTCTGGGTATGGAATGAAGATTTTAGAAAGGATTGTTTAGTAGTCCTCACCATTTTTGTAAAATAATGTATCAATAAATGTGATGAGGATTTATTTGAGTATAGATATTGTCTAGAAGATAATATTTGTATTCAAACTCACGCTTTCTTGTTGTAATAATAAAGTGGTAGTTGTTTACGTACCATGTATTGAAACTCGTAATAGGTGATGTATACCTATTTTGGGGGCGTCACAATATATTCTATTTATAATTTAATAAAACGAATAACTTTATAAAAGTATTCTGTTTTATATAAAAAGATTTTACTATGCAAATACTATGCATGCATTATACAAACACTACGCATAATAAAATATAATATATTTTAATTATTGTCTAATAAAACAAATAACTTTATAAAAGTATTCTGCTTTTATATAAAAGATTTTATTATGCATAATAGAATATAATATATTCTATTTATAGTTTAATAAAATAAATAACTTTATAAAAGTATTTTGTTTTATATAAAAGCTTTTCTGCTTTATTACATTAATAATCCTAATAAAATAAAATTTATATATATATATATATATATATAATATGTATATATATATATAAACTTCCGTGACTTCATAAAAAAACACCTCAATATATTTAACAATATTTATCATCATTATTATAATTCACAATATTAATCGACCAGGTCGTTCCCAGGAAAGAGGGGGCTTTCCAATAATGATTTCTCCCTATTGGCGCACAATTAGGTGACCAATGTAAGACTCCAACTTATTATAAATAAAATTCAATTTTCTCTATTCATTATTCTAAATTAATAAGGTGTTAATTTGATATAATGCTTTAGTTATGGGTGAAATGTGCAAATTTTATAAAATAAGCAAGTGGTTATAAAATATTCATTCTATCGGGGAATATTCTTTTGGTCGTGGAATATTCTTTTTGTCGGAGAATATTCGTACGACGACGCAGCCATTCGTGGGGCTCATAAAAGAATAACTGTTGGATGAAGAAAACGACAAAGTATGAGTTTTTATAAATAACGTCGTAATTATTACCGTTAACACTATTGGAATACCTGGTGGTTAAAATACAGTAATACGCGTGGTGGCACAGTAGCACACGGTATTGCACAATATTGTTGAATAATTGATTCGTACGTAAGAAGACACTACTTAATAATTGTTACAGTAGTTACTGTTCAATATTTTATTTTATTGATTCAATAATTGTTGCGTTGATATTTTATATTATTTTTGTTTCAATAATTGTCACTGCACAATATTTCTCATTATCAGATCAACAATTCATATTATTTGAATAATATTATTAGATAACATTATTGGCAATATCTAGAAAGTTCTGTCTAAGGAGAGGTTTGGTCACCTAATCATGCGCCAAGAAGAAAAAAAATCCTTATTGAAAAGCCCCACTTTCCTTGAACTCACTGCGTCATTATAATTGTGATTATGTAATATTATTTGTGAATAATTAATTATTAATTTATATGATAAGAAAATATTTATTTGATGTGAATATAAATGATGGATTTATTTATGTGGTTATAAGTGAAGGAATTAATGTTGAGGTATTTTATCAGTATTTTGTCAGAATGGAGGAATTAAAAATCATCCGTTTGTGGATTTCGGATATTTTCTGTTTGGAATTTGGAAAAACTCAAAGCTACATAGTTGTAGAGAATTCGATTTCGTGTGAAATGGACATAAAATTAATATTTTTTTGATTAACGGTCTATTTTCTATGAAATACTGAAGTTTCGGAAAATAAAATAATTTTTATTAAATTATTGGTGGGACCCACTTTTTGGTTGGTGTTGAAAGCACATGGGCTGCTGAAAATTTTTAGAATTGGTGGCTAGCTTGCTTGAGTAGAAGAAAGAATAAGAAATAATAATATTCTATTATTTTAGTCTCCTTTGGCGTTCTAACATTTTCCTATAAATAGACGCTTAGGTTAGAGTTGAAAATCACACCAGAAACAAGTTTTCTTTCTCTCTAGATTATCGAGCGTATTTTTGTGAGTATTTATATACTTTGAGAGTTGTTGTTCGATACAAGCTTCCTTCGGCTTTATATCCGATATTTCATCGTAATCACTGTTATTTTGAGGTAAGGGATGTTATTTTCTTCTTAAATGATATTATTTTCTTCAATATCATTATCTTAAAATATTGGTGAACGTTTTTAATCAAATTTAGAACTTTTTGTGTCTGAATTACTATTCACGATATCGACAATTATTCACGATATCTATGACTATTCACGAATACTTCAAGACTATTCAATAGAAAAATAAAAATTTTTTTTTTGTCCAAGATATCTATTTTGGCTACTATATCTTTGATTGTATCCATGTTTTATCGTTATTTTTGAATTACGCTTCACAATTGGTTATTATGAAGTATTATTGATCTTGGATAAACTGTTATCTGAATCCCTAATATTTGTCCTTCCGTCTCACCGGACTCGCTTTTTTAAAATATTTTTCATCATCATCGGTCTTAAATGATGATATTACCAATATCTTTGGCACAGTAATGCAAAGATGAATGATTAATCGATGAATATCTTTGGCCCAGTGCGAAAAGATGAGCATGTGTTGAGATATTAAACACGACCAACCGGTGATACAAATGAATATCGTTGGCTTCAGTAGTGCAAAAGATGAATATTTGATTAAAGATGTATATTAATTGTTGTTACAGGGATAAAATATTGATGATGAACTTTTAAATCTTAGAAGATAGTAGAATTCATTCTCTACACGACTCTTCTAATGGATTGTTGTTTCACCGCATTGTTGATCTAAAACTTGTTATACTATTATATTCTATCGATTTTTCCTGTTAAAGACTAATGATAATTTGTTGTATATTATCTTAGTCATAATATTCTTTACTTTGGCTAGTTGAGCTCACCCTTTTCTTTTTTTTGTTTCATTTTTCTTCTCGTATGTGAGAACATAAGCAGGATCGAGTGGGTATGGAGTGATGGTTCTAGAAATATATTTTAGCGATCCTCACTATTTACGTAAAATAGTGTATGAATAATTGTAATAAAACTTATTTGAGTGTTGATATTGTCTGTAAGACAATATTTGTATTTAAACTCACAATGATGTGTTGTCGTATTTTTTATTTATAATTGTATTATTGAAGTTGTAGTTTCTTTTCTATACCATGTATTTGGCGACTCGTAATGGGTGTTGATACCTATTTTGGGGCGCGCCACAACCAAACCTCTCCTCGATGTAACTTACTGAATAATCGATTAATATTGCAAATAATAATATTAATAACTTCGTCGTCTCAATTATTGATTTAATAATATATAAAATATCAACAATAATTGAATCAAATAACGTGAGATACTATACAACAATTACTATAGCAATAATTAAACAAAACTGAGTGACTTCTCACGTAAGCATCAATAATTAAAATCGTGTGCTACTATGCAATCACGCGTATTACTGTACTTTTAACACCGGGTGTTTCAACAGTTAACGGTAAAACTTCCGCCGTTATTTTCATAAAATATTTTTATCGTTTTCTCAATCCAACAATAATTTTATTGCGGGGTCCACCAATGATTGTACCGTTGTACGAATATTTCCTGCTAAAACGAATATTTCCCGACCAATCGAATATTATATAACAACTTGCTTACTTTTTAAAATTTATAAATATTACTCCCAATTATAACATTATATCAAATCCATTCCATAATATTCAAAAATAATATTTATAGAAAAATCATCTTTATTCATAAAGTTGGGGTCTTACATATGTGTTAATTAAATTAAATTATTTGAATGAGATAGTCTTAATTACAAATAAAATTATAATTAAAATATATTATATTAAAAAAAGGATAATTAAACATATATATATATATATATATATATATTATTCAGAAATTAAAGTTTAATAACATACAATAATAAATATATAATTCTATCTATTTAGTCAACCCTAAAATTTACAGAATACTAATTGTTACTCAAAAAATTAGAAAAAAGATGGATTAACATACAATAGAACTTCATAAAATACAGTAGAACTTCGAAAGCGAGGATACTACTATATACTTCTCCATTTCAAAATTAATATACATTTTTAAAACGACTTTCAATAAGGAAATTAATTTTCTTTTAAATTAAAAATAATAATTTTAAAAGGACGATTTTTAAGAAAAGTGTTATTCTCTCTGTGTCATAGTTATAGGCTGATTTCTTTTGGCACATGATTTAAGAAAATCAATTTAAGTTAATTTTTAACAAAAATTTCCCACATATACCCCTTAATATAGAATTAATGAATAAATTAATTACTCCTTACTTATCACATTGAAACTCTTAACTTCATTGATTGCTAGTACAATTACCTTTTATACACAAAATATGTTAAACTAGTAAAGTCTAAAAAGTTGAATTCTTTTATTGAGAATACAACAATATTAAATGTGGTGATAAAAATAATGACATTGAAGGTTGTTTCTTCAAAAAAAGAGTAATGGTTGAATATTTATTATAAGGGCATAAAAATAAAATAATGAACTAACTAAATTTTATAAATAGTAAGTAGCTTATATATTGGAACATCTCAAAATATAAAATCAGCCTATAACTATGGGATGGAGAGAATATTTTTCTATATGCGTCTCGATTTAAAGTTTATTCTAATGCTTCTGCAGTAGTAGCTGTCCCACTTTACATTCCACTTGTGTATCTCTCCCCCCTTCTTTGTTCAATTCAACTGTCCTCCCTCGTTCTCTCTTCCTCTTTATATAAAAACTCAAGTCCATAATATCTTTATTCCTCATTGAAACAAAAAGAAGTTTAATAAAACAGAACGTACAGCTAGCTACTACTTACGTATTGAAGATGGCAACAAAATTTGGTGATGAGAAGTGTGGACATTCCAATTCCCTTGAGAAAGAAGAGGAAGAAGAAGAATCCTTATCCCTTTCTGATCTTCCCCTCAATAAAGATGATGAAAACCATTTAGAAAAAAAAGAAGCCCAGCAGCTCAGAGAAGCTCAAGAGGACTTCAACTTCAATTCTTCTGGTGGCTCTGCCTTAGCAGGGTCCGAAATGTGTGCCGCCGATGAGGTTTTCTTCCAAGGCCAAATTCTTCCGTTTTGCCACTCCATAAGTTCCGAGGCTGGCTTGGCCATGTTCAGGACCGATATCCACCCCTTCATTTCCAGGTCCCAGTCCATGGATCATCGATATTCAGGTGGTGGTTTCAGTAGTCGCAGCAGCAGCATTAGAAGTGATCACAATTCATTAAGTAGTGGCAGTGGCAGTGGCAGTGGCAGTGGCAGTGGCAGCAGCAGCTCCAGTACTTATACAAGAACACCACTAATTAAGCGCAAGCCCCCAAGAGCCCGGACACATAACCAATTCCATTCCCACCCAAGCCCGACACCCCAGATCCGAATTTCAACGGGTCACCGCCGCGGTCAAAAGTCACCAATATGGAGTTTTTTCCAGGTAGGTTTGGTAAGAACACCGGATATCAGATTGCCCGACCTCAAGATTCGTAGCAGCAACATTACTAATACTAGTAAGAATTTCGGCAGTCGTAATAGTAACAGTACCACTACAAGCACTAGTGCTGATTATGTTAGCAATACGGAAAAGAATAAACAGTGGAGGTTTTTTGATAGAAAGAGCACATTGTTTGGTGGCTGTAGGTGTTCAGTTGATGCAACAGTTAATCCGAGAATTGTTAGAATTAGGAATAGTAGTGTTAATTACGAGACAATTGGAAAAGAAGAGACAAACAAGAAGCAAAAAGGAAAGCAAGCGATGTCGCGTCATCGTCGAACGTTTGAATGGTTGAAGCAGCTTTCTGTTGAAGGTGGCCCAGAAGATGAATGCTAATTAGTATCTGTCCGCATAGACAGAGATGGATTCAAGAACAATGCGAGTGAGCGTGCTTGCTTTTTATCATTCAGTAGGGGGTACTACTGTTTCACTTATGCCCTTTTTGTCGTTATTATTACTTTTAATCGTGTAAAGAGTTGACTTTGTGTACTTGGTTTATTTGAATTTGGAATATTGAAGCTACCTGGTCTCTCTTTCTTTCTTTCTTTTTCTTTTTGCTATATTACCCGGTCTCTTTGATCTAGGTAAACTGTGATAAAACTTTCTTTAATCCTACAGATTGAGCAACCGAATTAAAGGGTAAATTAGTTCAACTTAGAAGAAGAGTATGTGTATATGTAGCGAAATTATACGATTGATTCCACATTAATTTATCATTAATACAGCGTATGTCTGTAGATCGTCCCGACAAGAATGTTGGACCACCACATTACCTAAAAGTTTTTGAACCGGTCTACACAAGTGTGAACTGTATTAATATGATGAATTGATGTAAGATGGATTATGGATAGTTCAATTTCCCTACAAGTAGTATTAGAGTCATCTTGAGCCCACTCCATTTAACTCAAATTATACTTGTCGACACCTGGGAATTTCGTTTCTTAAATTTGTTTCTACTCTTTGTATTTCGCTATGTCAATTAATTTATTTAAAGGGTGACATTTTAAGAAAAGACCGACATGATTGTCGACGAATTTGAAAAGATTTGATTTTAATGATTGAGCTAAATTAGACCGAATGAGACAAAGTCGTCAGTGGTATAATTTAAATGGATGTACCAACTCATTTGATTTTTGAAGGTTTTCGCAATATGGTCCAACATGTGACTCCGTAGCATTGGTCTGAAATTGAAATTCTTAGAATTATGGGGATAGCTTAAGCGAGGAGAAGGTGTTAGGCACCCCCGACTTCCGTGAAAACACGGTTATCGCATCTTATTGATTTCCTATTCATAAAGTGTGTGCATGTGTGTTTTATTGTGCTCAGTGCTTTTATTTTAAAGTCTTTCCTGGGCTTTATTTGTGTTGTTTGAAAGTAATGTTGTTCCTCTTTTGCACCTATGTACGAAAGATTTGATTTAGCGAAAAGTTTATTTTTAGACAAAATATACATTGAAATTATATTTTGAAAAAACATAATTTTCAAATCCTTCGCCTGAATAGTAATTGAGTACATTTGATACTTCCTTTTATTTATCTTTATATTAATCTACCCCGAATCGCTTTATTAATTGTGAAAGCTCTTTGCGGTTTTGATTTAAAAATCGTTTTTGGATGATAATGCATGCAAAGAAAGTGCTTGAAAAGTGTCAAATCATCATTGGGCATGAAAGCCATCTCAATGAATCCGAACACTTACAATCATAATTTTCACTATCACGGGATCTTAAATCCGACTCCTCGAGACAAACCCCTCGAACTCTTTTTAAGATCCAAAATTACATGTACAATGATTTCGCATTATTTAAACATTACATCGCAAAGGAAAAGTCCATCGTGGGAATCGAGTCAAGATCCGATTGTTTGATCTCAACACCAGAATTCCTAGTCTCACATTATTAAACCTAAATATATATGTACAACATATCCTAAACTCGATAATAGATGATTTCATCGGTTAAAATCTTCATTACGAGCCATTAGGACTCCCTCACCTCTAGATATAGATCTAAGGCTTTACGTACGGGTGATTGAGACTGACCAAAAGTAATAAAATGATCGGATCTACCATAGTTCTAAGCCGATCTAGCTTATGGGTTAAGGCCTAAAGCTCCATAACCGGTTAAAGTGCTAGATCCGGCTAGATCTAGTCAAATAAGTTGGTTCTAACAATATACGCACAATATAATCGGTAAAATATCTAGATCTACCAACTACTACACAGTATATATGTAAAACAACCAATCTAAACTAGATTCAAGCAATATATAACTTAGATCTAGTATATTGGACAAGATTTACAAAGAAAGTGACCAAAATGAGCGTTTTTCACATTGGGGGACGCGTGAACAAGCTTCGTTTGGCTTGGAATCAACTTATATCACTCTAGACACTCAATATGTATGATATAGAGGATCAAACAACTCAAAGTTGATATAAAATGCTCAAACCCGAGCTTTTCTCTCTCTTACTTCTTCTTCCTTATTTTCTTTCAAGTGAGCTACTGATCTTGGTTTAAGCACCATTCGGCCAGCCGCAGTTATACCTGCGGCTGGGCCTGTTAGGCCCCGCTATCGCGAAGTTCATTCCTTCCGTCGCGGTTCGGTGAAAGTTGAGCTTCATACCCAAAAATCCCATAAGATTTCTGCTGAAGGCTGCGACATGAGGTTGAGTCTGACTGATTCGTAGTCCGAAAAGATGATGCAATAAGTTGAATGGTATCTTCCCGTTCCCGAATGATTGTCAATCAGCTCGTCTTCAATGGCTCGCAGTTCAAGGATTGTTGTGGTGGCCTCTTGTGTCCTTTTCCTCATCTCTACGATCCTCATTCGGACTACGTTGTGTCTGGGCGTCGTTGCACTTTGATTTCTCCACGGGGTTGTTTCTGGGGTGAAATGATGTTTTTGCCCTCCCTCGGGGTTGTCTCCGAAGTGAAATTATATTTTTACCCTCCTAAAAGGTTAATTCAAGAAAAGCGAAAATTTGAGTGTCTACAATACTTCATTGCGTAATGGCAAACGCAAGAATAATCTATTGTGGTCCACCTGACTCAACTCTATTCGTTCCACCGCGTAGTGGCAAACGCATGATTAATCTCATGTACTCCACTTGATTCAATTCTATTTATTCCACTGCGCAGACTGCATAACACGTGGCCTGCGAATGTACTCTACCCTAGAATATAACTTAATACTTGGGTCATCGAACCATGGGTGTAAGACCCCAACTTTTATGAATAAAAATGAATTTTCTATAAATATCATTTTTGAATATTATAGAATAAATTTGATATAATGTTATAGTTGTGGGTAATATTTATAAATTTTGTAAAGTACGCAAGTTGTTATATAATATTCGATTGGTCGGGGAATATTCATTTTAACAGGGAATATTCGCATTTACGGCAAGATAATCATTAGTGGACACCACAATGTAATTATTATTTGATTGAGAAAACGACAAAAATATTTTTTATGAAAATAACGGCGGAAGTTTTACCGTTAACTGTTGAAACACCCGGTGATAAAAGTACAAGAATACGCGTGGTTGCATAGTAGCACACATGTATTAATTATTGATGCTTACGTGAGAAGTCATTCAGTTTTATTCAATTATTGTCGATATTTTATATATTATTAAATCAATAATTGAGATGACAGAGTTATTAATATTATTATTTGCATTATTAACGATGTCTAGAAGTTCTGCTAATGAGAGGTTTGGTCACCTAATTGCGCGCCAATAGGGAGAAATCCTTATTGGAAAGCCCCCTCTTTCCTGGGAACGACCTGGTCGATTAATAGTGTGAATAATAATAATGATGATGAAGTTTTGTTTTATTAGTATTATTAATGTAATAAAACAGAAAAGCTTTTTATATAAAATAGAATACTTTTATAAAGTTATTCGCTTTTATTAGGCTAATAATAGTAAAATCTTTTATATAAAAAGAATACTTTTATAAAGTTATCTATTTTATTAGACAATAATTAGAATATATTATATTTTATTATGCGTAGTGTTTGTATAAAGGCCTCATATAGTGTTTGCATAGTAAAATCTTTTTAAAAGTTATTCGTTTTATTAGATTATAAATAGAATATATTATATTTTATTGTAAACCCAATCACGACCGTCTGCTTAAAGTAAATCGATCTGTCCTTCATGGATTAAGTTACTATTCACCAATTCTTCATAAATAGAAGCTCATTCCTTCATTATTTCTTACGAAATTCAATTTGAAACTCTAGAGAGAAAACGTAGAAAATTATTGTTCTATAATCTTGAGCGTATTTCTTTAGCGTTTAAGAAAGTTTCTGAGCGTAGTGCAAGTTTCTTCAAGTATATCCCATACTACCGTCGGAGTACTCTTCTTTATAAGGTAAGGGGTATTATTTTTTTATATTCATAAAGAGAACTTCACATTATTCCATTATTTATTATTCAGGTTGGAACATCACTGTCACATGCGTTTACGTCGGACTTCGGTTCCGCTCTTTATTATTTTGTTGGAATATCATGTTCATGCGTTTTACTTAACGGACTGATTCCGCTCTTTATTATTCTGTTGGAATATCCTGCTGCAGGCATTTTACGCCGGACCGATTCCGTTATTTATTATTCTATTGGAATAACTCGCCTATGTGAAGTACTGCATGCACGGTGATTTACATTGTTATTCCATTCTTTATTATTCTGTTGAAATATCCTCGCTTGCGTAGATATACACGACTGGTTCCGTTATTTATTATTCTGTTAGAATAACCTGTCTATGCGAAGTACCGGATGCATGGTAATTTTTTTTGTTATTCCATTCTTTATTATACTCAGTTGGTTAAAGTTTTGACTTCTATACTCCATGAAATTAGTGGAATATCCTTGATATTTACGCTTCATCCAGTATCCTTTCATAGAAATATTCTTCTGAGCATTCTTGAATTTTACTCTACAAAGAAGTATCATGTTGACAATTTAGACGTTATTAGTTCCTAGATAAATTAATTCTTGAACTTGATTTATTGAATTCTTATATCATTGTCATCATCCTCATGTTTATATTTTATTCATCTATGGCTTGTAGTGCATAGATGGACTTGGTATGATTATGACCAGGAATTATTCGGTATAATCATGACCGTAATGTTACAAATGATATGGTAAAAGTCCTCATTGGCCCATAGTACTTTGATGGACAGTTGTTGGCATAATCATGACCATTGATGAATACACGAATATCCTTGGCCCGTAGTGCATGGATAATTTATGGTTGTGATACTAATGAATATCCTTGGCTATAGTGCAGGGATGATGTGAATTATTTATTAAGCTGAGTACCAGCGATAAAAGTGATGAAAAATTTTTTAAATCATAAAAGATAGTAGATTTTATTCTCTATTTGACTCTTTTAATTGATTGCATGTTCCGCTGCAGTTAAACTTGATGTCTATTGTATTTTATCAGTTTAACATTGTTGAAGACTGTGACGCCCCCAAAATAGGTCCATTCCATCCAACCCATTCTGAGTCGCCAAATACATGATACAGAAACAACTACAACTTTATTAATACATTTGTCGTGCAAAATACGACAACACATAAACTGTGAGTTTAAATACAAATATTGTTTTCTAGACAATATCCACACTCAAATAAATCCTCATTATTGTACAGTATTTTACAGAATAGTGAGGACTACTAAAACAGCTATCTAGAACCATCACTCCACACCCCGACTAGTTCCTGCTATAATCTCGCATCCTGAGAAGAAAAAATGGAACAAAAGGAAAGGGTGAGCTCAACTAGCCCAGTAAAGAATGTTATGACTAAGATAATATAGAACAAATTATCGTTAGTCTTCAACAGGAAAAAACTCGATAGAATACAATAGACAACAAGTTTCGATCAATATTCGCAAATGAAAATAATAATTCATAAAAGAGTTACGTAGAGAATGAAATCTACTATAATCTATGAATTTATAGTCCATCATCAATATTTTATCCTCAGAACATCAATCAATATTCATCTCAAATCAAATATTCATCTTTGCACTACAGCCAAAGATATTCATCGATCGGTCATGTTCATCTCAACACTGCTCATCTTTGCACTAAAGGCCAAAGATATTCATCGATCGGTCATGTTCATCTCAACACTGCTCATCTTTGCACTACGCCCAAAGATATTCATAAGAAAATCAACCTTCTTTGCACTACAAAGCCAAAGATATTCAAGAATATCATCATTTAGGACCGAGGATGATGAAAATATTTTAAAGAAAACGAATCCAAAGAAACAAAAGAACAAGTATTATGGATTCGTACTTTAAACAATCCGAGTTCAAAATACTTCATAAATAATCATACCAAGTAAAATTCAAGAATGATCAAAACATGGATACAATCAAAGCTAGTATCCACAATAGATATTTTAGACGAAAAATAAAATTTAATTTTTTGTAAATAGTGTCGATTCGTGAATAAATAGTCAGATATCGTGAATAAAGTATAAGTATCGTGAATAAGAACTCACAACACCAAAAGATAGAAATTTCACAAAAAACATCATCACGCTTCGTGAATAGTACTCATGAATAAGAACTCATGAATAGTAACTTATGAATAAGAACTCCCAACATGAAAAGTTTCAAATTTGATAAAGATTTCCAACCAATATTTCTAAGATAATGATATTGAAGAAATAATATCATTTTCGAATAAAATAACATCCCTTACCTTGAAAGACAGTACTTCTAGTTGAAACACCGGATATAGGTTATGACTTGAACTTGCACCGTATAGCAATACTCAAAATACTCACAAGAATACGCTCGATAATATCGAGAGAGAAATAGAGTGAAAACTTCAATTTCTGGTGTGATTTTCAATTCTAACCTAAGCTCCCTATTTATAGGAAAATGCTTAGAACACCAAAGTAGAAAATTGAATATAATAATATTATTTATAAACAAAATTCCTTAGCCCACCTTTGAAATCTGATTTCAAATGCCATATAGACATGTTAAATGAGGTTCACAAACTCACCAAAAACGTTTTTCTCAAAATAATTAATTAAAACTCCCAAAAATCAATTATTTCGGAACTCCGAAACTTCAATAATTCATAACAAATATCCCTTTTATCAGAAAATTTGAATCTCACAAGTTTTTATAGGAAATTCAATTCTCTACAACTTTGCGTAAGAAAGTTTTTCCAAATTCCAAATGTAAATCGACCAAATTCACAAACGGGTGATTTTACAAAGCTATAATCAAATTTCACCAAGAAATGGGTCCACCAACACACAAAACATGTGTTAAACATTAACCCAACAAAAATACTCTTCCTCCTCATTTATTCATATATCCCATATTCATTGTAAAATATCACCATTAATATATTATTAAAATAATATATTTAAATGAATTATTTTATCGTAAAAGATAAAATATTAATTTTCAACAATTGTCACATTAAAAATTTTCTCCATCTATATCCACATAAAATCAATATTTTCCTCATCATATAAATCAATAATTAATTATTCACAAATAATATTACAGAATCACGATCTTGGCAACCAAAGCCGCTCCTCAGAAAAGAGGGCTTTCCAATAAGAATTTCTCCTCTTCTTGCGCCGCAATTAGGTGACCAAACCTCTCCTTTGATGAACTTTCTGTACATCGCCAATAATGTAATCTAATAATATTATTCGGATAATATGAATTATTGCTTTCGATAATGGAAAATACCGTGTAATGACAATTTATCAAAACAACAAATAATATAAAATATCAATGCAAAGAATTATTGAATCAATAAAATAAAATAATCGAATAAGAATTACATCGTAACAATTATTGAGTAAAGGCCTTCTTACGTAAGAATCAATAATTGGTGCAATACCGCAGTGCTTCTTGCTCAACAACGCCAGATTAGTGTGTTTTAACCACCGGGTATTCCAACAAGATAATTCTGTAATAACTACGCCGCTTATTTATAAATAAGTTATATTTGTCATTTTCTTCATCCAATCACTTTCCGCTATGGGGCCCACACAAGGTCAAGGGCCATTGCATTTAATATTCCCACAAAGATTTAATATTCCATGACCAAACGAATATTTCTCGACAATAATGAATATTTTATAACAACTTGATTATTCGAAATATTTACGTATTTTACCCATAACTAACCACATTAATCAAATCAACCCTTAATATTTCAAAATAATAAATAGAGAAAATTCCATTTTATTAAAAAAATTCGGGGTCTTACAACCTCCCTCCTTATATGAAATTTCGTCCTCGAAATCGACGTACGTATTCTGTGTTTTCAAAAGATAAGAATACCTCGCTTTCATTTTCGCTTTCTAACTCCAGTGTCATTTCCTCAATAAAGATGGTTTCTCCACAAAACTTTACCTTGTGGTATAACCTCGATACATAGGACATGTTCTTTCCTATCCAAGATCTTGACAGGTACCTCCTCGTACGTTAAGTTTTCGGCTATTTCGTCTGGTTCTAACTCAATGACGTGGTTCGGGTCGTCCACATATTTACGTAACATCAATACATTAAAAACGTTATGAACACGCCATTACTTGGCGGTAAAAGCGAGTCTATAGGCCATAGTTCCTATTCGATCGAGAATTTTAAATGGATTAATAAATCAAGGTTCGAGCTTTCCTCACCTCACCGATTCTCGCTTTTGAAATAACAACTTCTTGCCTCCTCCTTCTTCAAATTTATCAACTCCGGTGTGTAGCTTGAATGACTTTTAACTTTATCGATTAAAGTCGATTATACTCAGATATCATCACGCGGGTACCTAGAGTTTTCATCTCCATCTCTATTATTTGTAAATTATACGAAATTAGTCTTTGACAATATCGTACTCATACTTGATATCGATCTTCTACTCAACACGCCGCCTACCACGCTCGCTTTTCCAGGATGGCATGGTCGTAACATGTCTTTGAAATGAGTCTCCTCTTGAGTTCTTCAAGCTCTTCCCACATTCCTTGCTCCATTCGAATTTTGTATCTCTACGAAGTCAATGCGTTAATGGAATAGCGATTCGAGAATATCCTTCAACGAATCTCCGATAATAACCAACTAAGCCTGAAAGCTACGTATTTCGATTACCGACTTAGGTTGTTCTCAATCGTGACTCATATCCCAACCTTGGATAAGACGTTACAATGACACCTATCGCCTTTACTATCGCACGAATATGGTGTCCCCTACGGAGAGTCTGGCTTTGGTGTATTCCACAAAGGAAGTCACCAGATAAAGGCTCAGGTACCAAATTCTATAGTTGAATTTTTAACTCCTGAAGTTCAATAGGAGCCATTCGATATGAGATTTTAGAAATGAGTTTTGTACCGGGTTCAAATCGATACAAAATTTAATATCAGTCCTTGGGAGTAAACCAAGAATTTCTTCAGGAAATACGTCAGGAAAAATCAATAACAACAGGAAAATTATTCAAATCTGACGTGTCTTTATTCAAATCCATAACATGGACTAAGAAAACTTGACATCCGTAATAAACGAATGACTTCATGGCTTGATATGAAAATGTTTGACTACAATGGTTTGATTGCTTGAATTCAATAACAAAGTTGCTTAGGAATATGAAAACTAACAACCTTACGAAAAGTAATCAATTTTGGCATGATGAGTAGTTAACCTTAAAATCACATCAAAAGCAAATATCTCTATAGAAATAAGGTTAACGTGTAATGTGATAGTGCCAACCCAATCAAGCAAGATTTTTTAAACAACGGATGTAATGAAAGTTTCTCCTAACTGAGTTTCCATAAATAGGTCAAAGTCTAATTTCTCCGTAGTCAAGTTCAAACGCGTTGAGCGCAAGCAAGAGAGATAAAAGAATGGGTAGAATCGGTATCTAGTAAGGTATAAACTTCGCAAGAATTTATAATTAAATAACCTGCTAACTTCGTCGGGTTCCTCTCATTTTGACCGGTCACGACAAACGCTTCTTCCAGAACCGCTTGACTTTGACTTTTCTCGGGACATTCTTTTGAGTCACCATTCTACATTGGACTGGTTTCGATACCATACAATCTCGAAGCGATATGTCCTTCTTTTCCACAATTATAGCATACCTTAAACTGTTGTGGGCGCTTTGGGGGCGATATGTCCCTCTTCTTTCGCATTTGTAACATACGACCGGTGGTCGTTCTCTCCCTTAAACCGATTCTTGTCACCAAGACCGCTGCCTTCACATGGTCGTTGTTAAATCTCCTCTTTTAAAATCTCCTCCTCGACTCGCTTCTTCTATTTTCATGGCCACGATTACCACCGTAGTGGTTACCGCCTTTTGTCCGTATTCTTCTTTCTCCGCCGGTTATCGTTATTCGATGATCGCTATCTTCTAGATAATCCTCGGTTATGGTCCCTCGGTTGAACGTATCGTTATCTCGCCTAACCATCGAGCCTTGTTGACAACATCTGAATAGAGAGAAAATTTATGAGAATGAGATACTAACGATGCCGGGTTTCAAACCTCTCGTAAACATCTCAAGTCATACGCTCCTCATTCTCCACGTAATGAGGTGCAACTCGATAACTCTCGCGAACTTCGCCGCGTCTTTGACACCGCCATGTTATTCTCGCTTCTAGTCTAATAAACTCCACTTCCTTCATACGACGAATACTTTCGTGGAAGTACTTGTCATTGAACTATTTCAAACGCTCTCCATGACATACTTGAAAGGCAAATGGATGGGTACGCTTCACGATTCCCACCAAGAATCTGCCTCACGTTTACTAACATAAAAGTAGCGAATGGAACTTTCTCGTTCTCCGTGCATCCCAAGACATCGAATATCTTGGTAATTTGTTTGACCCATGTCTCGCCTTTTAATCGGATCCGCTTTTCCCGCACTCACGTGGTCCCAACTCTTTGAATCGCTGGCCGGTCAGCACCACCCGTGAATTACTATCATTTCTCCAAATTTTGAACACGAGTCTCCTCGTCGATTTTTGCATGAATCGCAAAAACTTCTAAACATCCCCTCGCTCATCATCTCGCCAAAGGGTGTTGTTCACGGGAGGTACATTGCCACTTATCGCACGCTCTCCTCGTTGGTAAAGACAGCATCTCCACGATCTCATTTACTCCACTATTAATATTCTCGATCGACATTCTCAAATCTCCGCTATAAAACAAGGGTTAATTAAGGAAATCAATATATCACATAATATCCATATATACCCACCAACTAACAAATAAGCTTAGGTAGGACACACTAGCGAAGGATTTACTCGTCTCTCTCCTCCTAGTTCTATTCCCCGATCTCCGCCAGAAATCTACTATAATCTATGAATTTAACAAATCCATCATCAATATTTTATCCTTGTAACATCAATCAATATTCATCTCAAATCAAATATTCATCTTTGCACTACGAAAGCCAAGATATTCATCACGCATCATGTTCATCTCAACACCTGTTCATCTTTGCACTAAAGGCCAAAGATATTCATCAGTCGGTCATGTTCATCTCAACACCTGTTCATCTTTGCACTACGGGCCAAAGATATTCATAAGAAAATCAACCTTCTTTGCACTACAATAAAAGATATTCAAGAAAATCATCATTTAGGACTGAGGATGATGAAAAATATTTTAAAGAAAACGAATCCAATGAAACAAAAGAACAAGTATTATGGATTCGTACTTTAAACAATCCGAGTTCAAAAATACTTCATAAATAATCATACTGAAGTAAAATTCAAGAATGATCAAAACATGGATACAATCAAAGCTAGTATCCACAATAGATATTTTAGACGAAAAATAAAAATTTAATTTTTGTGAATAATAATAGGTCGTATTCGTGAATAAAGGTCAGATATCGTGAATAAGGTCGTATACGTGAATAGTAACTCCGACACCAAAAGATAGAAATTTCACAAAAACATCATCATGCTTCGTGAATAGTACTCGTGAATAGTAACTCGTGAATAGTAACTCGTGAATAAGAACTTATGAATAAGAACCCCAACATGAAAAGTTTCAAATTTGATAAAGATTTCCAACCAATATTTCTAAGATAATGATATCAAGAAATAATATCATTTTCGAATAAAATAACATCCTTACCTTGAAAGACAAGATTTCTAGTTGAAACACCGGATATAGGTTATGACTTGAACTTGCATCAGATATGTGACGCCCCCAAAATAGGTATACATCACCTATTCGAGTTGTCAATACATGGTACGTAAACAACTACCACTTTATTATTACAACAAGAAAACTGTGAGTTTGAATACAAATATTATCTTCTAGACAATATCTATACTCAAATAAATCCTCATCACATTTATTGATACATTATTTTACAAAATGGTGAGGACTACTAAACAATCCTTTCTAAAACCTTCATTCCATACCCCCACTGCACTCGCTATATTCTCGCCTCCCGAAGAAGAAAAATGGAACAAAAAGGAAAAGGGTGAGCTCAACTAGCCCAAAGAAAGAATATTATGACTAAGATAATATACAACAAATTACCGTTAGTCTTCAATAGGGAAAAATCTAATAGAATACAATAGACAACAAATTTTAAATCAATATTCGCAATGAAATAATAATTTATTAGAAGAGTTAAGTAGAGAATGCAAACTACTATCTTCTATGTATGAATTTAAAAGTTCATCGCTCATCTTTTATCCTCGTAACATCAATCAATATACATCCGAATCAAATATTCATCTTTGCACTACAGCCAAAGATATTCATCATTAATCATGTTCATCTAAACACTGCTCATCTTTGCACTACTACCAAAGATATTCTTCAAAAATCATTCATCTTTGCACTACAGCCAAAGATATTCAATAATATCATCATTTAAGACCGAGGATGATAAAAATATTTTTAAAGAAACGAATCCAAAGGAAACAAAATGACAAGGATTAAGGATTAAGGATTCGTACTTTGTTTTATCCATGTTCAAAAATACCTCAAAAATAATCATAGTGGTGTAAAATTCAAGAATGATCAAAACATGGATACAATCAAAGCTAGTATCCGAATAGATATTTTGGACAAAAAGAAGAAATTTTATTTTTCTATTGAATAGTGTCGATATCGTGAATAGTAACTCTGACACCAAAAGATAGAAATTTCCCAAAAAAACATCTTCACGCTTCACTTAATAGTACTGCTGTGAATAAGAATCTCGTGAATAAGAACTCATGAATAGTAACTCGTGAATAAGAACTCATGAATAGTAACCCCTACATGGAAAAGTTCCAAATTTGATAAAAAGTTTCAACCAATATTTCAAAGATAATGATATTGAAGAAATAATATCATTTGAGAAGAAAATAACATCCCTTACCTCGAAAGATTAAGACTTCTAGTATTGAATAACGGGTATAGTAGTCTTTGAAGGAACTTGCACCGCCTAACAATACTCAAAGTATACTCAAAATACTCACAAGAATACGCCGATAATATAGAGAGAAAACTTCAGCTTAAATGTGTGATTTTAATTCTAACCCAAGACCCTATTTATAAGAAAAATGCTTGTAACACCAAAAGCAGTAAAATTTAATACAATATTATTATTTATAATAAAATTTCATACGCCAACCTTCCAAGAACTGAATTCAGCTCATTCAACCCACATGTGTAACACACCATAATGAAAAAACATTTTCTAATTTTAAATATTTTAAACTTCCAAAATCAATTATTTTGAGCTTTAACTTCAATAATTCATAATAAATAGCCATTTCATCAGAAAATTCGAATCTTGCGAGTTTTTATAGGAAATTCAATTCTCTACAACTTTACAGAAGAAAGTTTTTTCAAATTCCAAATAGAAATTGACCGAAATCCACAAACGGACGATTTTACAGGATATAATCAAATTTCAGTCAATAAATGGGGTCCACCAACATGTTTAACATGTTTTAAACATTTATTGTAACAAAAATACTCTTTCTCCTCGTATACTCATATATCCCACATTCGTTGTAAAAATATCACCATTATTATATTATTAAAATATAATAATATATTTAAATGAATTATTTTATCAGAAAAAGATAAAATTTCAATTTTCAATAATTGTCACATTAAAATTTTTCTCCATCTATATCCACATAAAATTAATATTTTCCTCATCATATGAATCAATAATTAATTATTCACAAATAATATTATGTAATCACAATATCGACAACCGAGCGGCTCCCTGTGAAGAGGGGCTTTCCAATAAGAATTTCTTCTTCATCGCACGCAATTAGGTGACCAAACCTCTCCTTAGATGTAACTTTCTAGACATTGCCAATAATGTTATCTAATAATATTATTCAGATAATATGAATTATTGCTTCGATAATGAAAAATATTGTGTAATGACAATTATCAAACAATGAAAGAATATAAAATATCAACGCAAAGAATTATTAACTCAATAAAAAATATCGAATAAAGAATTATCGTAACCATTATTGAGTAGTGCTTTCTTCACGTAAGAATCAATAATTGGTGCAATACTGTCTCGCCATCGTGTTTTTAACCACCGGGTATTTTCACAAAGATTAATTGAATAACCACGCCTGCTTATTTTTAAACCACTTATATTTGTCGCTTTCTTCATTCAATCGCTTTCCAGCATGGGCCCACACATGGTCAAGCGTTGTTATTTAATATTCCCGACAAGACGAATATTCCACGACCAAACGAATATTCCCCGACAACAATTAATATTTTATAACCACTTGCTTATTTTGAAGTATTTATGTATTTTATTTTACCCCTAACTATCCACATTAATCAAATCAACCCTTACTATATTAAAATAATAAAAGGAAAATTAAATTTCATTAATAATAAGTTGGGGTCTTACAACCTCCCTCCTTATGAAATTTCATCCTCGAAATTGACGTGACGTACTGTGTGTTTCAAAAGGTGAGGATACCTCGCTTTCATTTCCGCTTTCCAATTCCTGTGTCATTTCCCCTATAGCATGATTCCTCCACAAAACTTTTAACTTGTGGTATGACCTTTCATGGCGTAGGACATGCTCCTTCCTAACCAAAATCTTGACAGTACCTCCTCATACGTTAAGTCTTCTATCTATCTTGTCCTGGTTTAACTCTATAACGTGGTTCGTGTCTTTCACATATTTACGAAGCACGTATATGTGAAACACATTATGAACACGAGACATACTTTCGAGGTAACGCGAGTCTATAGGCTACATTTCCTACTCGGTCAAGAATTTGAAATGGACCAATAAATCGTGGATTGAGCTTTCTCTCTCTTCCCAAATCTTGTAACTCCCTTCCATGGAGCAACTCGCATGAATAATACATGATCCCTACACTAAATTCCACGTCCTTTCGATGAAGATCCGCATAACTCTTTTGTCGATCTTGTGCCGCTTTTGTATACGTTTTGAATCATTTGGATCTTTTCCGTAGTCATACGTATCAACTCTCTCAGTCCCTACAAAGGTTGCTTCACCCACCTCATCCCAACATACCTGGAGAAGCGACACTTTCGTCCATAAAATGCTTCGTAGAGCTACACCTATACTTGCACTCGATAACTGTTGTTGTAGGAGAATTCCACCAATGGTAAATACTTATCCCAACCGCCTTGAAGTCTAGGACACAAAGTCTTAATAAATCTTCAAGATTTTGAATAGTCCTTTCGATTGTCCGTCTGCTTTGAGGATGGTATACGCCGAATCAATCGTAAATCCGCTCCCATAGCTTTTTGCAAGCTAACCCAAAATCTTGAAGTGAATCTTGGTTCACGATCCAAAACTATGGATACAGTGCATGCCATGCAACCTCACAATCTCATTCACGTATATACTAAAAAGCGCTCAAGTGAATAAGTCTCCGTGTCGGCAAGAAATGAGCGGACTTGGTTAATCTATCAATAATAACCCAAATAGCATTGATGCCTCGAGAAATCGTAGGAAGACCCGTAATTAATCCATGGTAATGTGTTCCCACATCCATTTCGAAATCTCAAGTAGTTGCAACGGACCCTTAGGTACTAGATGCTCCGCCTTTACACGCCGACAAGTTAAACACATCGAGATAAACTTTGCAATCTCTCTCTTCATATTGTTCCACCAAAATGTATGTCAAGATCACGATACATTTTAGTACTTCCGGATGGATTGCAAATGGTGTATTGTGTGCCTCCATCATAATCTTGTACTTCAAATCGTAGTCGTTAGGAACACAAAGTCTAGAGTGGACTCAAGTATTCCTTCTTCATCAATTCTCGCCTCCAATAGCTCCTTCTTGTACTTTCTTCTTCTTCATACGATCGCCCCGGCCCAGGGCTCGAGTAACCTTAACTTTTTCTATTAAAGTTGGCTCTCTATCGTATACTTGACATCATCGCACTCGTTCCTCGCATATGATCTTCTACTCAACGCGTCACCTACCACGTTCGCTTTTCTAGGATGGTATTGAATAGTGTGGTCGTAGTCTTTTCAATAGCTCGAGCCAACGCCTCTGCCACAGCATGTTGAGTTCTTTTTAGTGAAGAAATATTTAAGGCTTTTATGGTCCGAATATATCTCCACTTTCTCCCATATAGATAGTGCCTCCATATCTTTAAGCGCGAAAACGATCACCGCTAACTCTAGATCATGAGTAGGATAATTCCTCTCATACTCTTTTAAGTTGTCGCGAGGCATAGGCTATGACTTTCCCACGTTGCATGAGAACACATCCTAACCCTTTGCACAAGCATCGTTGAGATAACAAATCCATCCGAACCGGATGGTATTGTTAAACAAAAGTCAAATAAGTCTCCTCTTAAGCTCTTGAAACTCTTCTCGCATTCTTCGCTCCAAACGAATTTTGCATCCTTCCGAAGTTAGCCGAAGTTAATGGAGTAGCGATTCGAGAAAACCTTCCACGAATCTCCGATAATAACCAAATAAGCCCAAAAAGCTATGTACTTCATCCAATCGACTTGGTTGCTCTAACTTTGTATTGCTTCAATCTTCACGGATCAACAGATACTCCATGTTTCGACACCACGTTCCCAAGGAATGCTACTTCCTCAAGCCGTAACTCGCATTTTTTTCAATTTGGCATATAGTTTGTTTTCACGAAGCCTTTGGAGTACCAAATTTTCAAATGGTGCTCATGATCTTCACGACTTTTGGAATATATAAGGATGTCATCAATAAAGACAACAACAAAGCCGATCCAAATATTCCTTGAATACTCGGGCTCATCATATCCATGAAAGTCATAGAAGCATTAGTCATCCGAAAGACATGACTAAGAATTCATAATGCCCGCATCGAGTTCTAAAGCGCGTCTTTGGAATATCCTCGCCTCTAATCTTCACCGATGATATCCGAATGAAGATCGATTTTTGAAAAGAATTGTGCCCTCAGAATCGGGTCAAACAAGTCATCAATACGAGGTAGAGGATACCTATTCTTGATGGTGACATGGTTCAATTCCCGATAATCAATACAAAGTCGCATACTCCGTCTTTCTTCTTTACAAATAAAATAGGAGCACCCCAAGGAGATGTACTAGATCGAATGAAACCGATGTCCAACAATTCCTCGTAGTTGGACCTTTAACTCCTAAAGTTCAATAGAGCCATTCGATATGGGGTTTTAGAAATGGGCTTTGTACCGGGTTCAAGATCAATAAAGAATTCAACTTCACGCTACGGGGTAGACCGGAAGTTCTTCTGAAATACGTCGGAAAGTCAATAACAACAGAATATTATTCAAATTTGACGTGTCTTTATTCAAATCCATAACATGGGCTAAGAAAGCTTGACATCCATTTTTCAATAAACGAATAGCTTTATGATTGGATATGACATTGATTGATTTTAATGGTTTAGTTGCTTAAATTGCATAAACAGTTTGGTTAGAATATGAAAACTAACAACCTTACGAAAACAATCAATTTTGGCATGATGAGTAGTTAACCAATCAATCCCTAAAATCACATCAAAAGCAAGTATCTTTAAAGAGATAAGGTCAATGTAAGGTGATGGTGCCAACTTGAATCAAACAAGATTTATAAACAATGGATGTGATGAAAGTTTCTCCTAACGGAGTTTCCACAGATAGGTCAAAGTCTAATTTCTCCTGAGTCAAGTTTAAACGTTGAGCACATGCAGGAGAGATAAATGAATGGGTAAAGACCCCAGATCAAGTAAGGTATAAACTTCGAAGAATTTATAAATAGCTTACCGTGATCACCTCGTTTGGTTTCTCGATTATGACCAAATCACAACAAACGCTTCTTCCTAATCGTTGACTTTGACTTTTCTCGGGATGTTTTTGAGTCACCGTCCCCGCCTGAACTAGGTTTCGCCATCGCATAATCTCGAGCGATATGTCCTTCCTTTCCATAATTATAGCATACCTTGAATCTGTTGTGGGCGCTTTGGACCGATATGTCCTCTTTTCCGCATTTGTAACATATGATCGGTGGTCGTTCTCCTCCCTTAGAACCGATTCTTGTCACCAGACCGCTGTCGTCTTCATACGGTTATTGTTAAATCTCCTCTTTTAAAATCTCCTCTCGACTCGCTTTTCTATTTTCATGGCTATGATTACCACCAGAGTGGTTACCATTTTTGTCCGTCTGCTTTCTCTCCATTTGGTTATCATTATTCTTGCTGATCGCTATCTCGGCACGATCCTCGGTTGTGGTCCTCACCGACCGTATTTCGTTATCTCGCTTCTAATAATTGAGCCCATTTACAATATCTCGAATAGAGAGAAAATTTATGAGAAATGAGATATTGACGTATCTTAGGTTTCAAACCTCTAAGAAACATCCGCGTCATACGCTCCTCATTCTCCACCAAATGAGGTGCAAACCTCGATAACTCTCGCAAACTTTGCCTCGTCTTCGAGACACCGCCATGTTGTTCTCTTCTCCGCCTAATAAACTCCACTTCCTTCATATAGACGAACACTTTCGTGAAAGTATTTGTCATTAAATAGTTTCAAACGCCTCCCAAGATATGCCGAGTGCAAGGTACCGGATGGGTACGCTTCACGATCTCCCACCAAGAGTCTCGCCTCACCACGGAACATAAAGGTGGCGAATGGAACCTTCGTTCTCTTCCGCATCCCAAGACATCGAATATCTTGGTAATTTGCTTGACCCATGTTTCCGCCATGATCGGATCCGCTTTCCCTTAAATTCGGTGGTCCCAACTCTTTGAATCGCTTGGTGTGACAACCCGTGAATTGCTATCATTTCCTCCTGTATTTTGAACACGAGTCTCCTCGTCGATTTTGCATGAACTGCAAAAAGCTTCTAAACATCCCCTCGCTCATCATCTCGCCAAAGGGTGTTGTTCACAGGGAGGAACATTGCCAGTCTGTTGTATGTTCTCCTCGTTGGTGAGTACAGCGCTCTCCACGGTCTCATTTCCATTGTTAATATTCTCACCGACATTCTCAAATACCGCCATAAAACAAGGGTTAATTAAGAAATCAATATATCACATAATATCCTTATATATCGACCAACTAAAAAAAATAAGCTTAGGTAGGACACACTAAGCAAAGGATTTACTCGCCTCTCTCCTCCTAGTTCTATTCCTCGATCTCCGCTTGAGATCATATCCCTAAGCTCGATACCAACTGTGACGCCCCCAAAATAGGTATACATCACCTATTCTCGAGTTGTCACAATATACGGCGTGTAAACAACTACCACTTTATTATTACAACAAGAAAAAGCGTGAGTTTGAATACAAATATTATCTTCTGATAATATCTATACTCAAATAAATCCTCATCACATTTATTGATACATTATTTTACAAAAAATGGTGAGGACTACTAAACAATCCTTTCTAAAACCTTCATTCCATACCCCCACTGCATACTCGCTATATTCTCGCCTCCCGAGAAGAAAATGGAACAAAAGGAAAAGGGTGAGCTCAACTAGCCCAAGAAAGAATATTATGACTAAGATAATATACAACAAATTACCATTAGTCTTCAACAGGAAAAATCTAATAGAATAATACAATAGACAACAAATTTTAAATCAATATTCGCAATGAAAATAATAATTCATTAGAAGAGTTAAGTAGAGAATGCAAACTACTATCTTCTATGTATGAATTTAAAAGTTCATCGCCTATCTTTTATCCTCAGAACATCAATCAATATACATCTCGAATCAAATATTCATCTTTGCACTACAGCCAAAGATATTCATCATTAGTCATGTTCATCTAAACACTGCTCATCTTTGCACTACTACGGCGAAAGATATTCTTCAAAATCATTCATCTTTGCACTACGTGCCAAAGATATTCAATAATATCATCATTTAAGATCGAGGATGATGAAAATATTTTTAAAGAAACGAATCCAAAGAAACAAAATGACAAGGATTAAGGATTAAGGATTCGTACTTTGTTTTATCCATGTTCAAAAAATACCTCAAAAATAATCATAGTGGTGTAAAATTCAAGAATGATCAAAACATGGATACAATCAAAGCTAGTATCCGTAATAGATATTTTGGACAAAAAGAAGAAATTTTATTTTTCTATGAATAGTCTCAAGATATCGTGAATAGTGCCGATATCGTGAATAGTAAATCTCAACACCAAAAGATAGAAATTTCCCAAAAAACATCTTCACGCTTACTGAATAGTACTCGTGAATAAGAATCGTGAATAAGAACTCATGAATAGTAACTCGTGAATAAGAACTCATGAATAGTAACCCTTGCATGGAAAAGTTCCAAATTTGATAAAAAGTTTCAACCAATATTTCAAAGATAATGATATTGAAGAAATAATATCATTTGAGAAAAAATAACATCCCTTACCTCGAAAGATTAAGACTTCTAAATTTGGAATCTACCTGGGTATAGTCTTTGAAGGGAACTTCAACCGCCTAACAATACTCAAAGTATACTCAAAATACTCACAAGAATACGCTTGATAATATAGAGAGAAAACTTCAGCTTAGTGTGATTTTCAATTCTAACCTAAGCACCCTATTTATAGGAAAATGCTTAGAACACCAAAGCGAAAAATTTAATACAATATTATTATTTATAATAAAATTTCATATACTAACCTTCCAAGAACTGAATTCAGCTCATTCAACCCACATGTAACACACCATAATGAAAAAACGTTTTCTAATTTTAAATATTTTAAACTTCCAAAAATCAATTATTTGAAGCTTCTAACTTCAATAATTCATAATAAATAGCCCTTTCATCGAAAAATTCGAATCTCTCAAGTTTTTATAGGAAATTCAATTCTCTACAACTGCGCGTAAGAAAGTTTTTCCAAATTCCAAATAGAAATTGATTGAAATCTACAAACCAAGCGATTTTACAAAGCTATAATCAAATTTCACTATAAATGGGGTCCACCAACATGTTTAACATGTTTTAAACATTTATTGCAACAAAAATACTCTTCCTCCTCGTATACTCATATATCCCACATTCGTTGTATAAATATCATCATTATTATATTATTAAAATATAATAATATATTTAAATGAATTATTTTATCGTAAAAAGGTAAAATTTCAATTTTCAACAATTGTCACATTAAAATTTTTCTCCATCTATATCCATATAAAATTAATATTTTCCTCATCATATGAATCAATAATTAATTATTCATAAATAATATTATGAAATCACAATATTGACAAACCGCATAGCCCAGGAAAGAGGGGGCTTTCCAATAAGAATTTCTTCTTACTTGGCGCCGCAATTAGGTGACCAAACCTCTCCTTAGATGTAACTTTCTAGACATTGCCAATAATGTTATCTAATAATATTATTCGATAATATGAATTATTGCTTCGATAATGAAAAATATTGTGTAATGACAATTATCAAACAACAAAGAATATAAAATATCAACGCAAAGAATTATTAACTCAATAAAATATCGAATAAAGAATTATCGTAACCATTATCGAGTAGTGCCTTCACGTAAGAATCAATAATTGGTGCAATACTGCAAATCCATCGTGTGTTTTAATCATCCGGGTATTTTAACAAAGATAATATGATGAATAACCACGCCGTTATTATTTAAACCACTTATATTTGTCGCTTTCTTCATCCATCACTTTCCGTTATCGGAAGCCACACATGGTACGGTGCTACCGTCGCATTTAATATTCTCCGACAAGATTTAATATTCCACGACCAAACGAATATTCCCAAACAACAATGAATATTTTATAACCACTTGCTTATTTTGAAGTATTTGCATGATTTTACCCCTAACTATCCACATTAATCAAATCAACCCTTACTATTTTAAAATAATAAATAGAGAAAATTAAATTTCATTAATAATAAGTTGGGGTCTTCTACAAGATATAGCAATACTCAAAATACTCACAAGAATACGCTCGATAATATCGAGAGAGAAATAGAGAGAAAACTTCAATTTTTGGTGTGATTTTCAATTCTAACCTAAGCTCCCTATTTATAGGAAAATGCTTAGAACACCAAAGTAGAAAATTGAATATAATAATATTATTTATAAACAAAATTCCTTAGCCCACCTTTGAAATCTGATTTCACCATAATAAGACATATTAAATGAGGTTCACAAACTCACAAAAACGTTTTTCTCAAAATAATTAATTAAAACTCCCAAAAATCAATTATTTCGGAACTCCGAAACTTAAATAATTCATAACAAATATCCCTTTTATCGGAAAATTTGAATCTCACGAGTTTTAATAGGAAATTCAATTCTCTACAACTTTACAGAAGAATGTTTTTCCAAATTCCAAACAGAAATTGACCAAAATTCACAAACGGGTGATTTTACAGGCTATAATCAAATTTCAGTCAAGAAATGAGTCCACCAACACACAAAACATGTGTTAAACATTTAATCCAACAAAAATACTCTTCCTCCTCATTTATTCATATATCCCATATTCATTGTAAAAATATCACCACTAATATATTATTAAAATAATATATTTAAATAAATTATTTTATCAGAAAAAGATAAAATATTAATTTTCAACAATTGTCACATTAAAAATTTTCTCCATCTATATCCACATAAAATCAATATTTTCCTCATCGTATAAATCAATAATTAATTATTCACAAATAATATTACAGAATCACAATCTTGCAAACAACCAGTAGCTTCTGTGAAAGAGGTGGCTTTCCAATATGAATTTCTCCTTACTGGCGCGCAATTAGGTGACCAAACCTCTCCTTAGACAGAACTTTCTAGATATTGCCAATAATGTTATCTAATAATATTATTCAGATAATATGAATTATTGCTTCGATAATGGAAAATACTGTGTAATGACAATTTATTGAAACAACAGTAATATAAAGAGAGTTACTCCCTCCGTCCCATGATAAAAGTCCTTATTACTATTTTGGGTAGTCCCATCCTTTAATAACCAAATTTTTACACATATTTTCCTATTATACCCGTAGCATTAAATATCTCATACTTTTCTTATTCTAATTCTCTCTCCATATTTAATGACATTATTATAAGCAATTTTATCATTTTATTCATCTTTTTAATATGCGTGAAAAGTCTACCAGGACTTTTATCCTAGGACGGAGGGAGTATTAATTTCATTAATAAATTAATAATTTATTAATTTAAAGTGTGTTTTTTTATTTGGTGAACATAAATTTAATTATATTAAAATTATTATATTTTATTAATGTCTATATATCAATGCGTGATTATTGAATTAATAAAATAAAATCTTGAATAAGTAATTATCTGTAACAATTATTGAGTAGTGTCTTCACGTAAGAATCAATAATTGGTGCAATACTGCAAATCTTCTTGTTCAACGCGCGATTAGTGTGTTTTAACCACCGGTATTCCAACAAGATTAATTCAGTAATAACTACGCCGTTATTTATAAACAACTTATATTTGTCATTTTCTTCATCCAATCACTTTCCGCTATGGGGCCCACATAAGGTCGCTACTTGTCAGTATTTAATATTCCCCGACAAAGATCGAATATTCCATGACCAAACGAATATTTCTCGAAATAATAATGAATATTTTATAACAACTTGCTTATTCGAAATATTTACGTATTTTACCCATAACTAACCACATTAATCAAATCAACCTTACTATTTCAAAATAATAAATAGAGAAAATTCCATTTTATTAAAAATATTCGGGGTCTTACAAAGACTAATGATAATTTATTCTGCATTATCTTAGTCATAATATTTTTTCTTGGGCTAGTTGAGCTCACCCTTTCTTTCACCGTTCTCTTCAAAGAATAAGAACGTGGTGGGACTAGTCGGGGGAAAGGAGTGATTTTATCCGGATGATAAGATTAGTAGTCCTCACTATTCTCGTTAAATAGTGTGACAATAAATGTAATGAGAACTTATTCGAGAGTGGATATTGTCTAAAAGACAATATTTGTATTAAAACTCACGACTTTCTTATCAGATATTTAAAGATTGTATTTGTATTACGTACCATATATTTGGCGACTCGTAATAGGTGATGTATACCTATTTTGGGGGCGTCACGATTAATATCAAAGCTTAGGGATATGATCCCTAAATGAGATGTGAGACAAGAACTAGGAGGTGAGAGATCGGGAATTCCTTCGCTAGTATGACCTACCTAAGTCTATTTGATATTTAATTGGTCTCACGAGTATAGGGATAATATTTGATATGTTAATTAACCCTTGTTTTGTGGCGGTGTTTGAAAATGGCATCCGAGAATGTTGAGAACATCAATGGAGCACGTGAGACCGCTGAGTCTCCACGGATCAATAATCGTGGATAATGTGCATCAGGAAGGCAACAATCCTCAGGCAAACAACAACACTGACCAGATGATGAACGATGGAATATTCAGAGGATTTATGCAATTCATGCAACATCAGGCTAGAGCGGCTCCTGTACAAAATGCAGGTGGAAACACTGGCAACTCTCGGACGGTCACCGCTAAGCAGTTCAAGGAACTGGGACCACCAGAGTTTTTTGGAGAGCCAAAACCACTTAAGGCGGAGACGTGGATAAAGCAGATCTGCAAGATATTTGATGTTTTGGGATGCTCCAAGAAGCAAAAGGTTCCCTCTGCCACCTTCATGTTACGTGCAAAGGCAGATTACTTGTGGGAATCTGTAAAACGTACTCAACCTGCCGCACTGAAGATATCTTGGGAAAAGTTTCAAAAATTGTTGAACGACAAGTACTTTCTCGAAAGTATTCGTCACATGAAAGAGGTAGAGTTCATTTAACTGGAGCAAAACAACATGACCGTGTCGCAGTATGAAGCCAAGTTTGTCTAGTTGTCCCAATTTGCATCCCATTTGGTTGATAATGAGGAGAGAATGACGCGAATGTTTCTAAGAGGTTTGAAACCTGAGATACGTCAATATCTTATCTCTCATAAGCTGTGTTTGTATTCAGATGTTGTTAATAGGGCTCAGTTATTGGAGCGCGATAATGAGTCAACCCAACCAAAAGAGAGCAGCCGACAAAATGATAATACTAGTGATAGCAGTCATCGAAGCGGTGACAATAAGCGTGGAGGGAATCAACATGCCAGAAATGGTAACCACTTCGGTGGTAATCATGGCTAAAATAATAAGAATGGACATTTCAAGAAGAGGAGATTCAACAATGATGGAAAGACGTCAGCACCAGCACCCGTTATTAAGGAAGGAGAACGACCACCTATCATATGCTTCAAATGCGGAGGGGGGGACATATCAGTCCAAACTACGCGATGCCGTCCAAAGCATGTTATAATTGTGGAAGAGAAGGTCACCCAGCCTGATTTTGTCATTCACCGAAGACAAGTTTAGCTAGGATGGAGGCACCAAAGGACGCCTCTGAAAAGTCAAAGCCAAGAAGGTAAGTGAGGAGGCGTTTGTCGTGACCTCCCGTAAAGCAAGGAACCCGAATGAGGTCATCATGGGTAAGCTTATCATAAACTCTAGCGAAATATATACTTTATTTGATACCGGTTCTACCCATTCCTTTATTTCTCCTACTTACGCTCAACGTTTAAATTTGACTCCGGAGAAATTGGACTTTGACTTATCTGTTGAAACTCCGTTGGGAGAAACCTTCATTACATCCACTGTTTATAAGTCTTGTTTGGTTCAAATCGGTACCCTCACATTACCTGTCGATCTTATTTCATTGAAAATACTTGCATTTGATGTAATTCTAGGGATTGATTGGTTAACTACTCATCGTGCAAAAATTGATTATTTTCGTAAGGTTGTTAGCCTTCATATTCCTAATCAACCTATTATGAAAATTCAAACAACCAAACCATTAAAATTAATCACTGTCATCTCAAGCCATAAAACTATTCGTTTATTGAAAAATAGATGTCAAGCTTTCTTAACTCATGTCACGGATCTAAACAAAAATACATCAGTTTTGAATGATATTTCTATTGTTAATAAATTTCCTAACGTATTCCTTGAAGAACTTCCTGGCCTACCCCCAGAGCATGAAATTAAATTTTGTATCGACCTTGAACCTGGTACAAAACCTATTTCCAAAGCTCCATATCGAATGGCTCCTATTGAACTTCAGGAGTTAAAGACCAAACTGCAGGAATTGTTAGACATCGGTTTCATTCGTCCTAGTACTTCTCCTTGGGGTGCTCCTATTCTATTCGTGAAGAAGAAAGATGGGAGTATGCGACTTTGTATTGATTATCGGGAGTTGAATCATGTCACCATCCAAAATAGGTACCCATTGTCGCGTATTAATGACCTATTTGACCAGTTGCAAGGCGCCAAATTCTTTCCAAAGATTGATCTTCGTTCCGGATATCATCAATTGAAGATTAGAACCGATGACATTCCAAAGACGGCTTTCAGAACTCGGTATGGGCATTATGAATTCCTAGTCATGTCTTTTTGATTGACTAATGCTCCTGCTGCCTTTATGGATATGATGAACCGAGTATTCAAAGAATATTTGGATCACTTTGTGGTCGTCTTTATTAATGACATCCTTATTTATTCCAAAAGTCGTGAAGATCATGAGCAACACTTGAGGATGATACTCCAAAAGCTTCGTGAATATAAGCTTTATGCCAAGTTGAAGAAATGCGAGTTCTGGCTTGAGGAAGTAGCATTCCTTGGGCACATGGTATCAAGTCATGGAATATCTGTTGACCCAGCAAAGATTGAAGCTATTCAAAGCTGGGAGCAACCTAAATCAGTGAATGAAGTACGTAGCTTTCTCAGTTTAGCTGGTTAAAGATATAAAATTTGGTTGGAGTGAAGAATGCGAGAAGAGTTTTCAAGAACTCAAGAGGAGGCTCATTTCAGCACATGTTCTGACAATACCATTTGGCTCGGAGGGATTTGTCATCTACAGTGATGTTTCGGGCAAAGGGTTAGGATGTGTTCTCATGCAACATGGGAAAGTCATAGCCTATGCCTCTCAACAACTCAAAGAATATGAGAGAAATTATCCTACTCATGATCTAGAGTTGGTAGCTGTTGTCTTCGCACTTAAAATTTGGAGGCATTACTTGTATGGGGAGAAAGTGAAGATCTTTATGGATCATAAAAGCATCAAATATTTCTTCACTCAAAAGGAACTAAACATGCGACGGCGACGTTGGCTTGAACTGTTGAAAGATTATGATCATACCATCCAATACCATCCTAGAAAAGCGAACGTGGTAGGTATGATTTATTGAGTAGAAGATCATATCGGCACGAAAAGCGATATTGTTAATCTGAGGCCCATTTTGTATGACTTGCAAAGGATGGAGATAGAGATAAAGACTCAGGGACCCAAGTGATGATGGCGAATATACTGAGTGAACCGACTTTAATCGATAAAGTTAAAATTCGCTTTCAAGCTATAGACACGAGTGATGCATATGAGGAAGAAAGTAGAAGAAGGTCTTATATCCGGAGCAAGAATCGATGAAGAAGGAATACTTTGAGTCAACTCCAGACTTTGTGTTCCTAACGACCTTGAGTTAAAGTATAAAATCATGATGGAGGCACACAACACACCGTTTGCAATCCATCTTGGGAGTACTAAAAGGTATCATTATCTTCGACATACATTTTGGTGGGGCAATATGAAGAGAGAGATAATATTTGTTTATCTCAAGGTGTCTAACGTGTCAACGAGTCGAAGATTTTACATCAAGTACCAAAAGGTCCATCAGAACCACTTGAAATTCCGGAAAGGAAGTGGGAGCACATTACCATGGATTTTGTTCTTTGGTCTTCCCAAGGTTTCTCGGGTATAGATGCAATTTAGGTCATTGTTGATAGATTGACCAAGTCCGCTCATTTCTTACCTATACGAGAAACTTATACACTTGAACGTCTTCGCTCAGATGTATATAAACGAGATTGTAAGATCGCATGGTATGCCAAATCCATAGTTTTTGATCGAGACCCAAGATTCACTTCACGATTTTGGGTTAGTTTGCAAAAAGCTATGGGCACAGATTTACGATTTAGTTTGGCTTATCATCCTCAGACGGACGGACAATCAGATAGGACTATTCAAACTCTTGAAGATTTATTAAGACTCCGTGTCCTTGACTTCAAGGGAAGTTGGGACAAGTTCTTACCATTGGTGGAGTTTTCCTACAACAACAGTTATCAAGCAAGTATTGGCATGGCTCCATTCGAGGTGTTGTATGGAAGAAAGTGTCATTCTCCAGTATACTGGGATGAGGTGGGTGAAGCAACGTTGTTGGGACCGGAGTTGGTACGTATGACTACGAAAAAGATTCAAACGATCCGATAACGTATAAAAACCTCACAAGACCGACAAAAGAGTTATGCTGATCTTCATCAAAAGGACGTGGAATTCGATATTGGAGATCATGTGTTGTTACGTGTTGCTCCATGGAAATGAGTTACGAGATTTGGAAAGAGATGAAAGCTCAATCCTCGATTCATTGGCCCATTTTTAATCCTTGATCAAGTAGGAACTGTAGCCTATAGACTTGTTTTACCGCCAAGTATGTCTCGTGGTCATAACGTTTTTCATATATCCATGTTACGTAAATATGTGAAAGACCCAAACTGTAAGACCCCGAATTTTTTTTTTAATAAAATGGAATTTCCTCTATTTATTATTTTGAAATAGTAAGGGTTGATTTGATTAATGTGGATAGTTATGGGTAAAATACGCAAATATTTCGAATAAGCAAGTGGTTATAAAATATTCATTATTGTCGGGGAATATTCGTTTGGTCGTGGAATATTCGTGATCGTTTGGGGAATATTCGACGACGCCGCAAGTTTTTTTATGGGCCCCATAACCGAAAGCGATTGGATGAAGAAAATGACAAATATAAGTTGTTTATAAATAATCTGGCGTAGTTGTTACATTTAATATGTTGAATACCCTAATTGTTAAAACACACTAATACGCCGTTGTTGAACAAGAAGACACCAGATGCACCAATTATTGATTCTTATTTAAGAAGGCACTACTCAATAATGGTTACGTAATTATTTATTCAAGATTTTTATTGATTCAATAATTGTTGCATTGATATTTTATATTCTTCGTTGTTTTAATAATTGTCATTACACAAGATTTTTCATTATCGAAGCAATAATTCATATTATCCGAATAATATTATTAGATAACATTATTGGCAATGTCTAGAAAGTTCTGCTAAGGAGAGGTTTGGTCACCTAATTGCATGGCGCCACCAAGAAGGAGAAATTCTTATTGAAAGCCCCTCTTTCCTGAACGGCACCGTCATGAAAGTAATTGTGATTCTGTAATACTATTTGTGAGTTACTATTCATGAGTTACTATTCACGAGTTACTATTCATGAGTTACTATTCACGAGTTACTATTCACGAGTACTATTCACGAAGTGTGATGATATTTTTGTGAAATTTCTATCTTTTGGTGTCGGAGTTACTATTCACGTATACGGCATTATTCACGTATACGACACTATTCACGAATACGACACTATTCACAAAAAAATTAAATTTTTATTTTTCGTCTAAAATATCTATTGTGGATAATAGCTTTGATTGTATCTATGTTTTGATCATTCTTGAATTTTACTTCAGTATGATTATTTATGAAGTATTTTTGAACTCGGATTGTTTAAAGTACGAATCCATAATACTTGTTCTTTTGTTTCACTGGATTCGTTTTCTTTAAAATATTTTTCATCATCCTCAGTCCTAAATGATGATGTTCTCGAATATCTTTGGCTGTGAGTGCAAAGAAGGTTGATTTTCTTATGAATATCTTTGGCCCGTAGTGCAAAGATGAACAGGTGTTGAGATGAACATGACCGACTGATGAATATCTTTGGCCTTTAGTGCAAAGATGAGCAGTGTTGAGATGAACATGACCGATCGATGAATATCTTTGGCTGTAGTGCAAAGATGAATATTTGATTTGAGATGAATATTGATTGATGTTACAGGATAAAATATTGATGATGGATTTGTTAAATTCATAGATTATAGTAGATTTCATTCTCTACGTAACTCTTCTATGAATTATTATTTCACACGAATATTGATCCGAAACTTGTTGTCTATTGTATTCTATCGATTTTTTCCTGTTGAAGACTAACGATAATTTGTTCTATATTATCTTAGTTATAACATTCTTTACTGGGCTAGTTGAGCTCACCCTTTCCTTTTGTTCCGTTTTTTCTTCTCAGGAAGTGAGATTATAAAGAGGAACTAGTCGGGGTGTGGAGTGATGGTTCTAGATAGTCGCTTTTTTAGTAGTCCCTCACTATTCGTAGAAAATAATTGTATCAATAATGAGGATTTATTTGAGTGCGGATATTGTCTAGAAGACAATATTTGTATTTAAACTCACAGTTTATGTGTTGTCGTATTTTACACGACAAATGTATTAATAAAGTTGTAGTTGTTTCTGTACCATGTATTTGGCGACTCGGAATGGGTTGGATGGAATGGACCTATTTTGGGGGCGTCACACAAACCACATTATTGAGTTAGAACTAGACGAAATAGCGGAAGATTTAACGTATGAAGAGGTTCCTATTCAAATCTTGGATAAGAAGGAAAATATTCTACGCTCCAAGGTTATACCTCAAGTCAAAGTTTTATGGAAGAACCACGATGTTGAGGAAATGACCTGAGAGTTAGAATCTGAAATGAAATCAAGGTATCCTTACCTCTTTGTCATACCAGGTACGTACCCTAATTTCGAGGGTGAAATTTCATAAGAAGGGGAGATTGTAAGACACCAACTTTTATGAATAAAAATGAATTTTCTATAAATATCATTTTTGAATATTATGGAATAAATTTGATATAATGTTATAGTTGTGGGTAATATTTATAAATTTTGTAAAGTACGCAAGTTGTTATATAATATTCGATTGGTCGGAGAATATTCGTTTTAACAGGGAATATTCATACGACGGCATAATCATTAGTGGACCCCACAATGTAATTATTGTTTGATTAAAAAATGACAAAAATATTTTTATAAAAATAATCTATGGAAGTTTTACCGTTAACTATTGAAACACCTTGTGTTAAAAGTACAAGAATACGCGTGGTTGCATAAGAGCTACACCTGTATTGATTATTGATGCTTACGTGAGAAGTCATTCGCTTTTATTCAATTATTGTCCATATTTTATATATTATTAAATCAATAATTGAGATGATAGAGTTATTAATATTATTATTTGCATTATTAACGATGTCTGAAGTTCGCGAGGAGAGGTTTGGTCACCTAATTGCGCGGCGTCGATGGGAGAAATCTCTTATTAAAAAGCCCTCTTTTCTTTAAAACGACCGATCGATTAATAGTGTGAATAATAATAATGATGATGAAGTTTTGTTTTATTAGTATTATTAATGGAATAAAACGAAATATTTTTTTATATAAAATGAATACTTTTATAAAGTCATTCGCTTTTATTAGGTAATAAGAAAATCTTTTTATATAAAAATGTAATACTTTTATAAAGTTATCTGCTTTATTGTATAATAATTAGAATATATTATATTTTATTATGCGTAGTGTTTGCATAGTACTGCGATAGTATTTGCATAGTAAAATCTATTTAAAAGTTATTCGCTTTATTAGATTATAAATAGAATATATTATATTTTATTGTAAATCAATCTGGACCATCCGCTTAAAGTAAATTGATCCGGGCCGTTCATGGATTGGTTATTATTCACCCATTCTTCTATAAATAAGCTCATTCCTTCATTATTTATTACTTAATTCAATTTGAACTCTAGAGAAGAAACCGTAGAAAGAATTATTGTTCTATAATCTTGGCGTATTTCTTTAGCGCTTAAGAAAGCTTTGAAATAGTGCAAGTTTCTTCAAGTATATCCCCGCCTCTACCGCTTCTGAGTACTCTCTTCTTTATAAGGTAAGGGTATTATTTTTTTATATTCATAAAGAGAACTTCATTATTCCATTCTTTATTATTCAAATTGGAACATCCTATCTGTGCGTTTTACGTCGGACCTGGTTTCGTCTTTATTATTTTGTTGGAATATCATGTATGTGCATTTTACACCGGACCTGGTTCCGTCTTTATTATTCTGTTGGAATATCCTCGTCATGCATGCGTTTTTCTACGGGACTGATTCCGTTATTTATTATTCATTGGAATAACTTTTATACATGTAAGTACCGCATGCACGGTGATTTACATTGTTATTCCATTCTTTATTATCCTGTTGAAATATCCAGCCGGTGCATATTACGCTTTGACTGACAGTTCCGTTATTTATTATTCTATTAGAATAACTTTTGCCTATCACAATCTGGGATGCATGGTAATTTCTTTTGTTATTCCATTCTTTATTATACTCAAATACAAAGTTTTGACTTCTATACTCCATGAAATTAGTGGAATATCCTTGATATTTGCGTTTCATCCAGTATCCTTTCATGAAAATATTCTTCTGAGCATTCTTGAATTTTACTCTACAAAGAAGTATCATGACAATTTGGACGTTATTAGTTCCTAGATAAATTAATTCTTGAACTTGTTTTATTGAATTCTTATATCATTGTCATCATCCTCATGTTTATATTTTATTCATCTATGGCCTGTAATGCATAGATGGACTTGGTATGATTATGACCAGGGATTATTCGGTATAATCATGACCGTAATGTTACAAATGATGTGGTAAAAGTCCTCATTGGCCCGTAGTGCATTGATGGACGATTGTTGGCATACGATCACGACCATCGATGAATACACGAATATCCTCGGCAGTAGTGCATGGATAATTTGTGGTTGTGATACTTAATGAATATCCTCGCCATAGTGCGGGATGATGTGTGGATTATTTATTAAAATTCGAAACCAATGATAAAAGTGATGAAAAACTTTTAAATCATAAAAGATAGTAAATTTTATTCTCTACTGACTCTTTTAATAGATTGCGATATTCCATTGCAGCTTAAACTTGATGTCATCGTATTTTATCGGTTTAACATTGTTGAAGACTAATGATAATTTATTCTGCATTATCTTAGTCATAATATTTCTTCTTTGGGCTAGTTGAAATCACCCTTTCTTTCACCGTTTCTCTTGAAATGAGAACGTAATCGAGACTAATCGAGGAATCGGAGTGATTTCCCATATGATAAGATTAGTAGTCCTCACTATTCTGTTAAATAAAGTGACAATAAATGTAATGAGAACTTATTCGAGAGTGGATATTATCTGAAAACAATATTTGTATTAAAACTCACAGCTTTCTTGTTGTATATTAAAGATCGTATTTATATTCTGTACCATGTATTTGACGACTTAGAATAGGTGATGTATACCTATTTTGGGGGCGTCACAATGGGTTCTGATACCACTTGTAGCGAAATTATAGGATCCATCTCACATCAATTCATTACTAAATACAGCGCACATCTGTATAAACTGACCCAACAAACATATTGAACCACCTACTATGTTAACATTTTAGGTAAAGAAAGATAATTCAATATATTTATTAAGTCTGCCTACATAGATGTGCGTCACATTGATACGACGAATGGAGATGGATTATGGATCGTTAAATTTCCCAACATCGTGCATATAAATTTGACTCGGCATAAATTTGAATGAATAAACTTATGGAGCATTGGAAGAAATACTCAGAATAATATCACAATGCATTTTTTTCTTTATTCATCTTGTATAGGAAAAAAAAGCTACAAAAATGGATTCTTATCTCTTATCTCTTGTCTCTCACAATTTTAATAGTACTTTATTTATGTAGGAAAATTTATATAAAAAATGTTGCATATTAAAAGCGAATAGACACAAATGTCACAATATAAATATATTTTCAATAAGTCTTTGCAAATCGGTTTATTGGAAAGGAAAATATAACATTTTTATTTTATTTTTATTTTTTTGATTGCGATTTTCAAAAAATATATACTACCTCCATTCCATAATAACTGTCTTTTTAGAAGAAAAAATTTGTTCCAATTTATTTGTCGTTTACAACTTTCTAGGAGAATAAATTATTTATTTTCCTATATCACTCCTAATTTCTCTCATTTTCCCAAGAAATTTTCTCCCTTGTATTAATAGTTTTCAATTTCACATAAAGGGGTAGTGATGAAATTTCATATAAATTTTAATTCTTAAATGATAGTATTAAATGAGTTTCTTAATTCATTAAGTATGTAAAAATTAAAAAAGACTATTATTATAGAATGAAGGTAGTAGTATTTATTCCAACAAGAATTTTTATAAAATATAATGTTTTAGGTATAATTTGAAAATATATACAAAAACAGGGTTATACAGTTTAAAACACTATATGTTGTAAAAATTTCCGTTAAAATAAATACTATACATTTTTTGGAAGTCACAATCAAAAAAATTGAAAATATTTTATTTTTCTGTCCAATAAACCAATATGTGTAGAAGGACTCATATATTTTTAATTTATTGAGATCTCGGTATTCTAATCGCATTTGGAATCGACATACTTTCCATAAAAGAATGGTTGTCTTTATGGGGTTATGGTCGGTAGCAGTGGGGGTGTTTGAGAGGGAAGGGGGTGTGGACCTGGTGGTGCTTCTCATGATTAAGTGTGACTCAGTGTTGATGATTTTACTCCGAGAGTTGGGGGAAAAAGTAGAGAGAGAGATGCAACATGAAATAGATGGAAAACACCGCAAAGATTTATGGGGGGAAGAAATGGCTGACAAAATGCAAATAGACCTATATATAAATGCTACAACTCATTCTTCTGACTCTCGGGCCAAGGGTTGGTTGCTCACTCCCTTAATATTATTGCGTTTCATTTAGTACATATTAGTAGTATTAGAAAATCAAGATCAGCAATCACACTGAATTGGATAACAGAATTGCTGCACCGCCAACAAAAGGAGAGAAGTAAAATAAAATTTAAAAGTTTTGAGGGGCAACCCTGATAAAAAAAAAAAAAAAAAGAGAAAGAGTTTGTATGTAAATATGTAAATAATTCTTAACAATTTTAAATGTACTGTACAGATGATTTTCTAAAATGACTCTTAAACATAGTATTTTAAGTCAAAAATATTTTTAAGCCGTCTGCTGCTACTTGGAAATCTATTACATTACACTAACCCAAAAATGATCAAGAGACGTTTCTATTTTTTTATAGTAAGAAAAAAATATGTGTATAATTATGTTTATAATAAGGATATATCTATGTACATATCCAAATTATACATTCAAAAACACACCCAAGTGTAAAATAGTAGTAAAATATTTCTATCTCCTCCCTACTATTTTATTTGGGTGTACAATTTGAGTGTATATATATTCTTATAATAAACATTAATAGATGTTAAAAAAAATCTGGATATCAAATGGAATCTTCATTCGGGACTGATTGGGATGGAGAGATGAGTTCTTAAGATGTAAGCCCCTAGAAACTATATTAATTAATTATTCACTCTTTTATTATTTATTTTATATAAAATTTCAACTCCCTTGAAATTGTTAAAAAGAATCCCATAATACAAGATTCTAAACACTTGCTTGAATATATGTATTGACTACTTCCTTCTTACATGTGTTTTATTCTTAAATTTGTTTAGTTTTATAATTTTATTTCTTCCTACTTGAACATTCTCAAATCTGTTAAAGCTTAGAACAAAAATCTTTTGAGCTAGGAGCTTGAAAAGTGCAAGGGAATAAAAAGAAATGGGCATATTTTAACAGTCCAATTCAATTAATTATATCATAATACTACTACACACTTTAAAAAAAGCAAACATAATTGGAATTTGTATTTGTTTAGAAAATTCGTGTAATTTTAATTGATTTATCTTTTTTTGTCACCCCTGTCCCAGCACATTCATTACGCAGCATTCTATGCTTTTTTGGCACGGATAATTGCAACTTTTCCACGTCTAGGCTTGGCATGGTCATAACTCGTAAGATGAGATGATGGATGCCTTTGTCAAATTGGAATAAATGTCGGGTATGCTTTGCTATCTATTAAAGTGGAATTAGAACGTCTCTGTTTTGGGCATATTGTTGTCGGTCCCAATCCAAAAATTTTGTTCTAAACACCCCCCCCCCCCCCCCCCTCCTCTTCCCCTCTTTGTTTATCAGCTACGAAATATTTAATTTAAAATGGATTTGAATCTAACGTTATTGACTTCTAATAATAGTGTCTTTATTCATATATACGTATTTATGTTTGAAGCCGAAATTTGAAGGAAAAAAACATTATGCACTTTGTTTAAATGACGTTGATTCTAATATTTGAATTTAAGAAGTCTTAGTATTAATATGTTTCCATATAAATATAAAATTATTCTAAATATTTATGTATGAACATATTAGGTTGTATTCTTATTATTACTATATACTAGCTAGTATTTAATTTCATAGCACAATGCGCTTTCTTTGATATATGACCTTCCTTCTAAAATGGGCTTTGTTTGATATCTATCCTTGCGACTCCTATAAGACAATTCAATCAATATTAGTCCAAGAAATGTAAAAACAAGACAAGTCTCCAAGGTTGAGGGGCATGATTTTGTTCGTCCCAAAGGAGAAACAATAAAAATAATGGATGAGATTTTCTCTCGTTTAGCCAAAACAGATAATAACTTTCTCCGCCCTCACCCCCCTTCACTTTCACCCTTCTAATTCTACTCACACATGAGTCACACTGTTATAATAAGTTAGTATTAGACCACACAAATGGGCAGGTGTAGGCGGGGTTTGGACAAATATAAGAGGATTTGAATTTATATATAGGTTGAAAATTAAGTGGGTTGTAATATGAGTTAACTCATGTATTAATTTTTTTAAATTTTGATTTTTTTTTTAAAAAAGAATAAGATGTTGGATGTAATAAAAATATATAAAAAAGTCTCACTTTTATTTTTTAACTGTATGTATATATATGTAAAGAAAAATATCGAATACCTACATTAATTATATATCTGGTCCCAAAAAGGGTTTTTTTTTTTTACTTAAATTAAATGGTTTGCTAATAAAGAAATTAAAGTACACATGTAAATATTACCAGATAGGAATTATTCTTGGGCAATATCGATTCCATCTTGAAAATGACAAATATCGTTGTAAAATTTGTTTTTTAAAAAAAATAGTTTCTCTTCTTCTAAATCAAAAATCAAAAATAAATCTGTCAAAACGACGTAGTTTTGACAGACTGCGTATAAATAAAAATACACAAATGTGTATGATCATTGTTTCCTATATGTGTGTGTGTTTGTTTGTGTGTTATTTTCTCTTTATACTAAATTGATGTTGTGATCTTACAAAAAAAAAAATTATCTTTTATTTAATTTTTTTATTCTCCCTTGTAACATTCAACCTTAATAAATAGAACTTGGTATTACTAAAGAATGTTTTAGGTGGTTGTTTACTCTATAAATAATTTAGAAAAAGTGAGCTACAATTTTAGATAAAAAAAAAAAGTAAAAATAATACAGAGTTAAAACTGAGCTACAATTTTGAAATTGGTAAACATTTAATAATAAGTAGGTAGATAAATAAAGTCCGCCCGTATATATGTGGGTGCATATGGGCGAACCAATTTAAAAATTTTAACCTATAATTTATAATCCGAACCCATTTATCACAACAATAATGTTATTGTCATATAAAAAAAGTCATATAATGTACATATGTATAATCGTGGTACCCCATGACGTGCTCATATATATATATATATATATATATATATATATATATATATATATATATATTAATGAATACCCATAAGCTTCTAAAGACTATGGAGGAGAAGAAAATTTATTCCAAACTTTGAATAATCCGGATTAAAAAATTGTCATTATTATATGAAAATATCTATAGTAAAAATTTTATTTTTTTTATAAGTAAAATATGATAATTTCATTTTTTTATATTAATGTGATATCTATTTATTATTAATATGAGAAAAGTATTGTGAAATTATCCTTTATATTTATAAAAATATTCATTTTCATATAATATTTTATAGTAAGATGGTAGTATTTTATCCAACCCAAGATGACAGCATGAATGAGAGAGAGTTATATTACCTTCAAAGTTTTTTGAAGGGTTAGATTTATTCTAAAGTTTTGATCGTCAAGATCTTTTAATATGGTTTAAGCGGAAAATTAAGTATGTTCAAAAATATTTTTATTTTATATATATATATATATATGTATGTATTATATGACCTTTTTTAAGTTACAATAGAGTATTATTTTTATCCCAAATGACCAGACTATCCAACGGGTTTCAACCCAAATTGCAATGTCTACTAACAGAATTCCGCTCCCCAAATCCAAACGCACCCCAACAAAATATATTTCCGTCGTCGAATAAATAGACGCCCAATTCCTCAGATTTCCCCGGAGTTCCCGCGACTTTGTCTCCCAATGCTTTCCAATATTCGGCTTAAATAATAAAAAATTCCGTTTACCAACAAGTCCACGTATTCCCCTGCAGACTTTCACGTTACCAGAATTTAACAACTACAAAGACTATTTTAGAGAGAAAAACAAACAGATCGGAAGAGAAAAGATGTTGGAGTCTTGTTACAGGCCGCTGGAGCGATGCTTCGGCAGTGAAAGTAGTAGTGCCGATGTGTTGTTATGGCACATGGATTTGAAGCAACATGCTTCAGGGGACTATTCGATTGCGGTTGTTCAAGCTAATTCCTCACTCGAAGACCAAGGCCAAGTCTTTACTTCTCCATCCGCCACCTACGTCGGCGTTTACGACGGCCACGGCGGCCCCCAAGCCTCTCGCTTCATCACTAATCACCTCTTCCCTTACCTCCACAGTACTTTCCCTAAAACCCTAATTTTCTATTTCCGTTCTTTCTACCCTCTATATTTATACACACATTATGTATGTACTCTGCAATATGAATACATATAAATACACAGAGGGTTAATTTATATACAAAGGTAACATTTTTGTTAAGCCTCTGTTTTCTTGGTGAGCAAATCAAGAAGATTTGAAGCTTTTGGTTTGAACTTCTGCTGTATACTATTTTCTCATCCTCAAAACAAATTCTACTTTTCTATTTACCAGTACTATTTTGGCAGTAAAGAATTGGAGTCTTGCTTTACTTTTGTGTTCTGTTTATTTTCTTGAAAAACGTTGGATAATTGAATGGTATGCTTTTTTGACGTTTTCATATTACTATAAACGGATTTTTTATTTTTTTTTGACTGAGCTGATTTGTTAGATCACCCTAACTTTGTTTGCATCATAGTTGATAAAAAATAGAAGTGAACCATTAAATGAATTTCTTGCATCATCTCGTGGCAGTCCAATGGATCTTGAGTTTCATGTTATTTCATTTAAACTTGAATAAGCTCTAATTAATCGAGTGCCACTTTCTTTCATCAATTCTAATTAGTGAAAGAGTTAGAAATCATGATCTCGATGATTTGCTGCTACATCTATCAGAAAAGAATGGTTCTTTATTTTAATAATTTGATTATTATTTTATAGAATTTACTTTGGAACAAGGGGGGTTGTCTGCTGATGTCATTAAGAAGGCATTTGGTGCAACAGAAGAGGACTTCTTGCATTTAGTGAAGCGGTCCTGGCTGGATGAACCCCAAATTACTTCAGTTGGTTCGTGTTGTCTAGTTGGTGTGATTTCAAATGATGTTCTGTATGTGGCGAATCTTGGGGACTCCAGGGCTGTGCTTGGACGGCGAATGACTAGTCCTTCAACTGTGGTTGCGGAAAGGTTATCAACGGATCATAATGTCGCACTTGAGGAGATTAGAAAGGAGGTCAGGGCACTGCATCCTGATGATTCAACCATTGTGGTGTATACTCGTGGAGTTTGGCGAATCAAGGGCATAATTCAGGTATTATTTAGTAGTTATGGCTTTGTTTTGTTTATTTGTAGGGTTTGTTTTTCTGAAAATCTGAAGCTATTGTTGTTCAATGGATGGTTCTTTTTATCTTAAAATTTGGATTTAGGAAATCTAATCAATTCGTCTAAAACTTATCTACTACATAGATAGAATTTATCAACTACATAGATAAATTTCTATAATCATTATAACTCCTGCAACTAATGGAAATGTGTAAAACTCAGCCAATCCTATATCATTTTATCTTTTATGATACAAATTGCAATGTCATTATACTCTATTATCCTTGTAAGTTTGATCTATGTTGTGGGTGAAAGGTTAGTGCATTCTATTTGTGTCCTAACAATTTGTTGGATTTTTCTGCTTCTTAGCCATGCAGCTAAGAAATAAGATTTGTGCAGCAAACACTTTAACCTATTATCATATTATTGTAACATGAGGAATATTTTCTTAGACATGTTGTTTAGGTGATTTGTCTCATCATATATGATGCTACGTACACCATTACATATATGAAATATTTTTTCCCCTGCTGTTGCAGTAGGAATCCAAGTACTGTGGCAGCACTCAATAACTTCATGCTCTTTGAACATCCTCTGAAATTTAAGGGGTCCCATAGTATTTTATATTCATTTTATCTTGGTATAAGTGCTGATGGAAATCTATTCTTTCTGAAGCTGGTACTTTTCACGATTGTAACTTGTGATATGGTACAAAGATTTTTATTTAACATGCTCCCTAATCCAGGTGTCCAGATCAATTGGAGATGTTTACTTGAAGGAACCTGAGTTTATCAGAGATCCTTTTTCCCTGCAATATGGATCTCGTGTTCCTTTGAAACGAGCCGTAATGTCAGCAGAGCCCTCGATATTAATTCGCAAATTAAAGCCAGAGGATTTATTCGTCATTTTTGCTTCGGATGGCCTCTGGGAGCAACTCAGTAATGAAGCAGCAGTTGAAATTGTCCTAAAAAATCCCAGAGTTGTGAGCCTCGGCGACTCTTATTGTGTTCTATTCAATTCTTTTTCTAGTATTATGACGTTTGTCTCCTGATCCATCTGTTACTATATTCTAGATTTCCATTGTTATCAGAAGATAGCACTGATTGTTATGCTTTTGTCTTCCATTCTTTTCCAGGGGATAGCTAAGCGATTGGTGAGAGCTGCCATTGAGGAGGCTGCAAGGAAGAGAGAAATGAGATATGACGACATAAGAAGAATTGAGAAAGGGATAAGGCGCCATTTCCACGACGATATTACCGTTATTGTCATATATCTTGGTCAACAACAAGGATCTCCCAATGGTAAACCCACAGATCACAGTATTGTTGACTGCACTAATGCCCCTGTCGATATTTACTTATTTAATTCAGATGAAGGAGAAAATACTAGTTACATTTCTCCTTGAACAGACTCCTATCAGCACAAGATCTTGCGCTGCCTGTGAATATAATAAATTTAGTAGGACAGGTACCTCAAAGCAGGATTTAGATGGGATTTGAAATAAAAAATTTGAGGAAGTGGGTATTGTACATAAGGGGTGATACTCAAACGTAGATGTCTCTCCCAAGCTTGGTTAAAAGATTTCATTTTTGATATCTTGGTTCTTAAAAATGTTTAGGGGAGTGTGTAACTATGTACTTTGTGTTTTTGTACTTGTAATGTTTTGTGTATTTATAGAAAAAGTTTATCTTACAACTAGAAACCTCTTTAAACTTGGAATCTTGAGCCATCTTGTGGAAATGACGACCCTGAGTTGTACAATTAAACACTCGGAGAGTAATCAATTCCATAAATGAACAGTGTTTTGTTTGGGACGGTTTGAGCGTGTTTTTTAAGGTAGTAGATGAATGCTACTACTACTAGTATTGTTTTGCTTTGTTTTGTGAACGGTGAGTAGTTAGGAGTTTTCTTAAACGGAACCAATTAAACAGAGTGGTAAGGTGTTTCTACCTGGAGGGACAAGTTTATTCTGATATCACATGGGAAGCAGGTGCATCTGTTGGTTTTAAAAACTCTATGTGGACATGAAAAGTGTATTTGAATTTTACATATTTGTATTTTGACTCTCAATAGTGGGTCAAAATATAAATAAGTAAAATTTAAATACTTTTATGTCTAATTTTCATGTCCACCTAGAAGAGCTCGTTGATTTTTATATTTATATTTCTATATTTATATTTCTGAGAACCAATCTTGAAGATATCATGTGTGGACAGCTACACTACAGCCAAGTCAATCACAAGAAGAATTACTCCCTCCGTTCTTTAATATAAGTCGTTTTAGAGAAATATTTTTGTTCCTTAATATAAGTTGTTTGAGAATTTTAAGTAAGCATTAATTGCTTAGTTTTCAATATTACTCCAAGTATTAAATGTAATTTTGGTTCACTCACTATTTTTTATCCAATAAATAACAAATTTTTATTCCAATACAAGGACAATATAGACAATTAATATTATAGTTAATGCTATACAATCATTAACTTAATACTTGTACACAATCCTAAAACGACTTATATTAAGGAAGGAAGTACTCCGCTATATCATTGTCATGTTAAATTGTTAATACCAATATTCATTTTATAAGTCAAAACTCTCATTTTTTTTTTGGGACACATAATGTATTTACTACTAAATTTATTAAGTATTTAGTTAAGTAATGTGACATGATAATGAAATACTGACACTAAATCTAAAGACATTGTATATGGTTTAGGATAGTAAATTATATTTAAATCTTATTTTTATTACAACAAAAATTAACGCTAGAGAGTATCTTGAGTTCTTGATGCATGTCATTTTATCAAAGGCAACCTTAGGTTCCTCCCGAAGGGTGTCAAATAGATAGGCTTTACTAGTAGGGTGTTAGCCGAGTAGAGTAGCTCGATACTTTCGATTTGAGATCGGTTCAAAAATATGATCCAAAACTCAAATTCGAAATTAATTCGAGTCGAATCATACTCGTTTTTTGTTTAATGATATACGAGTCGAATTCTAGTATACCAGTATTCGCTCATATTAGGATTCGAGTATTTTATTTTTTCTCGAACCATACTCGATACCTGTTCGATGGATCATATTTTAATACTGGTCTGATCCATACTAATAAGCTAAATATGTGATATTTGTATCAATCTTTATAATTTATAAAGTGTAGTATTAAATTGTGTAAGTTTCAGATTGAATAAATCGGTGAATTGATTGTCAATTCAGATTACATTCTTTGTAATTTCTTTACATAAATAAAAGTAAAAGACTTTTATATATAAACATTAGTTCAATATTCAATTTAGTATGTAGTGGTTCAGTATTAAGCGAAATGGTTCATATTCGAACTCGATTTGAAGGCTCGTGAAGTAACTCGCTTTTGTAAGCGAATCGAGTACTTTACGGTTTTAAAGAGGTCCAAGTAATGATCCGAGTCGAATCTGGCGCAAAATTAGAAATTTCTTATCGAATTCGAGCTCAATTTTTTCGAGTCGAGCCGAATCTGAACATTAGAGTGTTCGCTGAGATTCGACTCATTTTCACTCCTATTTACTAGTGCCAAAAATAAATAAAACTCTTTTTTTAAAAAAAATTAAAAATATAAATTGGCAGGCCTCATTTTATTTATTTTTTGAACGGAAGAGTACATTAAAGCAGCCAACTATTTTACAAATATTTTACAAATTGTTGATGTGTCATACTTCATCTCAACATATTGATGAACAAATTGTTTCAATGTAGTCTTCATCCCCACACAATATGTTGAGGTGGAGTATGTCACATCAACAGTTTGTAAAATATTTATAAAATAGTTTGTGTCTTTAGCATTATTCTTTAAAATAAGTTAATTTGACTAAATGTAATGTATATTTTATCCCTTTTTTTATTAATGTATTTTTTAATAATCTTTATATTTGATTTTAACTTATAAATTATTATGAGTCAAACACATTTTTAACTTGTTTTAATTTTATTTTTGACTTACAAATCAAATTAAAATTGCCGTTGGAACACTATTATTTATAACTCACAACTTAACATAATTTATAAATTAATTTATATTTTAACTTTAAATCATTTTAAAATAATTCGATATCGAAAGGGCTCCAAGTAAAGCTTTATTCCATTCCATCGTACCAAAAATAACACCAAGCAAAAGAGAGAGGGACAGAGAAATAAAAAAGAGAGGAAATGGGGTTGGCTGAAGAAGCTCACAACGTAAAGGTGGTCGGATCAGGCGATAAGATGGTGGTTCTGGGGCACGGTTTCGGCACGGATCAGTCGGTGTGGAAGCACCTTGTTCCCCACCTAATTGATGAATACAAAGTTCTACTTTTTGACAATATGGGTGCCGGAACCACTAACCCCGACTACTTCGATTTCGATCGATATGCTACGCTTGAAGGTTTTGCCCATGATATCCTTGCTATTTTGGAGGAGTTTCAAGTCAAATCCTGCATTTTTGTGGGTCATTCCTTGTGCGGTATGGTTGGTGCCTTAGCTTCCGTCCTTCGCCCTGATCTTTTCTCCAAAATTGTAATGGTCTCTACTTCCCCCAGGTAATAATTAACTAATATATCATTTTCTTTTATTTACCTCTTACTTTGGAACAGAGTGATTGATTATTTTAACCTGCAATATATATACTATAGGTTCTTGAACACTGGTGATTATTACGGAGGATTCGAAATAGAAGAGATTGACCAACTCTGCAAAGCGATGGAATCAAATTACAACTCTTGGGTATCGGGATTCGCGCCGCTTGTGGTGAGCGGCGATATGGAGTCGGTGGCAGTCCAAGAGTTCAGCAGGACTATGTTCAACATGAGACCGGATATAGCATTGGGTATGTTCCGCACTATATTCACCAGTGACTTGAGAAGTTTACTAGGCCTTGTGACGGTGCCTTGCCATATAATCCAGAGTTCGAGGGACTTGGCTGTTCCGGTCTCTGTTTCTGAACACCTCCACCAGAACCTTGGCGGCAAGTCCATTGTAGAGATCATCGCCACCGAGGGTCACTTGCCTCAGCTCAGCTCACCCGAAATTACAATTCCTGTGCTTCTTCGACACATTCGTCTTGATATTGATGTTTAATTTTATGGTTTTTGACTGGAAGTCACAATTGCTATGGTGATGAACTGGTTTTTTAACCTAAAAAAAAGTTCTTGTTTTGACTTTGTTTACGGTTTATCATGTTGTTAATGATACAAAAAATTATGGGAATGATTTAGCAAAAATAAAAAATTTATGGGAATTTATTTGCAATTTGTTAAATGAGAGATGGTGATAAAAAGAGCCTAATAGATTCTTATTCTTACGAGAGGTAATAATAGACAAACAAAAACAAATATCTATTCATTAAAAAGTGGCTAAAAATAACATGACCGCCTGTTTCTTGATCACGGGGTTTACGCATTGTACCTTAAAATAACTTCATTGCATATATCTTATGGAGAAGTAAATAAAGATGTCCAAGTTGTAAACTTACAACTATTCGTATAGAGAATTTGTTGGGATTGATTCAAATTTGTGTTGGTTAGACGAATTAAGTAGTCGGGGGTTTCGATCGATTCCAGTGAGCTAGCGGGATTGCAAGGAGGTCGCGTCCTCTGGAAGTCAAGCACAAAATGCAATTGAGTTTGAAAATTTATTAGTAACTCAATTTTGGATTTTTTGGGCCCGTGTCATAGCAACTAAGGTTTTCTAGTTACTATAAAAATATTGTTTGGTGTGTATATTAGAATGTGTAAGAACATCTCTAACAACCTATTCAATCACTTTGGGATACTCAAATAAGTGAGTCACATCAAAAAAATTCTCTCCAACAACCTCTTCAATCTTAGTCATCAAATCTGCAACCTCCTTCTCACTCTTCAAATCTGCAATTAAAGGGTAAAAATATTTATTACGCTTGATAGGTTTGATGTAAAGCTCATTGAATTGAAGAGACTGATGAGACACAAAATATGAAAGTAGCAAATAATATTCTTCAAATTGTCACGAAAGTCAACAAATTTCAATTTAAAGAGTTTTTTTTGCTACTACTCTTGCAGATACTCTAAGACATCTAATGAATATATACAAGCATGACTAACCAAATTGGTGAACATGAGTTTATTGTGTGTTCTTACTTTTTGTCTTTCATATGATATGTGTGATTTTACAATATTATTCGTTTTTAAATTCTAATAAAAATGATATTTTTTAAGTAAATTTGATAGTATCACAAGATTCGTGGATCCTATTTATTAATTATGTGAGAAAGAGGTTGTGAAATTATCAAATTTAATTATGAAAATATCAATTCTTTTCAAATAAATGTTGGCATCAAGTTGTAATTGATTCAATGTATGTGTCAATGAAATTGTATATATTCAGTTATAATATAACACCGAAATTACAATATTTTTGACATCCGAACAAGAAATCAAATAATAAAACAACTGAAAATTGAAATATGGAATTTACTATTTGATTATTCGGTATATAACTGAAATTATAACCATTTTATAAATTTCCTCTTATATGCCGACTGTTTTCAATGAATAACTTTCTTGACATATATTTTCGATAATTCTAATACTTGCGTTAACTTGTGTTTAAGTAGAGAGACAACGAGATACTAGTATAAAGAAATTAAAGAGTCCCTACCCTACACAAATTTGCCGAAAGTTCTTGGAAATATGATAATGAAGAAAACAAGTGTAGTAAACCCCATCAGAAATCATCAAATCCAACCAAACTGCAAGCCAAGATTTTAATATATCTTTGTTCCAAAAAGATTGTCGTTTAAGGTTTTGACACATGGATTAAGAAAGTATCATTTATCAAGTAAAATTTGTTTGAAATTCCATCACTAACCCTTTATGGGAAGTTGAAAACTATTAATATAAGGAAAATTTTTTGGGATAATGAGAGAAGATATGGGTAATATAGGAAAGTAAATAATTTATTCTCCTCGAAAGTTGTAAACGATAAATTTTTTGGAACAAATTTTTTAATCTAAAACGACAATCTTTTATGAACGGAGGGAGTAGAAGTTTTTGAATGCTCTCGGTTGAAGAGTAGATCCTATGTCCTTATTTTTTCTGACTCCCTTGTGTTCCCTCACTTAAATTTTTAACTAGTGACAGAGAATCTGCTAGTTGAAATCTCATTGATAGCAGGTTATAAAGACCGGCCTATATCCTTCCGGTTGACTATAATAAATTATTGTAATAGATTGGAACATTTAAAATAAAATAAAAAAAGATTTCCTTCATTCCACCCAAATCTAGTTTCAGGAAGGGTTTGCCATCCTTTTTTTAATGTTCCAGTTAGTAGACAATGACCCGATAGTCAAAGGCAGCCCATGAATATATAATATCACAATATTAATTTTTTTAAAGTTTTTAATTCGGTTATTTGAATATTCACATGATCGAAATCAAATATTAATATTTAAAACCCAACATAATCAAAATAATTTGATTAAAAAATTACTATTAAATTTGGTAAATTCAATTTACCCTTTTGTACTCGTCCTACTATAAACTAGCTAAAGGCTCAATTACGCGAATTATTGGTATCATCTATTCTTTCTTTCTTTCTTTTTCTCGAGGAACTTATTGCAAGCGTGGTCCAAGCCCACTGTCGTCTTCCACTTCCTAACACCACTACAAACGAAATAATAATTTCATAATAATAACAATAATAATAATAATAATTTATATACGTCATATATACTATATGGTCCTTTAATTTGTCATTTAAAAGTGTTTGATTTCATCTTAATACATATTAACAATCCATCTTTAAATACTTTTTAATGCATCTTAATGTAGTCCTTTTAAAAGCCTATGAATAGTTTAGACTTAATTTTGTATATTAATAATTTAGAGGCATTCAAAGGGAATTTTTTTTATCCCAACTATAAACATTAAGATATATTAAAAGGTGAAATGTTAAAATGCATTAAGATGCAATCAAACATCACTTAAGATGAATTCAAAAAATTATAATTAATATTAATGACATATTATTTATGGCTCACAACATTAATGAGATTACAAGTCTACAACCTACAGGGTAAAGAAAAACAAAACATGTAATAATGTCGATCAAACTCAAAAGATAGAGTAAAATTTGTAAATATTACAAATGGAATCTTTTGTGAAATGGCAACATTAATGATTTATCCATTATATTTGGCACCTTTTATTTATTGCATCACTGAATTATTAATTTTTACAATTACCACATTAAATTAATTAAAATAATAAAATTGGATCATTCCGTTAAAATAATGGGACAGACATCTATTATTTATCGACAAAACTAATGATTTTCCCACTATACTTACCATATTTTACTTATTACACCACTGATCATTTAATTTTTATAATTACCACATTAAACTAATTAAAATAGTAAAATTGGACCATTATGTTAAATTGACTAAACGTCTATCAAATTCTTTTAGGTTTTTTCCTACGTGGCTGCTAGAAAGAAAAGGAAAAACTAAAGAAAATGACATGGTTTTAGGCGGCACAACCAGAGGACAACTTATTATTAATGAAATTTAATTTTCTATTTATTATTTTGAAATAGTAAGGGTCGATTTGATTAATGTGGATAGTTAGGGGTAAAATACGCAAATATTTCAAAATAAGCAAGTGGTTATAAAATATTCATCATTGTTTGAATATTCGTTCGTCGTGGAATATTCTGATCGCTTTGGGAATATTCGTATTTACTCACAGCAAATGCATGTGTGGGCCCCATAACTAAAAGCGATCGATGAAGAAAAACGACAAATATAAGTTGTTTAAAAATAACTACAGAAGTTGTTACTGTAATACCGTTAAAATACTTTCTATGGTTAAAACACAAGAAGATTACCAGTATTGCACCAATTATCGATTCTTACGTAAGAAGGCACTACTCAATAATGGTTACGTAATTACCGCTCAAAGATTTTATTTTATTTAATAATTGTCATGCTGATATTTTATATCATTGCTGTTTCAATAATTGTCATTACACAAAGATTTTTCATTATCGGCTAATAATTCATATTATCCTAATAATATTATTAGATAACATTATTGGCAATGTCTAGAAAGTTCTGCTCTAAGGAGAGGTTTGGTCACCTAATCATGCTACCAAGAAGTGAGAAATTTTTATCGAAAGCCCCTCTTTCCTGAACCCTCTCATTCAATATCATGATTCTCAGTAATATTATTTGTGAATAATTAATTATTGATTCATATGATGAGAAAAATATTGATTTTATGTGGATATAGATGGAGAAAATTTTTAATGTGACAATTGTTGAAAATTGAAATTTTATCTTTTTCGATAAAATAATTCATTTAAATATATTATTATATTTTAATAATATAATAATGGTGATATTTTTACAACGAATGTGGGATATATGAGTATACGAGAGAGGAAGAGTATTTTTGTTGCAATAAATGTTTAAAACATGTTAAACATGCTCTGCGGACCCCATTTATCGACCGAAATTTGATTATAAATTGTAAAATCGCCTCGCTTGTGGATTTCTTTACCAATTTCTGCTTTGGAATTTGGAAAACTTTCTTCCGCAAAGTTGTAGAGAATTGAATTTCCTATAAAAACTCATGAGATTCAATTTTCTGATAAAAGGGCTATTTATTATGAATTATCAAGTTCAAGTTCAAATAATTGATTTTTGGAAGTTTTAATTATTTTTTTAATAAAAAAACGTTTTTTTGCATTTTTGGGCTAACATGTGATATTAATTGCTGAAATCAGATCTTCAAAGATGGGCTAAGGAAATTTATAATATATATAATATATTTATTAAATTTTCTCGCTTTCATGTGTTCTAAAGATTTTCCTATAAATAGGTGCTTAGTTAGAATTGAAAATCACACCGTAAACTCAAGTTTTCTCTCTATATTATCGAGTTTATTCTTGTGAGTATTTTGAGTATACTTTGAGTATTGTTAGACGGTGCAAGTTCCTTCAAGACTATATCCTCATATTCCAAATTTGTAAGTACTAATCTTCGAGGTAAGGATATTTTTTTCTCAAATGATATTATTTCTTCAATATCATTATGTCAAATATCGATCTCGAACTTTTTATCAAATTTGGAACTTTTCCATGCTCGGGGAACTATTCACGAGTTACTATTCACGAAGTTACTATTCATGAAGTTACTATTCACGAAGTTACTATTCACGAGTACTATTATTCACGAAGTTAAAGATGTTTTTGGGGAATTTCTATCTTTTGGTGTCTGAGTTACTATTCACGATACTACTAAGACTATTCACGATACTATTCAAAAAAAATAAAATTTCTTTTTTTGTCCAAAATATCTATTCTGGATACTAGCTTTGATCAGATCCATGTTTTGATCATTCTCAATTTTACACCACTATGATTATTTTTGAGGTATTTTTGGACATGGATAAAACAAAGTACTAATCCTTAATCCTTAATCCTCATCATTTGTTTCAATCGATTCGCTTTTTTAAAAATATTTTTCATCATCCTCACCTTAAATGATGATATTATTGAATATCTTTGGCCCAGAAGTGCAAAGATGAATGATTTCTCAAGAATATCTTCGCCAGTAGTGCAAAGATGAACAGTGTTTAGATGAATACGACTAATCGATGAATATCTTCGCCTCAGAGTGCAAAGATGAATATTTGATTCCGTATATATATCGATTGATGTTACAGGATAAAAGATAGATTTATGAACTTTTAAATTCATACATGTAAGATAGTAGTTTGCATTCTCTACTTAACTCTTCTAATGAATTATTATTTCACGCTAATATTGATTTAAAATTTGTCATGCCATCAGATTCTATTAGATTTTTCCTCGTCAAGACTAACGATAATTTGTCAGATATTATCTTAGTCATAATATTCTTTATCGGGCTAGTTGAGCTCACCCTTTTCCTTTTTGTTCCATTTTTCTTCTCGTGAGGCGAGAATATAATGAAAGTACGTAGCCTGGGTAATGAAATGAAGGTTTTAGAGAGAGTTGTTTAGTAGTCCTCACCATTTTTGTAAAATAATGTATCAATAAATGTGATGAGGATTTATTTGAGTATAGATATTGTCTGTAAGATAATATTTGTATTCAAACTCACAGCTTTATCGTTGTAATAATAAAGTTGTAGTTGCTTCGCATCTACGTATCGACAACTCGTAATGGGTGATGTATACCTATTTTGGGGCGCCACACAAATGGTATCGTAGCTAGGATATGATCTCCATGAGATCGGGAATGTAATCCAGAGGGGAGAGACGAGTAAATCCTTCGCTAAAGGTGTCCTACCTAAGCTTATTTGTTAGTCGGTCAAGATATAGGATATTATGTGATATATTGATTTCTTAATTAACCCTTTGTTTTACGACAAGATTTGAGAATGTCGATCGAGAATATTAACAATGGAAATGAGACCGTGGAGACGCTCAGACTCACCAACGAGGAGAACGCAACAGTCGGGCATGTTCCTCCCGCGAACAACACCACCGAAAGCGTATGATGAACGAGGGGATGTTTAGTAAGCTTTTCATAGCTCATGCAAAATCGACGAGGAGACTCGTGTTCAAAATACAGAGAAATGATAGAATTCACGGGTTGTCACAAACAAGCAAGCAGCTCAAAGAGTCAGGACCACCAGACTTTAAGGGAAAGCCGATCCGATCACGGCGAAACACGGGTCAAGCAAATTACCAAGATATTCGATGTCTCTGGATGCACGGAGAAACAGATAGTTCCATTCGCCACCTTTATGTTCCGTGGCGAGGCGATCATCGGTGGGAGTCTCAGAAGCGCACTCCATCCAAATTCCGCACTCAAAGATGTCTTGGAGACGCTTTCAGAACTATTTAATGACAAATACTTTCCGAAAAAGTGTTCACTATACGGGGAAGTGGAGTTCATCGATTAGAACAAAACAACACGACGGTGTCTCAAAGACGAGGCAAAGTTTGCAGAGTTATCCAGTGCTCAGACCTCATTCGGTGGAGAATGAGGAACGATGACGCGATGTTTCTTAGAGGTTCAAACCCAGATACGCCAAAATATCTCATTTCTCATAAATTTTCTCTATTCGATGTTGTAATGTGGCTCAATTATTAGAGCGAGATAACGAGTACGGCCAACCGAGGGACCACAACCAGATCGCATCGTAGATAAAGATAGCAATGTAATAATGATAACCAAATGAGAAAGAAACAGACGGACAAAATGGTAACCACTCGTGGTAATCATGGCCATGAAAATAGAAGAAGAAGTTTAGTCAGAGGAGATTTTAAAAGAGGAGATTTAACAACGACTATGTGAAGACGACAAAGGTTTAAAAGAATCGGTTCTAAGGAGGAGAACGACCACCCATTATATGCTATAAATGCGAAAAGAGGGACATATCACCAAACCGCCCACAACAGCTCAAGGTATGCTATAATTGTGGAAAGGAAGGACATATCGCCGAGATCAGACGCAGAATAAAACCTAGTTCAATGGGGATTATGACTCAAAAGATCGTCCCTGTAAAAGTCAAAGTCAACGATTCCGGAAGAGCGCTTGTCAGATCGTCAAAATGCGAGGAACCCAAACGAGGTGATCACGGTAAGCTATTTATAAATTCTCATAAGTTTATACCTTACTTGATACCGGCATACCCATTCATTTATCTCTCCGCATGTGCTCAACGCTTAAACTCGACCGAGAAATTAGACTTTGACCTATCTCGTGGAAACTCCGCTAGAGAAACTTTCATCACATCCACTCGCTTATAAATCTTGTTTGATTCAAGTCGCACCATCACCTTACCAAGCTGACCTTTATCTCTTTAAAGATACTTGCTTTTGATGTGATTTTAGGATCGATCGTTAACTACTCATCATGCCAAAATTGATTGTTTCGTAAGGTCATAGTTTTCATATTCCTAACCAACCCGTTGTATTTAATTCAAGCAACTAAACCATTAAAATCAATCACCGCTATATCTAATCATAAAGCTATTCGCTTATCAAAAACTGATGTCAAGCTTTCTTAGCCCATGTTATGGATTTGAATAAAGACACGCCAAATTTGAATAATATTCCCGCTGTATCGACTTTCCCGACGATTTCAAGAACTTCCTGCCCTACCCCGTAACGTGAAGTCAATTCTTTATCGATCTTGAACCCGCACAAAGCCCATTTCTAAAACCCCATATCGAATGGCTCCTATTGAACTTCAGAGTTAAAGGTCCAACTACAGAATTGTTGGACATCGCTTTCATTCTGCCCCAAGACATCTCCTCGGGGTGCTCCTGCTTTATTCAGAAAGAAGAAAGACGGAGTATGCGATTTTGTATCGACTATCTGAATCGAACCATGTCACCATCAAGAATAGTATCCTCACCTCGTATCGATGACTTGTTTCGACCAACCGCAAGGGGCACAATTCTTTTCAAAATCGATCTTCGCTCGATATCATCAAATCAAGATTAGAATCGAGGATATTCCAAAGACCGCCTTTTAACTCCTGGTGACGGCATTATGAATTCTAGTCATGTCTTTCGACTACTAATGCTGCTCCTCGCGCTTTCATGGATACGATGAACCGAGTATTCAAGGAATATTTGATCAATTTGTTGTCATTTTTTATCACGACATCCTCATATATTCCAAAAGTCGTGAAGATCATGAGCACCATTTGAAGTCGGTACTCCAAAGGCTTCGTGAAAACAAACTATATGCCAAATTGAAGAAATGCGAAGTTCGCTTCGAGGAAGTAGCATTCCTCGGGCACGCAGTGTCAAACACGGAGTATCCGCTGATCCGGCCAAGATCAAGCAATACAAAGTCGGGAGCAACCAAGTTTGCGATCAAGCACGAGCTTTTTGGGCTTAAATGGTTATTATCGAGATTCGTGGAAGGGTTTTCTAATCGCTACTCCATTAACTCAAATTAACTCTAAGGATACAAAATTCGCTTGGAGCGAAGAACGCGAGAAGAGTTTCCAAGAGCTTAAGAGAGACTTATTTCTAAGACTGCTTTCTAACAATACCATCCGTTCTTGATGGATTTGTTATCTACAACATGCTTCGTGCAAAGGTTAGATGTGTTCTCATGCAACGGGAAAGTCATAGCCTATGCCTCATGACAACTTAAAGAGTATGAGAGGAATTATCCTACTCATGATCTAGAGTCAAGCAAAGCAATGCTTTTCAAGCTTAAAGATACGGAGGCACTATCTATACGGGGAGAAAGTGAGATATATTCGCACCATAAAAGCCTTAAATATTTCTTCACTCAAAAAGAACTCAACACGCGGCAATGACGCTGGCTCGAGCTATCGAAAGACTACGACCACACTATTCAATACCATCCTCGAAAAGCGAACGTGAAATGACGCGATTGAGTAGAAGATCATATGCGGAACGAAAAGATGATGATGTCAAGTATACGACAGAGCCAACTTTAATAGAAAAGTTAAGGTCGCTTCAAGCCACCGAATCTTGAAATGATGCGCGTATGAAGAAGAAAGTACAAGAAGGAGCTATTCCTAAGCGAGAATCGATGAAGAAGGAATACTTCGAGTCCACTCTAGACTTCAGGTTCCTAACGACTCGATTTGAAGTACAAGATTACGATGGAGGCACACAATACACCATTTGCAATCCATCCTCGAAGTACTAAAATGTATCGTGATCTTCGGCACATATACATTTTGGTGGAACAATACGAAGAGAGAGATCGCAAAGTTTATCTCAATGTGTTTAACTTGTCAACGTAGTAAAGGCGAGCATCTAGTACCTAAGGGTCCGTCAGCAACCACTTGAGATTCCGAAATGGAAGTGGGAACACATTACCATGGATTTCATTACGGGTCTTCCTACGGCTTCTCAAGGCATCAATGCTATTTGGGTTATTGTTGATAGATTAACCAAGTCCGCTTCATTTCTCACGACACGGAGACTTATTCCTCGAACGCCTTGCTAGTATGACGTGAATGAGATCGTGAGGTCGTATGGCATGCCAAGATCCATAGTTTCGATCGCGACCCAAGATTCACTTCAAGATTTTGGGGTTAGCTTGCAAAAGCTATGGGCACGGATTTATTTATTTAGTTCTTCATACCATCCCCAAACCACGACAATCGAGAGGACTATTCAAACTCTCAAGATCTATTAAGACTCGTGGTCCTAGACTTCAAGGGCGCTTGGGATAAGTATTTACCATCGTGGAATTCTCCTACAACAACAAAGCTTATCGTGCAAGTATAGTGTGGCTCCATTCAAGCATTATACGGACGAAAATGTCGCTTCCAATATGTTGGGACGAGGTGGGTGAAGCAACATTGTTGGGACCCGAAAGTTAAGACGTATTTACTCACCGAAAAGATCCAAATGATTCGACAACGATACAAACCAAGACAAGATCGACAAAAAGAGTTATGCGATCTTCATCGAAAGGACGGAATTTAGTGTAGGGGATCATGATTGTCATGAGTCGCTCCACGGAAGGGAGTTACAAGATTTGGGAAGAGAGGAAAGCTCAATCCACGATTTATCGTCCATTTCAAATTCTCGACCGAGTAGGAAATGTAGCCTATGTACTCAAGTACACTCCAGTATGTCTCTCGTTCATAATGTGTTTCATATATCCGTATTTCAGAATATGTGAAAGACCCAAACCACGCTATAGAAGTTAGAACCGACGAGATAGCCAAGACTTAACGTATGAGGAGGTACCACCAAGATCTTGATAGAAGGAGCATGTCCACGCTAAAGGTCATACCACAAGTTAAAGTTTTGTGGAGGAATCATGCTATGAGGAAATGACCGGGATTGAAAATAAATGAAAGCGAGGTATCCTCACCTTTTCAAACACTGTGTACGTGACGCCAATTTCGAGGACGAAATTTCATAAGGAGGGAGGTCAGAAGACCCCAACTTATTATTAATGAAATTTAATTTTCTATTTATTATTTTGAAATAAGAAGGGTTGATTTGATTAATGTGGATAGTTAGGGGTAAAATACGCAAATATTTCAAAATAAGCAAGTGGTTATAAAATATTCATCATTGTTTGGAATATTCGTTTGGTCGTGGAATATTCAGATCGCTTGGGAATATTCGCATTTACTGCAAGCAAAATGCATGTGTGGGCCCCATAACTAAAAGCGATCGATGAAGAAAACGACAAATATAAGTTGTTTAAAAAATAACTACAGTAGTTGTTACCAAGTAATATCGTTAAAATACTTTGCGGTTAAAACACAAGAAGACACCCAGATTGCACCAATTATTGATTCTTACGTAAGAAGGCACTACTCAATAATGGTTACAAAGAATTATCGCTCAAAGATTTTTTATCGATTTAATAATTGTCAAGGCTGATATTTTATATCATCATTGTTTCAATAATCACATTACACAATATTTTTCATTATCGAAGCAATAATTCATATTATCCTAATAATATTATTAGATAACATTATTGGCAATGTCTAGAAAGTTCGCCTCAAGGAGAGGTTTGGTCACCTAATCATGCGCCGCCAAGAAGAGAGAAATTTTATCGAAAGCCCCTCTTCCCTGAACCGCCTGGGTCACAATATCAGGATTCTCAGTAATATTATTTGTGAATAATTAATTATTGATTCATATGATGAGGAAAATATTGATTTTATGTGGATATATGATGGAGAAAATTTTTAATGTGACAATTGTTGAAAATTGAAATTTTATCTTTTCTCGATAAAATAATTCATTTAAATATATTATTATATTTTAATAATATAATAATGGTGATATTTTTACAACGAATGTGGGATATATGAGTATACGAGGAGGAAGAGTATTTTTGTTGCAATAAATGTTTAAAACATGTTAAACATGCTCTGGGACCCCATTTATCGATCGAAATTTGATTATAAATCAGAAAATCGCCTGCTTGGATTTCTACCAATTTTGCTTGGAATTTGAAAAACTTTCTTCCGCAAAGTTGTAGAGAATTGAATTTCCTATAAAAAACCGCGAGATTCGAATTTTCCGATAAAAGGGCTATTTATTATGAATTATCAAGTTCAAGTTCAAAAATAATTGATTTTGGAAGTTTTAATTATTTTAAATTAAAAAACGTTTTTTTGCATTTAAGTGGGCTAACATGTGATATTAATTGTTGAAATCAGATCTTCAAAGATGGGCTAAGGAAATTTATATATATATATAATATTTTATTAAATTTTCTCGCTTTTGTGTTCTTCTAATTTTCCTATAAATAGGTGCTTAGGTTTAAATTGAAAATCACACCGTAAATCAAGTTTTCTCTCTATATTATCGAGTTTATTCTTGTGAGTATTTTGAGTATACTTTGAGTATTGTTAGACGGCAAAGTTCCTTCAAAGACTATATCCTGTTTCCAAATGTAAGTACTAATCTTTCGAGGTAAGTGGATATTATTTTCTTCTCAAATGATATTATTTCTTCAATATCATTATGTCAAATATCGATCTGAACTTTTTATCAAATTTGAAACTTTTCATGTTGTTACTATTCATGAGTTACTATTCATTCATGAAGTTACTATTCATGAAGTACTATTCACGAGTTACTATTTCACGAGTACTATTCATGAAGCGTAAGATGTTTTTTTGGGAAATTTCTATCTTTTGGTGTTTGAGTTACTATTCACGATACTATTATTCACGATACTAAAAATTCACCTAAAAATAAAATTTCTTCTTTCATCCAAAATATCTATTCGATACTAGCTTTGATCAGATCCATGTTTTGATCATTCTCAATTTTACACCACTATGATTATTTTTGAGGTATTTTTGACATGGATAAAACAAAGTACTTAATCCTTAATCCTTAATCCTCACTATTTTGTTTCACCGATTCGCTTTTAAAAATATTTTTCATCATCCTCACCTTAAATGATGATATTATTGAATATCTTTGGCCCAGAAGTGCAAAAGATGAATGATTTCAAGAATATCTTCGGTCAGAAGTAAAGATGAACAGTGTGTTTAGATGAATACGACTAATCGATGAATATCTTCGGCCTCAGAAGTAAAAAGATGAATATTTGATTCCGTATATATATCGATTGATGTTACAGGATAAAAGATAGACGATGAACTTTAAATTCATACATGTAAGATAGTAGTTTGCATTCTCTACTTAACTCTTCTAATGAATTATTATTTCACCGCATAATATTGATTTAAAATTTGTTGCTCTATCAGATTCTATTAGATTTTTCCCTCGTCAAGACTAACGATAATTTGTTGTATATTATCTTAGTCATAATATTCTTTATCGGGCTAGTTGAGCTCACCCTTTTCCTTTTTGTTCCATTTTTCTTCTCAGAGGCTAGAATATAAATGGTACGAGCTCTTGGGGTATGGAATGAAGGTTTTAGAAAGGATTGTTTAGTAGTCCTCACCATTTTGTAAAATAATGTATCAATAAATGTGATGAGGATTTATTTGAGTATAGATATTGTCTGTAAGATAATATTTGTATTCAAACTCACGCTTTACTATGTTGTAATAATAAAGTTGTAGTTGTTTTCGTACTTCATTCGACAACTCGTATGTATCGACAACCATCGTTTTGAAAATGGGTGATGTATACCTATTTGTGTCAACTTAGCATGTAACTAGGGTTTTTGAATATTATTTAATAAAATAAGGTTTTAATGAATATTATTCTGAGTTATGTGTTTGAAGGTTGTTCTATGACCTAGGATGATTGTTTAATTTTAGTATTTTGGTTATATACAATAATTAAAGAGAATGAATTTTTAAGACGAAAATAAAAATTTTCCGAGAAATTTACGTAAAAACATTATTCATCCGAAACAATTTTTGCGTTTTTTCCGAAATTTCGAAAAATACGTAAATGTTAGAATTCTCAGAAAAGACGTAATATCCAATAAAATTCAGAAATAAAAAATGCAGTTTTAAGCCAGGGTGTTAAATCGGGAAAGTCAAAAAGTCAACCAAAGTATTGGTCAACAAAAGTCAAAGTTGACTTTCAAATTGATTGGGCTTTATTGTTGGAGGCCCAATATGAAATGTTAGGAGGCCCAATTGAAATTAATTCAAGGCCCAAATAATTATTAAATTAAGCCTAAAAGGAAGCCCAAAGTGAAATTTAATTAAGCCCAAACTAAGATCCAAACTCATGGGTCAACCCATGAATTAAATGGGTGGGAAAAACTTGAACCAAAGCCCATGTGGGATCTCCAAAAGGAGGCAATGCCCAACCACTCCTTTAATCAAAGGAGGTTTGCCCTCCAAAATATCTTTCCACTTGCAAAAATGGCATTAAATGGTTTACACCAAAGTCTTCGTTGAATGATGATGACTTAACCATGGTTAACAAAGTAAGGAGATGGAGGAGGGGGTGGTTAGTAAGATTTGAAACTTCAGGGAGTTGAACATAAAAGACTTAAAATTAAGTGATCAATTAATAACCTAATCAAAGTGTCTTAATGACTAAACTACCTTAACTTTGTCTCTCCTATAAATAGAAAGCTATGTGTTAGTTTTTCTTTCACAAAATCATCTAACATATTAAAAAAATCAAATATTAAGAGAGAAGTGAGAGCAAAGCTCGGAGAATCAAGAAAAGAAGCTAGTTGATTAATCAAAGTCATCAAGTTAATCAAGAGCAAAAGGTAATAATCAATAACTCATGTATCTACTCCATCTCACTTCTGTAATAACTTTCTAGAATTGTTATGAAATGCTTGTTGGTTGATGGTTAGGTGATTCTTATGAATCATTAGCATACTGGTGGAATAAGGATGATTTAGTGGACTAAAATCACTAAATTATGCATGTTAAAAGAAATCATTCGTGTAAAATAAAGAACGTAAGAAACTATGTTAAAAGTTATTGGTGGACAAATTTAAAATCATCATATATGTATTGTTGATGAACAAATTGAAAACCATCATGTGTTGGTGTAAGAATTGCGGAAATGTTCCTTTCGGAACAGAGTAAAGATATGCTTTAACGAAGTTATAACGAAAATTTAAGTAAAAAGATGTCAATCGATGAAAAATCTAAGTTAAAGTTATTTTTGTTTGAAATTAGTCAATTTCGAGAATTATATTTTCCAAAGGATTGAGTAATTCACGAGAATTGGAAACCGTAGACTTAAGAACGAACTCGTTCTGACTCCGGATAAGAAAGTTATGAAGAAACGAAAGTTAAACGTTAAAATTGTTAAGTAAAAAAAACTATGCGTTATGGGATTTTTGAACCAATTAAACGCCTAGTTAGATTGTCCGAAAAATTATTTTGTCCATGGGGATTTAAAATATGTCATGAAAGCTAGGAAACGGCTCGAGAACGGACTAATTCCGAGTTAAAACGACTAAAATACAAGATTATAAAGTGGGCGTCAGAATCGTAATTTGAGACTTCAAAAATTTAAGCTGACCAGTCATTGTACGACTTTCTTTGCAACCCATTTTATTAGTGGGTGCTTGTTGCTTCCTTTACTTTTTACACATTAAAGAGATTTTTAAAGCATAAGAGAAGGAAAAAGATGATGAAGTAAGAATAAAGATAAATGTTAATCAAATATAACATCTTAATAAGGATAATGAAACCTTAATTGTATGATTAGAGATCAGATTACAAAGAATAAAACAACATAAACGTAAAATACTGAAACAAATCAACTATTTAGTATTTGCATGGAATGAATACGTTTAAGATATACAAGTGAATATCTTAAACATCTAAACTTAACTAAGGTTAAGAAAGATAATTGAACGTCAAAAAATGACCATGAATGGTAATTAAATGTTAACGAAAGGTAACGACAGATAATGAACTTAAAGTACAATTTAAGTCTAAACGAATGAGACGAGTACGATAGTAAGAGAAGTAGAAGTAAACAAATAATTGGTTTTGTCGCGTGTCTAATTGGTATGTTGTTGGTTGATTTCGCAATCAATGAATTTGTGCAAGTGTACACAGTCAACAAGTAATAAAGTGATAAGATAGAGTGTCGAACCCACAGAGAATTCTAATCAACAAATTCCAACTACTAGTATTGTATCAATCCAATTTTATTTAAACAGCCATAAATTGTGATTTTTCTACTTAAGAAAGCTAAATTAAACAATTAAAATAGATTATCTTAAAATAAATCAAATAAATAAAACTAAGATTTTAATGAATGAATTCAGATAAATGAAGATTAAGACTTCAATATCCCCAATTATGAACTATAAACCAATTATCCCAATTATTATGCCTACTGAATTGTTAACATGAATTCTCAAATGTCAAAAGTCCTTTTCCAAGTGATCAATTGACTTCTATTTAATCCAGATTAATCTTGTTATATTCCTATGCAAAACAATTGAATTAAACTCCTTCAACTCCAATTCCTCATGTGTTACATGCGGTGAACAGATATTTTCATTCAATTCATAAACCTAATTATTCGCTATGCAAATAACTAAGTCACATGTTATCATGCCCAGTTCTAACCCTAGAATTCCTCTTTCAATTCCTTCTAGAGTAATAAGGTAATTATTGGCCAAACAATTAATCAATAAGCACAAGACAAGATAAACAATTCACTTTGACATAAATAATTGGAATAAATCGAATAACTAATTTATAGACATAAAAGGTTCAATTGAAATCTTAATTAAAGAAATTAATTCATGACAAAAATTAAAACCAACAATCCTTTGCAAATCATCCTTAAAGAATTACACAAATTGAAAAAATGGAGAAGAAGAAACTCTAAGTAAAATTTTCAATCTGTTCTTGATTCCTTGCTTAGCCTCCAATTGTGTAGTTCTTTTTAATTTCAGCCAATTAGCCTTTAATTACTCCTGATCCATCCTCCAGCAATCCTAGTCCAAATCAACTTCAAAATAGCCTCCAATTGAAAGCAATCAAACCTCGTCAACGCTGGCAGCGTCGGCCAATCAAATAACACACTTCAACACTTCCTACAGGCGTTGATGTGAGTTCATTTCAGTATATCAAGGCTGGCTTCAAATTAATTACAAAAATGCCATTTACAAACTAAAACTCCCCAATTACCCCTCGCAACTCCTTTTAATCAAAAAATAATAACAATTCATAATAAAAATTCTACTAAAAAACTCGAGAATACCATAATTTAAGCTCGATTATATTCAATTCATGGGTATATTACCCAATCATCATATGCACATGCAAATTTATGTATGTAGGCTATTAAAGAATCAAATTAACGTAAACTATAATAGAAGACGCTTAAGGTAAGTTTTCTAAACCTTGTTATTGTGAAATTTATGTGAATTTTTATACTTCAGCAAATCTTTAAAATATTTGTTCAAGTACTTAAGTCATGTTTTTCCAAGAACTGTTTAAGAAAGTGTTGATGCCATTATTCGGCTACAGAAATGCTAATATGTTTTACTGATTTAGTAGTAAATCTTTTAAAATGTTATTTATGAACATCTAAGTTATCTAACGCCAATTATTTTTGTATTGATATAAAGGTAAGCCTAAGAATGAACAAATAAATGTATTTCGTCGATTTTTCAGTTGACAGGTAAGGTGTTAAAACTAAACGTAACTATGTTTAATGGATGAATATCGATCAACATAACATAGAGTACTATAGGCTGATCACCTAGACGCACTCGTAAGATATATCAGATTTATGGTTTTATTACCGGAAGTCCCTTTTTAATGGAAGAAAATGACAAGTTCCGGGTCTTTCGACCAACTCAGTTTCAATACTCTTATTGTAAATTCAAAAATGTTTAAAAAAAGGAAAAGTATCAGTTTTGATTATTCTTATTGATTCTCAACTATTTGTACGGTTGTTAAATAATAAACATATTATTCTTGATTTTGTTGTTATTAAACTGTTATACTTGCTGAGCAATTGAATGTTCATCCTTACTTGAATTATATAATTTTCAGCTAAGATGGAGAAATGAGAATTATTCGGTAAAGACAAGGGAAAAACGAAGATGGAGAAATAGAACTTTGTTGTAATAATAGTAGTATTTTTGTAATAAGTTATATTATGACATAATGAGTATGTAATGGTTATAAAAACCTGGAAAATTGAACGAATATGATGTTAAAGTGTAGTAATTACATTCATGTCAATCAAATATATAGTTATATATGACACCCCCAAAATAGATATATACATCACCCATTCTCGAGTTACAATACACGGTATGTAAACAACTATAACTTTATTATTACAACAAGAAAAGCTGTGAGTTTAAATACAAATATTATCTTCTGTACAATATCTATACCCAAATAAATCCTCATCACAATTATTTATACATTATTTTATAAAAATGGTGAGGACTACTAAACAAATCTCTATATAACCATCATTCCATACCCCACTGCATATTCGCTACATTCTCGCATCTCGAGAGAGAAAAAATGGAACAAAAAGGAAAAGGGTGAGCTCAACTAGCCCAAGAAAGAACATTATGACTAAGATAATATAAAACAAATTATCGTTAGTCTTCAACAGGGAAAAATCTGAGAGAATATAATAAACAACAAGTTTTAAATCAACATTCGCAGCGGAAAATAATAATTCATAGAAGAGTTACGTAGAGGATGAAATCTACTAATATCTATGAATTTAACGACCTATCATCATTATTTTATCCCCTAAAACATCAATCAATATTCATCTTGAATCAAATATTCATTTTGCACTACTTGCCAAAGATATTCATCATTAGTCATGTTCATCTCAACACTGCTCATCTTCAGCACTACGGGCCAAAGATATTCATCATAAAATCGTTAATCTTTGCACTACAGGCCAAAGATATTCAATTATATCATCATTTAGGACTGAGGATGATGAAAAATATTTTAAAGAAAACGAATCCAATGAAGCAAAAGAATAAATATTAAGGATTCGTATTTCAGCTATTTCATGTCCAAAAATACTTCATAAATAATCATAGTGAAGTAAAATTCAAGAATGATCAAAACATGGATACAATCAAAGCTAGTATCCACACTAGATATTTTGGACGAAAACAAAAAAAATTAATTTTTCTGTGAATAGTCATTGTCAGATTCGTGAATAAATCAGATACGTGAATAAGAATTCCTAAGACAAAAAGTTTCAAATTTGATTAAAAGTTTAGATCAATACTTCAAAGATAATGATATTGAAAGAATTAATCTCATTTTTTAAAAAAATAATATCCCTTACCTCACAAAGACAAGATTTCTAAATTGAAACACCTGGATATAGATTATGACTTGAACTTCAGACCAGATAAAGAACACTCAAAGTATTAAAATACTCACAAGAATACGCCAATATATCGAGAGAGAAGAGAGAAAACTTCAGCTTACGGTGTGATTTCAATTCTAACCCAAGACCCTATATTATATAGGAAAATGCTTAGAACACCAAAAGTTAGTAAAATTTAATAAAATATTATTATTTATATTACAAATTCCTACGCCCACTTTTACCAACTGATTTCAGCCATCTAGCACATGTTAAAGATGCCCACAAACATTTGAAAAACGTTTTTGTTGATATAAATAATTAAAACTTCCAAAAATCAATTATTTTGGAACTACGGAACTTCAATAATTCATAATAAATAGCCCTTTTATCAGAAAATTCGAAACTCGCATTTTTTTATAGGAAATTCCATTATCTACAACTTTGCAGAAGAAAGTTTTTCCAAATTCCAAACAGAAATTGTCCGAAATCCACAAACGGGTGATTTTACAGGCTATAATCAAATTTCAGTCAAGAAATGGGGTCCACAGACATGAAAAACATGTTTTAAATATTTTTGGTAATAAAAATACTCCTCCTCCTCATATACTCATATATCCCATATTCATTGTAAAGATATCACCGTTATTATATTATAATAATATAATAATATATTTAAATGAATTATTTTATCGTAAAAAGATAAAATATTAATTTTCTACAATTGTCACATTAAAATTTTCTCCATCTATATCCACATAAAATCAATATTTTCCTCATCATATAAATCAATAATTAATTATTCACAAATAATATTACTGAATCACAATACTCGACAACCGCGGAGCAGCCTTGGATAGAGGAGCTTTCCAATAAGGATTTCTCCTTACTGGCGCGTAATTAGGTGACCAAACCTCTCCTGTATGTAACTTTCTAGACATTTCCAATAATGTTGTCCAATAATATTATTCAGATAATATGAATTATTACTCTGATAATAGAAAATACCGTAGTAATGACAATTATCAAACAATGAAAATATCAATCGCAAAGAATTATCAATTAATAAAATAAAATAATTGAATAAGAATTACATCGTAATAATTATTGAGTAATGCCTTCTTACGTAAGAATCAATAATTGGTGCAATACCGCGCAAGCTACTTGTGTTTTAACCAATTTAGAGCATTTTAACAAAGATTAATCTGTGAATAATTACGTCGTTATTTTTAAACAACTTATATTTGTCGCTTTCTTCATCTAATCGCTTCTATTTATGGGGGCCACATATAAGGTCATAACATTACATAATAATATTCCCCGACAGTAAGAATATTCCACGACCAAACGAATATTTTATAACCACTTACTTATTTAAAATATTTGCGTATTTTACCCATAACTATCCACATTAATCAAATCAATCCTTACTATTTCAAAATAATAAATAGAGAAAATTTAATTTCATTAATAATAAGTTGGGGTCTTACATTATATGTTTTGTATGTCATAGTACCGTGTAGCACCATATTCAGGTTTAAGGGTACCCGAATTTAGGGGTGTCACAAAGAAGGTAGGATATTGATTGTGTAAAAAAAGAATGAAATGGAGAAAAATATATATTTTAAAAGACATGTCATTGTTTTAAGCTAATTTTTATTATATTTTTGCACATATTTATGTTTTAATTTTATTTTATTTTTCATGCTATCACATAGATAACTAATAGACGTTTGTCTACTTATTTTAACGGAATTGTTTAATTTTACTATTTTAAGGTGGTAATTACAAAAATTAAAAGTTTAATGGTGTAATAAGTAAAATGTGTCAAGTATAGTGGTAAGTCATGGTTTTGCAGACAAGTAATAGACGCCCATCCAATTATTTTAACGGAATGGTCCAATTTCACTATTTTATTTAATTTAATGCGGTAATTGTAAAAATTAAAAGTTCAATAGTGTAATAAGTATAAAGTACAATGGGTAAATCATTAGTTTTGCCATTGTAAAATGAATGGAGTCTTAATAGTAGTGTCATGTATAACCTCCTTAATTAATTTCTAGAAACTTTCAAATAATAGATGTGTTATAAAATGGGTAAATACACTTTTTCCCACTCTACTAGGGGTCAGTTTACAAATACATCACTGAACTTATTTTTTTTACAATCGACTCATTGAACTTCAAATATTTATCAAATCGTTACAAATTCCGTTAAATGAGTTGACTTTTAACAGAATATCCACTTCAGAATTTAAATGAACATCCATGTTAGCTATTTTATGTGCTATCATCTTAGTTGTTGTCGCATTGGAAATTAAATGGATTTAACTATTTTTAGTATATTACAAATTAAAAGAAAAGTTAAAAAAGAAATTAAAATAAATCAAAAGATTAAGAAAACCAAATCATATCAATCCCTAAATTTCTTTCTCCAAATTCAAACCCCCATTTCGTTTCTCTCTCCAATTTCAAAACCTCATTTCAACTCCCCAAAATCAAAAACTCCATTTCATTTCTCCCTCCAATTTCAAAACCCCGTTTGATTCTATATCTATTTGTGGATATATAAATCTGAGATGGAGAAATTTTTTAGCAATAGTTTGAAGGTTGTAGAAATGGAGAAAACCAATCTCCAAAATAAATTCAGTTTTGGTTGAGTTGAAGAATATCGAAACCCAAACAAGGGAAAGCGTCAGAGACGCCGCTTTGGCCATGTTCTATGTCGATGACGATGAAGTCGTAGCCAGAGAGGCCAACGATCTCGTTGAGGGTAGGTGAGAATCTGAGAAGAAGGAGGCCGTATAGGGTCTCACCATTTTAAGGCGAGTTTTATGAGTTGGAGTTAGGGCGATGGTTGATAGCGACGATGTGGATGAGTTGATTATTTGGGCTTTGTTGGTTCTTTGTTTAGAGAGATGGATGGTGGTGGTGGTGATGGTGGTAGTAGTAGTGGGGAAGAAGTCTGGGTTGGGTCTGCCAACCATTTCTTAATCTTGTTCTCTCACCCCTCTAGATCATCTTTTCATTATCAACATTCCCAGTTCAATTCTTTGAAAATTATTGATATATAAAGGAAACCCACGATTGATTATCATCATCTTTTCAGAAATCTGTTTTATTGGGGTTTTAACAGATTGTTTAATTTTGGGAATAATAATAATAATAATTATTATTATAATTATAATAATTCCACAATTTTAAAATATTAGATAATTTATATTTTAAAATGAAATTAAAATTTTAAAAAAATATGAATTCATTAATTTATATAAATACATTTGTAAAAATTATTCATTAATTTATTTTATTATTAATTAATTAATTATATTATTAATTAATTAATTTTATTTATTTATTTGTTATGTATATTAATTTGATTTATATTTTGTTTAACTATTTGTTATACAATTGAGTATAATTTATTTTAATTAGTTATCCAACTCAGCTTATCTCTCGTGTCAGTATTGCCACGTCAAATTTCTGTTAAATGGTTAACAGACATAGACGGCAAAATTACTTTTGTAAATAATATATAGTTCAATGAGTTGACCGTAAAAAAAAAATTAGTTCGGTAATGCATTTGTAAACCGACTCCTAGTAAAGTGTATTTAACATGTTATTAAAATTTAGTTATTTGCGTTATATTGTAACTTGAGTGTTATGAGTAAGGTTGTAAAATAAATCAAATAGTTTGGGCTTGATTCGTACTCACGATTAAAAATTTGATTCGAGTTTTACTCAAAAATACAAACGATTCAACTATAAACAAATTTTAAAATTCGATAAATTACTCGAACCATTCCGAATTATAATTTTCTATCGATACTCGAATCATATTAGTTCAAAAAGTTTAAATTATTCGGTCTCGATTCGAGATAGTGCTCGACTCGATAGTTAAACGAGCTTTAATCTAACTTATTTTATATTTGATAAATTTTATGAATCAAATTTAAATAACTTAATAATCGATAAAATTCACCCCGCTGTTACGCATGAGACTAGTACTCCTCTCTGTGTACTTTCTCGTTTTTAATATTTACTATTACATATCTTTTTCCCACGCTCCCTTACGAATCTCCAGTGCCCACCAAAAGGTTCATTTCACTTTTCTCTTAGCCCCTTTCGGTTTTTAATTTTTACTTTCTTTGCCAAATTGCTATTCCCTGGTCCTAACTTTGATTGCTTGCACTGCGAGGAAGCGTCAATCTTCTACCTGCCCAAAAACACGTTAGGTCACGTGGCTCAAAACTTTGATTGTCGGTGATTTACCATATTGTATTTACCTTACTATCTCTAAATCTTCTTAATTATTTGATAACGCCATTATAATATCAGCCATGTCATGGTGTTCTTAAAATGAAATAATTGTTTTACCAAGTTAATTGAATGTTTAGTTGAATTCAGAAATGAAACTAAAAATGAAATAGTAAAATTTAATAACACGGATAAAACCCAAATAATATTTTATCAAAAAAAAATATCTGTTTGATGATGGTAGTGATAATGACGGGTGTAGTGGGGGTTGACTGATGGATTGTGGTTAGGGGTGTTCAAAAAAATCGATTTTTTTGATTTTTTAATGAACCTATTGATAATCTAAACCCATGCATATTGATTTTTTTCAAGATCGATTTTTTTTCGATTTTTTACACTTTTCTATGCCGATAATGTAAAGAACTTTTTGAATTTGGTAAAAACCGAAATATCAAAAAAACCAAAATTTAATAATATAATAATTAATAGTTAATGTTTTGTAGTTTTATATATCAAATGATTTTTTATATATTAATAATTTCTATATAATAGTAGTTTTATTAAAAAAATTTTTATGTATATTAATAATATTTTGTATTTTTATTTTATATATTAATTATTATTAATAGTTAATGAATTCTTAGTTTTAAAAAAAATTGTTAATATGTAAAAAAAATTATTTAATTATTATTAATAATTATATATATTACAATGCGATATAATCGAAAATCGAACCGAAAACACCGGTACCAAATTTTATATCGAATCGGTATCAAAATCGGTAATTCGGTACCAGTTTTAATTCTTATTTTTTCAGTAATTTTGGATCGGTACTGACTCAGTATTTTCGATACTGATTTAATTTTTTTACCGATAAACATCTCTAATTGTGGTGGTGAGGTTGCGGGTGGGGTGATGGTATCCGGTGGTAATAGTTGTAGAAAGAGGGTTCAATTGATGTGGTGATATAAAGATACAATTGTCACATTTATTCATTTTATTATAATGAAATTCAATATATTATCGATCGATCTTCTCATTAAATAAAAATTAAAGAGATATATAAAATTAATTTTTATTCCGTCATAATGATCTATTATGCTAGAATAAATAACAAATTATTTTTTTCGTTCTATTATAATATCATTTTCACTTTTTTGAAATTAATTTAACAAAATTATAAATTTAAAAGTGATAAAAAAATTATGTTTAGTTAATAATATGATAAATATTGTAAACTATTAACAAAATACTACTCTTTGTAGAATTTATTATCTCATACTCCCTCTCTGTCCTTAAAAATGTGATTAATTGTACAATTTTTTTTGTTTCGAAAGGATGAAATAAAATACATAAAATGAAGAGTAACTCAAGTCATTTAGTGGTGTCCATTAGTATAAAAAAATAAAAATATTGATCACTTTATGTAATCTTGTGGGAACACTAAGGATAAATTTGGAACTTTTTATCTATTTTATCTATTTTTATTTTTCTTAATATATGCGTAAAATGTACTTTGTTCATCCTTTTGGGGACGAGTTGGTAATTTTTATTGAATCATCTTAATTTTGAGTTTAAAAATATCTTAAATTGACTTTTAAAAGTTAATAATAATATTATAATTTAGAACGGATGAAGTATATTTCTTTTCTTTCATTTTAAGTTTGTTATAATATATCATTATATTACAACAACATATGTAAGACCCCAACTTTTAATTAATAAAACTTATTTTATCTTTATATATATTATTCTGAATAGTAAGACACTAATTTGATAAAAAAAAATTAAAGTTAAGAATAATTTGTGCAAATTATAAGAGATAAAAAGAATGTCGACAAAAATGCCAAATAATGTTTGGTACCGTATGACGGTGCCGTAACAACCAATCATTAGTAGAGTTTACACCAAAATAACTGTCGGATATAAAAAACGATAAAATAACTATTAATAAAAAATTATCAATTGAATTTTTACTTTTATGTGACACCCCCAAAATAGGTATACAACACCTATTCTGAGTCGCCAAATACATGGTACATAAACAACTACAATTTTATTAATACAATTGTCGTGCAAAATACGACAACACATAAACTGTGAGTTTAAAAACAAATATTGTCTTTTAGACAATATCAACACTCAAATAAGTCCTCATTACAATTATTGATACACTATTTTATAAAATAGTGAGTACTACTAAAACGACTTTCTAGAACCTTCGTTCCATACCCCGACTAGTACTCGCTACATTCTCGCCTCCTGAGAAGAAAAATAGAACAAAAAGGAAAAGGGTGAGCTCAACTAGCCCAGTAAAGAATATTATGACTAAGATAATATAAAACAAATTATTGTTAGTCCTCAACAGGGAAAAATCTGATAGAATACAATAGATAACAAGTTTTAAATCAATATTCGCAGCCGAAAATAATAATTCATTGTAAGAGTTACGTGAGAAATTAAATCTACTATCTTCTATAATTTTAAAAATCCATCATCAATATTTTATCCTCATAACATCAATCAATATACATCAAAATCAAATATTCATCTTTGCACTACGGGCCAAAGATATTCATTAGTTAATGTCATGTTCATCTCAACACTGTAGACATCTTTACACTACGTGCAAAGATATTCATAAGAAAATCAATCATCTTTGCGATGACAGCCAAAAGATATTCAAGAATATCATCATTTAGGATCGAGGATGATGAAAAATATTTTTAAGAAAACGAATCCAGTGAAACAAAAGAACAAATATTAAGGATTCGTACTTTAAACAGTCCAAGTTCAAAAATATTTCATAAATAACCATAGTGAAGTAAAATTCAAGAATGAAGACCAAAACATGGATACAATTAAAGCTAGTATCCATAATAGATATCTTGGATAAAAAACAAAAATATAATTTTTTTGTGAATAGTGCCGTATTCGTGAATAGTGTCGTATACGTGAATAATGTCGTATAATGTGAATAAGTAACTACGATACTAAAAGACAAGAATTTCACAAGAAAAATCTTACCAATATTCCTAAGATAATGATATTAGAAGAAATAATATCATTTTTTTAAAAAAATAACATCTCTTACCTCGAAAAGACAAAGATTTTTGACTAGAATCTTTGATATAGTCTTTGAAGGAACTTGCACCGTATATCAACACTCAAAGTATCAAAATACTCACAAGAATACGCTCGATAATATATAGAGAGAAAACTGTAGTTTATGGTGTGATTTTCAATTCTAACCTAAGCACCCTTATTTATAGAAAAATACTTAGAACACTAAAGCAGAAAATTTAATAAAATAATAATATATTTTTTCTTAACTTCCTACGCACACTTATTTTGTCCAAACACCACCCACACCTCACCAACAACCACCAAAAACGTTTTTCCCATTAAACTCATTTAAAACTCCAAAAAAAATCAAAATCAATTAATTCGGAACTTCAATAATTCACAATAAATAGCCTTTTATCAGAAAAATTCAAATCTTATGTACATTCCATAGGAAATTCAATTCTCCACAACTTTGTAAGTTTAAGTTTTTCCAAATTCCAAACAGAGATTGACCGAAATTTACATACGGACGATTTTACAGGCTATAATCAAATTTCAGTCAAGAAATGGGGTCCACATACATGGAAAACATGTTTTAAATATTTTTAGTTACAAAAATATTCTTCCTCCTTATTTATTCATATATCCCACATTCATTGTAAAAATATCACCATTATTATATTATTAAAATATAATAATATATTTAAATGAATTATTTTATCAAAAAAGATTAAATATCAATTTTCAACAATTGTCACATTAAAATATTTTTCCATCTATATCCACATAAAATGAATATTTTCTTTATCATAATAATCAATAATTAATTATTCATAAATAATATTATAGAAACACAATATCGACAACCAGGCCGTTCCCAGGAAAGAAGGGGCTTTTTAATAAGGATTTCTCCTTACTGGCGCGCAATTAGGTAACCAAACCTCTCCTTAGACAGAACTTTCTAGATATTGCAATTAATAATATCTAATAATATTATTCAAATAATATGAATTATTGATCTGATAATGGAAAATACTGTGTAGAGACAATTATTGAAACAACAATAATATAAAATATCAACGTAGCAATTATTTAATCAATAAAATCAAATATTGAACAATAATTACTGTAACAATTATTGAGTAGTGCCTTCTTACGTAAGAATCAATAATTGGTGCAATACCGCGTTATTGTGTTTTAACCAATTTAGTATTTCAACAAAGATTAATTCAGAATAACTACGCCAAGTTATTTATAAACAACTTATACTTGTGCTTTCTTCATCCAATCGCTTTCAGCATGGGGCTAATACAAGGTTACGCTACGTCAGCATTTAATATTCCCCGACAATAAGAATATTCCACGACCAAACGAATATTTTCCCACAACAATGAATATTTTATAACCACTGCTTTTTTGAAATATTTATGCATTTTACCCATAACTAACCACATTAATCAAATCAACCTTACTATTTCAAAATAATAAATAGAGAAAATTTAATTTCATTTATAGTAAGTTGGGGTCTTACAACAGATATACAAAAGTTATTCCAAAGAATAATAAATAATGGAATAATGTAAATTCTCTTCATGAATACGAAAGAAATATTACCCTTACCTGTAAAGAAACCTGGATATAGGAGTAGTGAAGTAAGCAGAATCACTTTTTTTTCTCTATAGTTTCTCTCTCTGTAGTTTCAAAAATTCAGTAAAAATAATGAAGGAATGAGTTTCTATTTATAGAGAATGGATCTAATAAGAATTAATTCATTTAACTATCCAGCATTTATTTACTTTTAAATGGACTATTCATATTGATTTACTATATGCAAATATTAATAAAATATTCTAATAAAACAAAATCTTTTAAATAAAATATAATATATTCTATTTATAGTCTAATAAAACAAATAACTTTATAAAAGTATAATATTTTATATAAAAAAGATTTTACTATGCAAATACTATGCAGCACTACGATAATAAAATATAATATATTCTAATTATTATTTAATAAAATAAATAACTTTATAAAAGTATTCGCTTTATATAAAAAGATTTTACTATGCAAAAACTACTACGATAATAGAATATAATATATTCTTATAATCTAATAAAATAAATAACTTTATAAAATATTCTGCTTTTATATAAAAAGATTTTACTACGCAAAATACTACGCAAAATAGAATATAATATATTCTATTCATAGTCTAATAAAATAAATAATTTTATAAAAGTATTCATTTTATATAAAAGTTTTTTATTATTATATTAATAATACTAATAAAATAAAATTTATATATAATATATATATATATATATAAAACTTCCGTGACTTCATAAAAACACACCTCAATATATTTAATAATATTTATCATTATTATTATAATTCACAATATTAATCGAAATAAAGTGTTCCAAGAAAGATGGGCTTTTCAATAAAGATTTCTCTCATTTACAGTAGCATGAATTAGGTGACCAAAACCTCTCTGGCAGAAATTTTAGACATCATTAATATTGCAAATAATAATATTAATAACTTCGTCGTCTCAAATATTGATTTAATAATATATAAAATATCAACAATAATTGAATTAAATAACGTGAGATATCGTGCAACAATTATCAGAAAATAATTGAACAAAACCGAGTGATTTCTCACGTAAAGATCAATAATTAATACCGCGTAGGCTACTACGCAACTAATGCGCAGACATCGCATTTCTTTTTCTACCGAAGTAGTTCAACAGGTTTTAACCAGAAAACTTCCGCCATTGTTTTTTATAAAAATATTTTTGTCATTTTCTCAATCCGACAATAATTTTGTTGTGGGGTCCACCAATGATTGTGTCGTCGTACGAATATTCCCTGTTAAAACGAATATTCTCCGACCAATCGAATATTATATAACAACTTGCATACTTTGTAAAATTTATAAATACTACCTACAACTATAACATTATATCAAATCCACATTATAAATTTGAAAAAAAAAATTGAGATATTTAAATCTTTATTCATAAAATTTGGAGTCTCACAGTATCACTACAGTATTTCATATTTTTAAATCAATAATTGTCGTAGTAACAAAAGTAATAATGCGAAGTTACTTAATTAAAAGTTACGAGTACTAAAAAGTTAGTCAGACTCGTTAAATACGTTAGATAAATAATATTGTACACATAAATATTTGCATTAGTGCTGCATATATAATTGCAGTAAATACTAAATGTGACAAATTATCAAACACGAAACAAAACTAAATAATCAATATAGAGAAAAATGTGGAAAAGAGAATGAAATAAATGTGTTAAGTACCCTCTCCGTTCCTAAAAGATTGTCGTTTTAGAACAAAAAAAAATTATTCCAATTTATTTGTCGTTTATAATTTTCTATGAGAATAAATTGTTTATTTTTTTATATCACATCTACCTTCTCTTATTGTCCCAAGAAATTCTCTCTCTTGTATTAATAGTTTTCAACTTCCCATAAAGGGGTAGTGGTGGAATTTCAAATAAATTTTAATTGTTAAATGATAGTATTAAATGACTTTTTTAATCTATGTATAAAAATCTTAAACGACAATCTTTTAAGAACGAAAATATAGTAGTAGATATAAGATTAATGCTTGAAAGACTTAGATAGCTCTCGTATAAGATAAATTAAAAAACATGGAGTACACCAAAAATACATGTGGTCAAAAATGTATTTAATTTTAGGAATAAGTTTGAACGGTTAAGGAGTGGCCTATGAAAGGGGATCTCTGCCTCTTCGGTATAAAGAATACACCAATTTTTCTATCTTTTTAAAAAAATTCTACTAGTATATTGTGATTATTTATTTGAGTGTGGTAAGAATATTTTGAGTGTTTATAACGCCAATAAGAATGCTGAAATTGATCTAGTCTTTCATTTAAAGTAATAACACAACTCTTCATTTAGAAGACAGTTCATTTAGAAGATTCATTTTTGAAAAAAAAATCTTTGAAAGATTGTTTTAAAAAATTATTTTATTACTTCAAAATTATTTTGAAAGTTTGTTTCACTTCATTTTAGTACATAAATTTATTTTACAAATACTATTAAGTCAATTTTTGATAATTTTTATAATATACGAATTAGTGTACGCTTGTAAAAATTATATATAGTAGTTAATGATTTAATTATAAATACACATATAGGTTTATAAATTACATAAAAAGCAAAATTTAGTCACGTGTTAAGGTAAGGAATATCATTCTTCCTTCATTATCTTAATATTTAAATTTATTATAGTAAGAAAATATCATGTTTGTGCCTCTTGTAATATTAAATGATGAAAATTTCTTAAATAACATTTTATTAAAAAAATTAATAGTTTGTGTTTCATCTTATATTTTGACTTAAACCTTCCTATTGAACTCTTACCATTATATTTGAACTGCGAATACTTTGGATTTTGAACTTTCTCTTAGAACTGTAAATATTTTAGTCTGTTAAATATTTTGTATATTGTGAACCTTACTGTTGAATTTTCTATCTGTGAATTTTGGACGTTATCTTTGAACTTGGATCGATATTTCGGACATCGTGTTGACAATTTGGATATTATTAAACTCTGAACCAATTTAAATTATTCTATAAACATAAATAGCTTACAAATATATAATGTTTATTCTTTATTTGATTATTCTTATTATTATGTCCATTCTTTATATTATTGTTGCATGTACTAATCATCAGGACTCAAGTTGTTATGAATGTCATTGGTTTGGGTGCAAAAATAATATAACTATTGGGTGTCTTTAGCCTATGTGGCAATGACACATGGTGAACGTTTTATTTGACTTGGGTGCAAAAAAAATTTTGTTTGGCATAATCATGATCATTGGTCTTACCGACGATATATTTCAAATGATAAATTTTAATTTGGAAAAAAATATTATACATCATTGTTTATTTGACTATCCTAATGGATTGTTTATTCCGCTGTGAAATATTTATTAAAAATTTATGATGTCTAGCATTTTATAAATTTATGATTTAATCTGTGATACCCCAGATTTTATCAATAAAGATTTAAATTTTGTCGAAATAATTTTTTAATATTATGGTGTGAATTTGAGATAATATTATAGTTAGGGTAGTATTTATAAATTTTGCAAAGTATGCAAGTGGTTATATTATATTCGATTGGCTCAGGGAATATTCGGTTTAGCATGGAATATTCGTATAACTACTCAATCATTGGTGGACCCCACAATGTAATTATTATTTGATTGAGAAAAACGATAAAAATATTTTATTGAAATAACTACGGAAGTTTTACCGGCTTGATACTTGTTGAACTACTTTGGGTAGTAAAAGTACAATGAATACGTGTGGTTGCATAAGTAGCACACCAGTATTGATTATCGATGCTTATGTGAAGTCACCAAATTGATTCCATTATCATTTTCATTAATAATATGAATTATTATAATGATAATGACGTTTTGTTTTATTCTTATTATTAACGTAATAAAATGTAAACATCTTTTTATATAAAATGTATCTACTTTATTAAAGTTATTCTATAAATAGAATATATTATATTTTATTATGCATAAGTATTGCATAGTATTTTGCATAGTGTTGCATAGTGTTTGCTTAGTAAAATATTTTTATATAAATAGAATATATGATATTTTATTTAAAAGATTTTGCTTTAAATATGGATAGTCCGATTAAAGTAATCAATCTGGACCGCTTCATGAATTAATTACTATGCATTTTATTTTCCTATAAATAGAAGCTCATTCATTCATTATTTTCTTACTTAATTCATCAAACTCTGTAGAGAAAATTATGTAGAGAAGCTATGTAGAGAAAAATCTATGTAGAGAGAAAGAAGAAGAGTATTCCGCACTTCACTACTTTGATATCCAAAGGTCTTTTTACTACAGTAAGGGTATTATTTGTTGTGTACTGTAGTGGATATTATTCGCTTGTATTCATGAAGAGAACTTCGCTTATTCCATTCCTTATTATTCTGTTGGAATAACTCGTATAACGCTGCAGATACCCTATACTTGGTGAAATCCTCCGTTATTCCATTCTTTATTATTCTATCGAATAACTCAGATATACTTGCACGCCTATACATAATATGTATACGTGGTTTACCCTATACTTGGTGACATTCTTCTATTATTCTGCTTGAACATCCTCGTCAAGGTGTTTTACACCCACCGGTTCCGCTTTTTATTATTATTCTCGCTGAACATCCTCATGCATGTGTTTTACACCTTACCGGTTCCGCTTTTTATCATTCTCGTTGAATATCCTATCCGCAGTGTTTTACACCGGATCCGGTTCCATCTTTATTATTCTCGTTGGAACATCTTGCTTGTGTGAATTTCACCCGACCGGTTCCGTTATTATTATTCTCATTGAATAACTCGCCTATCACAAGCACCGCATGCACGGTGATTTCTTTTGTTATTCCATTCTTTATTATACCCAAATAGTTAAAACTTGACTTCTATACTCCATGAAATTAGTAGAATATCTTTGATATTTGCGTTTCATCCAAAGATCTTTTCATGGAAATATTCTTCCGATCATTTGAATTTTACTCTACAAAACAAAGATCACGTTGACAATTTGAACGTTAATAATTCCCGGATAAAATAATTCTTGAACTTGTTTTATCAATTCTTATATCATTGTCATCATCATCCTCATGTTATATTATGTTAAAGTTATCTTTGGGCTACGTGTATAGATGAACTTAGTATGATTATGACCGAGGATTCATTCTAGATAATCATGGCTTGATATAAATGATGTGACAAAAGTCTTCAGTGGCTCAGAATGCGTTGATGGATAGTTTTGGTATGATTATGACCGTGGGTGATTCTTAGATAAATCGTAACCATTGATAATTTGATGAAAATCCTCGACCGTGGTATATGTGGATGATTAGATATTGTGGTTTATTCATTAAACCGAGTCTTAGTGATAAAAATTGATGAAAACCTTTTAAACCCTAAAAGATAGTAGACTTTATTTTCTACTGACTCTTTTAATGGATCGCATATTCCGTCGCAGCTTAAACCGGTTGTTTATCGTATTTTATCGCTTTAACATCGTTGAAGGCTAATGATAATTTATTCTCGCATTATCTTAGTCATAATATTTCTTCTCGGGCTAGTTGAGCTCACCTTTTCTTTCACCGCTTTCTCTGTGAAATGAGAACATAAATTGGACGAAGCCGGGAACTAGAGTAATGGTCCGTATGATAAAGATTAGTAGTCATCACTATTCTGTGAAATAGTGTGATAATAGTTGTAATGAGGACTCCTTTTGAGTTTGTATAATATCTAGTAGACAATATTTGTATTCAAACTCACGCTTATGTCGATTGCATACCACACGCGCTTATGTTAGTAAGTTGTATTTGAATTTATGTACCATGTAAGTGGCGACCCAAGATGGGTGACGTATACCTAATTTTGGGGGCGTCACATAATCGTTGTTGAAGACTAAAGATATTTCATTTTTCCATTATCTTATTCATGATATCCTATACTTGTCTACTCGAGCTCACTGTTTTAATTTCTAATTCCTTTAAGGAAATGAAAATGTAGTCGAGGCTAGCGGGGAAAACAACAGAGTGAAGTGATGGTCCGAGTTAGTAGTTGTATTAGTCCTCATCAAGTTGTTAAATTGTGTGCAAATAATTGTAGCGAGTTAATGTAAATGTTTTGTATTTTGACAACTCAAATTTGGTTGTGTAATCCCGAACAGAAAATATAATTATTGGGTGTCTTTAGCTTGTGTAATAATAACACGTGGTGAAAGTTCTTTTTGATCTGTGTGAAAAGAAGAATTGTTGTTTGACATGATCATAACCATTGATATTACCGATGATAGAGTTCAAATGATGAATTTTAATTTGGAGAAAATATTATACATTATTGTCTATTTAACTATCCTAATAGATTATTTTGCTGCAAATTATTCGTTAAGGATTTATGATGTCTAATATTTTCTAAATTTATGATTTAATCGTTGTTGAAGGCTAAAGATAATTTCATTTTCTATCATCTCAATCATGATATCTTTTATTGAGCTATTTGAGATCACTCTTTTATTTCCCAATTTATTTCGGGGAATGAGAATATAGTCGGGGATAACGGGGAGAACACGAGAATGAAGTGATGGTTCTGAGTTATTAGCTGTAATATTACTTACCAAGTTGTAAAATAGTTTGCAAATAATTGTAGTGAGTACTTAATGTGTGTATTACAGTGCTATACATAGAATTATAAAAAAAAAATTGCGAGTTAATATAAGTATTTTATATTTTGACAACTCAATTAAATTGTGAAAGTTCGAATTTAGGAATGTCACAACATAACTTATTAATAAGTAAGTATTTGCTAATTAATTTTGATATATGACATTTTAATAGTTAATTTTGATATGTTACCACTTATAGGAATGAAAACTAATTAACATGAGCTATCGACATGATAGTAGTTTTTAATATATAGAAATGAGAAATCAAATGTGATTTGATAATGTTGTGGTATATTTGATCACAAGTTTAATTTTCTCCAATAAAAAAACCAACAAGGCATAAGTATATATTTTCACAATGTAATATGACATTAATATTTTTTGGATAACTTTGAAATTATGCATACAATAAGTCATTATCTATACATAATATTTATACAAGCTTTATAATCGCTTCATAAATTATAATTTGGTACATCTGCATACGTAATGTACACTTTACTTAGTAATATGGTAAGGTAATTCTTGATTAGGATTTGAAAAAAAGTATAAAGTTGGAAATATCATCAACTAATGATATTTATTCTTAAAATCATGGTGGTAAACAAAATGGATAATATATAAATCCACAACAGAAAATGAAATTTTCACAACAAAATCGTCGCTACATAGATCCTATAGCGTCGGTTTTAACCGTCGTTATACATCTACAATGACACTTTTATTGTGAAAATATCAAAAAATATTGTGAAAATATCAATTTCATCTTGTTAAACATGATTAATAGTTCAGTTTTGAGTGACAATAGAAATACAATATTTAAAAGGGTTATTTACTGTGACGCCCCTAAAATAGGTATACAACACCCATTCTGAGTCGCCAAATACATGGTACAGAAAGCAAACTACAACTTCAATAATACAATTGTCGTGCAAAATACTTTACAACACATATCATGAAGTTTAAATAAAAATATTGTCTTCTGTATAATATTAACACTCAAATAAGTCTTCATTACAATTATTCATACACTATTTTACAGAAATAATGAGGACTGCTAAAACATCTTTCAAGAACCATTACTCCATACTCCGACTCGATCCTGCTATGTTCTCACCTCCTAAGAAAAAAAATGGAACAAAAAAGAAAATGGTGAGCTCAACTAGCCCAGTAAAGAATATTATGACTAAGATAATATACAACAAATTATCATTAGTCTTCAACAGGGAAAAATCTGATAGAATATAATAGACAACAAGTTTTAGATCAATATTCTGCAGCGAAAACAGAAATCCATTAGAAGATTCAAGTAGAGAATGAATTCTACTATCTTCTAAGATTTAAAAGTTCATCATCAATATTTTATTCTTGTAACAACAATCAATATACATCTTTAATCAAATATTCATCTTTGCATCTACAAAAGCCAAAGATATTCATTCAGATCACCAAATTGGTCATGTTTCATCTCAACACTGCTCATCTTTGCACTACTACGCCAAAGATACTCAAAGAATATCATCATTTATGATCAAGATGATGAAAAATATTTTTAAAAAAAAGCGAATCCAAAGGAGATGTAAGGACAAATATTGTGGATTCAGTATAATAGTTTATCCAAGATCAATAATACTTCACAATAACCAATTGTGAAGCAGAATTCAAAAATAACGATCAAAACATGGATACAATCAAAGATAGTACCCAAAATAGACATCTTGGACAAAAAGGAAAATTTTTATTTTTCGGTGAATAATGTCGTATTCGTGAATAGTGCCGTTTACGTGAATAATAACCCCGACACAAAAAGTTCTAAATTTGATTAAAAATTCACCAATATTTCGGCATAATGATATTGAATAAAATAATATCATTTAAGAAAAAAATAACATCCCTTACCTCAAAATAATGGTACTTTTGATCGGAATATCGGATAGAAAACCGAAGGAAACTTGTACCGAACAACAACTCTCAAAGTATCAAAATACTCATAAAAATACGCTCGATAATCTAGAGAGAAAGAAAATTTGTTTTTGGTGTGATTTTCAATTCTAACCTAAGCGTCTATTTATAGGAAAATGCTAGAACACCATAGAAGACTAAAATAATAAAATAATATTATTTCAATTCTCATTTTCTACGCATGCAAGCTAGCAACCATCTTTGACAAAAAAATCAGCAGCCCACATGTGTATTCAACACCATCCAAAAAGTGGGTCCCACCCATAAATTAATAAAAATCATTTTATTTTCCGAAACTTCAATAATTCATAGAAAATAGTCCGTTTATCAGAAAATTACGAATTTTATGTCCATTCCACACAAAATTGAATTCTCTACAACTTTGTAGCTTTGAGTTTTTCCAAATTCCAAATAGAAAATATTCGAAATCCACAAACAGATGATTTTTAATTCCTCCATTCTGACAAAATACTGATAAAACACCTCAGCATTAAATTTCTTCATTTATAAGCACATAAAATAAATAAATCCATCATTTATATCCACATCAAATAAATATTTTCTTATCATATAAATTAATAATTAATTATTCATAAATAATATTACAGAATCACAATTATGACAACCAGACTGTTCCCAGAAAAGAGGTGGAATGGCGCGTAATTAGATGACCAAACCTCTCCTTGACAGAACTTTCTAGACATTGCCAATAATGCTATCTAATAATATTATTCAAATAATATGAATTATTGGTCTGATAATAGAAAATACTGTGCAGTGATAATTATTAAAACAACAATAATATAAACTATCAACGCAGCAATTATTGAATCAATAAAATAAAATATTGAACAGTGACTACTATAACAATTATTGAGTAGTGTCATCTCACGCATTTAATCAATAATTTAACAATATCATGATATACACAAGTCATCGCTGTCAACCACCAGACATCAGTATTTTAACCACCAGTATTCCAACAAAGGTTAATTCAGAATAATTACGCCGTTATTATATAAAATTCATACTTTGTCATTTTCTTCATCCGACAATTATCCTCAAGTTATGGGCCCATAATTGATCAAGGCCACCAGTGCATTTGGATATTCCTGACAAAAAGAATATTCCACGACCAAACGAATATTCCCCGACAAAAAGAATATTTTATAACCACTTACTTATTTTGTAAAATTTTCACATTTCACCCATAGCCAAAGCATTATATCAAATTAACCCTTATTAATTTAGAATAATGAATAGAGAAAATTTAATTTTTTTTTATAATAAGTTGGGGTCTTACAACCTCCCCTCCTTATAAAATTTCGTCCTCGAAATTGAAGTACGTACCTGGTGTTTCGAACAGGTGAGGGTACCTCACTTTCATTTCTGATTCCAACTCCCAAGTCATTTCCTCAATGGCATGGTTCCTCCACAAAACCTTAACTTGTGGTATAACCTTGGTGCGTAGGACATGCTCTTTCCTATCCAAGATCTTAACAGGTACCTCCTCGTACGTTAAATCTTCGGCTATCTCGTCTGGTTCTAACTCAATAATGTGGTTTGGGTCTTTCACATATTTACGAAGCATAGATATATGAAAAACATTATGAACACGAGACATGTTTGGAGGTAATGCGAGTCTATAGGCTACATTTTCCTATTCGGTCAAAAATCTCAAATGGACCAATAAATCTTAGATTGAGCTTTCCTCTCTTTCTAAATCTTGTAACTCCCTTCCATGGAGCAACACGTAATGAAGATACGATCTCCAATATTAAACTCCACGTCCCTTTCTATGAAGATCAAGATAACTCTTTTTTCGATCTTGTGAGGTTTGAATACGTTGTCGAATCATTTGGATCTTTTCTATAGTCATGCGTACTAATTCTGGTCCCAACAACGTTATTTATCCCACCTCGTGCCAACATACTGGAGAACGACACTTTCGTCCATACAACGCTTCAAATGGAGCCATGCCTATACTTGCTTGATAACTGTTGTTGTAGGAGAATTCCACCAGTGGCAAGTACTTATCCCAACTTCCTTTGAAATCTAAGACACAGAGTCTTAATAGATCTTAAAGAGTTTGAATAGTCTTCTTTGATTGTCCGTCCGTTTGAGGATGGTATCTTTGAATCAATCGTAAATTGCGCCCATAGCTTTCTGCAAGCTAACCCAAAATCGTGAAGTGAATCTTGGGTCACGATCTGAAACTATGGATACTGGCATGCCATGCAATCTCACAATCTCATTCAAGTACATACGAGAAAGATGTTCAAGGGAATAAGTCTCACGTATAGGCAAGAAATGAGCAGACTTTGTTAATCTATCAACAATAACCCAAATCGCATCTATGCCTTGAGAAACCTTGGGAAGACCCGTAACGAAATCCATGGTAATGTGTTCCCACTTCCATTTCGGAATCTCAAGTGGTTGCAATGGACCTTTCGACACTTGATGTTCCGCCTTTACTCGTTGACAAGTTAAACACCTCGAGATAAACTCCACAATCTCTCTCTTCATATTGTTCCACCAAAATGTGTGTCGAATATCATTATACATTTTGGTACTCCCAAGATGGATTGCAAACGGGGTGTTGTGTTGCCTCCATCATTATTCTATGCTTCAAGTCAGGATCGTTAGGAACGCAAAGTCTAGAGTTGACTCGAAGTATTCCTTCTTCATCGATTCTTACTTCTGGAATAACACCTTCTTGCACTTTCTTCTTCATACGCATCAGCCTCAGGTCCGTAGCTTGAGCAGTTTTAACTTTATCGATTAAAGTCGGTTCTACTCGTATATTCGCCATCATCATATGGGTCCCTGGAATCTTTAATTCTATCTCCATCCTTTGCAAGTCATACAAAATGGGCCTTTGTGTTGACAATATTGCACTTGTACTCGCATATGATCTTCTACTCAATGCGTCAGCTACTACGTTCGCTTTTCCAGGATGATATTGAATAGTGTGGTCGTAATCTTTCAATATCTCAAGCCAACGTCGTTGCCGCATGTTGAGTTCTTTTTGGGTGAAGAAATATTTAAGGCTTTTATGGTCCGTATAAATCTCCACTTTCTCCCCATACAAGTAGTGTCTCCAAATTTTCAACGCGAATACGATTGTTTCCAACTCCAGATCATGAGTAGGATAATTCTCTCATATTCTTTGAGTTGTCGCGAGGCATAGGCTATGACTTTCCCATGTTGCATGAGAACACATCCTAACCCTTTGCCTGAAGCATCGCTGTAGATAACAAATCCATCCGAACCAGATGGTATTACCAAAACAGGTGCCGAAATGAGTCTCCTCTTAAGCTCTTGGAAACTCTTCTCGCATTCTTCGCTCCATACGAATTTTGTATCTTTCCGAGTCAGCTGAGTTAACGGAGTAGCGATTCGAGAAAATCCTTCCACGAATCTCCGATAATAACCAAATTAAGCCCGTAAAGTCACAGCACTTGATCCACCGACTTTGGTTGCTCCCAACTTTGTATTGTTTCAATCTTCACCGGGTCAACATATACTCCATGGTTTGACACCACGTGCCCAAGAAATGCTACTTCCTTAAGCCAGAACTCGCATTTCTTAAGCTTGGCATAAAGCTTGTTTTCACGAAGTCCTTCAAGTATCAGCTTTAAATGGTGCTCATAATCTTCACGGCTTTTGGAATAGATGAGGATGTCATCAATAAAGACAACAACGAACTGATCCAAATATTCCTTGAATATTCGGTTCATCATATCCATGAAAGCAGCAGGAGCATTAGTCAATCCAAAAGATATGACTAAGAATTCATAATGCCCGCATCGAAGTTCTCGAAGGCGCCTTTGGAATATCCTCGCTTTTAATCTTCAAATTGATGATATCCGTAATCGAAGGTCGATATTTGAAAAGAATTGTGCTCCTTATGTAGAATCGGTCAAACAGGTCATCAATACGAGGTAATGGATACCTATTCTTGATGGTGACATGGTTCAATTCTCAGAGTCAATACAAAAGTCGCATACTCCCGCCTTTTCTTCTTTACTTAATAAAACAGAGCACCCCAAGGAGATGTACTAGACGAATGAAACCGGCGTCTAATAACTCCTGTAATTGGACTTTTAACTCCTTACATTCAATAGGAGCCATTCGATATGGGGTTTTAGAAATAGGCTTTGTGTAAGGCCCCGAATTTTATGAAATAAAAGTATTCAATTTTTCTTATAATTACTATTCAGTAAATGGTTAAATTGATAAAATTTAAAGTTAAGGGTGATATATATAATTTTTTCAAAATAAGCAAGTGGTTATAAAATACTCATTATTGTCGGGGAATATTCGTTTGGTCGTGGAATATTCTTTCTGTCGGGAAATATTCGTATTTACATACGCAAATGACCATTTAGGGGCCCCATAATGTAATAACCGCTTTGGATGAAGAAAACGATAAAAGGGAGTTTTATAAATAACAAATAATAATTGTTACCTTTAACATCATTGGAATACCCGGTGGGTAAAGTAAAGTCTGGCGCTGTTGTTGCGATGTAGAGAATACGGATATTGCATAAATTATTTTTGAATTATTGATTCTTACGTAAGAAAGCACTACTCAATAATTGTTACAGAATTACTTATCAATATTATATTTTATTGATTCAATAATTGCTTTGCGTTGATATTTTATATTATCGTTGTTTCAAGAATTGTCATTACACAAGATTTTCCATTATCGAGAGCAATAATTCATATTATCCTAATAATATTATTGGATAACATTATTGGCAATGTTTAGAAAGTTCTGCCTAAGGAGAGGTTTGGTCACCTAATCAAGCCGCCAAGAGTGAAGAGAAACTTATTGAAAAGCCCCTCTTCCTTGAACCCTTTGGTTGTCAATATTGTGATTATGTAATATTATTTGTGAATAATTAATTATTAATTTTTATGATGAGGAAAATATTTATTTTATGTGGACATAGATGGAGAAAATTTTAATGTGACAATTGTTGAAAATTAATATTTTCTTTTTCCGATAAAATAATTTATTTAAATATATTATTTTAATAATATATTAATTATGATATTTTTATAATGAATGTGGGATATATGAGTATATGAGGAGGAAGAGTATTTTTGTGGTAATAAATGTTTAACACATATTTTGTGTGTTGGTGGACACAATTAGTGATCGAAATTTGATTATAGCCTGTAAAATCACCCGTTTGTGGATTCTGGTCAATTTTGTTTGGAATTTGGAAAAATGTTCTTTTGCAAAGTTTTAGAGAATTGAATTTCCTATAAAAACACGCGAGATTTGAATTTTCTGATAAAAGGGCTATTTATTATGAATTATTGAAGTTCTGAAGTTCCAAAATAATTAATTTTTGAAAGTTTTAATTATTTTTATTTACAAAAACGTGTTTTTCATTTTGTTTTCCTCATTTAACATGTGATAGGGGCTGAGTTCAGATGGTAAAACATGCATATGAAGTTTTGGAAAAAATATAATAATATTTAATAAATTTTCTGCTTTGGTGTTCTAAGCGTTTTCCTATAAATAGGGTCTTAGGTTAGAATTGAAAATCACACCGTAAATTAAAGTTTTCTCTCTATATTATCGAGCGTATTCTTGTGAGTATTTTGAGTATACTTTGAGTGTTGCTATACTGTGGAAGTTCGTTCAATATATCCGACATTCCAAAGATCGCTTTTTTGAGTGAAAGGGATAGTAAAGGATTTTAAGGGTTATTATGTTTTTAGTTTTGAAATTTTTCTGAACCTTCAAAAATTCTGGAAAAATTTGAAATGATATTTTTATGAGTTTTAGAGTGTGTCCAAAAATGGCGATTTTGGATGTATAGATTAGGAGTTATGGATTTTATGAGAAAAGACTATTTTAAAAGTAACTATTTATAACTCCTTGTGATTAACTCTAAAATTGATGAAATTTTTATTGAGAGTACATCTATATAATATCAATATACCGTATAAATTTCAAAATTTTTGGATAAAAGTATAATTTATGAAAATGTTTAAATATTCTTGGTTTTGGCCATATGAAAAATAGTAAATGAATTTTTAAAATTTCGAGAAAAATATATGTTCAATATGGGACTATGATATGCTAAATCCCGGAAAAGAAATATTTTTGGAACTGATTTGGTATTTTCATGAAAATATTCTAGTTATGAGTAAATGAATTAAATATGTTATGTGAAGTAAAAAAATTGGAAAATATGATTTTATGGCTTGAGAATCATATATGAGGTATATGCAGATTTTTGATGAGGGTTTTGGTTATTGGTGATGAAATCTTATGAGTTTGACATTTTATGATGATTAAATGCATTAATTAGTAAAGTGTAAACAATTTAATTAAATTGTTTATAAGTTTTAAAACGATTAAAATATTATTGTAATATTAATAATATTAGATTATGAGATTTCTAAGTGATTTATAACATTTAGATTAAGGTGTTATAAATATGAATATGAATTTTATTATGAAACTTTATCTTTTAAGTTATCGAGGTTCTTATTACGCACGATACTGATCTTATGTATTTAATACGGTAGTACTATTCACGACAAATTGGTTTCTTCTCCGACCAAATTATCGTTGATTTATGAATCTTACTCTTGAAATTAAAATCATGTTTTGATTATATTATTTTTATATAACATTCTTATAACCCTAATGATAATATTTCTCTTTTACTTGAGTGTAAAGATGGGTAGATTATTGGTATAATCGTGACTATAGGTTCTCTTTGCCGATGGTGCAAAAGTTGAATTGTTGATTTGTATGATCATGACCATTAAATTTACAATTGAATATTTTTTTTTAAGTGCAAAGGTGAATTGATCAACACGGGTTATAATTATTGTTATATAACTTCCGAAATGATTATGTATTTCTTTGATATATGAATATCTTTGGCTCAGTAGTGCAAAGATGACTTGTTGATGAATATCTAAGCACCTAGTGCAAAGATGAATTATTGATGAATATCTTTTGCTCGTAATGCAAAGATGACCTGTTGTTGAATATCTTTAGCCTGTAGTGCAAAGATGAATTATTGATGAATATCTTTGGCTCGTAATGCAAAGATGACCTGTTGTTGAATATCTTTAGCTTTGTAGTAGTGTAAAGATGAATCTGTTGATGAATATCTTTGCACGTGCAGTGCAAAGATGAATTTATTAGTATGATTATGAATAGAACTCGATTTGGTATAACCATGATATTTGATGTTTCGTAAAGACAAAGTGATGAAAATTATCTTCGTCCCGGATGAGAAGAGGAATTTAGAATCACAATTATGATTATGAGTTATTCATATGATTGTGGAAAGGAACTGCTTGATTGATGTTACAGAGGGATAAAATATTGTTGGTGGACTTTTAACGTGGAGAAGACAATAGACTTTATACTATTCGACTCTTTTAATGGATCGCTTCGTTCACCGAAACTATGGTTGAAAAGTTTTATCATCTACCATATGTTCTAAATCTCCGATTTATTATTGATGAAGACTATTGATAATTTATGTATCTTTAGTTATAATATTCTTTATCGAAATTAGTTGTGTTTCACCCTTTTGTTTCACAATTCCTTTCGTGTAATAAAAGTGTAGTTGGGTTGAAAGGGGATAACAAGGGAATAGAATCTATGGTCTATAGTTGTTGAGGTTCTCCCTAAAGAGTATGGAAATAATTTTATTGAGGACTTTAGTGTGTCAGATTTATACATCATTTAATAGTTATTTTGGTGAATTAAATAGGGTGAAAGGCGAACCCAACTTTGGAAGGGTGTTTTGTCACTATCATATCACAAAGATGTCTAATGACATACAAACTCGTGTTATCATAAGAGACATGGTTGTGCTCATCCACTTGCTTGAGTATATTTACAAGCACTACCTATATAATCTTGGTGTTTGTTTGGAGTATAATACCCAATTAGAGACAGTGGAGATAATGATATGTCAAGAGAAGACTCACCATCGGGAAGAATATGATAGTAATCTTCTCATTTTTTTCTTTGGGGTCTATTAGGTCAACCAAGGATAATTTTGTGGCCATATGATATCTACCATAACCTAAAAGCATGGCCTCCCATGTACGAAGGTTTCTTGAGCACTTCCCAAAGATTCTAATTTCTAAAAGCAGCTTTTGACTATACCTTTATGTAAGGTGTCATTGTGACGTCTTCTGATTGGTATATATTTGTATCCAAACTCACAAAGATATGTGTTGTTGTATTTTGCACGACAATTGTTGTAATAAAGTTGTAGTTGTTTTTCGTTACCATATATTTGGCGACTCGAATGGGTTGATGGAATGGACCTATTTTGGGGGGCGTTACATTTGGTATCGAGCTTAGGAATATGATCTCCATGGAGATCGGGATTAGAACTAGGAGGAGAGATGAGTAAATCATTCGCTAAGTGTGTCCTACCTAAGCTTATTTGTTGGTCGGTCATAATATCGGATATTATGTGATATGTTAATTTGTTAAATTAACCCTTGTTTTGAAGGTGTATTCTAGAATGATATCCGAAATACGAGATGAAGCAATGGAGAAATCATGATGACGGGGAGATAGAATCTGAAATGAAAGCAAGGTATTCTCAACTCTTTCAAATATACGTGTACGTAAATTTGGGGACGAAATTTCATAAGGAGGGGAGATCAGTAAGGCCTCCTAATTTTATGAAATAAAAGTATTCAATTTTTTTTATAATTACTATTCAAAGAAATGGATAAATTGATAAAAGTTAAAGTTAAGGGTGATATATATAATTTTTCAAAATAAGCAAGTGGTTATAAAATACTCATTATTGTGGAGAGAATATTCGTTTGGTCGTGGAATATTCTTTCCGCTTCTGGAATATTCGTAATGACGACGCAGCTAGCCATTGTGGGCCCCATAATGTAATAACTGCTTGATGAATAAAACGACAAAAGGGAGTTTTTATAAATAACAGTAATAATTGTTACCTTTAACACTTTGTTGGAATACCGGTGGGTAAAGTAAAATGTAATACGCGTTGTTGCATTGGAACACGGTATTATTGCAGGAAGATTTTGAATTATCGATTCTTACGTAAGTAAAGCACTTTACTCAATAATTGTTACAGAATTACCGCTTCAATATTATATTTTATTGATTCAATAATTATCATGCGTTGATATTTTATATTATCGTTGTTTCAAGAATTGTCATTACACATTTTTCCATTATCTGAGCAATAATTCATATTATCTATTATCATGACGCCCCAAAATAGGTATACATCACCCATTCGAAAGTTGTCAATACATGGTACGCGAAACAACTACAACTTTATTATTACAACAAGAAAAGCTGTGTGTTTGAATACAAATATTATCTTCTAAACAATATATATACTCAAATAAATCCTCATCACATTTATTGATACATTATTTTTCAAAATGGTGAGGACTACTAAACAACTCTCTCTAGAACCTTCATTCCATACCCAGACTGTATTCTTCGCTATATTCTCGCCTCCTCGAGAAGAAAAATGGAACAAAAAAGAAAAAGGGTGAGCTCAACTAGCCCAAGAAAGAATATTATTACTAAGATAATATACAACAAATTATCATTAGTCTTCAACAGGGAAAAAAAACTAATAGAATACAATAGACAACAAATTTTTAAACCAATATTCGCAGTTGAAAATAATAATTCATTAGAAGAGTTAAGTAGAGAATGCAAACTACTATCTTCTATGTATGAATTTAAAAGTTCGTCGCCATCTTTTATCCTCGTAACATCAATCAACATACATCCGAATCAAATATTCATCTTTGCACTACAGCCAAAGATATTCATCGATTATCATGTTCATCTAAACACTGTTCATCTTTGCACTACGGGCCAAAGATATTCATCGAAATCATTCATCTTTGCACTATGTGCCAAAGATATTCAATAATATCATCATTTAAGACCGAGGATGATGAAAAATATTTTTAAAGAAACGAATCCAATGAAACAAAATGAATTAAGGATTAAGGATTCATCCATGTCAAAAAATACCTCAAAAATAATCAAATTCAAGAATGATCAAAACATGGATACAATCAAAGCTAGATCCGAATAGATATTTTGGACTTAAAAAGAAATTTTTTTTAATTTTTAATGAATATAATGATGAATAAAGGCTGTCAGAAGAAAAAGTTCCTAATTTGATAAAAAAACATATTTCAACATAATGATAAAGAAATAATATCATTACCCCTTACCTCGAAAGATCAAGATTTAAATTTGAAACACCGATATAAAGCTATGACTTGAACTTGCACCAGATAGCAATACTCAAATTATACTCAAAATACTCACAAGAATACGCTAATAATATAGAGAGAAAACTTCAGTTTACGGTGTGATTTTCAATTCTAACCTAAGACCCTATTTATAGGAAAATACTTAGAACACCAAAACGTAAAATTTAATATAATAATAATATATATAATCAAATTTCCTACGCACACAAATCTGGTCCAAACTTCAGCCACACATGTGCCAAAAACAATAAAAACGTTTTTCTTAATAAAATAATTAAAAGTTCCAAAAATCAATTATTTTGAGCTTGAACTTCAATAATTCATAATAAATAGCTCTTTTATCAAAAAATTCGAATCTTACAAATTTTTATAGGAAATTCAATTCTCTACAACTTTGCGTAAGAAAGTTTTTCCAAATTCCAAACAAAATTGATCAAAATCCACAAACCAAGCGATTTTACATGTATAATCAAATTTCAAATCAATAAATGGGGTCCACCGACATGTTTAACATGTTTTAAACATTTATTGCAACAAAAATACTCTTCCTCCTCAGATACTTATATATCCCACATTCGTTGTAAAATATCACTATTATTATATTATTAAAATATAATAATATATTTAAATGAATTATTTTATCGTAAAAGATAAAATTTCAATTTTCAACAATTGTCACATTAAAAATTTCCTCCATCTATATCCACATAAAATCAATATTTTTCTTATCATAAGAATCAATAATTAATTATTCACAAATAATATTACGTAATCACAATATTGATGACTGTGCGCCCTGTGAAAGAGGGGCTTTCCAATAAAGATTTCTCTCATCATGCCGCAATTAGGTGACCAAACCTCTCCTTAGATGTAACTTTCTAGACATTGCCAATAATGTTATCCAATAATATTATTCGGATAATATGAATTATTTCTCCGATAATGGAAAATACTTGTAAATGACAATTTATTGAAACAACAATAATATAAAATAAAGAATACAACAATTATTGAATCAATAAAATATTGAATAAAGAATTCAGAACCATTATTAAGTAGTGCCTTCTTCTTACGTAGAATCAATAATTGGTGCAATCTGCAGTGTCTTCTTGTGTTTTAACCAATTTAGTATTTTAACAAGATTAATTCAGAATAACTACGTTGTTATTTTTAAACAACTTATATTTGTCATTTTCTTCATCCAATCGCTTTCACATGGGGCCCACACATGGGTCAAGCTACGTCGTATTTAATATTCCCAACATGCATTTAATATTCCACGACCAAACGAATATTCCCGACAACAATGAATATTTTATAACCACTTGCTTATTTTGAAATATTTGCGTATTTTACCCCTAAATATCCACATTAATCAAATCAACCCTTACTATTTCAAAATAATAAATAGAGAAAATTAAATTTCATTAATAATAAGTTGGTCTTACAACCTCCCTCCTTATGAAATTTCGTCCTCGAAATTGTCGTGACGACTGGTGTTTCAAAAGGTGAGGATACCTCGCTTTCATTTCCGCTTTCCAATTCCCGTGTCATTTCCTCTATAAAGCATGATTCCTCCATAGAACTTTAACTTGTGGTATGACCTTTCATGGCGTAGGACATGCTCCTTCCTATCCAAAATCTTGGCGACAGTACTCCCTCATATCGTTAAGTCTTCACTATCTCGTCCGGTTCTAACTCTATAACGTGGTTCGTGTCTTTCACATATTTACGAAGCATGATATGGGAAACACATTATGAACACGAGACATACTCGAGGTAACGCGAGTCTATAGCTACATTTCCTACTTCGGTCAAGAATTTAAAATGGACCAATAAATCGTGGATTGAGCTTTCCTCTCTTCCAAATCTTGTAACTCCCTTCCATGGAGCAACTCGCAACAATACATGATCCCCTATACTAAATTCCACGTCCTTTCGATGAAGATCCGCATAACTCTTTTCGATCGATCTTGTGCCGCTTAGTATCGTTGTCGAATCATTTGGATCTTTTCCGTGATCATACGTATTAACTTTCGGTCCCAACAATGTTGCTTCACCCACCTCGTCCCAACATACCGGAGAGCGACACACTTTCGTCCCATATAATGCTTCAAATGGAGCCACACCTATACTTGCTGCTCGATAACTATTGTTGTAGGAGAATTCCACCAATGGTAAATACTTATCCCAACCGCCTTGAAGTCTAGGACACACAGTCTTAATAAATCTTCAAGAGTTTGAATAGTCCTTTCGATTGTCCGTCCGCTTTGAGGATGGTATGCTTAATCAATCAATAAATGCGTGCCCATAGCTTTTTGCAAGCTAACCCAAAATCTTGAAATGAATCTTGGGTCACGATCCAAACTATGGATACTGAGGCATGCCATGCAACCTCACAATCTCATTCACGCATATACTAGCAAGACGCTCAAGGAATAAGTCTCCGTATCGGCAAGAAATGATCCGACTTGGTTAATCTATCAACAATAACCCAAATAACATTGATGCCTTGAGAAACTGTAGGAAGACCCGTAACGAAATCCATGGTAATGTGTTCCCACTTCCATTTCGGAATCTCAAGTGGTTACAACGGACCCTTAGGTACTAGATGCTCCGCTTTTACACGCCGGGCAAGTTAAACACATCGAGATAAACTTTGCAATCTCTCTCTTCATATTGTTCCACCAAAATATATGTCGAAGATCACGATACATTTTAGTACTTTCAGGATGGATTGAAAATGGTGTATCGTGTGCCTCCATCATAATCTTGTACTTCAAATCAGAGTCGTTAGGAACACAAAGTCTAGATTGGACTCGAAGTATTCCTTCTTCTTCAATTCTCCTTAATAGCTCTTTCTTGTACTTTCTTCTTCATACGATCACCTCCGCCCATGGCTTGAAAGCAACCTTAACTTTTTCTATTAAAGTTGGCTCTATGCGTATACTTGACATCATCGCACTCATTCCCGCATATGATCTTCTACTCAACGCGTACCACCACGCTCGCTTTTACCAGATGGTATTGAATAGTGTGGTCGTAGTCTTTTCAATAACTCGAGCTAACGTCACGCCGCGATGTTGAGTTCTTTTTTTAGTGAAGAAATATTTAAGGCTTTTATGGTCCGAATATATCTCCACTTTCTCCCATATAGATAGTGCCTCCATATCTTTAATATTGAAAACATCACCGCTAACTCTCAGATCATGAGTAGGATAATTCCTCTCATACTCTTTAAGTTGTCATGCGAGGCATAGGCTATGACTTTCCCACGCCGCATGAGAACACATCCTAACCCTTTGCCTCAAGCATCATCAGAGATAACAAATCCATCCGAACCAGATGGTATTGTTAGAACAAAGCCAAATAAGTCTCCTCTTAAGCTCTTGGAAACTTTTCTCGCATTTTCGCTCCAAACGAATTTTGTATCCTTTCGAAGTTAGCTGAAGTTAATGGAGTAGCGATTCGAGAAAACCCTTCCACGAATCTCCGATAATAACCACTTAGACCTAGAAAGCTACGTGCTTTCGGCACCAACTTGGTTCGCTGTTCCCAACTTTGTATTGCTTCAATCTTCACAAGTCCACGGATACTCCATGTTTTGACACCACATGCCCAAGAAATGCTACTTCCTCAAGCCGAACTTGCATTTCTTCAATTTGGCATATAGTTTGTTTTCACGAAGCCTTTGAGTACCGACTTTCAAATGGTGCTCATGATCTTCACGACTTTTGGAATATATGAGGATGTCATCAATAAAAACAACAACGAATCGATCCAAATATTCCTTGAATACTCGGTTCATCATATCCATGAAAGCCGCAGGAGCATTAGTTAGTCCGAAAGACATGACTAAGAATTCATAATGCCCATACCGAAGTTCAAGGCGCTTTGAATATCCTCGGTTCTAATCTTCATTGATGATATCCGTAATCGAAGATCGATTTTTGAAAAGAATTGTGCCCTCAGAATCGGTCAAACAAGTCATCAATACGAGGTAGAGGATACCATTCTTGATGGTGACATGGTTCAATTCGATAAGTCAATACAAAAGTCGCATACTCCGCCTTTTTCTTTATGAATAAAACAGAGCACCCCGAAGGAGATGTACTAGACGAAATGAAACCGATGTCTAACAATTCCTCAGAGTTGGACCTTTAACTCCTGAAGTTCAATAGGAGCCATTCGATATGGGATTTTAGAAATGGGCTTTGTACCAGTTCAAGATCAATAAATAATTCAACTTCACGCTCGGGGTAGACCGGAAATTCATCAGAAATACGTCGTGAAGTCAATAACAATAGGAATATTATTCAAATTTGACGTGTCTTTATTCAAATCCATAACATGGGCTAAGAAAGCTTGACATCCGTTTTTCAATAAACGAATAGCTTTATGATTAGATATGACAAATGATTGATTTTAATGGTTTAGTTGCTTGAATTGCATAACAGGGTTGGTTAGAATATGAAAACTAACAACCTTACGAAAACAATCAATTTTGGCATGATGAGTAGTTAACCAATCAATCCCTAAAATCACATCAAAAGCAAGTATCTTTAAAGAGATAAGGTCAACAGTAAGGTAATGGTGCCAACTTGAATCAAACAAGATTTATAAATGATTGGATGTGATGAAAGTTTCTCCTAACGGAGTTTCCATACATAGGTCAAATTCTAATTTCTCCTGAGTCAAGTTTAAACGTTGAGCACAAGCGGAGAGATAAATGAATGGGTAAAGCCCCAGATCAAGTAAGGTATAAACTTCGCAAGAATTTATAAATAGCTTACCCGTGATCACCTCGTTTGGGTTCCTCGATTTTGACCGGTCCTACAACAAACGCCTTCCCGGAATCGCCGACTTTGACTTTTCTTCGATAAATCTTTTGAGTCACCGTCCTCATTGAACTAGGTTTCTCTACTGCATAATCTCGAAAGCGATATGTCCTTCCTTTCCACAATTATAGCATACCTTGAACTTTGTGGACGGTTTGACCGATATGTCCCTCTTTCCGCATTTATAGCATATAATGACCGGTGGTCGTTCTCCTCCTTAGAACCGATTCTTCTTGACCGCTGCTCTTCAATACGGTCGTTGTTAAATCTCCTCTTTTAAAATCTCCTCCCGACTCGCTTTTTACATTTTCACGGCCATGATTACCACCAGAGTGGTTACCATTTTGTCCGTCTGCTTTTTTCTCCACCGGTTATCATTATTCATTGATCGCTATCTCCGTACGATCCTCGTTGTGGTCCTCACCGACCGTACTCGTTATCTCGCTTTCTAATAATTGAGCCTCATTTACAACATCTGAATAGAGAGAAAGTTTATGAGAAATGAGATCTTCGACGTATCTGGGGTTTCAAACATCTAAGAAACATCCGCGCCACATCGCTCTCATTCTCCACCAAATGAGGTGCAAACTGATAACTCGCAAACTTTGCCTCGCATTGAGACACCGCCATGTTGTTTTGCTTCTAATCGATGAACTCCACTTCCTTCATATACTGAACACTTTCGTGAAAGTATTTGTCATTAAATAGTTTCAAACATTTCCCAGACATCTTGAAAAGGCTACCGGGATGGGTACACTTCATGCATTCCACCAAGAGTCTCGCCGCCACTTTAACATAAAGGTGGCGAATGGAACCTTCGTTCCTCCGTGCATCCCAAGACATCGAATATCTTGGTAATTTGTTTGACCCATGTTTCCGCCATGATCGGATCTAGCTTTCCTTAAATTCTAGTGGTCCCAACTCTTTGAAATGTTTGGTCAGTGACAACCCGTGAATTGCTATCATTTCCTCCTATATTTTGAACACGAGTCTCCTCAAATGCGATTTTTATGTGAATCGCAAAAAGCTTCTAAACATCCCCTCGCTCATCATCTCGCCAGTGGTGTTGTTCACAGGGAGGAACATTGCCACCTGTTACTGCACGCTTCTCCTCGTTGGTGAGTACAAAGCGTCTCCACGCCTCATTTCCATTGTTAATATTCTCATCGACATTCTCAAATAGTGTCATAAAAACAAGGGTTAATTAAGGTAATCAATATATCACATAATATCCCTATATATCGACCAACTAACAAATAAGCTTAGGTAGGACACACTAATGAAGGATTTACTCGCCTCTCCCTCCTAGTTCTATTCCCCGATCTCCGCCAGAGATCATATCCCTAAGCTCGATATTAATCGTGGACGCCCCCAATAGGGGGCTTTCAATAAAGATTTCTCCTTACTCGCACGCAATTAGGTGACCAAACCTCTCCTTGAGACAGAACTTTCTAGACATTGCCAATAATGTTATCCAATAATATTATTCGGGATAATATGAATTATTGCTCAGATAATGGAAAATACCGTGTAATGACAATTTATTGAAACAACAAGAATATAAAATATCAATACAAAGAATTATTGAATCAATAAAATAATGAATAAGAATTATCGTAACCATTATTAAGTAGTGTCTTCTTACGTAAGAATCAATAATTGGTGCAATACCGCAGTAAAGCATCGTGTTTTAACCACCCAGGTATTTTAACAAGATATTAATCTAAATAACTACTACTGTTATTATTTTTAAACAACTTATATTTGTTGCTTTCTTTCATCCAATAGCTTTTTCCGTTATGGGGCCCACACATTTTCAAGCTACCGTTCAATTTAATATTCCCCGACAAAGATTAATATTCCACGACCAAACGAATATTCCCCAACAACAATGAATATTTTATAACCACTTGCTTATTTTGAAATATTTATGTATTTTACCCCTAACTATCCACATTAATCAAATAAACCCTTACTATTTCAAAATAATAAATAGAAAAAATTAAATTTCATTAATAATAAGTTGGGGTCTTACATTATCCTAATAATATTATTGGATAACATTATTGGCAATGTCTAGAAAGTTCGCTTCTAGAGAGGTTTGGTCACCTAATCAATTGCGTCGATGAAGAGATCCTTATCGGAAAGCCCCTCTTCCTGAACCGCTTTGGTTGTCAATATTGTGATTATATAATATTATTTGTGAATAATTAATTATTGATTTTTATGATGAGGAAAATATTTATTTTATGTGGACATAGATGGAGAAAATTTTTAATGTGACAATTGTTGAAAATTAATATTTTGTCTTTTTCGATAAAATAATTTATTTAAATATATTATTTTAATAATATATTAACGATATATTTTATAATGAATGTGGGATATATGAGTATATGAGGAGGAAGAGTATTTTTGTGGTAATAAATGTTTAACACATATTTTGTGTGTTGGTGGACACAATTATCGATCAAATTTGATTATAAATTGTAAAATCACCCGCTTGTGGATTCTCGGTCAATTTTGTTTGGAATTTGGAAAAACTTTCTTCTCGCAGTTGTAGAGAATTGAATTTCCTATAAAAACATGCAAGATTCGAATTTTCTGATAAAAGGGCTATTTATTATGAATCATTGAAGTTCAAGTTTCAAATAATTGATTTTTGAAAGTTTTAATTATTTTATTTACAAAACATGTTTTTCATTTTGTTTTCCTCATTTAACATGTGATAGGGGCTGAGTTCAGATGGTAAAACATGCATATGAAGTTTTGGAAAAATATAATAATATTTAATAAATTTTACTGCTTTGGTGTTCTAAAGCATTTTCCTATAAATAGGGTGCTTAGGTTAGAATTGAAAATCACACCGTAAACCAAGTTTTCTCTCTATATTATTGAGCGTATTCTTGTGAGTATTTTGAGTATACTTTGAGTGTTGCTATCATACGGTGGAAGTTCGTTTCGATCGTTATATCCGAGCATTCCAAAGATCGCTTTTTTTGAGGTAAGGATATAGTAAAGGATTTTAAGGGTTATTATGTTTTTAGTTTCAAATTTTTTGAACCTTCAAAATTCTGGAAAATTTGAAATGATATTTTGATGAGTTTTAGAGTGTGTCCAAAATGACTATTTTTGGATGTATAGATTAGAGTTATGGATTTTATGAGAAAAGACTATTTTAAAAGTAACTATTTATAACTCCTTGTGATTAACTCTAAAATTGATGAAATTTTTATTGGGAGTACATCTATATAATATCAGTATACCGTGTAAATTTCAGAATTTTTGGATAAAAGTATAATTTATGATAAATGTTTAAATATTCTTGTTTTTGGCCATATGAAAAATAGTAAATGAATTTTTAAAATTTCGAGAAAAATATATGTTCAATATGGGACTATGATATGCTAAATCCCAGAAAAGAAATATTTTTGGAACTGATTTGGTATTTTCATGAAAATATTCTAGTTATGAATAAATGAATTAAATATTTTATGTGAAGTAAGAAAATTGGAAAATATGATTTTATGGCTTGAGAATCATATATGAGGTATATGCAGATTTTGATGAGGGTTTTGGTTATTGGTGATGAAATCTTATGAGTTTGGCATTTTATGATGATTAAATGCATTAATTAGTAAAGTGTAAACAATTTAATTAAATTGTTTATAAGTTTTAAAACGATTAAAATATTATTTTAATATTAATAATATTAGATTATGAGATTTCTAAGTGATTTATAACATTTGGATTAAGGTGTTATAAATATGGATATGAATTTTATTATGAAACTTTATCTTTTAGTGTCGAGGTTACTTATGCACGATATACAAGACTACGTATTTAATACGGTACTATTCTTATTCACGATAAATTGGTTTCTTCTCCCACCAAATTATCGTTGATTTATGAATCTTACTCTTGAAATTAAAATCATGTTTTGATTATATTGTTTTTATATAACATTCTTATAACTCTAATGATAATATTTCTCTTTGACTTGATTGTAAAGATGGGTAGATTATTGGTATGATCGTGACTATAGGTTCTCTTTGGCCAGTAGTGCAAAAGTTGAATTGTTGACCGTATGATCAGCACCATTGAATTTACAATTGAATATTTTTAGCTTAAGTGCAAAGGTGAATCGATCAACATGGTTATAATTATTGTTATATAACTTCAAATGATTATGTATTTCTTTGATATATGAATATCTTTGGCTCGTAGTGCAAAGATGACTTGTTGATGAATATCTAAGCCCAGAGTGCAAAGATGAATTATTGATGAATATCTTTTGCTCAGAATGCAAAGATGACCTGTTGTTGAATATCTTTATCTTTAGCCGTAGTGCAAAGATGAATTATTGATGAATATCTTTGGCTCGTAATGCAAAGATGACTTGTTGTTGAATATCTTTAGCACAGTAGTGTAAAGATGAATCTGTTGATGAATATCTTTGCACGTGGTGCAAAAGATGAATTTATTAGTATGATTATGAGCGAGAACTGTGATTTGGTATAACCATGATATTTGATGTTTCGTAAAGACAGTGATGAAAATTATCTTCGTCCCGGATGAGAAGAGGAATTTAGAATCACAATTATGATTATGAGTTATTCATATGATTGTGGAAAGGCTGTTGATTGATGTTACGGGGGATAAAATATTGTTGGTGGACTTTTAACGTGGAGAAGACAATAGACTTTATAGTCTATTCGACTCTTTTAATGGATTGCTCGTTACCGCAACTATGGTTGAAAAGTTTTATCATCTGCCATATGTTCTAAATCTACGATTTATTATTGATGAAGACTATTGATAATTTATGTATCTTTAGTTATAATATTCTTTATCGAGCTAGTTGTGCTCACCCTTTGTTTCACAATTCTTCGTGTAATAAAAGTGTAGCCGGGTTGAAATGGGGATAACAAGGGAATAGAATCTATGGTCTATAGTTGTTGATGTTCTCCTAAAGAGTATGGAAATAATTTTATTGAGGACTTTAGTGTGTTGTATTTTATACATCATTTAATAGTTATTTTGGTGAATTAAATAGGGTGAGGCGAACTCCAACTTTGGAAGGGTGTTTTGTCACTATCATACAAGATGTCTAATGACATACAAACTCGTGTTATCATAAGACATGGTTGTGCTCATCCACTTGCCGAGTATATTTACAAGCACTACCTATATAATCTTGGTGTTTGTTTGGAGTATAATACCCAATTAGAGACGATTGGAGATAATGATATGTCAAGAGAAGACTCACCATTGGGAAGAATATGATAGTAATCTTCTCGTTTTTCTTTGGGGTCTATTAGGTCAACCAAGGATAATTACGTGGCCATATGATATCTACCATAACCTAAAAGCATGGCCTCCCATATACGAAGGTTTCTTGAGCACTTCCCAAATATTCTAATTTCTAAAACAGCTTTTGACTATACCTTTATGTAAGGTGTCATTGTGACGTGTTACATGATTGGTATATATTTGTATCCAAACTAACAAAGATATGTGTTGTTGTGACGCCCCAAAATAGGTCCATTCCATCCAACCCATTCTCGAGTCGCCAAATACATGGTATGTAAATAACTACAACTTTATTAATACATTTGTCGTGCAAAATACGACAACATATATAACTGTGAGTTTAAATACGATATTGCCATCTGCACAATATCCACACGCAAATAAATCCCCATCATAATTATTGATACATTATTTTACAAAAATGGTGAGGACTACTAAACAACTCTCTCTGAACCTTCATTCCATACCCCGACTAGTACTCGCTACATTCTCGCCTCCCGAGAAGAAAAATGGAACAACAAGGAAAAGGGTGAGCTCAACTAGCCCAAAGAAAGAATGTTATGACTAAGATAATGTACAACAAATTATCGTTAGTCTTCAACAGGAAACATCTATAGAATACAATAGACAACAAGTTTTATCAATATTCGCAATGAAATAATAATTCATAGAAGAGTTACGTAGAGAATGAAATCTACTATCTTCTATGTATGAATTTAAAAGTTCATCGCTGATATTTTATCCTCGTAACATCAATCAATATATATCTGAATCAAATATTCATCTTTGCACTACAGCCAAAGATATTCATCACCGTCATGTTCATCTAAACACTGCTCATCTTTGCACTACGGCCAAAGATATTAATCGATCCATTATGTTCATCTCAACACTGCTCATCTTTTGCACTACAGCCAAAGATATTCATCAAGAAATCATTCATCTTTGCACTACAAAGCCAAAGATATTCAAGAATATCATCATTTAGGACCGAGGATGATGAAAATATTTTAAAGAAAACGAATCCAAAGTGAAACAAAAGAACAAGTATTAAGGATTCAGATTTCACCTTTTATTTCATGTCCAAAAATACCTCGTAAATAATCATAGTGGTGTAAAATTCAAGAATGATCAAAACATGGATACAATCAAAACTAGTATCCGTAATAGATATTTTGGACAAAAAGAAGAAATTTTATTTTCATGAATAAAGTCAGATACGTGAATAGTGTCAGATACGTGAATAAGAACTCTCACACCAAAAGATAGAAATTCCACAAAAAACATCTTCACGCTTAATGAATAGTACTACTGTGAATAGTAATTCGTGAATAAGAACTCATGAATAAGAACTCGTGAATAAGAAACTCATGAATAGTAACCCCACATGAAAAAGTTCCAAATTTGATAAAAGTTCCAACCAATATTTCAAAGATAATGATATTGAAGAAATAATATTATTTGAAAGAAAATAACATCCCTTACCTCGAAAGATCAAGATTTAAATTTGAAACACCTGAATATAAAGCTATGACTTGAACTTGCACCGTATAGCAATACTCAAAGTATACTCAAAATACTCACAAGAATACGCCGATAATATAGAGAGAGAAAACTTCAGCTTCAAAATTGTGATTTTCAATTCTAACCCAAGACCCTATTTATAGAAATTGCTTAAAACACCAAAAGCGAAAAAATTAATATAATAATAATATATTATATATATATTCCTCGCCAACCAAGACTCTGAAATCAGCATATTTACAACACATGGGGGGGCAAACCAAAACAATAAAAAACGTTTTTGTTGATATAAATAATTAAAACTTCCAAAATCAATTATTTCTAACTTTGGAACTTCAATAATTCATAATAAATAGCCCTTTTATCAGAAAATTTCAATCTCGCGACTTTTTATAGGAAATTCAATTCTCTACAACTTTGCAGAAAAAAGTTTTCCAAATTCCAAATGTAAATTGAACGAAATCCACAAACCAAGCGATTTTATAAGCTATAATCAAATTTCAATCAAGAAATGGGGTCCACCGACACACAAAACATGTGTTAATCATTTAATGCAACAAAAAATACTCTTCCTCCTCATATACTCATATATCCCACATTCATTGTAAAAATATCACCGTTAATATATTATTAAAATAATATATTTAAATGAATTATTTTATCGTAAAAGATAAAATATTAATTTTCAACAATTGTCATTTTAAAATTTTCTCCATCTATATCCACATAAAATCAATATTTTCCTCATCATATGAATCAATAATTAATTATTCACAAATAATATTACGTAATCACAATATCGACAACCAGTGCGCTCCTGTGAAAGAGGGGCTTTCCAATAAGGATCTCTCCTTATCGGCGCAAGAATTAGGTGACCAAACCTCTCCTTAGACAGTAACTTTCTAGACATTGCCAATAATGTTATCCAATAATATTATTCGGATAATATGAATTATTGTCTGATAATGAAAAATATCGTGTAATGACAATTATCAAAACAACAAAGAATATAAAATATCAATGCAAAGCAATTATTGAATCAATAAAATAAAATACTTGAATAAGAATTAATCGTAACAATTATCGAGTAGTGTCTTCTCACGTAAGAATCAATAATTGGTGCAATACCGTGCATCATCTTGCTCAACAACGCGTATTAGTGTGTTTTAACCACCGGGTATTCCAACAAGATAATAACAGAATAACTACGCCAAGTATTTATAAACAACTTATATTTATCGCTTTCTTCATCCAATCGCTTTCAAGCATGGGGCCCACAAAAAGATCGCTACTAGGTCGCATTTAATATTCTCAAAAAGTACGAATATTCCACGACCAAAACGAATATTCTCCGATAATAATGAATATTTTATAACCACTTTATTTATTCAAATATTTAATGTATTTTACCCATAACTATCCACATTAATCAAATCAACCCTTACTATTTCAAAATAATAAATAGAGGAAAATAAATTTCATTTATTAATAATTTGGGGTCTTACTGTCATGTTTGTATTTTTGCGATAATTGTTGTAATAAAGTTGTAGTTGTTTTTGCGTACCATATATTTGGCGCACTGTGAGAATGGGTTGGATGGAATGGACCTATTTTGGGGGCGTTACATTTGGTATCGAGCTTAGGGATATGATCTCCATTAACCTTGATCGGGATTAGAACTAGGAGGGAGAGATGAGTAAATCCTTCCACTAGTGTGTGTCTACCTAAGCTTATTTGTTGGTAACATAATATATATATCGGGATATTATGATATAATTTGTTTCAAATTAACCCTTGTTTTGAAGTCGATTTATAGAATGATATCCTGAAATAATATTGGGAGATGAAGCGATGGAGAAATTATGATGGGGAGATAGAATCAAAAATGAAAGCAAGCGAGGTATTCTGCCCCAAAATAGTATACATCACCCATTCCGAAGTTGTCAATAATACATGGTACGTAAACAACTACAACTTTATTATTACAACAAGAAACTGTGAGTTTGAATACAAATATTATCTTCTGATAATATCTATACTCAAATAAATCCTCATCACATTTATCGATACATTATTTTACAAAAATGGTGAGGACTACTAAACAACTCTCTCTAAACCTTCATTCCATACCCGATTGCATCGCTATATTCTCGCCTCCCGAGAAGAAAAAATGGAACAAAAAGGAAAAGGGTGAGCTCAACTAGCCCAAGAAGAATATTATGACTAAGATAATATACAACAAATTATCATTAGTCTTCAACAGGAAAAAAAAAACTAATAGAATACAATAGACAACAAGTTTTAAACCAATATTCGCAGCTGAAATAATAATTCATTAGAAGAGTTAAGAGAGAATGCAAACTACTATCTTCTATGTATGAATTTAAAAGTTCATCGCTCATCTTTTTATCCCCTCGTAACATCAATCAACATACATCCGAATCAAATATTCATCTTTGCACTACAGCCAAAGATATTCATCACCAATCATGTTCATCTAAACACTGCTCATCTTTTCGCACTACTACGCCAAAGATATATTCATCAGAATCATTCATCTTTGCACTACAAAAAGCCAAAGATATTCAATAATATCATCATTTAAGATCGAGGATGATGAAAAATATTTTTAAAGAAACGAATCCAAAGGAAACAAAACAACAAGGATTAAGGATTAAGGATTCAGATTTTGTTTTATCCATGTCCAAAAAACCCTCAAAAATAATCATAGTGGTGTAAAATTCAAGAATGATCAAAACATGGATACAATCAAAGCTAGTATCCACAATAGATATTTTGGACTAAAAGAAAGAAAAAATTTTTTATTTTTCAATGAATAAAGGTCGATTTCGTGAATAAGATCAGATACGTGAATAAAGGCCGTATACGTGAATAAGAATCTACACCAAAAGTTCCAAATTTGATAAAAACTTCAGATCAATATTTCAACATAATGATATTGAAGAAATAATATCATTACGAAAAAAATAATATCCCTTACCTCGAAAGATCAAAGATTTCTAATTTAAACACCTTTGATATAAAGCATGACTTGAACTTGCACCAGATAAAGCAATACTCAAATTATACTCAAAATACTCACAAGAATACGCCAATAATATAGAGAGAGAAAACTTCAGCTTCGTGTGTGATTTTCAATTCTAACCCAAGACCCTATTTATAGAAAATGCTTAAACACCAAAAGTTATAAAATTTAATATAATAATAATATATATAATCAAATTTCCTACGCACACAAATCTGGTCAAAACTTCAACCACACACATGCCAAAAACATAATAAAAACGTTTTTTTAATAAAAATATAATTAAAACTTCCAAAATCAATTATTTCGAGCTTTTAAACTTCAATAATTCATAATAAATAGCCCTTTTATCAAAAAAATTCAATCTCATGACTTTTTTATAGGAAATTCAATTCTCTACAACTTTGCGTAAGAAAGTTTTTCCAAATTCCAAACAAAATTCGACCAAATCCACAAACCCAAGCGATTTTACAAAGCTATAATCAAATTTCACCAATAAATGGGGTCCACCGACACATGTTTAATATGTTTTAAACATTTATTGCAACAAAAATACTCTTCCTCCTCAGATACTCATATATCCCACATTCGTTGTAAAATATCACCATTATTATATTATTAAAATATAATAATATATTTAAATGAATTATTTTATCGTAAAAGATAAAATTTCAATTTTCAACAATTGTCACATTAAAAATTTTCTCCATCTATATCCACATAAAATCAATATTTTTCTTATCATATGAATCAATAATTAATTATTCAAAATAATATTACGTAATCACAATATCGACAACCAGCAGCCCTCTGAAAGAGGGGGCTTTCCAATAAAGATTTCTCCTCATCATGCCAAGCAATTAGTGACCAAACCTCTCCTTAGATGTAACTTTCTAGACATCGCCAATAATGTTATCTAATAATATTATTCAGATAATATGAATTATTGCTCGATAATGAAAAATACGTGTAATGACAATTATCAAACAACAAGAATATAAAATATCAACGCAAAGAATTATTAAATCAATAAAATATCGAATAAAAAGAATTATCGTAACCATTATTAAGTAAAGGCCTTCACGTAAGAATCAATAATCGTGCAATACCGCAAAGCATCGTGTTTTAACCAATTTAGTATTTTAACAAGATTAATCTGTGAATAACTACGCCGTTATTTTTAAACAACTTATATTTGTCGCTTTCTTCATCCAATCGCTTTCACATGGGGCCCACACAAGGTCATTACCGTCAGCATTTAATATTCCCCGACAAAGATTTAATATTCCACGACCAAACGAATATTCCCCGACAACAATGAATATTTTATAACCACTTGCTTATTTTGAAATATTTATGATTTTACCCATAACTATCCACATTAATCAAATCAACCCTTACTATTTCAAAATAATAAATAGAGAAAATTAAATTTCATTAATAATAAGTTGGGGTCTTACAACCTCCCTCCTTATGAAATTTCGCCCTCGAAATCGACGACGCACCGGTGTGTTTTCAAAAGGAGGATACCTCGCTTTCATTTCGCTTTCCAATTCCCGTGTCATTTCTCTATAAAGATGATTCCTCCACAAAACTTTAACTCAGGTACGACCTTTTCATGCAGTAGGATATGCCCCTTCCTATCCAAGATCTCGACAGTACCTCCTCATACGCTAAGTCTTCTACTATCTCGTCCTGCTTCTAACTCTATAACGTGGTTCGGTCTTTCACATATTTACGGCGTATGATATGTGAAACACATTATGAACACGAGACATACTTTGAGGTAACGCGAGTCTATAGGCTACATTTCCTACTTCCACAAGAATTTGAAATGGACCAATAAATCGTGGATCGAGCTTTCCTCTCTTCCCAAATCTTGTAACTCCTTCCATGGAGCAACTCGCAACAATACACGATCCCCTATACTAAATTCCACGCCCTTTCGATGAAGATCCGCATAACTCTTTTTGTCGATCTTCAGGCCGCTTGTATACGCTTGTCAATCATTTGATCTTTTCAGAGTCATACGCACTAACTCGGGTCCCAACAATGTTGCTTCACCCACCTCATCCCAACATATCGGAGAGCGACACTTTTCATCCATATAATGCTTCAAATGGAGCCACACCTATACTTGCTCGATAATCGCTGTCAGTAGGAGAATTCCACCAATGGTAAATACTTATCCCAACCGCCTCAAGTTCTAGGACACGTAGTCTTAATAAATCTTCAAGAGTTTGAATAGTCCTTTCGATCATCCGTCTGCTTGAGGATGGTATGCCAATCAATCAGAAACTGCGCTCATAGCTTTTTGCAAGCTAACCCAAAATCTTGAAGTGAATCTTCGTCACGATCCAAACTATGGATACAGTGCATGCCATGCAACCTCACAATCTCATTCACGATATACTAGCAAGACGCTCAAGGAATAAGTCTCCGAGATTTCGGAAGAAATGAGCGTACTTGGTTAATCTATCAACAATAACCCAAATAAAGATTGATGCCTCGAGAAACCGTAGAAGAAGACCCGTAACGAAATCCATGGTAATGTGTTCCCACTTCCATTTCGAATCTCAAGTGGTTGCAATGGACCTTTAGGTACTAGATGTCTACTTTACACGCCGACAAGTTAAACACATCGAGATAAACTTTGCAATCTCTCTCTTCATATTGTTCCACCAAAATGTATGTCAAGATCACGATACATTTTAGTACTTCCGTGATGGATTGCAAATGGTGTATCAGTGTGCCCATCATCATAATCTTGTACTTCAAATCGTAGTCGTTAGGAACACAAAGTCTAGAGGACTCAAGTATTCCTTCTTCATCAATTCTCGCCCTAATAGCTCCTTCTTGTACTTTCTTCATCATACGCATCACCCGGCTCGCTGGGCTCGAGCAACCTTAAACTTTTTCTATTAAAGTCGGCTCTACGCGATACTTGACATCATCGCACTCATTCCCGCATATGATCTTCTACTCAACGCCACCACCACCACGCTCGCTTTTGTGATGGTATCAATAGTGTGGTCGTAGTCTTTCAATAGCTCGAGCCAACGTCACCGCCGATGTCGAGTTCTTTTTGAGTGAAGAAATATTTAAGGCTTTTATGGTCCTAATATATCTCCACTTTCTCCCCATATAGATAAAGGCTCTCCATATCTTTAACAAGCGAAAACGATCACCGCTAACTCTAGATCACGAGTAGATAATTCCTCTCATACTCTTTTAAGTTGTCATGAGGCATAAAGCTATGACTTTCCCACGCCGCATGAGAACACATCCTAACCCTTTGCCTCAAGCATCATCAGAGATAACAAATCCATCCGAACCAGATGGTATTGTTAAACAAAATAAATAAGTCTCCTCTTAAGCTCTTGAAACTCTTTCTCGCATTCTTCGCTTCCAAACGAATTTTGTATCCTTCCGAAAGTTTAGTCGAAGTTAATGGAGTAGCGATTCGAGAAAACCCTTCCACGAATCTCCGATAATAACCAAATTTAAGCCCAAAAAGCTACGATTTCTACCACCGACTTTGCTTGTTCCCAACTTCAGATTGCTTCAATCTTCACGGATCCACAGATACTCCATGTTTCGACACCACGCGCCCAAGAAATGCTACTTCCTCAAGCCGTAACTCGTGATTTCTTCAATTTGGCATATAGTTTGTTTTCACGGCCTTTCGAGTACCAAATTTCAAACGGTGCTCATGATCTTCACGACTTTGGAATATATGAGGATGTCATCAATAAAGACAACAACGAAACTCGATCCAAATATTCCTCAATACTTGGCTCATCATATCCATGAAAGTCATAGAGCATTAGTCAATCCGAAAGACACGACTAAGAATTCATAATGCCCATACCGAAGTTCTAAAGGCGCTTTTGAATATCCTCGCCTAATCTTCAAATGATGATATCCGTAATCGAAGATCGATTTTTGAAAAGAATCAGGCCCTCAGTGCAATCGTCAAACAAGTCATCAATACGAGGTAGAGGATACCTATTCTCGATGGTGACATGGTTCAATTCCCGATAGTCAATACAAAGTCGATACTCCCGCCTTTTCTTCTTTACGAATAAAACAGAGCACCCCAAGGAGATGTACTAGATCTAATGAAACCGATGTCCAACAATTCTCGTAGTTGACCTTTAACTCCTCAAGTTCAATAGAGCCATTCGATATGGGGTTTTAGAAATGGGCTTTGTACAAGTTCAAGATCAATAAAGAATTCAACTTCACGCTCGGGGTAGACCAAGTTCTTCAGAAATACGCCAGAAAGTCAATAACAACAGAATATTATTCAAATTTGACGTGTCTTTATTCAAATCCATAATATGGGCTAAGAAAGCTTTCGACATCCGCTTTTTCAATAAACGAATAGCTTTATGATTAGATATGATAAAGATTGATTTTAATGGTTTAGTTGCTTGAATTGCATAACAGTCAAGTTAGAATATGAAAACTAACAACCTTACGAAAACAATCAATTTTGGTACGATGAGTAGTTAACCAATCAATCCCTAAAATCACATCAAAAGCAAGTATCTTTAAAGAGATAAGGTCAATGTAAGTGATGATGGTGCCAACTCAATCAAACAAGATTTATAAACAAAGGATGTGATGAAAGTTTCTCCTAACTGAGTTTCCACAGATATAGTCAAAGTCTAATTTCTCCTGAGTCAAGTTTAAACGCTGAGCACACGCAGAGAGATAAAATGAATGGGTAAGACCCGTGATTAAGTAAGGTATAAACTTCGCAAGAAGAATTTATAAATAGCTTACCCGTGATCACCTCGCTTTGGTTCCTCGATTTTTTGACAAATACAACAAACGCCTTCCCTAATCGCTGACTTTCGATTTTTCTCGGGATACTTTTTCGAGTCACCGTCCCTCACCGAACTAGGTTTCGCTACTCATAATCTCGAGCGATATATGTCCTTCCTTTCCACAATTATAGCATACCTTGAATCTGTCAGGCGCTTGACCGATATGTCCTCTTCCCCAGATTTATAAGATACGACCGGTGGTCGTTTCTCCTCCTTAGAACCAGCTTGTCACGCCAAGACCGCTGCCTTCATACGGTCGCTGTTAAATCTCCTCTTTAAAATCTCCTCCCGACTCGCTTTCTTCTATTTTCACGGCTATGATTACCACCAGAGTGGTTACCATTTTTGTCCGTCTCTGCTTTTCTCCGCCGGTTATCATTATTCTGCTGATCGCTATCTCTGTACGATCCTCGTTATGGTCCCCAATGAACATACTCAAGTATCTCGCCTAACAATCGAGCCTCGCTAACAACATCCGGTCAGAGAGAAAATTTATGAGAAATGAGATATCGTCGACGCCGTTTCAAACCTCTCGTAAACATCATCCGCCATACGCTCTCATTCTCCACCAAATGAGGTGCAAACCGATAACTCGCAAACTTTGCCTCGCATCGAGACACCGCCATGTTGTTTTGTTCTAATCAATGAACTCCACTTCCTTCATACGACGTAACACTTTCGTGAAAGTATTTGTCATTAAATAGTTTCAAACGCTCCCAAGATATGCCGAAAAGCGGCCGATGGGTACGCCTCACGCATTCCCACCAAGAGAGTCTTCGCCACTTTAACATAAAGGTGGCGAATGGAACCTTCGTTCTCCGCGCATCCCAAGACATCGAATATCTTGGTAATTTGTTTGACCCATGTTTCCGCCATGATCGGATCCGCTTTCCTTAAATTCGTGGTCCCAACTTTTCGAACTGCTCATCAGTGATAACCCGTGAATCGCTATCATTTCTCCTCATATTTTGAACACGAAGTCTCCTCGTCTCGATTTTGCATGAATCGCAAAAAGCTTCTAAACATCCCCTCGCTCATCATCTCGCTTTCAGGGTGTTGTTCACAGAGGAACATTGCCACTGCTGCACGCTTCTCCTCGCTGGTGAGTACAAAAGCTCCACTGGCCTCATCATTTCCATCATTAATATTCTCAATGACATTCTCAAATACCGCTATAAAACAAGGGTTAATTAAGGAAATCAATATATCACATAATATCCTTATATACCCGACCAACTAACAAATAAGCTTAGTAGACACACTAGCCAAGGATTTACTCTGCCTCCCTCCTAGTTCTATTCCCCGATCTCCGCCAGAGATCATATCCCTAAGCTCGATACCAACCGCGACGCCCCAAAAATAGTATACATCACCCATTCTCGAAATACAATACATGGTACGTAAACAACTACAACTTTATTATTACAACAAGAAAAACTGTGAGTTTGAATACAAATATTATCTTCTGATAATATCTATACTCAAATAAATCCTCATCACATTTATCGATACATTATTTTACAAAATGGTGAGGACTACTAAACAACTCTCTAGAACCTTCATTCCATACCCCGACTCGCATCGCTATATTCTCGCCTCCCGAGAAGAAAAATGGAACAAAAAGGAAAAGGGTGAGCTCAACTAGCCCAAGAAAGAATATTACGACTAAGATAATATACAACAAATTATCATTAGTCTTCAACAGGAAAAAAAACTAATAGAATACAATAGACAACAAGTTTTAAATCAATATTCGCAATGAAATAATAATTCATTAGAAGAGTTAAGTAGAGAATGCAAACTACTATCTTCTATGTATGAATTTAAAAGTTCATCGCTCATCTTTTATCCCCTCAGAACATCAATCAATATACATCCGAATCAAATATTCATCTTTGCACTACAAAAGCCAAAGATATTCATCACCGGGTCATGTTCATCTAAACACCTGCTCATCTTTGCACTACGCCAAAGATATTCATCGAAATCATTCATCTTCGCACTACGTGCCAAAGATATTCAATAATATCATCATTTAAGACCGAGGATGATGAAAATATTTTTAAAGAAACGAATCCAAAGGAAACAAAATGACAAGGATTAAGGATTAAGGATTCAGATTTTGTTTTATCCACGTCCAAAAATACCTCAAAAATAATCATAGTGGTGTAAAATTCAAGAATGATCAAAACATGGATACAATCAAAGCTAGTATCCACAATAGATATTTTGGACTAAAAGAAAAAATTTCATTTTTCAATGAATAAAGGTCAGATTCGTGAATAAGATCAGATACGCCAATAAAGGTCAGATACGTGAATAAGAATCTCCTACACCAAAAGTTCCAAATTTGATAAAAACTTCAGATCAATATTTCAAAGATAATGATATTGAAGAAATAATATCATTACGAAAAAAAATAATATCCCTTACCTCGAAAGATCAAGATTTCTAAATTTAAAACACCTGATATAAAGCATGACTTGAACTTCAGACCGTATAAAGAATACTCAAATTATACTCAAAATACTCACAAGAATACGCCAATAATATAGAGAGAAAAACTTCAGCTTCGTGTGATTTTCAATTCTAACCCAAGACCCTATTTATAGAAAAATGCTTAGAATAACCAAAGCAGTAAAATTTAATAAATAATAATATATATAATCAAATTTCTACGCACACACAAATCTGGTCCAAACTTCAAACACATGTGCCAAAAAAAAAAAAAAAACGTTTTTCTTAATAAAAATAATTAAAACTTCCAAAAATCAATTATTTTGAGCTTCTAAACTCAATAATTCATAATAAATAGCCTTTTATCAAAAAATTTTAATCACATGAATTTTTATAGGAAATTCAATTTCTACAACTTTGCGTAAGAAAAGTTTTTCCAAATTCCAAATGTAAAATTGACCAAATCCACAAACCACGATTTATTTTACAAAGCTATAATCAAATTTCAAATAATAAATGGGGTCCACCGACATGTTTAATATGTTTTAAACATTTATTGCAAATAAAAATACTTTTCCTCCTCAGATACTCATATATCCCACATTCATTGTAAAATATCACCATTATTATATTATTAAAATATAATAATATATTTAAATGAATTATTTTATCGTAAAAAGATAAAATTTCAATTTTCAACAATTGTCACATTAAAAATTTTCTCCATCTATATCCACATAAAATCAATATTTTCTTATCATATGAATCAATAATTAATTATTCACAAATAATATTACGTAATCACAATATCGACAACCAGTGCAGCTTCCTGTGAAAGAGGGGCTTTCCAATAAAGATTTCTCCTCATCGCGCAAATTAGTGACCAAACCTCTCCTTATGTAACTTTCTAGACATCGCCAATAATGTTATCTAATAATATTATTCAGATAATATGAATTATCGCTTCGATAATGAAAAATATCGTAATGACAAATTATCAAACAACAAAGAATATAAAATATCAACGCAAAGAATTATTAAATCAATAAAATAAAATATCAAATAAAGAATTATCGTAACCATTATTAAGTAAAGGCCTTCACGTAAGAATCAATAATCGTGCAATACCGCGTGCTACCGTGTTTTAACCACCGAGTATTTTAACAAGATAATCTGTGAATAACTACGCCAAGTTATTTTTAAACAACTTATATTTGCTGCTTTCTTCATCCAATCGCTTCCACATGGGGCCACATACAGATCATATTACCATTGCATTTAATATTCCCCGACAAGATTTAATATTCCACCACCAAACTAATATTCCTCCAATAAAACAATGAATATTTTATAACCACTTGCTTATTTTGAAATATTTATGATTTTACCCATAACTATCCACATTAATCAAATCAACCCTTACTATTTCAAAATAATAAATAGAAAATTAAATTTCTTAATAATAAGTTGTGTTCTAAAGATTTTCCTATAAATAGGTTTTAGGTTAAATTGAAAATCACACCGTAAATCAAGTTTTTCTCTATATTATCGAGATTCTTCTGTGAGTATTTTGAGTATACTTTGAGTGTTGCATACAAAGCTGAAAGTTTGTTCATTATATCCCATATTCCAAAGATCGCTTCTTCGAGGTAAGTGGATAAGGGATTTTAAGTGGTTATTATGTTTTTAGTTTCAAATTTTTCTGAACCTTCAAAATTCTGAAAAATTTGAAATGATATTTGATGAGTTTTAGAGTGTGTCCAAAATGGCGATTTTGGATGTATAGATTAGAGTTATGGATTTATGAGGAAAGACTATTTTAAAAGTAATTATTTATAACTCTTTGTGATTAACTCCAAAATTGATAAAATTTTTATTGGGAGTACATCTATATAATATCAAGATACCGTAAAATTTCGTAATTGTTGATAAAAGTATAATTTATGATAAATGTTTAAATA